>JALIGW010000008.1:0-1200000 GCA_023053685.1 Diadophis punctatus similis | reverse complement strand
TACTTCCTGGTTTTGTGGATGCTCCATCACTAGTGGTTTTCAAACAAAAGTTGGGAAGCCAGTTGGGCAGATCTGAGGATACCTGCCCTGGGCAAGTGGTTGAACTAGAAGACCTCCAAGGTCGTTCCAATCCTATTAGAAGAGCCGAGGTGGCGCAGCGGTTAGAGGCAGGTACTGCAGGCCACTTTAGCTGACACTGATCCGCAGGTCAGCGGTTCAAATCTCACCGGCTCAAGGTTGACTCAGCCTTCCATCCTTCCGAGGTAGGTAAAATGAGGACCCAGATTGTTGGGGGCAATATAAATATACATTGCTTACTGGTGTAAACCGCTTAGAGAGTGCTTGCACTGTGAGGCGGTATATAAATCTCACAAATAAATAAATAAATATGATTCTGTGAACACAAGATTAATTTTACAATGAGGCTGAGTGGTAGAATTGGAGCTGTTTAAATTAAAACAATAATGTAATCAGATAGAACAAAGGATTTACTCTATAATGTATACCCAGCCATCATAGTTTATTCAGAATCCCATGGTTAAGCAAACCACCATTTGCCTCTATGATCCCAGTCACTGAATGAGATGGGCACAGCAAAAATGCCAATATGTAAAACAGATCCTAAAATGTAATTAGTTGGCATACAAATTCATCCGCTGAAAGTAAGAGGAGGTAAAATGGGTTACCTATTGATAGGTGTAAATACAAACTTGAGTGTAACAAAACAGTAGATCATGATCCTGGAGAACTGTGGTATGAGTGCCTGTATGTTGTTTACTGCTGCTAAAATTATTATACTTAGGTGACCACTTCTGGCAATCGCCAGAGCACCAGTAGTGGATCTAGTCGTGGCAGCAGTCCTTTTGCAAGTTGGTCCCCCACCCAGTCAGTTCACCCTGGGTCAAAAGATGAGCAGGTATGGAAGAAAGGGTCTCTGCTTCCTGATGGCAGATCTGAAGTGGGGTTTTGATAAATAAATGGAGAAGCCAAAGATTCTCCTGATCCTTTGCATACTTTCAACCAGGAGAACCTTTTGGAAAGATGGAGGGAATGATGGGAATAGGATGGCCAAACAAGCTGCCACTTTCAAACAGCTACTTAGTGCCTGCAATTACAATTTCCACAGCCATTTCCCAATCTTATTTCCTTAAATTATAAGTGAGAATCCAAGCCTCACTGCAGTAGAAGAAACTCAAGAATTATTTTCTCTGTATTGAAGGTGAAAAGGGGCTCCTATTTTAATCAGTTTGAAAATGCAAATATAAAATGTCTACCAACTTGGCTCCCAAATTTTAGTATCTTTCCTGCACTCTGGATTAAATTAGACAGTACCTGAGGTATTGCATTGTCTTAATTCCTACATTTATTTCTTAAACTTACAGTGGCCTAAAGCTAGCCAAATGAAGATAAGCAGGCTTAGGAAGTGAGAACTTACCCCTCCTCCCAGTGACTTTGGATTTGTTTAAAATCAATCCTCAACGGCACACGGTTGTTGCTACTCAGCTACTGACCCTATCTAATAGCAGAGCCATCCTTTGCTCTGGTGATGGGGTTTTCCACAGCAACTAGGTTAAATTGCCATTTCTTTTTCTCCACCTCCCCAGCTGAAATATCTTGAGAAAGCTGGGATGCTGTTTCGGACAAGAACGGCTGATAAAGGGAAACGCCTGAGGTAAGAGGGACCTGTTGTGTATGTTTTGCAGACTTATTTCAGGCCTTCTGATGTAGGGAGAGGCAAGAAGGAAGTTTGGAATAGAACTTTTTTTTCTTGCTTGGAACTGGAGTTACTCTATTAAAATATGGTGTTTTTTAAAAATCTAGAACAATAAGCACTTGCAGTTGTGGAATAGAGCAGCTGATGTTGCCTCCTAAGGTCCTGCTTCCTCCTTGTTCGGTCATTGAAGGCATAAGATAAAATTTCCTTCTCTGGTCAATAGCAGCCTAGATATCAGATAATTCTTAGGCATTTTAATTCCTTGCCTCTAGATTGGCATAAGTTTTTAGCCATTAGTATGAGGAAGACTTGGAAATGAAACCATATTCCTGAGTCACTACTTAACAGATTAACAGAGTTGGAAGGGACCTTGCAGGTCATCTAGTCCAATCCCCTGCCCAAGCAGGAGACCCTAGGAAAGTAGTGGTAGCCATTGAGTTCCCCCCACTACACCCAAAGAAATCTTCCCTAAACATATAAGTGAAATGAAAGGCAAGGCTCTAACCAAAAGTGTGTAGTGGGCATCATAGTTCTGTAAAACTAATTGAAAAATGCTGGTTCAGGCAAGGTAGAGCGTCATTCCAAAGACTTAGGCATATTTTTGGGGAGGGAATGCATCACTAATAAATTCACTAACAAAGCATTACTAATTAAGTAAAAACAAGGAAGGTTGAATTTAAATAAAGCAAATCAGTAAAATTAAAACTGTTTTAAGCCATGTCGAGAGGAAGGTGCTTGCCAATTGCCATTTGCCTTGTTTGGCACGTTTTCAAGAACTAAATGGGCCTACATTCCCCTGAATAAAGGCACTCATTGCAGAACAGTTACCCGCTTCTCAGTTTTTCCGCTCACTCATTTTTTATTTATTTGTGAGCAATTTGGAACTGAATTATTGGCCTCCTGGTTCTGTTTCCCTCTCATTCTTCAGTTATATATTGTCTGTCTGTCTGTCTGTCTGTCCTGCATACTATTTCGAGCCTATTTTTCATGATGACTGAGTTGATCATAGAGACATACTCCTTTATTAAGAGTAATGTGTGTTGAAAAATGATGATAGAGAGAAAGAGGGAATATTGATATCTATAGTATGTTTGTATAGCTATACTATTTCCCACCCCCAAAACCCTTACTCTTCAGTGTTTATGCCTACCCAGTTAATATTATTCTGTGAATGGTGTGTCCTTTCTTTACCTTCTTTTAGGAAGAACTGGGCCTGTGTATGGACAGTCTTGGAAGGTGGTGCCTTAATATTTTTCAAGGACTGCAAGCATTCAGCTTCCAGCAGTTCAGTAAGTCTTCAACGTTTGCTTCCTGCTCTGAGATAACCAGCTGATATTACAGTAGAATAGAGAGTTGGGGAAGAAATTCAAATTTATAAATACAGTTAATTTAAAAATCATCTTCCTTCATATGACGCTGCCCGATTCTTAAAGTATCTTCAGGAGTCTTTTCTTCTCATCTCACAGTTGCATTTCGTTAGCAAAAATCCATTTCCAGACTTTGAAATATGTGTTTGTCTATGCGTGGGAATAAAATGTCTGTTTGACTCATATAATTTTTACAAATTATTTTTTTACATATATATGTCCGCTCAGAAAAAAACATCTGTAACTATGTTAATAATATGGCACAACATTAAAAGTAAAGCAAAACTACTATGAGGAAGACTTGGACAATTACACTCTATATAAAATAACTTTTAAAAATACCAAATTGCTTTGAATTTCTTTTTCTTGCCTCTTTATTGGATAAAATTTTATTAGATGACAATAAATTTAATATGAGTCATCCTTATGTGGAATTTCAGAAGAAATCTTTCTTTCATTTTAACCCCCTACTCCCTTATTTTATGCATTTGATTCATTGTTCTTTCTATTTTTTTTTGGAAGCCCTGAAAGTTGTTACTACGGTATGCCCAATTACTTATTTGCTAAAATTTATTTGATCTTTTAAATGATGACCCTTTTTGTCTTTAAGTCTATTCTTTGCTTCCTTAAGCGTTTTGTTGGAACAATAGGATATATGTTTTTCATAAACTATGCCCCAAAAGTTACTATCCCATACCTTCTCTCTTATCAAATTAATGGGTTAGTTGGGATGCAGTTTTTCCTTATTATTCCCAACCATCTTGCCATTGGTAATGTTAGCTGTGTGATGATGTATTATTTTAACATTTCTGGAGGACACATTGATGGAGATAATTGCCTCTGTGAACTTCCATCTCTAATAGCGAAACCTTACTTTAAATTAGAATTTTTTTTGTTTTCATTTATATTAACACCAATTGGTTAGAAATATGTATGCATAACTAAAATCTTACTCACACAGCATAGTTTGGCCAAAAATCTGGGTGTCTGTGGAAGCAAGATATATTAGTCATAATAGAATAATTTGTATACTGGATAGATATGTGATAAAGGAAGATGGGAGGTCAGTGATTAATGGTCCAATCTGAACATTTGTGTTACTTCTACTTTTCTTCCTTGCATATTTAGAAGTATCCCTCTGTGCTAAGTAGCCCAGAGTTTAGAGTGAATCTTCATGGAGCATCTCTTTCCTGGGCCCACAAAGACAGGTCAAGTAGGAAGAATGTCTTTGAGGTAAGAAATAATGGCCATAATTGTCAAGTATGCCAGAGTTTAGAGAAGTGGATCCCAACCTTTTTTTGGCCATGCCCCACCTAAGCATCTCTAAAATCCTGATGCCCCCCCTCCACTCACGCGGAGGAAGCCTAAAAGGCCATTAACTTGGTCTAAACAAGGTTTCAATTGTCCCCATTAAAAATCAAATTGCCCCTCTGTGGGGCATGGGCCCCACATTGGGAACCACTGGTTTAGAGAGAAAGAAAAAATTATCCTATTCCCTGGACCATCTGTGCTATATGTGGCAAAATTAAAAGGCATTCTCTTATTGACACAGTCACTATTTGGAGAAAAATGTTAAAGGATATTAAACAACCAGCTCCTGGACCTGCAGTTTTGCTGGGGAGGGGGGGTCTCCAAAGCACCCCATCTTTTGTCAGAGCTAGCCTGCTGTTAAATAATCGATTTAGTTATCTCTTGATATGGATTACTATTATGGAAATGCAATGTGCTTTATCCTCACTCATAAAATAATGCTAAAAACCAATGAAAACTTGCAAGTGTAGTTTGGTAAATCAGAGCAATTTTCAATGTTTGTAGAGAGCAACTTTTAGATATATTACATACAAATGCTTGTTTTGTTGTAGCTGAAGACACGGGATGGCTCAGAGTATTTGATCCAACATGATTTGGACTCCATTGCCAGCATGTGGCACAGTGCAATTAGTAGTAGAATCGGCAGACTGGTACGTCTCTTGTTACTGAATCTATGCTACCCCAAATGAACCAGGAATGTTTTTCATATACTGTTAGCACAGGGTAGGAGTCATCAGGATGGTATGTACAATCCACCTTCACTTAAACTCTTAAAGCAGAGAGATATAGATGTTGTGTTCCATATTTAGCCTTTTCAGAGGTTATTAAACTACAGCAGTTCTCATCATTGGCTGTGCTAACTGGCATTGGTGGGAGTTGAACCTAGAAGGGTACATATGTCTTACTCCTAACATACAACATGGTAAAGTTAAAATCTCTGGGTTATTTTTTTATCTTGTGGTTACTGAACGTACTGTAAGTAAATTCCATTCAGATCAGAAGCATTTAAGAGCATCAGAAGAAGGCTCTTTAAAAAAATGTTCCCTTATGCTAATGCAGTACAAGTATTTTGTTTCTGTTAGAAAAGCCTTTTTTAAAAAAAATTACAGTGAACAGTTTTAAACTCTCTGGTGGAGAAATACAGCAATTCCTGAGCTTTAAGTCCCGCAAATGTAATTTTGTTTTAAAAACTTTCTTCTTTGTGAGCTCAGGTAAAAGGAGAAGGGATGGCAACTGGTAAAAAGTTTCCCCTTCTCTTTTGCAATGAGCAAACTGGTACGACATAAATATATGGAAAACTTGTTATTAAACTTAATATACACTCAAACTCTCTTTGTGGTTTTTGCACACAGAGCGGTGCTTTTTCTCTGCCATTGCTCTGCCTCATTCATGGGATTTCACAGGAGCATCCAGATGAGCCTCATTTTCATTTATAAACCTTCCATATTTTAAAAAAACAATAGTTTTCCATGCCGACAGCAGAAACCCTTTATTTCCTTTCCTATCCTCTTCCCTTTATATATTGATCTTTGAATATTTGTTACTACTATCATTGTTGTCTGCCGGGGGGGGGGGGAGGGAGGGAGGAGGGAAAGGTGTAATATTTACCAATTGCCAGGGGGATTGGCAATATTAGGATTTCACAGTTGTTCTAGCTTTTTGGCAGCTATGACAATAATTGTTCTGTATTTCTTTCTCTCAGTCTATAGATTTCCCTTTGGAAGAGGATGATGATAATTTAGCAACTGTAAAATCCAAGGAACAAACAGGAGGGAGCAAAGAGAAAGAAAGTGAAAAAAAGCATCCAGGTCTGTGCTCTGTTCATTGGCAAATGTATGTGATCAGAGTTGACAACAATGATTCAATATGTGACGAAAACTAAAATGGGAGCATCACATATATTTGCAGATTGACTAGTTCAACAATACCATAGACATACTTATCTACAGATACATAATAGTTTTTCAGGATTAGGATTTGTTAATCCCTTTTTTACCTAAATACTTAAAAAGGATTTAGTAACCAGGAATATTTTTTAGGACTTCAAGTTACCATAAAATTAAAGGTTGCTACTGAATTAGAATTTGTTTGATATTTGTTTTCAACAGTGGACCTTTGTTTTTGTTCTGACAAACAATGTTCAAGTTTCACCAATGACAACCTGCAATGCAGGCTGTTTCTTTATTTTGACTTATTTTCAAGGGATTTGGTGGAGAAATGGCAAAATGCATGCTGGCCTGTTTTGTAGTATTTTTTTTTCTTTTAACTAGGTGAAGTTGACAAAGATTTCAACTAAATTTCTATTTCAAGTCCAAGAAACAGGATGAACTGTTGTAAAAATTTCTTAAATCTACAGAAGACATGCCAACAAAAATGAAAGCAGTTGGCATTTGCTTTCATGAATGGGAAGGAAAAAGAAGTAGGAGACAGAACACCTGATTGTTAGTGTGACCAAGGGGGAAAACGTGATTGAAATCCAGAAAGGAATTTTGTAAGCCAGTTTAATTTCCAGCTAGTTTATATACAGATCAGCAGCTGAGGGCTGCAGTGTGGAAAAGGCTAAGAAGGAGGCTGAAACTGTAGCATGCTAAGCCACACATATTGAAAAAGAGTGTGTTTCTTTACAAGTGTGAAGGAGGTTTGAATATGAATTAAAAAGAAACAATCCTAGAACGTGAAGATTAAAATAAACACATAATAGAGTAAACTCTGTTATATATCCAAGCTACTTTCCTCTAAATGGGTGGGGTGTACAAAAAGTCTAGCTCTATAACCCTGAAGAGCTGAAGTGGTGCAGTGGGTAAATGCTGCAACTGCAGGCTGACTGCTAGTTCAGCAGTTCAGCTGTTCAAATCTCACTAGGCTCAAGGTTGACTCAGCCTTCCATCCTTCCGAGGTCGGTAAAATGAGGACCCAGATTGTTGGGGGCAATATGCTGAACTCTGTAAACCGCTTAGAGAGGGCTGTAAAGCACTATGAAGCAGTATATAAGTCTAAGTGCTATTGCTATTGCTATTGAAGGGCACAGGGTTAAGGAAGAGTGCCTTACCAGACTGCAAGAATTATCTTCTGGATAGTCTGGATCCTTGCAGTTTTGATTGCTCTGCTTGCTCAGGAAAGGAAGGATATTTACACAGAAGATCCCCATATGGATAAGGTTCCTGATGTTTAGGAGGAAGAGAGGCATACAACTAAAATAAATACGACTAATGGCATTTGTAGTATAATAGCAATCATAATATTTTTAAAAGTAATAGTTTTGCCATGCATGACAGTAGAAACCCTTTATTTCCTTTCCTATCCTCTTTATACGTTGATCTTTGAATATTTGTAAAGGTGAATTCTCTTTCAAGTTGAGCTTCATTTCTACTGATTTGAATGTACTTCATGTATTTCATAATATTCTTTGGCAGCAGCACAGAATAGAAACCAGCAGAAAGGCATTCGTGAATTGATTTTATTCTTTCAGCTAAAAGACTGCACATCCTCCCAAAAGACTTATTTTCAAAACAAGTGAACTTCTAGCATACTGCGTAAAAGGCCTCTAAAAATAACCTTGATGAAGAAACTTATATTTTCTCTTTTTGCTGCTTCCCCCCCCCACCCCTGAAAGATTCAGGAAAAGTTTCAGCATACCTTTAAAACAATGCTCCACTCCCTATATGACTATTCTAATGCCAGTTGTCCCTTTACAGCTTTCTGGCACTCCCACAGTTCTGACAGTGATTCCAACAAAATCCGCAATGTGCTCAGGAAATTTCTGCTGAAGCGTCCATCTCTACAGTCCCTGAGAGACCGAGGCTACATTAAAGGTAAATTCCCTGGAGAGAAAGAATGGTGTTTAAAAAATGACCTCGGAGTGCCACTCAGGCCCACAGCTGGTTCATCGTTTGTTGTTGTTTGTAGCCATTTTAAATATTTTTAACATTTAAGTTATAAGGGGCTCAACCATTGCTTGCCAGGGCAATACTGCCCTCTAAATGGAAGGATATTCATTTAGAAAACGATGTGATCCATCTTTTTTGCCTGAGTTGATATGGGTTTTTAAAATGTTGTTGTTGTTGTTTAAATTCAGATCAGGTATTTGGATGTTCTCTTCAAGTTCTCTGTGATCGTGAAAAGAGTACAGTGCCTAACTTCGTCAAGCAGTGCATCGCCACTGTGGAGAAAAGAGGTATGTGATACTCTACAGTTCACCTAAATTGAAAATCTGAGCCCAAACAGCCCACATCTTCAATTCCGTGATGTGCATCCATTACGCAATGATCAGAAATTCCATAACATTTACATTTTCAGTTCTTCATTCTGATTTTGTGACTCATTAAAAGTTCTGTTAAGTTGTTTTTTGTACTGAAGCAAAATAAATGCAAAGTGTGAGAAAAAGCCATTACTTTGCACCTATTTTTGTCTTGTGGAGATACAGATAATAGCTGCCATTTCTCTTTCTCTCAGGCTTAGATATTGATGGACTTTATCGGATAAGCGGTAACCTGGCTACAATACAAAATTTGCGCCTCAAAGTTGACCATGGTAAGCCACTGTGACTTGTAAATGGGATAGTTTAGTGAGGAATAGTGTCCATTGCCTGTAGAAGATCCCAGGTTTGTTCATTTTTTGTGGATACTTTTGAGATGTATATAAGAGGCTTCCTGAAACCTGGACATTGTCCAGGGATGTTGGTATCAACATCTTTGTCAGAATGCCTAATAGAATATCATGCATGATATTCTAGCATGAAAGAAATGTTTCCCATCCTACTGGGCCCACATGGACATATTAGGATGCATGGAGTAGCCCTCAAAGAGTCAAGAATCAACCTCAGTTGACTAAGTTTCTCCCTTGCAGCCACTTTCCCATGTCATGGCATACACTAGATCAGTGTTTCCCAACCTTGGCAAGTTGAAGATGTCTGGACTTCAACTCCCAACTTCGCGAATGCTGGCTGGGGAATTCTGGGAGTTGAAGTCCAGACATCTTCAACTTGCCAAGGTTGGGAAACACTGCACTAGATAAAGCAAAGTGAGGAATATCTAGCTCAGTGTTTTTGAAACACAGCAAGTTTTAAGATGTATAGACTTCAATTTCCAGAATTCCATAGCCAGCGAACTGGGAATTGAAGTCCACACATCGTAAGGTTTATTTATTTATTTATTTTATTTATTTGTTTGTCAAACATGTACAAGATAGTAGGTATTGGTATAACATAAACATTAGCAAAGTAGGTACAGGTAAATTAGGCAATAGGACAGTAGGAGAGGGACGGTTAGGCACAAAGGTGCGCTTATGCATGCCCCTTACAGACCTTTTTTTGGGGGGCGGGGGTTGCCAAGGTTGAATAACTTTGATCTAAACAGAACTTTCTAACACTAAAATAATAGCTAATTCAAGTTGCTCTCCAGATGCAACTGAATTTGAGCTTCCTTCTGAAAGCTAAGTGCACTCTGCTTACTTTTGAGGGAGTTGCCTTTTCTTCTTCAGCATAGTTCTGGAGCACATATTACTGTATTGTTCTCTGGTCCAAGGATTGTGAATAAATGTTGGTCTAAAAATATGGCCGTACTGCTATCATTATCTTTATTTTCAGTGCTATGGGGACATGGGATGGGAGTGTATATATTGTATTGCAATTTTCATTAATTTTGCAGAAGAGCAAGTGGATCTTGATGGTGGCCGCTGGGATGATGTTCATGTCATCACTGGGGCACTCAAACTCTTCTTCCGCGAACTGCCTGAACCGCTCTTCCCCTTCAGCTTTTTCGACAGTTTAATTGCTGCTGCTAGTAAGACAATCTTTTACTCTTGGGAAGGATAAAAGGATTATTTAGTGGCTAAGTTTGAATATAAGTATCAAAGCCATAGCTTTTTTGATTGTAAGACTTATCTCCCATAGCTAAGGTGTGGTCAGAATCCAAGGTATACATAGAATGTTTTTACTGAACACCTGAGATCCACAAATCATAGTACGACAAAATTGGCGGGGGTGGGGGCTTCGAGTTAGTCTTGACTCCTTATGACTGCCTGGACTAATACATGAAATTTTCATGGCAACAATTTCAAAAGTGACTTGCTACTTCTTTCTTACTATTGACTACCTCAAAATTATCAGCTGGCTTCATGCCTAAGCTGAACTAATACTTGCAGAACTAGAATTTTGAGCTCAGAAAGGTGATTTGAATATTCTGCACATAAAAATTCATTTCTCCAGGTTATCTACATTTCAGTTGTTTCTCTTGTTGAAACAATTGGGAGTTGTGTCAATCTAGCACATTACCTAGATTGATAGAAGATATTATTAAAGTTTGTTGCAAAATCAAAACCAGAAGCACACACAGATGACTGATTCAGCTGGATTCAATAACTTATTTATAAACATAATATTTATTTATTTATTTATTATTTATTTATTATTTGGTTCTTCTATGCCGCCCTACTCCCGAGGGACTCAGGGCGGCGTACAACATTGTGCAAGAACACTGAACAATAAACAACAATTAAAACAATTTTAAAAGATTAAAAAGTTAAAAGAAATATTCACCAACATACATACAGGGGGAGAGCTCAGATGGAACTAGTCTCAACCCCCTGCCTGCAGGAAGAGCCATGTCGATGGCTTTTCGGAAGGCCAGCAGGGTGGGGATAGTTCGGATCTCTGGGGGTAGTTGGTTCCAGAGCACGGGGCCCCCCACAGAGAAGGCCCTCCCTCTAGGGCCCACCAACCGGCATTGTTTGGCTGACGGGACCTGGAGGAGACCCTCTCTGTGGGCCCTAACCGGTCGAAGGGAAGTGTGAGGCAGAATGCGGTCCCGAAGGTAACCTGGTCCTAAGCCATATATATATATATATATATATATATATATATATATATATATATATATATATATATATATATATATATATATATATATATATATATATATATATATATATATATATATATATATATATATATATATATATATATATATATATATATATATATATATATATATATTGTAAATATATATTTACAATACCATTAACAGAGTTCTTCAATGTAGCAACGGTTAAAAGTAAAACACAAGCAGCTTCTAGTTCAGAGTTTAGAGAGGACAGGAGAACAGAGTGCAGGCTGGAGCCACACCCAGCCTTAAGCTTAAGTATTGAGTTTCGATTCTCTGCACAGACTCAGAAGTGGTTAGCTCCTATTGGCTGATTCAGTTGCTATGCCTATTCATTGGCTAACCTTGTTAACATGGCTCTCCCAGTTCATGAATATCTTAACAGATACAGATCTATTTTTTATTCTGCTCATTCTGTCCTATGGCTTGTTTATCATTTAAAGAAGATTTAGCGAATCTTGTACCACTGAAGATCATATTTACTGTTTTTAAATTGTGATCAGATAGTTGGCAGACAGAGAGTAACATTAAACTTGGAGATGGCCAGGTCAAAACAAAAAGAACTAAAAATAAATGGAATACTTTTCTGTGAATTATACTACTTAAATCCAGTTTATTTTTTTAAAGTTTAAATCCAGTCTAAATTGATGGTATATGGCGCCAGTTTTATCTAGTGGTTACACCACCGGATAGAAAGCATGAGACAATGAGTTCAAGTCTTGCCTTTGCCATGAAAGCCAGCTGGGTGACTTTGGGCTCTCCTCAGCCCAGCTCATCTCATAGGGGGGGTTGTTGTGGGGAAAATAGGAGGAGGAAGATTTGTTGGATATGTTCGCTGCCTTGAGTTATTTGTAAAAATAATAAAGATGGGATACCAATAAATAAATGATAAATAATTTAAGGATCTCCGTTCAGTCAACAGTGTTACAAACCAAAAGTGCTTCTTTATTAGCAAATTGCAATGAGGAAGTGATTAATAAGGTCACATTAGAGCTCTGTTTAGGAAAAGTAACACAGATTGCCTTCTCGTGCCTTGTAACAATATCAATACAGGTAACAATAACCACTAATATCAACATCTGATGATCCCTGTGGTTATTGTCACATTGGATGCCATACCAAGAAATCTTGGACAGCGCATGAAAAATCTGCACATTGACAAAATTTCCATCTGCCAATTACAAAAGACCATTCTGCTGGGATCCCCATAGATACTATGCTAATATATTACAATTTCCTAGGTTCTTAGGAAGAACTCCATGCATATGAAGGCCAACACAGCTAAAGAACTGAGAGCTGTGATTTCACGTAATAATGCTTTTATTGAACTAAGATAGCTGTGAGGAAAAAAAAAGAAAAATACAGAGTTAAAAACATGGACCCAAGCAAAAACAAAAAAGAGACTAGAATAGACACTTCATAAAATACACATAGAGACACACATGAATATTATGTAAAATATAACTCTTTTGGAATCTGAAGAGTCATGGCATCTAGCAAATTAGGCTTGGCATAGCCTTTTTTGGTAAAATCAAATTAGGAGAATGTGACTTCTGGTCTAACATGCACCTTTCCCCTTGCTCTTGACTGCTGGAAAGAACAGGGTGGCAAGAAAGTACATAATGGTATGATGTCCTGTATTTCCATTGCAGTGAAAAATAACAGTGAAAAACCTTAGACAATCTACTGTTATATCTTAAAACTACATTTAAAGAACAAAATGAGTGAAATCTCCTTTTTTGGTGGGGGGGACTGCAGAAATGATAGACTCCGCAAAGCGAAGCCATCACTTACGAGAGATTGTGTATTCTCTACCTCCTGCTAATTTCAATACCTCGAGGGTTCTCTTCCAGCATCTTTCCAGGTGAGCAGCATCATTTTCCAGATCTTTTAGTCAGTTTGGGCTGTTTAAATACTAATTTTACAATAAAAACAGTCCTTTGACCATAGATCCTTTTTAAATGTATTACTTCAGCCACAGTCACCTCCAAGTTAGAATCAACCCTTATGACAGTTTATTTCCCTTTTGGTCTTCCTATCTTTAACTTCCCACTTGGAAGCAAATCCCACCTCATTCCCTTATCCCACCAGGGCTGCCTGCCTTCCTGCCTGCCTCACTGTAGAAATTTAGTTGATGACACTTTCAGTTGCTATGCTGCTTGAAAGAAACAATATTCAATGAAACTTAAGCAGCCGGATGGGCACAAAAGGGCAAGTAGTTAGTGATCATCTTTATAGAAGAGTACTAGTACTTCATAAAAGTATTGTAAGTGATAAAATTAAATCCAACCAAAAGAAATTGGAACTTAAGTCCACTTACTTCTGGTGGCATGGCAGAATTGTTCTTATGGCTTCAAGGTGTTCTTCCTTTTTTTCCCCCCAGGGTTGTAGAGTTCCGGGAGAAGAACCGCATGTCTCTGCAGAGTATTGCAATTGTTTTTGGGCCAACATTATTGAGGCCACAGGATGAAGAAGGAAATATAGCGATGTACATGTTTTTCCAGAATCAGATTATGGAGCAGATCCTTAGTCAGACCAGTTACATATTCCCAGAAAGCTAGTCATAGAACTGTATAATGGAGTGGCTTCAATGTGAGAACTGCTGCTGCTGTAAGGGAAGAGGTGTCATTGGCTAGAGCCACAGATAGGGACAATGAAGCTGGGAGAGAAACATTTGGCAAGCAAGCAAATCTTCTCTGCTGGATTCAAAAAGTTTGTTTTTGTAGGTTGGAAACATGGGTGAGTTAACCCTGTTGGACAAGTAATGGGCTAAGTGCCTGGCATGGCATTCTGCATCAGTGATTTTCAACACTTTTGTTGACTATATGATTTGGTGTGGGGAAAGTGTGGGGAAAGAGGAGACTTTGTGAGTGAATCTAAAGATTTATTTTTCAACCGAAGTAATTATTTTTCAAGAAATACCGCTTGTTCTGAAGGAGTTGAGGGAAGTAGTTACCAATTAATATATTTTGAATCTTCAGGAGGCTTTTCTTTAATGAAGTATTGTTGAAAATGTGAGATAGGCTTGACAAAAGTCAGACTTTCATTTGGTTAATATTGGTTACTCTGACCCTACTTTATTGACTGCAAGACATAAAATGTCACAGTACTAATACATGATCACAGTATTAGCATTGTAATTCAGAATACAGATTTGTTATATTAATTTCTGTGTATCAGTTGCTTGTTCCAACTTGCACTTTCAGATGAATAAAGTGGAATTCAACTTATCTGTCTATCTGATCCTTGGGTAAACCAAGTTCAATATAGGTAAAGGTAAAGGTTCCCCCGCACATGCATGCTAGTCGTTTCCGGCTCTGGGGCAGAAACGACTAGCTCATCTCCGTTTCTAAGCCGAAGAGCCAGCGTTGTCCAAAGACGTCTCCATGGTCATGTGGCCGGCATGACTAAATGCCGAAGGCGCACAGAGAACTGCTACCTTCCCACCAAAGTGGTCCCTATTTTTCTACTTGCATTTTTTATGGGCTTTCGAACTGCTAGGTTGGCAGAAGCTGGGACAAGTAACAGGAGCTCACTCCATTATGTGGCACTAGGGATTCGAACCACTGAACTGCCAACCTTCTGATCGACCTCAGTATCTTAGCCACTGAGCTACTGCATCCCTAAGTTCAATATAATCACATATATATTTACAGTGAAAGAGGGCATCCCATGAACTGTAGAACTTGACAGTTATATCACCAACAATGGTTGGCAAAATGGCCCAAAGTAGCTCTTCAGAAGATTGAGAGGTTGAGTTGCAGCACCTGACCTCTCAAATACTGCATACACCCTGGTTGGAAGCTGTTCAGAGAGTTTGGTGAACCCACCGCTGCTTCCTAGTGGCGTCTCCCCAGGGATGCACTGGGAATTTTAGCTGGATCTTTTTCTTTCTCTACCACCTCCAAGCTGGCTCATTTTCAGACAGTCTTTTATATCTCTTACTCTGTTCAGTTTTCAGACAGTTATTCTGTTGAAAGGCAAAGACAGAAATAGTTCAAGGGTATAGGCCACATTGACTGATGGCACCACCACCTGCTAATATGAAGATTTGTTCTTTTAGAATTATTTGGAGGGGTTAAGCATTTCCCCTCCATTAAACTAGGGGAGTATGTACTCATTCTTAGCCTAAAGCCAGCCTGGGACAGAAATAATTCCAAACCTCCTCCTTTACATGATTTCTTTCAATATTCCATTAGGCTGAAAAGAAAATCAGAGTAGCGAATGTACGCAGAAAGTTATTCTGCTGACAAATGGATGGCAAACACATCTTTGAAAAGCCATAAACCATTTTGGAGATAATTTTCTCTCTCTCCTGTTTTAATAAAAATAGTACTTTTTTTGGTCTGTCTTGATGGAAGAGAGGAAAGCCCTGCATCCATTATGATATAATGCAAAAAACTGCATCTGACTAACATCAGGAAATATAGTTGGATAGTTTCCCTAATATAGTTTAATAGATTAATATAGTTTAATTCTACATACTTCTTCAGAAGCTAAAATTGAGATCCATATGTCTTAATTAGATAATAAAAATTCGTGAATATCGTATTTCATCTCCTCTACAAAACCTGTTTTTAAAATGGTTATTGCAGCTGCAAGTTTTTTGTTCCACTGTGACTGCTCCTAAAGTAAACAGATATCCAGTAAACTAGGGGTCTCCATAGCTGGCTGGAGAATTCTGGAAATTGAAGTCCACAAGCCTTAAAGTTGCCAAGCACAAGTCTTCAAGTTGCCAAGCATAGCTGGCTAGAGAATTCTGGGAGTTGAAGTCCACAAGTCTTAAAGTTGCCAAGTTTGGGGACCCCTGCAGTAAACACAAATACACAATAATAACCCTTCAATAAAACATGCTGGCTGGGGAATCCTGGGAAGTAGAAGTCCACAGGTCTCAAATTTGCCAAGCATTAAGAAAAGCACTAAGATACAATCAAAATCAGGAAGTGGCATCAAAATGGAATGTGGCTTCATCAACTTGCTAATTATAACATTTCTTTTCTTGTGGACTGCTAGTGGCAAGGTTCTCCAACCTGGAAGCAGGGGTGGGGGTGGGGGGCACAAAAGAAAAGACATCAGACTTGAGCAGGCAGAATGGAAGCCCAATCAAATTTCCTCCTAGCTTCTGCTCTTAATTTTGCTATTGCAAAACTGCCATGGGAAGTTTTATGACAAAGTTTGGGTGCCCTCTGAGATGTAAAGTTTATGAATAAAAGTTGTTCTTTTATCTCTTGCCCAACCCTATCGGTGAAATCATTATTTGTGAGGGAGTCACACACATTCATTTACTATTTGTGGGGGTTATGGTATGGAAACGTTTGTGAAATGGTGCTTTATAGTATTTATTAGACAGACTACAATATATTTCATTCTTGGGTATACTGCAGATATTTTCTTCTGCAAGGAAGGCCGAACACCACATCTCGGCTGAAAGCACCCCACCCCAAATCCCCTATGCACGGCCAGCCCACTTTCAAAGCTCGCCTCTGTCCATCTGGCATCTGTTCAATTTTATCTTGCTCAGGAATGTAGGCAGGACTTAACAAGAAGGCAGAAAGAATTGCACTAGGAGACAAGAGGCCTATCTTACCTTCGAAGGAACTTGCTTGGTGGGGCTCTTGGCAAGTGAAGCGGTGTGGCCACCTCCAGTACAATATTCCCAGGTAAAGGGAAGAACTATTTTAGTGTGCACCCCACCCCTCCCCCGTTGCTTCTAAGTGAAGCCTTTATCTTGTGGGAGGGGTGATTCTCTAGCTACATTTGGGTGCATTTCCATTTACTTTTGTTAAAAGATCTGAAAAGAGGCAAGTGTTTTTTTAATTCTTCTTTCGTTTTAGGAGTAAGAAATGATCAGAGTTCACAGACTAATCCTTTTTTAAAAACCAGATGTTTTGCTTCAGAGAAAGCCACTGTTATGAGGGAGCTGTTGCCAGGGCAAAATTCCTAAGCTTCCTAACTGCCATGTTTCATGTCTCTTTTTAATGTTATGACTTTTACAAAGGGGCTGTGTTGACAGTGGGTTTAGTAATATCCAGGATGTTTCTCTGATAATAGTGAAGTTGTGATGCTTGCATAAAAATTGTAGTGTAACAGAAACTGTTGGAAAAACAATGAAAATAAATTAAGACTTTCCACTGTTCTTTGTTTAGCTTTTTTTTAACAATTGTAAGTCATCCAAAATGTCTGGAAGCAGTATATGCATTCATGTTATGGTAAATTGCATGGTCTACCAGATGTTTACACTGACTTTGGCATTTTTGCCCACCTATTGAGTCCTTCCCAAAGACGTGGGATAGGTAGATACTGTTTAATAATATTAAATATATCATCACAGGATGTAAGCTGTTCCAAATAAACCTGTCTTTTGCAATTGATTGATGGCAATTTTGTCAATACTGATGATGTTCAAGTGGTGCTCTAGATGCTTTGGAATTGCATCTTAGGCGCTTATTAATGTTGGTATCACTTTTGCATTCTTTTGTCACAGTTCTTCTATTTCTATTTGCAGTTATTTTATTTCTGATACTGTATCTTTGTAGTTTGTAATTTTCTCCAGTTTTGATTTATTTATTTTAAAAATGTATATGACCATCCACAGTGATTCAGAGCTGCTTACAGCAACTAAAAACCCACCCCAACCACCCCACAGGGGCAACAGGTGGCTTTGTTTTAGCTTAAGCCCGCTGCCAATCCATATTTTCAAGGCATTCCAGAAAAGTAACAAGATGGGAGCCAATCTTATCTCCAGGGGAGTGATATTCCATTGACAGGAAGCCATCGATTTCTCTTGGTCTCACCATGTGTAATGGATGGGACCCACAATTTTCTTTCTATTCCATTGTTTCCAGGTATTGCATTGTCTATTATTATGTGTATTTGATCTACAGTTAGATTCACAGTTTAAGATTGATGGAAATTTAATAATTCAGATCTTAACCAAGAACCTAGGAATTATTGAGATAGCATCTAAGAATATAGGAAGTTCCAGGCAGGGTGGCTCTTGTAAAATTAAGGTGTTCAGTACTGAAATACTGATAAATTCAGTATTTACAAATATCAAGATAGTCCTTTAGGTATCACTCTGAGAGTTCCTATCACAATTGGATTTATTTTCCATAAGCACCCAACTTCAATCTGCAAGTCCTGGTAATTCTTAATTTTATTCAATTGCTTCTCCTCAATTCTAGCATCACCAGGAATAGAAACATCAGTGAAGCATACTTTTTTTTCTTTTCAATAATTATTATATCAGGCATGTTACAAATAAGGTGCCTATCTGTTTGGATCTTAAAGTCCCGTAAGATCTTAACCCACTCATTTTCCAAAACCTTCTCGACTTAATGGTCGTACTGCAATAGATTCCTCAACTTTTCAAATGTGGATCAAATAAAGATTAAGATGCCTTAAAAGTTAATCCAAGCTGTGCAAGAGGACTGGGGAACTACATTTTTATATTAGACCACAAACCCAGGAAATTATGGCTAAGTAACATTTCCAATGAGAAACTATCCCATTATATCCACTATAAGAACTAATTGATTACAATAATGAGATCTGCTTTGTTGTTTAATAATGCAAGATTTATATAAGCAGTAAAATTTAAGTTCAGAATAGTCTTAATTTTGAACATTCTGCCAAACATATATCCTATCACTGGATATCACGTGCCTCTATTTTGCATGATAACTGCAAACTATGCCAACCTCTTGCTCCATAGTGAATGTACCGGTACGTGCCATCCTTTTTTTTCCATGAAGAGCCAATTGAGCCAGTGTCTAATGTCTGCCAGGCCAAAAGTGTTTCCAAGGAAGTTATCTTTCTCTTCCATGTGTTCTTGCGCTATTTGCTGTGGGTTGGGATGAGGGGGTAAAGGTCATGCATGACTAATGTTATTTGCTCAGTTGCTTTCTTCACACTAAAGTTCCGGTAATGGTGGCAGATCCTATATTCCTACAGAGTCCAGGTGAGAATTTTTTTATTTTTTAAAGCCTGTAGTTTCCAAAGTTAAATTTGTTAGGCTCCCTATAGCAAAACCTCATTTCAGAACTTCTGTACTGTATGCACAGTATAACCAAGCGAAACACAATAATCTCTCGCCTGATTGCTTTAGCAACTTACAACTGAAGGTGCTTCAATTAAGGGCTATTATTTAGGTTTACTTAATAAAATAAAATACAGCCAGTACTTAATAAAATACAGACAGACTTTAACTAATAATTTGCATATTTGCCAATTTTTAAAATCCCCAAGGGATTGAGATACAGGTTTCACTTGTTAGCAATAGCAATAGCAATAGCAATAGCAATAGCAATAGCAATAGCACTTTACTTATATACCGCTTCATAGTGCTTTACAGCCCTCTCTAAGCGGTTTACAGAGTTCAGCATATTGCCCCCAACAATCTGGGTCCTCATTTTACTGACCTCAGAAGGATGGAAGGCTGAGTCAACCTTGAGCCTGGTGAGATTTGAACAGCTGAACTGCTGAACTAGCAGTCAGCCTGCAGTCGCAGCATTTAACCACTGCACCACTTCAGCTCTTAGTTAGCACTATTACTTAACCCTTAAAAACCTTTAAAAAGTATGCCTGGAAGGAAAGCAATTTTCATTCAAATGTTTTTTTAGTTATATATGATTTCTAGTTATTAAAGATACTATATAAATTTAACAACAGTGGTAATAATAACTAATTAGGCAAAAATTACTTCCTTTGCTCTTGAGCTTTCAGTGTCAACTTGTTTTTTACAGTTAATTGGTGTTATGTAACCAATAATAAGACAAGATTCTTTTAACCATAGTTAGATTTACAAACATTAATGGCCTGGTATAGACATAATGCTGAATTATGATATACAAACTAAAATGACTGGCTTTACACATTATGCTTTACCATAGTTGCTGTCAAGGGGCAGAGGAAATCAGAAGATTAAGGCAATTCAACTGAGTATAAAAAATTATTGCAAGCTTAAGCTCTCTACAAGAATCTGAGCTACTGACAGTCAAAGCAAATTGGCAGTAGATAAGAGTCAAAGGAATGCAAGATGGGCTGGACTTAGATCTCTTACTGGCACACATGGACTTATAACTGATGAGGCATTTGACCCCCCTCTCTCAGGCTCAGCCTGGTCATTTCCTACATCACTCCATATTGGCCCCTCTCCTCTTCCATGGGTTCTTCTACACTGCTTTCCTTTCCATCATTCAAAGTCTGAGTTCTCATGGGAAGTTGGCAAGAGTGGAAAGGAGACAGTCTCAAAGGAATCCTCCTCCCACTCCTCTCCAGGAGCTGGTGATCAGGTGGTGGTTGCTGTAACACACAAACATCTTTAGAGGGCCCCTCCCTGTCCCTTCTTGGGAGTTGAAGGCCAGATATGGAACGTGCATCATAGGTGAGTCTCCCTCTTCTCCCCAGAAGAATGCAGAGGGACTAGTTAACCTCTTCTTCAACAAGTTCCTCCGGTGAAATTGGCAGAGTGCTGATAACTTGGTTGGCCATGGCTTGTCAGGGAAGTGCTGATGGAACTGACGAACTAAATCAGGGGCATTAACATACTGTACTGTTCATTTTCCCAGGAGTGATTTGCAACCATGTAGCCTTTCCAATGAATCAAGTGCTGGATGCTTCTTTTCCAAAAGTCTAAGATTTATTCCACCTCATATTCTGGTCCTCTCTCTATTATGACTGGTATTGGAAGATGTTGCTGGGAACTTATTGGGCAAGGGGATGAGCTGAGGAGAGGTTGATCTTGACATTTAGTAGCTGGAAAAGTGCTTTCCAAAATCTAGATAGGAATTGCATGCCTCTGTCTGACACAAGTGCTAAGATCATGCCATGGTAGTGAAAGACGTGGTCTAGAAAAAGTTGGGCTATGTCTTTATGCTTGTGACTAAGTCCTGGTGCAGTTGGGTAGCTTCCAATCTCTCGGTGGTTGCTGGTGATTGATGAATTTGCCATTCAGGCTTACCCAGCTAATTTTCAGCCAAGGTGTTCTTAACCCACCTCCAGGGTGGGACGCAGGCTAACATTCCCTTAACTGGTGCCATCGACCTGATTATGCATCAAAACTTAAGACAGTGCTTCTGCCCTTCTTGCCTGCAAGATGTGCTTGGTCTCTTTGCAAAAAACCAGAAACTGACTATGAGAATTAATGCTTCTTGCATTATTTGTCTCTGGGAATGAGTGATTGTCCACTTGGCGCCTTTCCTAAGAAAACACTTGTTTTCTTTCTTGGACCTGGTGATTCTGTTTTTAATCCCCTCCTTCCTCATCCACCCTCATTTTTCTTAAAGGTCTAACACACTTTGACTATGTAATATCCAAATATAAGACCACAAGTTTATCTATTAAATCTTGAAAAACTTGGTTCATGAATCTAGAAAATACGGCCAGGGCATTGCCCAGACCAAAAGACAACACTTTATATTCAAATTTGCTGAATCTGGTGTCAAAGGCAAATTAAGTATTCATGCCTTGTTTTATTCAAATAAGGTTGTAAGCATTGCGGAAGTCTAGTCTTGTAAAAATGCTTGCTTTCAGTAGTCTATCTAATAGGTCTGGAATTAATGCCAGTGTATAATGGTCTCTTACTATGACTGCATTTAAAGCCTTATAATCATGGACCACTCTCAGTTGGGGGGGGTTATTATCACTGTTATTAGCCTCACTGGGGTCTTGCTTCTTGGGTACGAAGAAGATAGAAGCTGAAGCAGGCGACTGGGAGGGTTGTATTAATCCCTTTTGCAAATTACAGTCCAAATATTGTTTTAAAGTTTCTAATTCTGTAGTAGATATTTGGAATTGTCTCTTGGTGAGAATTTTGGCACCAGGGACCAGGTTTATGGTGCAATCACAGCCTCTGTGTGGAGGGAGGCTCGAGGTTTCCTCCTCCTCAAACCATCAGCAAAGTCTGCATATATACTTGTCAAATTGGAAAAAACTCTGTGAACCATTGGAGGAGGGCTGGTGGGGGGCTTTGGAGGGCTGATCACGGTGAGAAAGGCATTCAGGATTTTCAAAGGCAATAAATTGCTTTTTCCATTTAATAGTGGAGTTGTGGTATTGTAACCAAATGGTTCGCAGCACTAGTGGAAGATCGATGTGTTCTGCTACAAAAAGAGTTAACTTTTTAGAATGCTGATTTATAGGTAATCCTCAACTTTCGACCACAATTGAGCCCAAAATTTATGTTGTTAATTAAGAAATTTGTTAAGTGGGTTTTTGCCCCATTTTACAACTTTTCTCACCACATTTGTTAAGTGAATCATTGCAGTTCTTAAATTAGTAACATGGTTGTTAAATGAATCTAGTTTCCCCAATGACTTTGCTTGTCAGAAGGTCGCAAAAGGGGATCACATCACTCTGGGACACTGCAACTGTCATAAATGTGAACCACTTGTCAATCATCTGAATGTAAATCATGTGACCATGGGGATGCTGCAATGATCATAAGAGTGAAAAATGCTTGTGTCACTTTATCAGTGCCATTGTAACTTCAAACAGTCACAAAATGAACTGTTGTAAGTCAAGGAGTACCTGTATTGTTAACTTCAGAGGCACTGTGGCATGAGTAATTGGGCCAGCTTTTAAAATTCAGCCATCAATAGTTATCACTGGCAATGGAGACTTCAGAGAAACTATAGGTATGTTAGGTTTCATTTCTATTGTTAGGCTTATGAAGTCAGAGATTGACCCAGATTCTATTAAAACAAGGATGGTGATAGGAAGTGTCAGGGTGGAATCAAATTTTATTAACATACCTGAGCGTGGAGATAATTGAGCTCCATTCAGTGCTTGGGTGGGCCCCTCTGTGAGCTTTTGGAGGGGGGGGGTTTCATTCCCTTGGCCTTGAGGCTTGTTGAAAAGGCAGTGAGTAGTGGAGACATTGCCAGGCCATCTATTGCCTCTCCTGGGAGGTTTAGTAGGGCAATTCTTGACTATGTAGCCAGGCTTTCCTCAATAGAAACACAGAGCGAGCTCTCTGTGCCTTTGCCATTCTTCTGCTCCTGAGGTTTGTCTGGCTGCTCCAATTTGCATCAACTCTTCAGTGTCCAAATCCAAGGGGGCAGGGAGACTAGGGGTAGAGACAGGGGAAGTCAGCTTTGGAAGTGGTTGGCTGTGGCTGCTGAAAAATGCTTTTAAGTTCTGCAAGTCAAGACTCAGCTGTTAATAGCAGCTAGGTAGAGATCTTGTAGACCCTGGGGATTACCTTGTGTCCACTGTGTGATTATGGCCTGGTTAAGTTCCTTCTCAAATTATGCTCTTCGGGCTGACTCATTCCAATCCAGATTTGCTGCAATGAGCTTGAAACCTTCAATGTATGCTCTCACAAAATTGTTATCTTGACAGAGTTGGAAGATGCACTGTTTGACAGTTTCTATCTGAATATGTTCTCCAAAATGCTTCCTAAATCTAGTGAGGAAATTTGGGTAACTATCCAGGATGGGATTGTTGGTTTCGATGAGTAGAAGCTCCCATTGGGCAATAGATTAAAAGTGTGATAGTGAAGAAGACTCTTGATCTGCCTGTTGGAAACTCCCAAGGTTGGGTGCTGATGAACACTTCTCACTGTGCTAGGAATGTTTTCATTTTATCAGATCACCTGTGAATCTCTATGGTAAGCAACAGGGAGACTTGGGGATGAGCGCAGCATGAACTGGCAGTTGTGGCTGGGTGGGTGGAGCAAGTGGTTGTGGTTCTAGAGGAATGCCTTGTTGAGTCAAGATCTGCATTTGCTGCATCATCTGTTGAAAATTGGCTGCAAAATTCCTGATTTCATCTTCAGTGTCATCTTGGCAACTGTTGATAAAGTGGAGGTCCAGCTCATCTGCTATTGCTGCAGCTCTGGGATCTGAGGTTATAGGGTATTCCGGAGCTTGAGAAAATTTTGGTATAGGGAGTAGCTTGGATTAATGTCAAGCACCAGGGGAAATCAGGAGATTCGTGCAATTCAAGTGAGTATAAAAATTTATTGCAAGCTTGAACTCTCTACAAGAATCTGAGCTATTAACAGTCAAAGCAAATTGGTGGTGGATAAGAGACAAAGGAATTCAAGGTAGGCTGGATTAAATCTTTTGTGGCAATGCAGGGACTCATGACTGATGACACCTTTGACCACTGCCTCAGGTTCAGTCTGATCATCTCCTACAGTTGCTTAGTACAATATGCAAATCTATATCTGAAGTATCATTATTATTCAATTATTAAAGTATTTCAGACCTTGGCAATCCTTTATTACCCATAAAACATGCAGTAAAAGAAGATTCTTCAGCCTGCCCTTGAAGGACTAAGTCATTCCATACACCCTTGACATACTGTTCTATTTTCACCTGCTAGAAGTGTTTAAATATATAATCTTCCCAGAACTGCCTAATTTGTGAAGTGCAAACCATGGCAAGAGGGATAGTCTGCTTTGAAATTTGAAAGAACTGGAGGTAGTTTGGAAAAACTTATCCTCATAAACTAGTTAAGTGCTCACCAATTTCCACTTTTGGCATCTCCAGTTGACTGATGCTGTATTTGTGACTCAGGACATAAAAAGGAGAATCTCTTGGCTGGGCTGTTACTTCCAAGCTGAACCAGTAATGGTAAAAGACTAAGAGATATTTGTTGGCATACTGTTGGTACTGGGGAAGGTGATAGCTTTCAAATCTACTGAAAAAGCATGTGGAAAAAGTGATTTAGGATAGAGACTCTTGGATATACACTATGCATTATTCATTTCATTGAAACTTTTCTTCAGTCAAGTCTACCATGATAGTGGATTTTGTTCAAAGGATGTCCCAAAGGTACTTTTTCAAGAGGCAACTGGATTTTCTGTTTTTTCTTTGAAGACATTTCATTTCTCATCCAAGAAGCTTCTCCAGCTTTGACTGGATGGTGGGGAATGGAAGGATTTATACTCCTTGAAGACAGCTGGTCATTTGCATTCTTTTAGAGCACGGGTCTTCAATCTTGGCAACTTTAAGACTTGTGGACTTCCACAAGTCTTAAAGTTGCCAAGGTTGGAGACCCCTGTTTAGAGAGTCAGTGAGGCCACCTGGAGGTATATCTGTGTCGTCAGGGTCACCTGAGAAGTGCAAATGTGGAGCTTTCTTGGAACTGTTGAAAGGACTGTGTTGTAGACTGGAGATAGATGATGTTATATCCCTCCCCCTCTGTGGAGGGAGGGCTGTTCAATTTTGACATAGATGGTCTCTTTGACCTCTCTTTCAAACCAGCGGTCCTTTCTGTCCAAAATGTGGACTTTGCTGTCTTCAAAAGAGTGGCCTTTGCCTTTTAAATGCAGCTGGACTGCTGAATCTTGTCCTGATGGGTTTGTTCTACTACGTTGTGCCATGCATTTATGAAATGGTTGTTTTGTTTCCCCAAAGTACAGTTCTGCACGTGGTTCATTACATTGTACTGCATATACCACATTGCTCAGTTTGTTTCTGAATATTTTATCCTTGGAGCGGACAAGCTTCTGCCTTAGTGTATTCTTAGCTTTGAAGTGTGCACGTATGTTGTGTTGGCTAAAGATCATCCTGAGCTTTCTGATATTCCTGCAATGAATGGAATGACAATGTTGCTTCGTTTATTGTTCTCTTCATTGTCTGTTATGGAGGAGCTCCTGTAACAGGGGTGAAATGCTCCCAGTTCGCTCGTGCCTGTCGATCATCGGAGAGCCGATCACGAAGGCAGTGTGCGGCTCCACCTACCCGCCTGGACGCCGCCATTTGGGTTCTTTTACTCTCTGCACATGCACAGAACGCTTTGCGCATGCGCAGAGGGTAAAAGAACCCAAATGGCGGCATCTGGGCGGGTAGGTGGAGCCGCGCTCTGCCTTCATGATCAGCTCTCCAACGACCGACAGGCACGAGCGAACCGGGAGCATTTCACCCCTGTCCTGTAGTGTCTTTTTTGAGATTTGATGAAAGACCACATGGGATAGCTACATGTTCTGAGGACTCCCTTGATATGTTTTAGTTTTTTTTTCTTTCCCATCTTTGCTGGTAGGCAGCCTTCAGCTCAGTGGTGTGGGATTCTGAATGACTCCCATTTTGTGCTCCAGTGGGTAGTGAGAATCAAAATATAAATAGTTTCTGTAAACTTCAATGTTAAGGCTTCTGTCTTCCTTAATGTGTGCTGCACAGTTCAGGCAGGCTAAACTATTTTCCTTAACATCTTCCCATGTGAATTTGATGTATCTGTCCACAGAGTTGATATGTTTGGTGAACACTTCCAATTCCTGTGTTTTGATCTTGGCCCAAGTATCGTCCACATACCTATACCACCAGTGAATGGGTGAAATTCCTGTGAAGGAGTCTAAGACTTTGGTTTCTACCAGGGGCGGGTTCCTAATTTTTTTACTACCACTCTGTGGGCGTGGCTTATTTTGTAGGTGTGGCTTGCCAGTCATGTGGCGTGGGCCTCGGGAGCTTGGCAGCGGCTGGAGAAGTGGGGGGGGCATTGCCCTCCCGCACCGCAGCCCCTCACAGCGGGAGCAGC
The DNA here is from genome assembly GCA_023053685.1 of Diadophis punctatus similis. Classification (NCBI taxonomy): domain Eukaryota; kingdom Metazoa; phylum Chordata; class Lepidosauria; order Squamata; family Dipsadidae; genus Diadophis; species Diadophis punctatus. The sequence goes on along the minus strand of JALIGW010000008.1, from coordinate 1,173,247 downwards.
AAGACCGCGGCAGCGGTTCTTCTAGGAGGCTCTGTCCGGCCTGAATGCTTCTCCCCATTCGATGATCCTAGGCTCCTGCCGCCCGTTCCCCCTCCCCTCAGCAGCTCGAGAAGCCTCGAACATGCAAAAATGCCTGGGATCATCACCACGTGTTCGTGGCTTCTCGGACTCCTGAAGGGAGGGGAACTGAGATAGGTCCTGCCGCCCATTCCCCCTCCCCTCAGCAGCTCAAGAAGCCTCAAATGTGCGAAAATGCCTAGGATCATCACCGCACGTTCGTGGCTTCTCGGACTGCTGAAGGGAGGAGAATGGAGATAGCTCCTGCCGCCCATTCTTTCAGCGTCTCACGCGCTCCCTCAGCCTCCCCTGCTTGGACTCCCTCAGCCACCCCTGCTTGGACTCACTGTGGGGTAGGAAGGCAGCGCATACGCAGTGCTGGAAGCTCAGCTTCTGGGCATGCGCAGAAGAATTTTTTAAAAAAATGGCGGCGGCCAGGCACCAGCAACCGACCGCACCGGTACTGTGACGTCACTAGCGGGCCGCTACCGGTGCTATAGAGTGGACCGCACTGGTAGGAACCCACCACTGGTTTCTACCTTTTCCATGTAGAGATTGGCCACAATGGGGGACACAGGTGAACCCACGGCACAGCCGTGTTTTTATCTGTAGAAATCTTCATGGTATTTATTATATATTTATTTATTATTATAAATTACCAGCTGTCTGCAAGGAGTATAAATCCTTCCATTCCCCACCATCTAGTCGGAGCTGGAGAAGCTTCTTGGATGAGAAGTGAAACTTCTTCAAAGAAAAACCAGAAAGTCCAGATGCCTCTTGAAAAAGCACCTTTGAGGCAACCATGACCTGGATGACTGAGGAGTTCCAAAGACAGTTTACAGAACAGATAACAGAATAACAGAGTTATTCTGAGACCTTGAAGGTCTTCTAGTCCAATCCCCTGCTCATGCAGGAGACCCTATACTATTTCAGACAAATGTTTGCCAGGTCTCTTTTTAAAAGCCTCCAGTGATGGAGCACCCACAACTTCTGAAGGCAAGTCATTCACTGGTTTATTGTTCTCACTGTCAGGAAATTTCTCCTCAGTTTTAAGCTCTTCCTTCCTTGATTAGTTCCCATTAATTGCTTCTTTTCTTGCGTTCTGTTACTTTGGAAAATAAATACCCCTTCTTCTTTGTGGTAGCCCCTCAAATATGGAACACTGCTATCATGTTGCCCCTACTCTTTCTTTTCACTAGACTACATATATCCAATCCTGCAACCATTCTTCATGTGTTTTAGCTTCTAGCTCTCTAAATCAGTGGTATTGTGCTGGGTTGGGCTTTTTAAATCATATTTTTTAGAATTTTCCAAGCTTCTTGAGTTGTTTTCCCCTTTAAGATTTTCATCCATGGTATCTTTCCCAAGTTCTCTCTAAGTTTCTTGACATCAGCTCTTTTAAAGTCTTAAGGGTCACCAACCTTGGCAACTTCAAGACTTGTGGACTTCAACTCCCAGAATTCCTCAGCCAGCAAAGCTGACTGAGGAACTCTGGGAATTGAAGTCCACAAGTCTTAAAGTTGAGAAGGTTGGGGACCCCTGGCTCTAAGACATTGGTTTGATTATTTTCTATTGCCTGTGTCTATATTATATTGCATTCTAATATGGCCTGATCACTCTCCCCCAAAATCCCTGCAATTCAACCCCCTCTATAATTTCTTCTCTGTTAGTAAGAATTAGGCCCAGTATAGCCATCCCTCTAGTTCTCTCCTCTACCTTTTATATGACAAAGTTGTCAGCTGGATTGGTCAGAAACCTGATTGATCTCCCACTTGATGCAGAGTTTGTCTCCCACTTGATACTTTACCCTTAGATTGTATACTGTTGACCTCACCCGATTCCTAAGAGGTCAGTAAGGGGCGTGCATAAGTGCACCAGCGTGCCTACCGTCCCTGTCCTAATGTTCCCTCTTATCAGTACCCATCTTATGTATATAAACAATGTTATATCTATGCATATTACTAACACGTACTTGACAAAAATAAATAAATAAATAAATAAAAAATAAATATCAAAGTAGCTAATGTCCTCCATTACTACTGTGCTGTGTTTCCCACATACATTTATTAACTCATTAGCAAAAAGTTCATATATTTCTTCTGTTTGGTTGGATGGCCTGTAGTATGACAATGTCATCCTTTTTTCCTTTTATATTGACCCATATGCATTCTAGGTGGTTTCATCCTTGGTTTATGCATTTCTGTAGAGATTACATATAATGCGATTTCGCCTCCTCTTTTGTTAGATCTCTTTCTTTTGAACAGTTTATATCCTTCCATCAGTACATTCCAGTCATGAATTTTATCCCGCCAAGTTATCCCACCGGTTTGGGGACAATTGGTTTGTTCCCCATATAGCTATTCATAAGTTGCTTCTTAACAATTCCAACACTTTAGAGCCAACATGTGTTCATATTTACTTCTACTAACTTTCAAATGGTGAGAAAAGAACACTATAGTGCTCATCTGCAGCTTTCTAATAGAGCAGTTTTGAGGAAAATAATTATTTAAAAGTGTTAGGATTTTTAAATTCAATTTTTGAGTTAAAGCAAGAAAAATAATCCAATAGAAAAAAAAAACCAATTTCAGGAAAAACTAGCATAGAACCAAAGAGGGGGAAAGGCTAAGCTCTCAAGCACAAGTGATTGTTAGGTGGTGGTCAAATGAAGAGACAGAACTGTCAGCTAAGACAACAGCTCTTTTATTTGGTAGACTGGTTCAAGAAGAAAGAAGATGAACTCTGACCTGTCTGGCCGCTCCCTCTTTTAAAGGGAGCTGTCTGACAGCTCAGGCACTAAGATCTCTTGAATTTCCCGCCTGTATTGTGAACCAATCAATTTAACCCTGACAGGCGAACCAGAGGGAAACCTTCACCTCCCCATTATCATATTCAACAGTGATATAGTGCAAAACTGCAGGAACGCTTGGCTTTGGAACACATTCTAAATTGACACAATGAGATTGGGCAGAAGTGCCCTAAAGCAATGGAAACAGCCATACAGAAAGAAAACATTAGATTGCAATCTGTCCAATAATTATTTAATTAAAAAGACATTTTAACTGTAAAATATGATGGATAAGATGAGCCATGATTTCATTTTGCTAAGCACATATTCAAGCAAGATTGCATACTACATTAATTGAAGTATTATATTCTTGAAAAAAAATCTGGCAAAGGTATATAATACTTCAATTAATCATAAAGATAGTCAAAGAAGGGAGCAGATCATCTAACAGATGCTAGCAAGAATAAGTGAGGATGGGCACAATATAGATATATGGATATATGAGTAGATCACCCAACATTTCAACCTATTAGTAAGGATTTAAGTCCCTATTGTTCTAATAGCAACCTTATAATGCTTGAGAAAAAAGTTAGTGTGATCCATATTATTGTTTGGAAAGACTGTGAACTCTGCTCAATACTTATTCAAATTGCTTGACACAGAACTCTTCTGTATCTTTATCTTGAGTCTCAGATATTTTTTTAAAGAAGACTCTAAAAGCCAAAAGTTTCATTATTCCTGGTATATTTAACCAGCAAGACTTCATTTTATTCAGTTTTAATTCAGGTAGAAGTGTTTCTGAAGACATCTTGCTGTTGAACTGTCCATTCATCTCCTGAGGTTACCACGAGCATCAATGGAGACTGTTGTGATTGTAGCTATTGGGGTATTGGCAACCATCTTCCTGGCTTCTTTTGTGGCTCTGGTTGTGGTATGTAGGCAGCGTTACTGCCGACCCAAGGACTTCTTGAGTCATTATGATACCAGGTGAGATAGATTTTCAACTGTGAATTCTAGTAATTCATTCACTTACCTAGAATGTTTTGGGACAGGAATTTCCAGAATTTGAAACCAGGATCGCCAAAATTAAGGAGTCAAGGCACTGCAGGCACAGCACATCTGAAGGATTCCATAATGGGAATGTCTAATCTATTTTAATAATAAATGACAGTCAATTAAGGGTTCTATGAGTAAATTTTGATCTCAAAACATACTTAATTTATTGGTCAAAAATAAGCTTAATTAGGAGGGTTTTGACACACACACCTAACAATGCCTTAGATTTCTTTTGTGCTTCCTCCTAGGCCTATTGTTGACCTAATAGGCACCATGGAGACACAGTCTGAACCCTCTGAATTGGAGATGGATGATGTGGTAATAACAAACCCACATATTGAAGCAATCCTGGCAAATGAGGACTGGATTGACGACGCTTCGTAAGTTGGGCAGCAATGCCTTCCAGGCTGCATAATCTGGAAGGGATCATTTTTCTTCTGCTGCATGCAATTTGGGACAAAATGGAACCAGAGAATAAAGCCCAAAAATCTCTTCAAATTCCTCTCTTCAAATGCTTAATACAGAAGTACTACATTGAAAAGGATTGATAGTCAAGTATTTGACAAATACTTTTCACCCATTTTTTAACCAATGTTGGTGGGGAGAAAAAACTGCATAGGATAAATAGTTAGCTTTTGAAAATATCCTTGTTATCCAATAATATTTGTTTTATCAAACTAAATGATACTTTCCTTTCATTGTGACCACCATTAACCTTAAACATCCATTTTGCCTCCATATTAGAACTAGATCGTTGTTGACAGACCCTGTTTTTTAATCATATCTGCCACATAAGTTGTTTTTTGCTTCCCTTCAAAATCCACTAGTGATTACTATCTCCATCCTTCCATGTTAACATTTTGCATGCTCTTATCTCATCTGAAACCCTTTTTCCTTGTCTGAGAATGCTGACAGTTTCAGGCCATGTACTTCCACTGTGTCTTATCTTTGAAATATTAATTTAAATGGAATAACAAAGAGTATATTGGGGGGGGGGGACTAGAACAAATCTAATTCTAACTTGTTAGTCATATGTGCAAGTTATTGGTATGAATTTCATCATTGTTTTAAAAAAGTTAGGTAATGTCTTTGAGCCTTAACATGTGAGTGTCAAGGTTCCGACTGACGAACCCAAACGAGTCAGCACTCCAAGACTTTCAGTTTCCTCAAAGAACTGCTTTACTGAGTACATCATTACGGTACGGATGATCTTAAAACCAGCTCTGGCTATTTCCTGCACTTTCAGTACAATTAAAGATTAGACAGCTCCCTCTCTCCTTGTCACAGGTCACATTGTCCAATTAGGTGTTCTGGCATCTCCTTGGTAACCTCTTTCAGTCTCTGGCCAGCACCTGTTGGGATGATCTTGGTTCCCATGAGATAGGAAGTTGTTGATGTCTGGTTTAACATTGCAAAGCTCCCTCGTCCCCCCCAAAGTGTATCAAGCTGAGAAACGGAGAAAATGTTGCTGTGATGGGCCCAATCTGTTTCGAAGTTGATAGTCAGATCCCCCTAAAGAGTGAGAAGCACCTGGAAAACATCAAGCACACACACACATTAGCGGTGGCTGGGTCCCCCCTGACTTGGGGGAAGGCCTCCCAGTTTCTGGGGGTGCTTCTCCTGAAACTTTTTTATTAAGTGGTCTGCTTTCATATCCCTGGCCTTCACCTATCTAGCCTCTGCTAGTGGATACTCTTTCCACTGGACCAGGTATTGAAGTTTTCCCTTATGTAGCCTGGAATCCAGGACCTTCTTGACTTCATAGTGGGTTTACCCCTGCACCACTATTGGAGCTGGAGCTAACCTTGCTAGTGGACTTAGTTCTTTTTTAAAATCACATTTTATTAAGTTTATTTTATTTTATTTATTTATTTGTGAGATTTATATACCGCCTCACAGTACAAGCACTCTCTAAGCGGTTTACACCAGTAAGCAATGTATATTTATATTGCCCCCAACAATCTGGGTCCTCATTTTACCTACCTCAGAAGGATGGAAGGCTGAGTCAACCTTCAGCCGGTGAGATTTGAACCGCTGACCTGCGGATCACAGTCAGCTAAAGTGGCCTACAGTACTGCCTGTAACCGCTGCGCCACCTCGGATCTTTAAGTTATAAGGTATTGTAAAATACCAAAGTAAATAAGAGGGCAATGAGGGGGGAGGGGGAAGAAAAGTGAGGAAGGATTGGGGGGGGGGAGAAAAGGAAGCATTGACTTCCTATTCTCTGTTACAATAGAATAAGGCATTAACAACAGATCACAGCTTTTTGCTTTTCCATAATAGTATAAACAAGTCATTTCTATAAAGATCTATCAATCTAATCTGTAAAACCCAAAATCAAAGTTTTATTTTTTTCCACATCAAGCACAAAGTTCAGAAGCGGTTTCCATATAGAAACAAAAGTACTTGTGTTCTTTTCTTTAATTGGTAGTCAGCTTTGCCATTTCAGCCAACTCCATCAACTTCTGCAACCATTCTTCCATAGTAGGAATCGAAGTGTCCTTCCATTTTTGCACATATAATAATCTTGCTGCTGTCAACACATATAGTAGCAAAGTTCCAATTTTTTTCTGCAGTTCTTTTTCCATTAGACCCAAGAGGAAAAGTTCTGGTTTAATTTTTATCTCAATTTTCAGGATTTTCTGTATTAAAATATGAGTCATAGTCCAATATTTTTTTGCTTTATCACATGTACACCATAAATGGTAAAAAGTCCCTTCTTTGTTTGTACACTTCCGACATACATTTGGCATACCTTTATATATTTTGGATAAATTATCTGGTGTTAAATACCAACAGTACATCATCTTATAAAAAGTTTCTTTTAAATTATAATTTAATGTAAATTTTAGACCCTCCATCCACATATTTTTCCATTCTTCAAGCATCACATTATAACCAAAATCCCTTGTCCACTGAATCATACAATGTTTCACATGTTCATTTTCCAAATTCGATTTCAATAACATTTTATAAATCATAGCAATAATATGTTCATCGTTATTCTAGTGGACTTAGTTCTGACCCTGCCACCGGCTTGAGCAGACTACAGTGGAACACCGGGTGCACTTTCCCTAACAAGCGAGGCAGTTTAAATTCTATTGTCACTGGGTTTATTATTTTTACTATTGAAAAAGGTCCTGTGAATTTTGGACCCAGCTTCTTATAGAGTAGTTTCAATTTCAAATATTTTTGTGGAGAGGTAGACCTTCTCCCCAATGTGAAACGGCCTGTGGGGTGACCGTCTCTTATCTGCCTGCGCCTTCTTCATTTCTGTTGCTTTAGCCGGTGACCGTTTTACATTTCCCCACGCACGTTGTAAGGAACCCACTATTACGTTAGGCTCACTGAGGAGGGGGGGGTTCCTGCAGGTATTCTGGCATGGGGACGAATTCCACACCCGTGGCTACTTTAAAGAGGGTGAGTCCCGTGCTTCTATGCACTGCGTTATTGTAGGCAACTTCAACAAATGTAGGAGATCTGCCCAGTTAGATTGCTGATTAACATAGCATCTCAGGTATTGTTTTATCATTGCGTTAGCTCATCCCACAGATCTGTTCGTACTTGGATGTAAGGCAAAGCTAAGCCCTTGAGATGACCCAATTAACTTAATGAACTCCTTCCAGAACTTTGCAGTGAACTGGACTCCCCGGTCCAAGATGATCCTTCTTGGCACCCCATGCAGCTGGCAGACATGCTGCAGGAACATCTTGGCCAGTCTTTGGGTGGAAGGGAGACTCGAGCAGGCGACGAAGTGTGCTTGCTTGGAGAAAAGGTCTATCACAGTTCAGATTACTGTGTTTCCCCTGCTCTCTGGGAGCTCCACTATAAAGTCCATTGCTATCTCCTCCCATGGTCGAGTCAGGTCAACTACCTGTTGCAGTAATCCTGGGCTCTTCCTTGGCCTTTTTTTCATCACTGCACACACAGCACAGCTTTTCACGTAGTTCTCTATGTCCTTTTTCATTTGCGGCCACCAAAATTGTCTCCTTGCTAAGTGCAGGGTGTTTAGGAACCTGAAGTGGCCTGATTGCTTGGCATCATGGCTTCGTTGCAAAACTTGAGTCTTAGGGTGCTGGGCATATACAACTTGCCATCCTTCCAGGCCAGCCCTTCCTTCAGTGTAAGCTTTTCCCCATGGTCCTTGAACCAAGGGTCGGATCTCTTTTTAGTTTGAAAAAAAGTTTTTTTGGGTTTTTCTCCACAAAATTATACATAACTTCACATATACCTTCAATACAAGTCAATAAACATATATTTTCTTTTAAGTCTTAATTTCATATTCATTCTATTATGTTCCTATATTGGGTATATGTATCTTTCTAGTGCTGCCTCCTTTAAAAATCTAGTTTTGCCTTCTGGAAATTCCAATAATTAATCCCAATGAAATGAGTTAATAAGTGGAAGTTTTGGATTTAGCATAACTTACAATTATATTAGAGATTGGTACAAGCCTATATATTCGTACCACCAGAGGGAAGAAGAAGTACAACAAAAATGAATGGAATGAGTTTATATATGGAAGCTTTGGATTCAGCATATTTGTGAACGGATTTGATGATAATTATTGTTGATATTGATAATACTAATTATTAGTTTGAAGAATTGGGATTAATTATTGGATCTCTTTTTAGTTGCTGGGTTAGTTCATCACTGGGGTCTGACTGTCTTCTCCTCGGCTGCTGCCTCGTCATCACTTGCGCCACTTTCTGGGGTGAAGGAATGAATAAGTTTACCACCTCCTCCTGATGACTTTTGTATTATGGCAGGTGGGACAGGGCATCCACTAGGAAATTCTTGCTCCCTTGGGATGTACTCCAACTCGAAATCAAATTGGTTGAAGTATTGTGCCCACCGGACTTGCTTGGGTGAGAGTTTTTGGGGAATCCGAAGCACCTCCAGGTTCTTATAATCAGTCCACACCTCAATGGCACTTTGCCCCCCTCGAGGAATTGGTGCCATGTTAGCAGCGCCCATCGGATAGCAAAGGCTTCCTTCTCCCACACTGCTCAATGTCTTTCTGTTTTGGTGAGATTTCGGGACGTGCACATGGTTGCAGCTTTCCCTCTCAATTTTTCTGGAAGAGAACTGCCCCCACCAGTGTCACTGGTGTTGGCCTGGATGACAAAGGGCTTCTCAGAGTTCCTCAGGACTGGTTCCTCAGCAAACAGTCCCTTTAACTTCTCAAAGTCCAGTCCCTTTAACTTCTCCATAGTCCAGGTTAGATACTGGCTCCCTCCCCCCTTTCCTTCAGCAGCTCAGTGATCAGCAGAGCGATCTTGGCAAAAGAGGGGATAAACTGCCTGTAGAAGTTTGTGACCCACAAAAACCTCTGCAGCTGCTTGCGGGTTCGGAGGGCCTGCCACTCGAATATGACTTTTACCTTTTTCTGGGTCCATCTCCACCCCTTCACTTGACACTCGGTAGCCCAGGTAGACTAGACAAGTCTTGTGGAATTCACACTTAGATAGCTTAGCCTATAGGTTCACCACTAGAAGTTTCTTGAGCCTCTGGCACACTTCATGTCCTCTTCCATTGTTTCAATGAAGATGAGAATGTCGTTCAGGTATACTAATACACCCTTGTGTTCATGGAGTATCTCATTAATTAGCTGCATGAACACGGCGGAGGCTTCTGGGAGGCCAAATGGCATCACTTTGAATTGGAAGTTCCCAAGCGGGCAATTAAAGGCAGTCTTCCACTCGACAGCCCCACTCTTGGTGGGGGAGCAGGTGCCAAACATTTGATTGCCCTATGGCCCTGCTGGCCACACCAGAAGCATAGGATGGCTCTGCGGATTGGGGCAACCGGGGGAGTGGCCACCGGAACAGATGCAAACCTTTGTCCCAGTGGGCTTCTCTCCGGCTCCACTTCCATCTCTGCGACCTTCCCCGAGTCTTCTCCATCCTCCTGAAGTTGATTGGGTAGGCAGCCGGGGTTCAGGATGCTGGAGGTTTTGTTTGCTAGTTAAAGCTTGAGAAGTGAGAGCTGGTTTATTGTTAAGGTTCCAACTGATGAACCCAAATGAGTCAGCACTCTGAGACCTTCAGTTTCCTAAAAAAATTGCTTTATTGAGTACATAATTTTGGCACGGATGATCTAAAAATCAGCTCTGGCTATTTCCCATCCTTCCTGTACAATTAAAGATTAGACAGCTCTCTCCCTCCTTGTCACAGGTCATATTGTCCAATTAGGTGTTCTGGGTATCTCTTCCTTAGTAACCTCTTCCAGTCTCTGACCAGCACCTGTGGTGATGACCTTGGTTCCCATGAGAAAGGAAGTTGTTGATGTCTGATTTGACATTCCAAAGCTCCCTCGTCCCTCCAAAGTGTGTCAAGCTGAGAAAGGAGAAAATTGGCTGTGACTGGTCCAATCCATTTCAAAGTTGACAGTGAGGGTTTTACACATGTGTAATAGCAATAGTAATAGCATTTATATACACTTCACAGTGCTTTACAGCCCTCTCTAAGTGGTTACAGATTCAACATGTTGCCCCCAACAATCTGGGTTTTCATTTTATCGACCTCGGAAAGACGGAAGGCTGAGTCAACCTTGAGCCGGTGAGAATCGAATTGCTGAACTGCTGGCAATTGGCAGTCAGCAGAATTTGCCTGCAATACTGCATTCTAACCATTGTGCTACCACGCCACCAAGGTAATGAATGCATTCTTATAGGAGAAAAAAAAATCAATGCTTCATGCCAGTTTCTTTTCACCCTTCAAAACATACTGGCTGCAGAATGTGCATTGATGTTCTGTTTAATCAATTCTTGAAGGGAAACTTGTCAACTTGGATGACAAGAGCCAAATTATTCAAGTGAGCTGAGAACAAAATGTCCTACAGAATGCTCAGAAACAGAAAATCTTGTGTCTAAGTAGGAAAACTGAAGACCAGAAAACTGAAGACCAGAAAATCATGGAAGAGTCCAAATAGAAGACTTTTGGTGAAGTGCTTCTCTAATTTGCTGCTATTTTCTTTTTCCTTAGGGGCCTGGTCTCTCACTGCATTGCTATCCTAAAGGTACATTTCTTATTTTTTCCCCAAAAAAATCATAATGTGAAGATAGAAGGTGCACAGTCCATAGGAAGCACATGTAAGTCAGTAAGTACAGTTAAGTAGCAGACAAACTCCCACCCCACGTAACACTCATTTATCTTACTTTCTGAACAGATCTGCCACACTCTCACAGAGAAGCTTGTTGCCATGACAATGGGGTCAGGCGCTCAAATGAAGTACCCAGCAAGCCTGAATGACATTATTGTGGTGGCCAAACGAATCAGCCCAAGGTGCGAGTTATAAAGAACTTAAGGGGACTAGGACTCTGGATTGGTCTAGGGAGAAAAAGTCCATTTTAGCCTGAACAAAAGATGGGGTATAAACCAAATGAATAAATAGGAGGGAGGATGTACAGAACACTATTGTGGGATTATTGTTTAAGCAATTTACTTGTTTATGAAAAGGACTGTTTCAACTGGTCATACTTTGGATGGGGATTCTTTCATGATTGGGGCAGTTGCCCTCGTTGCTCTTTGCCCTCTCTGTTTTTAATGCCCTTGGATTTGCAGGATAGAAGAGGAAAGTTTTAGAGAAGGGGATAGGTAAACTGGGCTGCAATTCTGTTCAGGATGCTAAATGTATCTGGGTATATCACAGGAGCATAAGATGAAGGAAATGCAGTGGGGTACCTCAACTTCCTGTCTTGAGTACAGTACTCTCAAGCATCATAAATGACCTAGATGAGGGCATTAAAAGGGTGGATTACACAAAGCTGGGTGTGGGAAATGTTAACATTTCGGAACACAGACTCAAAATTCAGAAGGATCTTGACAGACTTTGAGCATTGGTCCCTGCATCAACAAGATGCAATTCATTGGTGAGAAAAGTAAGGTCCTGCACTTAGGCAGGAAAAACCAAATGCACACAGAATAGAATAGGTAGTACCTAGCTCAACAATAGTACTTATGAAAGGGATCGGAATGTCCTTATGAACCACTGCTTAAGTATGAGCCAGGAGTGTGCTGGAGGTTCCAAAAAGTCCAATGCAGTCTGACTACATCAACAGAGGGAAAGCATCAAGATCACAGGAAGTGATAGTACCTTTCTATACTGCACTAGTGAGGTCACACTTGAAATCCTCTGCCTAATTCTACTCAGCACAATACAAAAATAATGCTAAGACCCCAGAAAGAGTATAGAGAAGAGTAACGAAGATGATAATGGGTCTAGAGCCAAAATCACACAGTGAATGGCTAAGGGAACTGGGTATGTTTAGTCTAACAAAGAGAAGGTTTAAGGCAGCGGTTAAATCTACTTACCTTCCCTACTGGTTCGGAAATGCACACTCCTTCCCTTCCTATCCCGTGTTTCTATGAGTCTAAGATGCAGTGAGACATTTACCTTTCTATCTCTCTGTGTCAGGTGCAAGCAACCAGATCCACATATGAAGGGTTCAAGTTGACTATTTTATTGTGTTCTACAAAAACTATATAAGTTCTGTACAAGCATCTTCCTGGACTGGTTGCCTTCCCTTGGGAATTAGCAGATAACATTTCAAGGAACTTAAGGGGAGGGGATCAGGTCTAAGTCTCTTGCATCTGCTCAAAGTTAGTTTCTCACCTAATCCCTCCCCCTTGCCTGGCTGGGAACTTCACACCTTACTTTCATCAGTTTAACCTTAACAACATATGCCTGATACATAAGGTCTACCCTCTATATGAAAGTAGGCAGAAGTGATCATGGTAATGTATGTCCTCACTAACAGTAGGATAACAATCTTTGGTGCACTTTGTCACACTAAGCTAATGTACAGAATGCAAGAAAGACATGCTGAGGTTCCTACAATTCAACAGGAGCAAACTGTGCTGCTCCCCTGCCATCCCCCTTATACTGGACAGACGGAAAGGGGGAGGGATGAGTGGATGGATGGATGGACAGACAGATACATAGCAGTTTTTATTTCACTTCTTAATGTGTACATTGTTAAATTACAACTAGCCATCTTTGTTTTCCTCATAGGGTAGATGATGTGGTCCGATCTATGTATCCACCACTGGACCCAAAACTGTTAGATGCCAGGTGAGTAGGCATTGCTTGGGAGGGAAGGTGTGATACCTTCATTTCAGAGAACAAAGGGCCTCTGTTTGCATTGCATGATCAACCTTCCTGCGCCATTTTTTCTTTATGACAAATTTAAATTCTAATTATATTTTGAGAAAGAAAAAAACAAGGAAGGAGGAGGAACATGCTATCTTCTCCAAACAGACCTACAACTCATTCTTATTTTTGAAATGATCACTCATGTTTGACTGGCATTGCGGAGATTGCGCTGCAAATGTGCTTTTTTTTCTTCTGTTCAATCTTGCCTACTTTCCTGTATATTTTTGTTGAGTTTTTTCAGAAGTGGTTTGCAGTTGCATCCTTGATTCGTCCAAGATCACCCAGCTAGCTTTGTATCTAAAGTTGGACTAGAATTCAGCCTCTCAATTTCTAGCCTAAAGCCTTAATATCAAACTGGCTCTGTGCAAAAGTTCTAGAACTGTATTAAAATGTTATAATATTAATGCTAAATAGCCACTTAGAATCAGGCAGCATCAAACTAAATAAACAAATACAGTAATTAAATATTAGAATTATAATATCTTTCAATTTAATAAATTTAACACACGCGCATGCACACCTTAAATTAAAAAGAGTTGGAAGAGCCTTGGCGGCGGAGTAGGAAGGGCTGGGCTTGGTTCATCAGCCCCGCTCCAATTTCTGTTTCTTTTGCAGGACGACGGCGCTGCTGCTCTCGGTGAGTCACTTGGTGCTGATCACGCGGCATGCCTGCCAGTTCCCCAGCCGCATGGACTGGATCGACCAATCCTTGTCCGCGGCGGAAGAGCACGTGAGCGTGCTGCGTGAGGCAGCCCTGGCTTCAGAAGCAGAGCGAGTTCCTTCTGGGTCGGAAGGCTTTCTGCAGGAGCAGTCTACAATTTGAGAACAAGGGGAAGAGGAGAGGGGACCCGTGTCATAAATGACTGTGTGGTTCCTCATCTTCATAGAGCATCGCTGATGATTTGGCACAATTACTGTTATCCTGAAGATGACAGAAGCGCCCCCTCGACTGTTCTAGTCTTGCATCTGGATTAGTGACTCTGAGATATACACGTGCTGGAGGAGGTAGAACGGGGAAAGAGGACATAGTATTATTGTTAGTACTTTTTGTCTGCAATCAGAAATATTTTTGCTATGGCATTTGTTATTTGTAGTTAAAGCCAAGAAAAAAAGGAGGGGGTTATATACAGGTAGTCCTCAACTTAATACTACAATTGAGTCCAAAATTTCTATTGCTAAGCAAGGCAGATGTTAGATATCTGCAGGTGTTAAGTTTGTAACATGGTTGTTAAGTGAATCTGATTTCCCCATTGACTTGTCAGAATATTATAAAAGTTGATCACATAATCACTGGGACACTGCAGTCCTCATAAATACATGCCAGTTTCAAATTTCCGAATTTTGATCATGTGATCGTGGGGATGATGCAATGGTTGTAAGTGTGAAAAATGACATCATTTTTTTCTGTGCTGTTGTGACTTAATGGTCAGTAAACAAATGGTTGTAAGTCGAGGACTACCTGTACCAAAACTCACGTGGGTAGTTAAGTGACAGTCACCCATGATTACAGCACATAACTCCTGGGCCTTGGTGTCTTTGATAGCAATTCCCTTACCCATTATTTACCTGATTCCGAAACATTTCCCAGTTTCTGCAAAACCAATTCTACAGTTCTTTGGATTCTAACTCATGTTTTCTTTCTATATGAAAATAATGTGTACAGTGTAAATTGGGAGAGTGTAGAGGAATGAACAGCTGATTGCATCAGTAAATTCCTCTTGCGCAATTGCAGGTTGAACTTGAAACCATTCATATGTATATAGAGGGAGTTTTCCCTTTCATTCAGACTATTGTAATAAATAGTTCTCTTCATGTATTCAATATCTTTTATTGCTAATATTAATGTATGACAAAAGCCTCTTTTCTTACGAAGATTCATCTGAATGTTAGCTAGCTAAGCTTTAACTAGAACATCTATTGTTCACCCAAGTATTTCCAGACTGGGTCCTTTCCTGGTTTGCCCTTTGCACAGATTTTTGTTTACATACTCCTATACTACTCATTATCACTACCACTTTCATGAAAACATAATAAAAAATTATAGCTTCAACCATTTCAGTTTGCAAAGGAAGTATTTATTGACCAAGTTGAATCTTGCTTGCTTAGGCTGTTCATAGTAATCAGTAGCATTATTGGAAAAAAATTAATACACATACATGCAATGCAGATAATGAAATCATTGTCCACTTTTGACAAGAATCTGCCTTCTCTAATCTTTAACTTTCCAGATGTACTAAGCTACAACTTCCATAAATCTAAGCCCTAATTCTGCTTCACCACAAAATAACTGCTGGAATAATTGCAGCAACAATCTTAAAATTGTGCAATGTAAATATGTAAAATAATGCATTCCAGAGTGCATAATTTGCAGAGTTTTCCCACTGAAAACAGTCAAATTTTCTGCCATGCACAAGCTTATATTGCTTAGATATTATTTTCCTATAATTCTCATATAGGAATCATATGTGGATCAAGCTATGTTTTGCTGAGTTCACGTTTGCAGAGTCCTGCCAACATTTGGAGGAATAGTTGAAAGACTGGTTGCTACCATTTATAGAAATTGGCAACATTGTAAACATTTCTCTACTTTTGAGAGCATTCAATAGTCCAGTAATGGTGAACCTTTTTTGGTTTGCGTGCCAAAAGAGGGTGTGAGCGCACACTAGCGTGTGCGCATATACCCACACCCATTCCCTTCCCCCCATGCACGCGCACCCCCCTGCACATTCGCACAACCCCCTGCGCATGCACACGGGCCTTACTGAAGCCTGGGACGGTGAAAAAACAGGCAAACGGGCAAACCGGAAGTTCAGAAAAACGGACTTCTGGTTTGCCTGTTGTGTTGTTTTTCGCACTTCGGGGCTTCAGTGAAGCTTCCCTGAAGCCTCCGGAGGCCAAACGGCCTTCCCCGAGGCCAAAAATCAGTGGCCAGTGCACGCATGCGCGTTGGAGCTGACAAAGGGCAACGCCTCGTGTGCCCTCTGATATGGCTCCGCGTGCCACCTGTGGTATGTGTGCCATAGGTTTGCCATAACTGCAATAGTCTGTCAGAAAAGACACAGAGTAGTGGTCAACATACAGTCAACAAATGTAATTTTGATATATATATTTTTTGCCAACTCAAGGATAGGACTTTCATTCAGCAGGGGTCAGACCCTGATGTAACTTGTTAATGGCCACTTCAACTTCAAAAAGGAAAAGATGTTTAGAGTATCTTAAATGTCATTGTCTGACATTTACATTATCATCACATACATTATCATGTATATCTGAATTAAATATTTCCCTATATATGTTATCTGTTCATGTTAGAAGATGCATTTCAATGAACCTGCTATAAACCAATAACAACGTCAATTCTGTTGTTTTTGTTTTGTGTTGTTTTACCATGCCATTCCCTCTTCCCATGGAAATAAATTAGTGGCATATAAAAAATCACTAAACCTAAAAAATATGCAAGTTACACATGAACTCGATCTTCCAGAAACCATCATCTGTGAACTGATCTTAAATACCACACTTCGCTTCCTACAATGTTATAGAGCCCCTGATTACAACATCACACATGCGAACAAGTTAACCTCACTACTAACATGGGCAGCCTCCTACCCACACCATCTTATATTCCTTGGTGACCTAAACCTACCTCATATTAACTGGACCCTAAACGAATGTACAACTGAACCCATACATTCCACCCTTTACAATGCTATTACCAATCCAGTGCTAGATCAACTAGTAACAAACAATACTAGATTCAGCAATTGTCTCGATCTCATCTTCTGCAACAGTTTACACTCAATTTATGGACTACAAATAAAAGAACCCTTTTCCAACAGTGACCACAGCATGATTGACTTTTGTCTCAATATACGTCCTTACAAAAACCACCATAATGATGGGATAACCAATTACAACTTTAAAAAGCCAACTATGATATCATAGACGCCGACCTCTCATCTCTTGATTGGCAAACATTATTCTCTGGCTGTAATACTAACAAAGACTACTGCAATATATTTTTGCTCGAAATCCAAAGAGTCATTAAACTATATGTACCACTAATAATCACCAAAACCAAGAAAAATAAATTACCCATAAAAATAAGGAAGCTCCAATCCAAAAAAAAAGATCTCTTTGGCGAAAAAACACAACTGGTTATGTTGCTAACTTTACAAGCCGCTACAAAAATTTATGCCACCAAATATTTATTTATTTATTTAG
The DNA here is from genome assembly GCA_023053685.1 of Diadophis punctatus similis. NCBI lineage: Eukaryota > Metazoa > Chordata > Lepidosauria > Squamata > Dipsadidae > Diadophis > Diadophis punctatus. Next base: position 1,155,969 of record JALIGW010000008.1, on the reverse strand, counting down.
TGACATTTATATACCGCCTCACAGTGCAAGCACTCTCTAAGCGGTTTACACCAGTAAGCAATGTATATTTATATTGCCCCCAACAACCTGGGTCCTCATTTTACCTACCTCGGAAGGATGGAAGGCTGAGTCAACCTTGTGCCGGTGAGATTTGAACCGCTGACCTACAGATCAGTGTCAGCTAAAGTGGCCTGCAGTACCTGCCTCTAACCGCTGCGCCACCTTGGCTCTTAAAAAGACTGAATGCACCAATTATCACATCAATCAAGAAGAAAACCTTCTGCGCACGAAATCCACATGCACCTTCTATAACTTTGTAAACAACCAACTCAAAGACTCGAGATCCATCCCACCCCATAAAGGACCAAATGGTAAAGACTATAATGACGAAACCGTTAAAGCCAACCTCTTTAATACATTCTTCGGCTCAGTCTTTGTAAACAGCAATGGCTCATGCCCAATATTTCCTAGTTGTTCCACAAATAACTACAGCAATCTAACACAAATACAAAAGATAATGTTGGAAAGGCATTACACAATCTAAAACCATCTCTATCGATTGGAGCGGATGGTCTATGTGCATACTTCTTAAAAAAGCTCTCCACAACCTTAGCTGAACCTTTAAGCATAATTTTTGAAAAATCCTTCAGGACTAGCTCCTTACCCAACTTATGGTCACTAGCCACAGTCATCCCTATCTTCAAAAAAGGAGATCCAAGGAATGTTGAAAATTACAGACCAATCTCTTTATGTTGCGTCACCTGCAAAGTCATGGAATCAATCATAAACCAATCCATTACCCTCCACTTAGAAACTAATAACCTACTCTCTAACAATTTGGTTTCAGGAAAAAAATTATCCTGTAATCTGCTATTTAACACCACTGACAATGCTGCTACCCTTCAAAAAGACCTTGACCATGTATCAGAATGGTCAAACAACTGGCAACTTCAAATCAACCAACAAATGCTCTGTCTTACACATTGGCAAAAAGAATGAGAATACAAAATACAAGCTTGGAGGACACAACCTTGTAGATGACCCTCACTCTGTCAAGGACCTTGGAGTACTCATATCTAATGACCTAAGTGCCAGAGCCCACTGTAACAACATTGCCAAAAAGGCACTAAGAGTTGTTAATCTAATCTTGTGTAGCTTCTTCTCTGGCAATATTACACTGCTAACCAGAGCATACAAAACATTTGCTAGACCAATTCTCGAATACAGCTCACCTGTTTGGAACCCGCACTGCATATTGGACATTAATACAATCGAGAGAGTCCAGAAATATTTCACAAGAAGAGTCCTCCACTCCTCTGCTCGCAACAGAATACCTTATTCCACCAGACTTGAAATATTGGGATTAGACAATTTAGAACTACGTCGCCTTCTTTTTGATCTAAATGTAGTTCATAAAATCATCTGCTACAATGTCCTACCTGTCAATGAATACTTCAGCTTCAACCGCAACAATACACGAGCACACAATAGATACAAACTTAATGTAAATCGCTCCAAACTCGACTGCAGAAAATACAACTTCAGCAACAGAGTGATCAATGCCTGTAATGCACTACCTGACTCTGTGGTTTCTTCCCCAAACCCCAAAACTTTAACCTTAGACTGTCTACAGTCGACCTCAACCCATTCCTAAGAGGTCTGTAAGGGGCGTGCATAAGCGCACAACTGTGCCTACCGTCCCTGTCTTACTGTCCTATTGTCCTCATTTATCCGTACTTACTTTGCTTATGTTATGTTTATACAAATACCTGCTATCTTGTACATGTTTGACAAACAAACAAATAAATAAAATAAATAAAAATATGACAGTGAGGCTGGTGGGAAGATAAATGCTTGTAGGGTCACTCTTGCTGGTAAGGTCAACAGAGGAAGGGTAATAGTGAGAATTATCCAAAAGTGAAGAAAGGTGAAGCTGTACAGATATAAGCTTACCAAAAATCAAACCTTGAAGAAAATAATGACATATAAGTGCTCAGTTTTTGCCAATAAAACTAGACTCTTGTAACATTTAGATGAATCTGGATGGCAACTCATTCAGAATGTGCCTCTAGGTATTGAGGAAAATCATAAAATTGTCATAGGTAAAGTTTGAGGGAATGAAATAACCAGACAAAAGTTGCAAGCAAGCTTAGTCATTATAATGTGTAAATATTGTGATTCATTTTAGCCTTATGTGACATGATCTCTCCCCTTCCATCTGCAATCAGACTGTCACCAGGGTGCTGATGACTCTAAAGATCTATGCACAGCAGCACTGCAGTGGTCGCCCTTCAAAATTGTACAAGATGCATAGAGTTGAATCTTTTAGTATGAAGATTCCCTTTGAGTTAGTCCAACAACCCTGCACCGACTGCGTGCAGGTACCTCCCTGCCATGTATCAACATTAGGAACATCTTCTGTAGAAAAATCACTGACCAGTACATTAAAATGATAATCATGTAGTAGGGCTAGACTACTATCAGCATTAGTGACAGCTTTCATTCTACACTCTTAAGGGGTTTTTCCACAAAGCTGAAACAGTGCATTGGTGGACGAATATTCCTCCTCTCGGTCTCCTTCAGAGGAAAGCATTCATTTCCTTTATGAAGAAAAGGAACAGGAGGAAAATCCTAAATAAGCACACAGCTTGTAATCTGTCCCCTTCATGAGTTTGACCTCTTTCATGATTGTGACATTGCTAAAATAACTTATTTTATGCAGCAGATGTAGTCAAAATGAAACCTAGGAGATAAGGTCCTAAATAATTGTGCTGCTTGATCCATCTCTCTTCATGCTTCTCATCTATTTCATGATGATGAATTTTATGTGTACGGTCAAAATGGAGTCTAGGAGAGAATAGGCAGGAAACCAAAAGTAAAGGAACTTGTAACCAGACCTAGCCTGTTTCTGAAGAAATGCCGTGACTGGTGGATATTTTCCCTGCTAGCTGTTTGGGTGTTAAAGCACAGAACAATCATGCCAACACAATACAAACAGTGTGGCTTATCTTGCGGTTGTGAAGAATCACTGCTTCCTGATAGACACAGATGGCATTGAATCCTTTGAAAAGAAAAGGAGGAGGGCACCGGGGAAAGATCTTTTCCCTCATGTGCTGATTATTGCTTTGCAATTTACCTAGAGATCTGTTCTTATGGCTTCATATGAACAACTTAGCACACACATAAGGAAGCTCAGTTCGTGCATGTAAACACTGCAGGCAGTAAATCATAGCCGAGAGGAAAGATGATCTGGTTCTGTAAGTGCGTAATTGCTTCTTTCATTCTTTAGTTCCGACCAAAAACATCAGGGAGACAGAAGGAACAAGAACTGCTGTCTTGAGGAATTAATTATTTTGACTGCTTAGAAAGGAAGCGGACTTTGAGAAGGTAAAGCTATTAGAATCATATGCATATCTAAGATTTCCAGAAATTTTCGTTAGGGAATTTGTACACATTTATTTATACATTACTACTAACTTCTGATTTGCGAGCATTACTGCTTGCTGTGAATGTTAAATGTAAGTATTAAAAGAAAAAAAGAAGGGGGGGAGAAAAAAGCACAGACAGGGGGCACCCGGATTTGAACCAGGGACCTCTTGATCTGCAGTCAAATGCTCTACCACTGAGCTATACCCCCTTTTCTGCTGCTAATGTTGCTACAGGTTTTTTTCAAGGGAAGGAAGTGAAACTAACCATTCCATTTTGTAATAGAATTGGTGGGAATCCTGTTAATTAATTCTTCAGGGATGTTGTAATTCATCAAAAAAATTGACATAAATAGTTCAATAGATATAAATAGAATTTCTTCTTGCAGTTTCATTATCTGCCCGAAGATCCCTTTTTTTCCAAATTTTAAAAAAATTGTTTAGTGACAATAGGAAATATCCACATAACACAGGATTTGAAATTGTACCATTTTGACCCAAAGCTGTATATTCTCTCCTTATTTATTAAAACACATATTATTATATGTGGAATATATACTGAGAGAACCTGGACTAGAAGAAGATCAATATGATTTTAAAATTGGATGAAGAAATACAGGATTAATTATCTGCAGTAAGCTTGTGACACTTGTGACACTGAAAATGCAAATGTCCAGGAGAAAAATTATAGACAAAAAATAGAAAAAGAATTAGAATACTTTTTTGAAATCAATACGAAAGAACAAACCTCATTAACGAATTTATGGGATACAACCAAAGCATATATTAGGGGATTGACGATAGCCTATGTTGCCAATCGAAATAAAGAAAGAAGGAACAATTTAAACTTATTAAACCTTAAACTTAAAGACCTAGAAAACAAATTAGCAATTACCCCACAAGATGACGAAACTTTGGAAAAAGTGAACGCAATCAAACATAATATAAATCTGATCTCGCAGGAAGATTTGGCGCAGAAAATTAAAATGTCAAAACAAAATTACTTCGAATTTGCCAATAAACCGGGGAGATGGTTAGCCCATAAATTGAAGAAAGAAAAGACGGACAGACAAATTGACCAATTGAGAGATGAGAACGGGGTGTTTTACTGTAAATCAGAGGAAAAGAAAAATATAGTGCGAAATTTTTATACTGAACTATACAAAAAAGAAAATATTAGTCAAGAAGAAATTAAGGAATATATGGAGAAACTAGAATTGCCAGTCCTATCTGAAGAGGATAGGACGGTTCTAAACAAAAACATAACAACCGCAGAAATTAGAAAGGCCATCGCCAAACAAAAAAACAATAAAACGCCAGGCCCAGATGGTATACCTTCAGAATTTTATAAAAAATTTCAACAACAATTAGAAAAATTAATGTTAGAGGTTTATAATGGGGCTATGGAAGAAGCTAAAATTCCCAAGTCTTGGAAAGAGGCGTACATAACGTTAATCCCGAAAGAAGAAGCAGATAAATTACAAATCCAAAACTACAGACCCATTTCATTATTAAATACAGATTATAAGATATTAGCCTCTATTATGGCAGAAAGACTTAAACCAATACTAAATAAACTAATACACTCTGACCAGAACGGATTTTTGCCAAATAGACAAATTAGCCATAATACAAGAATTATACTGGATGTTCTTGAGTATTACGACATACATATAGGAAAACAGCTGGCATTAATCTTTATTGACGCCCAGAAAGCTTTCGATAACTTTGATTGGCGGTTTTTCATAACCCAGCTTGAGATGATGAATTTTGGTGTTAAATTTTTAAATTTGATTAAAGCAATCTATAAAGAACAATCAGCCAAAGTACTTGTGAATAATGATCTGACGGACAAAGTAAATATTCAGAAAGGAGTTCGCCAAGGGTGCCCCCTATCTCCTCTACTATTTATTCTGGCTTTAGAAATTCTTTTGAGGTGTGTAAGACAAAATCACAATATAAAAGGTTTAAAAATTAAAAAGGAGGACTATAAGGTGGAGGCCTTTGCAGACGATATGACTTATATTCTGGAAGATCCCATAAAATCGGGCCCAATACTAATTGAAGAAATAGAAAAGTTTGGTAAGGTGGCAGGATTAAAAATCAATAAAGAAAAAACAAAAATAATAACTAAAAACTTAACTGAAAAACAAAATAGGACTTTAGAAACAATACTGGGAATTAAAATAGTTAAAAAAGTTAAATATCTAGGGCTATGGCTCACTGCCAAATGTAGCACCATCAAAGAAGACAACTATACAAAATTGAACCAAAAAATACAAAAAGAGTTGCAGAATTGGGCTAAATTGCAACTATCGTTATTAGGTAAAATTGCCGTTATCAAAATGAACGTTTTACCCAAGCTATTATTTCTATTCCAAATTGCACCGATAAAACTTAAAAATAACTTTTTCACGGAATTAAATAACATCGTCTGCAAATTCATTTGGTCAAAGAAAAAGGCCAGAATTAAACTCCAGACGTTACACGACCGTAGGATTAATGGTGGCTTTGGACTCCCGGACTGGGAAAGTTATTACAATGCGGCTGCATTGAGCTGGATTAAGGAATGGGTTTTATTACGTAACAGAAGGATCTTAACTCTGGAAGGTTTTAATCTTCAAGTAGGCTGGCATGCATTCCTGTGGGGAGGGAAACATAAGGCACATGCATACTTTCAGAGACATTATATACGGGGTCCCTTACTAGAAACCTGGCTTAATATAAAAAATGATTACTATAAAAAAATTCCTAAATGGCTATCAACATCTGAAGCCATTATACATCCAAATTTTATAAACAAGAACAAAACTATTACCTATCAACAGCTTTTAGATGAACAAAATAACCTTAGGTCAAGACAAGAACTTAGTACAAAGGGCATAGATTTAGAATGGTGGCACTATCTTCAGATTCAAACCCGATATAAGAAAGATCTCTCCCAATTCGGCTTCCAAAACAGTAATGAATTAGACAAAATATTTATGGGGCCAGATGAAAAAATGATCTCCAAATTTTATAATCTGCAGTTGAAAACTAAATTAAAAGAGAACGAAGTTAAAGGCTATATGATCGCTTGGGCTCAAAATTTGGGATATGAAATAAATTTGAATGAATGGAAGGTTATTTGGAAAATCAATTATAAATTGACACTAGCTGCATCCTATAAAGAGAATATCTATAAAATGGTATACCGTTGGCACCTTTCCGCAGATCGCTTGGCAAAGATGTTTCCATCGCTATCACCTAAATGTTGGAAGTGTAAAAAGGAAACAGGGAGCTACTACCACATGTGGTGGTCGTGCCCCAAGGTTCAAGTATTTTGGAAAAAGATTAGATCTTGGTTGGAACAGATTTTAAATGTGAAAATGGAATTAAAACCAGAAATGTTCTTACTGGGGATCTTCCGGAGCAAATTTACTAAAGAAGAAAGATATTTAATTTTGCAAATAACAACCGCAGCTAGACTATTATATGCCCAAAATTGGAAATCTGATATTATTCCCTCCTCAAATATGATAATTAGGAAAATTTTAGAATGCTCAGAAATGAGCAAGTTAACGATGGACATTCATCAAAAAGACAACTCTGATTTCTATGAAATATGGGCAAAATGGTATTTCTGGTTACAATCAAATAAAAATTTAAAATTATGGACACAGAAGAAGACTTGATCCGAAAAATCTTTCCTTACCATCTCCTTCATAACAATAAAAATAATTATTATCGATGCACATAATCCGATATAAATATGAAAAATAATGTAAATATGTATAAATACGTTTTAGATTAGTTTGAACTAAATAGTAAAAGGGATAAAGATTAAAAGCAACCAATGTAGTAAGATTGCAAAACTGGATTTAGTTACACAAAGGTATAGCTGTTAAAATGAAATGCCGTTTTTTGTGTATTAGTGTTTGTATTTTTTTTTCTTTTTTCCTTTTTCCCCCTTTTCTTAATGTTTTCTTTTTTCTTTTTTCTCTTTGATGTTGTGTGTTATTATGTATGTTTTTTTTTAAAGTTTAAAAACCGAATAAAGATTATTTTAACACGAAAATGCAAATGATCCACAAGCACAACAAAAACATTGAAATTAAAAAATGGAACCAGGTTAGATATAATGAAGATGACTAATGACAATAGAAACAGCAATCAACCTTAGAAGTCACAAAAAATATTGACATTCTGGAGACTTCTGCTTTTTAGGCTATCAATTTAATAAAGTAACCAGCAGTCAAGACATAAGCTGCAAGCAAGATTTGAAAAAGTAGCAATGAAGGTGTTGGAAAAGATATGCAGGTATCAGGATGTATCTCTGTCTATAAAGATCAGAATCATGCAGAAAACAGTTCTGCTGTGACACTTTATTGAAGCAAAAGTTGGACTTTGAAGACTCAGGATAGAAAGTGTACTGATATTTTGAACTTTGTGTTCTCCAAGACTCCTGAAAATACTATGGATAGCCAAGAAAATAAACAAATGATCATCAAAGATATCAAATTAGACTTCTCACCCAAGGCACAAAGGACCAGACTCAAATCATCATACCTTATATTATGTGAAGACATAGTTCCCCAGGAAAGTCTATGTTGCAAAGGTAGAAGGAGATAGAAGAAGATCATTAGGAGGAAAGTAGAAGGATTCACTTATATGGCAACCGGTACAATATTGAAAGACCTGCAAAAATAGGTTAGGATAGATGACTCTGGAGAAAATCTGTGCAGTCACTAAGATACACCAACTTGTGAGCACATAAGTAATCAACCAATCATTTGGACCATTTAGGAAGGGAATCATTTAAAATGTAATGTCCTGAGACTGAACTTGAGAATTGAGAATGGATATTTATTGTTTATTGAAAAGTTTGTTACGCATGGAGTCCTGTAAAGAATGCATAGGATTCCTTACAGGATTCCATAGGATTGGGCATTACATTATAAAAACTATCTGCAGCCTAGTGCTTTGAATAGGCATTGACTATAATATTCCCTCCCAGTATAGCAAAGAAATGTGATGAGAGTTGTAGCCTGATACACATGGAAAGTATGCATTCTGCCACTAACCGTTTCCTGACATCTTAACAAATAAGCCACTTATTACTAACAACATTTTCACTGGTCACAATCCTAAACTTTGGATCTTTCAAGTATAATTCCTGATAAGAGAATTATATACACAGTTATTGAGGTGAAGGAAGAAAATGAGGAATATTTCAGAACAGATAGTACGACAGTAAAAATAATTTTGTACAATGTCTTTTCATAGTACACACTTACCCTGACTGATTAGTTTTTTGTTCAATGTATCATGTCAACACAAGAGTCTAAGCTGAGTAAATCATGTACATTTAATCATGGGTGAGCATGCTAATACAACCTAATTATCTTAGTTAACAATTTATTTTAATGAAATGATGTTATTATAGCTAACCTATTGTTTAATTTTTGTTCAGTCAGTAACTAAGGTAATCATTTCTCATTTCATTATTCATTTCTCTTCTCTCTCTTCCCAGATATATATTAAATATTGCATAATAGTAGCACTCTTGATCTTCAGTGTCATAGAATTTGCTGTATGAGTTTCAGAAGCCCAATTATGGCCTATTCAGCAAGTTGTAAATACAGACTGAAAAAATTGACATCGTGTATTATAAATGAAACTTTAATTGTTGCCCCAAACTCAAAATGCCATCTTTGTTGTTTTACTAAGAAAGCAAGGATTGTTGTAGCTCCCACAATAACCTAGTTGATTGAGAGCCATTAGTGGAGTGGAATGAACACTTTCAGCAGCACTTTCTCAACTTGGCACATTTTCAAACTATTATATTCTAAGATTATCCAACCATCAGTGTCATAATACTTCTAGACTAATGAAAAGACAGGTTTGGGGTTTTTTGTTTTGTTTTTTGCATAATCCATATTGTTTGCAGATTATAGCCAGATTGACCAAAATATTACAGTGGAAATATTCTTGATACAGGTTAGAACAGTGATGGCAAACCTTTTTTTCCTCGGATGCCGAAATAATGCATGTGCACGCTATTGCACACGCGTGCGTGCCCACACCCATAATTCAAAGCCCCTCACTTGCCCCACCCCCTGCACATGCATGTGTGACCCCCCACTCCCCTGTTTCCCGACTTCCAGTGGGCCCGGTGGGCCCATTTTTCGCCCTCCCCAGGCTCCAGAGGCTTTCTTGGAGCTTGGGGAGGGCGAAAACACTCCCCCCGCCACCCTGGAGGCCCTCCGGAGGCCGAAATCGCCCTCCCAGAGCCTCCGCGTGAGCCAAAAATCAGCTGGCGGGCACGCACATGCGCACTGGAGCTGAGCTAGGGCAACGGCTCGCGTGCCGGCAGATATGGCTCCGTGTGCCACCTGTGGCACCCGTGCCATAGGTTCGCCATCACTGGGTTAGAATATCACTAATTGGCAATTTTGGGTGGAATTAATATAGATTACACAAGAATATTTCCCTCTTCCACTTCTTTACTGACTGCCACTCTTTATAGTCCAATGATATCACCTTGGGAATAGAATTTTTCTTGTAAAAGTATGCAGAAACTATTTTATTTTTGTGCTTTTTCAATTGTCTCTCTACTCTGTACGGACTTGAAATAATATGCAAATCTAAACAAAAATACAATACTGCAGGGCAAAATGAAAACAAGCAATGCAGAGAAAAAATTCAATTGAACAATTGAATTTTAAATTTCAATTTAACCATCTAAAAGGCAAAAAAAATACCATTCACTGCACAGATGAAGTTTTACTACCAGTGGCTAGCAGTTTTTTAAGAATAGAATAGAATAGAATAGAATAGAATAGAATAGAATAGAATAGAATAGAATAGAATAGAATAGAATAGAATAGAATAGAATTCTTTATTGGCCAAGTGTGATTGGGCACACAAGGAATTTGTCTTGGTGCATATGCTCTCAGTGTACATAAAATAAAAGATACATTCATCAGGAATCATAAGGTACAATACTTAATGATAGTCATAGGATACAAAAAAGCAATCAGGAAACTATTATAAATCATAAGGATACAAACAACAAAGTTACACTCATGCAGTCATTACTGGGAGGAGATGGGTGATAAGAACGATGAGAAGATTAATAGTAGTGCAGACTTAGTAAATAGTTTGACAGTGTTGAAGGAATTATTTGTTTAGCAGAGTGATGGCATTTGGGGGAAAACAGGTCTTGTGTCTAGTTGTTCTGGTGTGCAGTGCTCTATAGCATCGTTTTGAGGGTAGGAGTTTGGAAGAGACTTTCTTTTGCATAAACCATATTGTTTTTCAGATTATAGGCAGATTGAGAAAAAACTTTCTTTGCTTTCACCTGTTCCAAAGGTACTTTTTCAAGAGGCAACTTTGTTTTTTCTTTTGAAGACCTTTCTCTTCTCATCCAAGAAGCTTCTTCACTTCTGACAGATTAGTGGGGAACGGAAGGATTTTTATTCCTTGCAGACAGCTGGTAATTTGCATCCTTTTTAGAGGGTCATTGAAGCACTTGGAGGTTTATCTGTGTCCTCAGGGTTACCTGAGTAGTGCTCCTGGTTCTTGTAATCTGCAATATTTCTTCTGGAAATTTCACCTCAACATTAAAAGCCAACTTCTTTTTGATGTGTCTGCACATGCAATCCCTGTTGAGTTGATCAAGTCCCTTTTTTGTGTTTCTGCTCAACACTTCTCATCTTCATTAGAAAAGCTTCTTTTAGAACAGCATCCTCTGCCTTTCCCTGGGCTGAGGGCTGCTGCAGCTAGAAATGGCATATAAAGGACTGCTCTGCAGAAATGCTAGAGCTGCACAAAAACATGCCATATTACTTCAGTGACTCAATATTAATATTATTCCTTTCAATTACAAGTAGTCTTCGACTTAACCACCTTTTATTTAGTAACCATTCAAAGTCACAACAGCAGTGAAAAAAATGACATGACCATTTTTCAGTTATGACCATTGCAGCATACTCATGGTCACATTATCAAAATTTGGATGCTTGGCAACTGGCTCATATTTATGATGGTTGCAGTGTCCGGGGGTTATGTGATCATCTTTTATGACCTGAAAATCAATAGGGAAGCCAGATTCACTTTACAACATTATTACTAATTTAACAGCTGCAGCTATTCATTTAAGCACTGTGGCAAGAATATCATAAAATGGGGGGATTCGCTTAACAACTGTCTTGCTTAGCAACAGAAATTTGGGCTCAATTGTGGTCATACATCAAGAACTATCTATAGTTGTAAATTAAACTTAATACAAATATATACCTTGATCATATCCCTCTGTCTTCACAATTTAACATATTCCTTTAATACCTTTTCAGATTTAAAATAAAAACCATATCTCATAATCGGGAAGGAGTGGGACAAACAGTGGTGCAGTAGGAAGGGCGGGGCTTGGTTCATCAGCCCCGCCCCAATTTCTGTTTCTTTCACAGGACTACGGCGCTGCTGCAATAGGTGAGTCACGCGGCATGCCTGCCAGTTCCCCAGCCGCATGCACTGGGTCGACCAATCATTGCCCGCGGAGGAGGAGCACGTGAGCGTGCTTCGCGAGGCAGCCCTGGCTTCGGAAGCGGGTCGCAAGGCTTCCTGCTCGAACCGTCTTGGTTTACGGCAGTGTTTCACAACCCGAGCAATTTTAAGACGTTTCCTGTACTTCAACTCCCAGAATTCTCTAGCCATGTTGAGAGTGGAATTCCACACCTCATATGATTATTCAGATTGAAAAACTCCGATATGTAATTCATTTAGCGGGGCTGATTTTATCTGCACGTCGGGTCTCTTGCATCCAGATCAGTGATATTGAGATATATAGATCCCGGCGATTTTGTAATTGTGTAAATTAAAAATGATTTGTTCGAGCTTGATTGGTCGTTTTAAAGAACTTAGAACTGCACGTACACAGTGCCACCGAGATTCTTGTTACGCAATTTGCGTAAATTAGTTTCATGTATCTACATAATCTACATAAATTGTTATATGTTTTATAAATTGCTTCTGCGTTGTTCCTAAATTCCCCTCGGTGACTACTGGTTGCTTTGAATTTTGAACAAAAAAAATGTTTCTTGAGGGGGCACCCGGATTTGAACCAGGGACCTCTTGATCTGCAGTCAAATGCTCTGCCACTGAGCTATACCCCCCTGGCTTGATTTTCGGTTGCTACCGTTTCTCTTCAAAAGAGAGAAGAGAAACTATAGCCCTGTTTTTTTTACAATAGGAAGATTTTGAATCCTGTTAGTTCGTATTTGGAAACAATCCACCCATTAATATAAAGAGTTTATTTTGGCGTTTGTATTTTTTTGTCTGAAAAATCCTTGCTTTCACTTCGGTCATTAATATATAGGACTGATTTTTTTTCTGCTTAGTGATGATAGGAAAAACTCATATATTTTAGTGTTTTAAATATGTTTCATTTTGACTATTCAGGAAAGGCAACCATTAAAATTGTAATTTCCTGAGACTGAATCTGAGAACTTGTACTGGTTGCTGGATTGAAACGCTCATTAGACATACTAAAGGGAGGGCATAAGATTCCATATGGGATTCGGCATTATATTGTAAAAATAATCTACAGAGGACATGTTGGCTATAATATCCTCTACCAGCATAACAAATGGAAACTATGGATGGGGAATGTATGTAGTCCAACATACATGGAAAGTACGGACTTTGGCAGTCTTTTAACAACCAGTAATACACTTACTGCAATTTACATCTTCATTATAATAGAATAATAGACCTTGGAGATTTTCTAATCCAATCCCCTGCTCAAGCAAAAGACCCTATATTTCAGACAAATGGATATTCTATCTCTTTTTTTAAAAGCCTCCAGTGATGGAGCATCCACAACTTCTGAGGGCAAACCAATGCACTTTCACAAGAAATTTCTCCTTAGCTCTAGGTTGCTTCTCTCCTTGATTAGTTTCCATCGCTTCTTGTCCTGCCTTCAGGTGCTTTGAAGAATAGGTTGACCCATTCTTCTTTGTGGCATTGTTCTTCATATGTTCTAGCTTCCAGCATACTATGGTAATCACCTTGTTGCTCCTTCTAGAGTCCCAACATATTTTTTATATTGTGATGACCAGAAGTGAATGCAATATTCCAATGTGGTCTTAGCAAAGCCTTATAAAGCAGTACTAATTCTTTACATGATCTTGATTCAATCCTTCTGTTAATGTATTGGCTTTTTTGACAGCTGCAGAACACTGCTAGCTCATATTAAGTGGTCGTCTACTAGGACTCCAAGATCCCTCTTGCAGTTACTTTTATTGAGCCAAGTTTCACCTAATCTGTACCTGTACATTTGGTTTTTCTTGCCTAAGGATAAAACTTTACTTTTCTCTACATTGAATTTTGTTTTGCTAGATAGGCCCCAGTATTAAAGTCTGTCAAGATCCATCTGGATCTTGAGCCTGTTTTCTGGGGTGTTGGCTATTCCTGCCAGTTTAGTGTCATCTGCAGATTTGATGAGTTCTCCTTCTATTCCCTCATCTAAATACACTGGTCAAGATCCTCCTCAGATGCTTCTAAAAATCAATCAAAAATCAATCAAAAACATCAGCCTCAAATCCTCCTCAAATTTTTAAGTGTAGTCCTGATAATATTATATATTTGAACAGCTATTGTTGGATGGGGGAAGAAAAAGAGGAAAATACGGTAATATAACAGATAATGAAAAAGTAAAAATTATTGTACAACTACGTTTTCATAATATAGTGAACTACAAATTACTCAATCATATTTAGCTTATTTTGTTACACAAATTCATCCTAATTAGTTAATCGTTCAGTATATCAAATCAACCCAAGTCTGAGCCAATGCAATTTGTTTCAAGCAGCAGTTCAATGTCATGCCTAAATTGCTGTTCAAATTTTAGTCAACACTTCAGTTAACCTGCCTTATTTTTTTCCTTAAATATTCTTTCCTGTTTCTCATTTCACTTTCAAAATATTAAATTTTGTACAATAGCAGTACTGTTGATCTTCAAGCTGTCATAGAGTGTTTTTGCAAAATATTTTTGCAAAATATTAGCTTAGGTACTCTTTTTGGCACTATAAATAGTAACTAGAATTAAACCCGCATGTGTTTAGAACTTTTATCAGGATTCGAATAATTAGGATTCAATGTTTTAAAATGAGCGACTCAGTTTGAATATTCTTTTTAAAATAAAAGTAAGCTCGGTTACATGGGAATACATGTACAGAATAGCCCTACGGGGGAGATGGACGACTAAAAATATTTAAAGAGGCCGTTTCTTTGAATAAATATTTATTTTATTTATTTATTTATTTATTTTATTTGTTTATCAAACATGTACAAGATAGTGTTTATATAAACATAACATAAGCAAAGAAGTACAGATAAATGAGGACAATAGGACAGTAAGACAGGGACGGTAGGCACAGTGATGCGCTTATCCACGCCCCTTATGTACAGACTTAAACTACAAAGTCAAACTTTTTAAAAAAACGGCTAAAGCCTTCTGACTAAATTCACCTTAACAGTATTATATTACTTTAGCCATTTTTTTAAAAAAAAAAGTAGGGCTCATTTTATATCCGTTTCCGGCATCACGTGAGAAGGCCGCCTCACGTGACATGGGACTTTGAAAACGTATTAGCTATCCCGGCAAGCCTTGCGCTTTCTTTTTCACCCCCCCAGCCTCCTGAGCAAGATGTCTAAGCGAGGTAAGGCCTGTTAAACCGCGAGATGGTGTGGAAGGGAATCCTCCTCCATCGCTCTAGTTTGGAAAGATATTAGGCTCGCTCTATCAGGCATTGTTGATGGGTGAAAGTTAGGTCTCTGACGAGATGAATATTTTCGACCACCCAGCTCAAAAACAATATTTTTTTGGTTCGTGGAATTTGAGGAAACCATTGAGGGCGGGAAGGTGAGAAGTTGATTGGAAGGCAGCGCAGTTGTAACTATAGCTGCTTTGGTAGGATTTTATTATAATATTTGTGGCATAATCTTTTCCAGGCGGAGTACTCCAGATATTGGCCTATCATCGTCCTCTATTTTATTTCTATTGTAGTTCCATTGATTAGTATTCCACAACTGGCAACTTTTAAGATATGTCGAGTTCCCCATCCAGCATGGGAAGTTGCAGTCCATACATCTTAAAGTTGCCACGGTTGAGAAACTGCCTTAGATCTTTGAGAGGACAAAATGAATTATTTATGCTGTCCATTTGGGTGATGAGAGATATTCAACTCTTCCCCCCCTTTTTTTTTTACTACAGTATGGGGATCGGAGAGGCTTCATAGATCAGTAAAATAATTGTTTAGTTACCAGTAATGGAGTTTTTCAAACTATTAGAACAGCAATTAACACAAAGTGTGAACTTTGTAAATATGGAAAACAGTGATTTCTTAGGGGAAATTTTACCTGATTTTAAGATTCAGAAATAAAAAAGGTGGTAAGTATTGGCATATTTTATTGCTTTAATAAAACATTCTTCATCCTATGCCTTTTTAATAGGACGTGGTGGTTCGTCTGGTGCGAAATTTCGCATTTCACTTGGTCTCCCGGTGGGAGCTGTGATCAACTGTGCTGATAATACAGGTATGTCTTAATTGGGTTAATTTGAATAAATAATTCTGGACAGCAAGTCTGGGTTTTCTTAAAGCACTTTTAAACTGATCTTTAGCCAAAAGGGCTCCCAAGAGCAGCTTACAGACAACAAGGTTCTTTCAATTCTTTGATTAAGCAGCATAATCAGTCCTGAAGTAGATGGGAAAATGCTAGTTCTGATATCGGTCTCCTGAATGTTGGATTGGTAAATATTTAAGCTTTGCTGACAATTGTAACATTCATGGTAGGAGATCATATTTAATGTTTCCTCTACTTTCGGATAATGGAAGGTATTTCTGGAATTGGATGGAGCTTCTGTTTGTCCATCATGAAACACCCTAGGTGGTAAACTATTATATAAATTAAGAAACATCCTTTAGTTCAAATTATTTACTGCAAAATCTAGATCAACAAACATATTTTTCTTAGATTAAAATAAATTTTTGTAGATTATTTTTACTCTCCATAGAATGGAAATAATCCAGAATGTGGATGAATTTGGGCTGGGTGATATTTGGGTGTTTTATTCTAGTGGAAGTGGAAAATACAAGCTAATACTTGTGACAGTTAATTTCTTACACTGAGGAAAGGGTACTAGTTATCAAAACAATAAACCCTCAAGCTTGTATCTTCTGTACAAGAGTGAGGCAGGCAGTCTTATACATAAAAAGAGTGAGAAAGTTTGATTATGACAGCATAGTAACATGCCAAAGCAGGCAGGAGTTTTGCCATTTTTAAATTGCCATATATAAGTTGAAAGTAGTGTACTTGCTTAAATTATTATCTCCCTTCTAATACATATTAAAGCTTTTCATTCCCTGAATTAACTTTGCAGTTCAGAATCTTAAGAGGAGAGAACTCTGACATTATCCCTGTCCAGTTCAGCTGAACAGGGATAATCCTAGTAAGTTCAGTTGTGAGCCATAGCAGTCATGCTAAAAGAACAAGTGATGCAGACTGGAAGCAATGGGTTTTCCCTTCAAAAAGCACTTGCTGGGTCTGTTTTCCGATGGCCCAGGGAGTTGTCGTGGAAGGGTAAAGAAATAGCATTGCTTTTGGGTGAGGTTCCAGCTTGTGCTGTTGTTCCTCAATCGGTGATGCAACAAAAAAAAAATTGGAGAAGTCTTTATAACTTTGATACAAAGTATTTGTTAACAGCAATAATTATTTTATTTCACAGGAGCTAAGAATTTGTACATAATCTCAGTGAAAGGAATTAAGGGGCGGCTGAATAGACTGCCAGCTGCAGGTGTGGGGGACATGGTAATGGCTACTGTCAAGAAAGGCAAGCCAGAGCTGAGAAAGAAGGGTGAGTGATGGAATAAACAAGATGTATTGATTTATAATCTTTTTTACATTACTTTGGGACTGTAAGAGAAAAGCAGTTGGAAGAAACTACTGTTACGATTTACTAGTCATTACTTATCTAATATTTTCAGCATTAAAAGTAATTAGAGGTAAGGGGGTTGGATGCAGTGATCCTTGTGGTAAATATATTGATGGGATCTACATTGTGACTTAACTATAAACTGTTTTTGTGCTAAATGATTAACATTGGATGGAATCTAGTTTGGGTTTATTTTAAATTAATTTATGAATCTGATTGTGTTTCCATCTTCTGAATTCATATATTCTGGAAAAACATTTTTCCTTTGGGAAACTCAATTTAGGCTAATATATCTAGTTTGGCTTATATTTTAGAAGAGTACATTGATTTAGGCCAGAAATACTGTAAGTGATGCATATGTATTCCATCTATCGTCCTCATATTTCCAGAATATGGGGGCTGACCGAGCTGTAGTCCATAACAAAGGTACTAGATAAGGGAAGACTTCTGTTTTCCAATTTCCCCCCAAAAGGTGAATGTTTTATAATAAAAAGTAAAATCATATCTTTAAAGTTTTGTCTATTAGAAATCTTATTTGAGCACCAGAACCATAGCTAGAGGCCTAAGAGATGATCTCTCCAGAGCTGAGTATTTTTGAAGTGCTGTTAATTAAATGGTGTAAACACATACTTAATTGTTGCTGATACCAGTAAGTCAAAAATAATTTAATACTACTTGGAGTATGTTTTTGTTCTAATTTTTCTGTCATACATGCATTTAGGGTTTTACATTTTATATTCTATGCTGCCATGACCTGCATTTTAATAAGGTTGATCTAATTGTTTTCAGTTGTAGCATGTCCTATTTTATAACAACTTTAAAGAAACTATTGTTTGATTTCAAATTCAGGTGTTGCATACTAAACTACTGATTTTGAATTTTTTCATAGTGCATCCAGCAGTTGTGATTCGTCAACGGAAATCATACAGGAGAAAAGATGGGGTATTCTTGTATTTTGAAGACAACGCAGGAGTGATAGTAAACAACAAAGGAGAAATGAAAGGTATTGCTGCTAAAAGGACCAAAAAATTAAAAAGAATATCATATTTTGCTTCTTGCAAAAATATTCAGTCTGTATTAATAACTTATTCCAGTGAGCTAGAGAATTGTAATTCACAGTGAAGCTAGTCCTTCTCTGGAGTTATCTCTTTGCTTTAGAATGACTTGTTAAAATATCCTGGGCACTCATTAAAGTTTTACAAAACTAGCACAAACTAATAAAGAGCAGAAGCCAGCAACAAAGAAAGAAAACAAGAATAGCAAAAGTGTAGAAAGAATTGAAAAGAAAAAATAGAAGTTAACTATTTATTTTGCAGCAAACATTACAACATTATTTCTCACATCATGATTGTAGTAAACATTTTATTTTTGATCTTTTGATACTTTTCTAATCAAAGCCACATGAATTTTTCTGTTTCATGCAAAAAAGTCAAGGTATTTCCAGTTGATCATAAATGTAGATACTTGTTTTTATGATGGTGTTGGACTGCTGCTGCTAAATAATATTTCTGGTTCTTTATTTTTCCAGGCTCTGCTATCACAGGCCCTGTAGCCAAGGAGTGTGCAGATCTATGGCCCAGAATTGCTTCCAATGCTGGCAGTATCGCATAAATATATTTGTTCTTTGTAAAAATAAAATCAAATAAAAGTGATTGGCTCAAATTTTTGTGATGTGAATATCTTCCATATTATAAGGAAGGAAAGAAACACATTCTGAATTAGCTTGGATGTTAGTAACAGAATATTTAATCAGAAAAACACTTTTTGATATGCTATTTTAATAAATCTTGGTGAAAATCCATTTTGAAAGATTTTTACTGTATATTAAGATTCCTTGGGTCAGTTGACAGCCTTAATTCCACCTTTTAAAAAGTTGTAAGGTTAGAAATAGGTGTAGAACCATATTTGTATAATCATCTTATTCAAAACACAGAAGAGGTATACTGTGACTGACTATAAATGGAGACACCAGAATTATTTGCTCGGTGGTTGTCCAGTGATATGCTAACTCCTTTTGGATGTTTTTTAATTGCCATAAAATATAAATTTATGTAAAATTATATTAAGTTATTTACATTATTGTGCATTTATGTTGGTAACACTGCTTTGATTAACTAAAGCTGTAAACTCAGCTGTGGGTCCTCACGCCCCAGTTGAATACAATACATTTTTATGCTAGGAATATCCCCAGGTTTTGCAGGATAGGCAATGACATGCTGGCTGGGCTATCTTTTCCCCTGCCTTTCCCACTGAATAAAGTTGAGCAGATTGCATCATTTGAGCAAATTAAATGAAAGAAAGCTTAACAAAGATACATCCATGTGACCTTTTAAAAAAAATATAGAATAGAATTCTTTATTGGCCAAGTGTGATTGGACACACAAGGAATTTGTCTTTGGTGCATATGCTCTCAGTGTACACAAAAGAAAAGATACATTTGTCAAGAATCACGAGGTACAACACTTAATGATTGTCATAGGATACAAATAGGCAATCAGGAAACTATCATAAGGATACAAGCAACAAGTTACAGTCATAAGTCGGAGGAGATAAGTAGGATAGGAACGATGAGAAGACTAATAGTAATAGTAATGCAGCCTTAATGAATAGTTTGACAGTGGTGAGGGGATTATTTGTTTAGCTGAGATGGTGTGAGACGGGGGAAAAAACTTCTGTCTAGTCTTGGGGTGCAGTTCTCTATAGCGTCATTTTGAGGGTAGGAGTTGAAACTCCAGGATGCGAGGGGTCAGTAAATATTTTCACGGCCCTCTTTGACTCGTGCAGTATACAGGTCCTCAACGGAAGGCAGGTTGGCAGTAATTGTTTTTCTGCAGTTCTGATTATCCTCTAAAGTCTGTGTCTGTCTTGTTGGGTTACAGAACCGAACCAGACAGTTAATAGAGGTGCAAATGACAGACTTAATTCCTCTGTAGAACTGTTATCAGCAGTTCCTTGGGCAGTTTGAGCTTCCTGAGTTGGTGCAGAAAGAACATTTGTGCTTTTTTGATGACATTTTTGATGTTAGGTGACCATTTTAGATCTTGAGATATGATAGAACCTAGAAATTTGAAGGTCTCTACTGTTGATACTGTGTTGTCTAGTATTGTAAGAGATGGTAGAATGGGAGGGTTTCTCCTGAAGTCTACCACCATTTCTACGGTTTTGAGTGTGTTCAGTTCCAGATTGTTCCAGTCGCACCACGAGGCTAGTTGTTCAACCTCCCGTCTGTATGCGGTTTCATCGTCTCGAATGAGACCAATCGTATCGTCTGCAAACTTCAGTAGTTTAAGAGATGGATCGTTTGAGATGCAGTCATTGGTATATAGAGAAGAGAAGTGGTGAGACCACATAGCCTTGGGGGGGCCCTGTGCTAATTGTACAAGTATCTGATGTGATTTTGCTTAGCTTCACCTGCTGTTTCCTGTCTGTTAGGAAGCTTGTGATCAACTTACAAGTGTGTTCAGGTTAAATTAACCACCATAGAACAAAACAACCATAAATTGTAATATACTCCTGTTCATAACACATGAATGATTATCGCACTGTACAGTGCATAATCTTTGGAGTATTTTAAAAGACAGAATATCTAATTTGATTTGCAGTCAAAGCATCAGTTAAATATATGAATCTGGCAAGAATTCAGAAAGGTATAGTGTACTTTTTTCTATGCACCATTTACGCTATTTAATTATTCAAAAGTGGGAACTTAAAAGTCTGTCAGCGATTTCACTGACCTGAATGAAATGCATGAAACATGGAACTGGTTATTCATTTTAGACTACACTACTATTTTGTTCCATAAATATATCTAAAAAGATTGTGTCTTGGACTACAGTTCATGTATCGGGAATTGTGAGCTGCACAGTACTAAAAGAAATTCTCAAAAGGGCAGAAGGGCAAGTTGTATGTTGTATATAAAAATATTAACTAGGTATGTTACTTAATTTTAAATGTATATTAGCAATTTTTTTAAAAAAAATCTTGTGCAAGAACTATGGTAGATTGTATATATGTAAATGTAAAACTAGGGTAATTATTGAATGAACTATACTAAAGTAAACTACTGCATAAATGAAAAAGCTATGCCAGCTTCAGGTTGTTAGGGAACAATTGTCTCTTGATAACATCACAGAGGCTCTAGTAGGGTAATAATGAGAGTTGCTAGGAGAGCGGTGACATATATATACACGGTGTGGTATGATGATGTGAGAGATTAGTAGTTTAGTGTGACAGTCAGCTTTTTCTCTTCTGCTAATCATGACTTGTATTACACGGAGATGTCTACAAAAGCAAAAGGAATTCATCCTTGATGGTGTGGCAGTGGACACCATTGGTGGCGGCTATGCTCACATCCTGCCCAAGCTGTGGTCTGCATTGCCACCTTACAATGCTCAATTAGATATCCATGCTGCTAGCTATTTCTCATCTCCAGTGGTCAAATCACTGCTAAAAAGGACAGAGCAGGTAATGGCATTTGAAACTTGAAATGGAAATGGAGTAGATGAGCAGCAGGGCTAGGAGATATAATTTAATGCAATTTAATATGCTAGACTATAGTCCAGGTTCCCATGACTTGTAGACAACATGATACTTTAAAACTTGCTGAAATCAATTTTTTTATACATTCCTGTGGGAAATGGGTCAAATAAGGATACATAAAATATTCAAATAGCTTAATATATTTAAAGGGGGTGGGGCGCATTAAGATATTGGGCTTGTCGAACTGTTGGCAGTTTGAGACCCAAGCACTATAACAAAGTGAGCTGCCATTCTTGCCCCAGCTTCTGCCAACCTAGCAGTTTGAAAGCATGCAAATGCAAGTAGATAAATACCACTTTAGTGGGAAGGTAACAGCATTCCATGCACCTAGGTCTATAAGTCATGCTGGCTATATGACCACGGATGTTTCTTTGGATAACATTAGCTCCCTCGGCTAGGAAATGGAGATAAGCACCAACCATAGAGTTAGATAGGACTGGACAGAGGAAAGCTTTACCTTTACCTTTAATATATTTAAAGCAGAACTCTACCCAACACAGAGTACCTAAAAACCAAAACAAAATCTCTGAAAATATAGCTCCAGCAACTTTTATATTATTGCCGTGGCTATCAAAATAGGAAATATGGCTCTGGCTGCAAAATGCTGGCCTGTTACTCTGATAATCCAGAGAGTACCGTAACACATTCATCAACTAAAAAAAAATATTCCCAAATAATAAATTTATTTAGATTTCTAAAATAACTGAATACCATCCATCTCACATCTAGTCTAGAAGATATAAAGTCAATCTGTATTAAATATGGGGAAAGCCCAATTAAAAACTTTATGCTTCCAAATTACCATCAGATACTGATTCCTCCTAAATTTTAGTATAGAATATTCCTCTTTTATGCACTTGCACAGAGCTGCTTGATTTTTTTAGAAGAGAGATGGGAAATTGTGGGCAACAGTGTTCTGTTCCTTGGCCAGAGATTGGCCCAGACTGGTAATTGGTTCATTACACACACTTTAGAAAGCTATTAAGTGTAAATGTATCATGTTTCCAATATTTAGATTTTCTTTTCTTGGAATGTTTGGTCTTCAGGCTTGATGTCACAACTCTCTTTATGATCTCACTGTATACATTACCCATTGCATCACATTTAAGGAAAAGAAAGAAAATATTCCATAATGATAAAAATTAAAACCAGTTTTCTCTCTCTCATGCTCTGAATTATTTACCATCCCTGCATATTCATTTGTTTTTAAACTGAATTAATTGGGCTTTGTTTTTCTTTTGTTTGACAGACTCGTGGTGGGACCTCTAGGGATGGGTGGATAGTGGACTATTTCCATATCTATGGGCCAGGCCAGAGGTATTTGAACAGGAGAAACTGGGCAGGAGCAGGTGAATGAAGTGTTGTACCCATCTCTTTATCTTTCATTTCACCAGTAATTGTTTATCTTCCAAACTTTTAAAGTAATTCAGGAACTATGATAATGTCTTATTAAATTACATTTCAGGGCACAAGTGAAAACTATTGTCTAGATGTTTTAATAAATAAATATATTAAACTAAACTCCATGTTTAAAATAAGCACTGGGCATACCAAACAGAATAATAATAGGCAGACAGTTCATATAGTATTAGGAACAGAAGACTCTTGTAGCTTAAGGAAGATACAATATCTTAACTCCTTAAAATGAAAAGCAAATTTGAACAATTTCGTCCCTTGCAAATGAAACTTAATGTTAATCTGTATATCACAGGAATTCTTTTATTTAATTTAATTTAATAAACGTTCTTATAGGCCGCCCAATCCCGTAGGACTCAGGGCGGCGTACAACAGGATAAGAAATGTACAATAAAAACAATTTTCACAATTTAAAATTAAAAAGGCTAGTTAAAACATTATAAAACAACATTCATGGGGGGAACTGATCTTCCTATTCACCCCGCCTGCCGGAAGAACCAAGTTTTTATGGCTTTACGGAAGGCCAGCAGGGTGGGGATAGTCCGGATCTCTGGTGGGAGTTGGTTCCAGAGGGACGGGGCTCCCACAGAGAAGGCTCTCCCCTGTGGCCCCGCCAACCGACATTGTTTGGCCGATGGGACCCGGAGAAGGCCCTCTCTATGGGACCTAACCGGTCGTAGGGAGGTATGTGGTAGGATGCGGTCCCGAAGGTAACCTGGCCCTGAGCCATGTAGGGCTTTAAAGGTCAAAACCAACACCTTAAATTGCAACCGGAGACTAATTGGCAACCAATGCAGCTGGCGAAGGATAGGTGTTACGTGGGTGTATCTCGGTACATCCAGTACAGCTCGCGTAGCTGCATTCTGTACCAGTTGGAGTCTCCGGATGCTCTTTGAGGGTAGCCCCATGTAGAGCGCGTTACAGTAGTCTAGCCGTGAGGTGACAAGGGCATGAGTGACTGTGAGCAAAGCCTCCCTCTCCAAGAAGGGTCGCAATTGGTGCACAAGACGGATTTGTGCAAAGGTCCCCCTAGCCACAGCTGAAAGATGTTGCTCCAATTTTAGCTGTGGATCTAGGAGGACACCCAAATTGCGGACCTGTTCTGAGGGAGTCAATTTTTCTCCCCCGAGAACCGTCGACATAGTCCTTGGGGGGCAATATCCAGAGCCACTCAGTCTTGTCTGGGTTGAGCCTGAGTCTATTCACTCCCATCCAGACCCTCACATCGTCCAGGCAGCGGCACATTACATCAACTACTTCACTGAACTGACACGGGGTGGAGATGTACAACTGGGTATCGTCAGCATACTGCTGATACCTCACCCCGTGTCGTCGGATGATCTCACCCAGCGGTTTCATGTAAATGTTAAACAGGATGGGTGAGAGGACCGAGCCCTGTGGCACCCCGCAAGCCAGGGGCCTAGGGGCCGACCTCTGTCCTCCTGTCAACACCGACTGCGTCCTGTCAGAGAGGTAGGAGGAGAACCACCGTAAAACAGTGCCTCCCACTCCCATCTCCCCAAGACGACGCAGAAGGATACCATGGTCAATGATATCGAAAGCCGCTGAGAGGTCAAGTAACACCAGGATGGAGGAATGACCCCCATCCCGGGCTCGCCAGAGATCATCCATCAGCGCGACCAAAGCAGTCTCCGTACTGTAGCCGCGCCTGAAACCCGATTGAAAGGGATCCAGATAATCAGTATCCTCCAGGAGTTGGAGCGACTGAGTTTTATGCTGTGGAAACATAGTTGCCTGCTGAAGGCTTGTATCGGCAAGAAAAGGAACAAAATGGAGGAAGTTTTGATAGTGTGCCCCCTTTGGTGACAAAAACCAGATTTTCCTGGACTATTTGTTTGCATGAACAAAGTAGGGAACAAATGTTATAACAAATTTTGAGAGTGATGCCACTTTGTCTATTTTTTAAAAAAAAAAACCCAAAAAAACCCAAACTCTGGGCAGCTCGCATAGACATCTCCCCAAAATCACTGAGCCTTCCCAAGGACCTCTGGCTTAAAGCATTATCCTCAGAGGGAATTCCAATTCTAACTGTAAGCCAATGTCCCACTTTGCCTCCTTTTTACTCATGTCACTGAGGGCTGTAGAGTAGGATTTTTAAAAGATGAGACTTCGGGTTTCTGAATAAATAATTTTTTAAAATTAATGCCATGTTAATTGTCCTCTGGACTCTGTAAAACTTCTCAATATTTTTCTAGGAACAAGGAAAAAAACAAGATAATGTTCTTAAAATTAATATTGTATGATCACAAAATAATACATGTGTATCTGTTTGTTATTGTATTAATATATCAATTAATGACTCTGCCCAGAACTGGACAGAGTAAATTGAAAGCTGCTGTTCCACACATTCTTACTGAGGATTATTGATCATTATTTAGACATAAGTTTTATACGTATGTTTAAGATTTTATTATACAATTTTTACCATATTTGATTGATACTCTAAACCAGCGGTCCCCAACCTTTCTGGCTTTATGGATTGGCAGTGGCAGCAACATGGAAGGGAGGATGGTTTCACACATACAAACCATGTGTGGTTTCTCACACATGCACAATGAAGCTTTGCACGCTTGCACACTGCTTGCAAGGCCTGGTTCCCAACAGTATTGATCCACAGACTGGGAGTTGGGGACCCCTGCTGTAAACAATGAGTGATTAAAAATGGTTGAAACTAATAAAGTTCCTGGTGGCAAGTAAAGCAAAGTACATGTACTATGTTTTATGTCAGGCTCAAAACTAACAATAAGACATAGCAATTTTTCCAAGCTGAGTTTTTTGTTTCACACCTATATACAAAACCTTGCCAGACTGAAGACTATTTGCATCCACAATATACTCTATGAATTATTAGGGAGGAGCTTCTTCACTCTCGTTATCTCACATATAATATCTAGGCTGAGTTGCTTCTTATTCCTTTAGAATACACTCCCTCCCTCGTGGAAATCCATCTCCTCGCTACATTCCATACCAGTTTTCCTGTCATAACTCATATAGGCTCTTAAATATAATCATTCAAGAGTGACTTTAAAGCTTGTTAGCTCTCCACCTTAGTACTCCTCCACTTATTTTACACATAGGGAGCCAAATGCACAGAACATGAAATTAAAATGTGAACTGAAGAGTAGGCTCGTAATATACTTATTGTTTATGTGCATCAAGATGACATTTGTTAAAATATGAGAAGTGCTCTGGCTGGTAGAACAAAGAGCAATGTTCTTTGTTTTTGGGTTGGGTGGAGAAGAACACTGATTAATCATAATCATCTCTGAAGGTTCTCCCATTGAAGGCCACAGAAATGAAATTTAACTTGTGATTTTCAAAATACTTTGGAGGGATTACAGAGTGGAAATGGCAGGAGTAGATATTTAGGACACAATAATCCATTGCTAAAAGGGCAGTTAGATTATAGGGCAGTTAGGTTACACAAAGTAAAAGAAAAACAAGGCAGGTATTGAAGAAAAAGCATCAAGAGATAAATACTGTAAGAAAAATGGTGTGTTTTTTTATAACATACTTCAACATATTTTTGATGGATGATCTTTAATATTTATTTTTATACAGGTCACTCTCCAGAGCAAGTGGCTGGTCACCATGTATACTTGATGGGTGCAAAGCCAGCAACAGGTTGGAATGGCCGATATGGCTATCGCCGCAACACTCCAGATCTTCGCACACGCTCTTCTTGCTTTGGTGAAGTAACATGGCTCCCCATCCACTGAAGAACATCATATTATATCAATCTGTCTCTTCTTCTAATTTAAATGCTCTTCGTATATTTTGTTTATTCTTTATTTTTCCAAAATAATAAAATACTTTTAATTTGTTATTTAACAGTTTGTTGCTTGTTGGGAAGGGAAATTCTGGCAGAAGATTACATTAGGACAGCATTTTCCTAACTGGGCATGGTAGATGTGATGCTTTAGGGGAGGATGAAAGCTGTACTCTAATCCAAGTTGGGGAAGGAAAAAAGTGGTAACCTAACATTGGTTGGGGTGTTTATTAATTTTTTTCTTTTTCTTGGAAGTAAATTTTTTCTTTCTAAATTTGTGCTATTAATTTTTCAAATTAAGAGACTGTATTATATATTTTTTCTTTGAATGGTTTTTTTCTAGGGTTTTTTCTTTCTCTTGTCTTTTATATATATATATATATATATATATATATATATATATATATATATATATATATATATATATATATATATATATATATATATACCTTTCTCTATTTTTGGGCTTTATTATTATATTTACTGAATTGAGGTAACAAGAACCTGAAGATTGGGATTGTTCTTTTTTCTTGTTATATTTTATTTTATTTTTTATCTTCTATTTTTCTTACTCTTTTCTTTTTTGAGGTTTATTTTTTACCCTGACGGTGATTGATATCGATCAATTTGGATTATAAATATTGAGTGGAAAATGAGAAAGGAGGTAACTCCGCACCCTCCGGCAGCAGCGAGCCCTAAAACACATAAGACATCAGAGGTAGCAGCGCAACAAGAAAAGATGAATTCCGAATTAAAAAGCTTGTTACAGGCAATGCACCAAAACTTGAAAGAGGTAAAGGAGGAAGTAAAAAAAGCAAATGAGAAAATAGGGAAAGTAAAAGATGAAGTTAAGGAAATGAAAGAGATGATGGGGAAGACAGAAGAAAGAATCCAAAAAATGGAAGACAGGAGTGATCAAACAGAGAAAAAAGTGGAAGAGATAAATTTGAATACGATTTCAGGGAAAAATCATGAGGGCAATTATAACAATCGAGATGGATAGAGCTGACTATTACCTACGCTTTCAAAATATTGAAGAAGAAAAAGGAGAAAACCTACCAGAATTGATAGCGGAGATGTTGGCAGAACCAATGATGGAAAATAAAGAGAAGATTTTGAATGAGGTTGATAAAATATTCAGAGTTCACACAAGATATGCTATGAGACATAATTTACCAAGAGAATACATGTTAGATTCATAAAAAAAGCAGTGAGAAATCAAATTTTACAGATGGCAAGAAATACCACAATAAAAAATAAGATGAAAGAAATTGTGATTTTAAAGCAAATTCCCAGAAGAGTGAGAGATACTTGAAAAGCATATCAATTTTTGACTAAATGTTTGATTAGAAAAGGAGTGAACTTTAGATGGTTAATACCCGAAGGGTTATTGGTGAATTGAAGAACTTTAGATGGTTAATACCCAAAGGGTTATTGGTGAATTGGCAAGAACAAAGACATAGATTGGATACCTTGGATAAAGCGGAGTCATTTTATTATCAATATATTGAGTCCTTAAAAGAAACGAAATTCACTGAAGAAGGAAAGGAGAAGACTCAAGAGATAAAAGAAAAAGAAAGACAAAGACAAATAATAGAACTACAAGAACAAGAGGAAAGAGCAATAAGAGAAGGCGCACGAATAAAAGAATCCAAGGAACAAAGAGTAACTAGAGCAACTAGCCAATTAAATAAAAGAGATGAAAAAGAGATGAAAATAATTTCATTAAATATAAATGGATTAAATTCGGTGATAGAAAGGATAGTAAATAAATTAGAAAAACTAAAATTTGAGATTATTTGTTTACAAGAAGGACATATTAAAAAACAACATAGAAAATATTTAGAACATTTGAAACTTGGAAAATTATATACATCACTAGTTCCAAAAGAGGAGTGGTTTTATATATTAAATGAGAAATATAATAAGAAATAATATATGAAGATTTAGAAGGAAGAATATTAATGGTTGAAATAATAATGAACTCTAAGAAAGTACTGATAGTAGAAATTTATGCTCGAAATAATAATCAAGAAGGATTTTATCGAAAATTATATAGAAAAATAATTGAATATGAATATGAATATATATGTATAATAGGAGATTTTAATGCAATTGTAGATAAAGAACTGGATTATAGATCAGCCAAAGTAAATAAGAAACAGAGAAAGACTCTTCCAAAAACATTTTTTACAGTGATGGATGAATTAACATTACAAGACGCATGGAGACAGAGGAATATGAAATAAAAACAATACACATTCTATTTGAATAGACATTGTCGTGATCAATAATAGATACGATGTGGATGTCATTAGAATTACGTATTTTTCGGAGTATAAGATGCACCTGAGTATAAGACGCACCTTAGTTTTGGGGGAGAAAAATAGGGGGGGAAATCTACCTACCAGGTATTCATGTGGCTAGCGTTCTTAGTCTGTTCAGCTTCAGCACATTATTTTATCTCCTGGGTAGGGGTGAAAAACTTATTCTTCGAAGGGAGTAGGAATGAAAAGAAGCCTGCAAAGACTTAGGGCTGGTAAAAAAATACTTTGAGGGAGTAGAAATAAAAAAATGCTGCAAGCCAGTAAGATCATTAGCACTTGTTAGGGCTGAAAAAACCTTTTTCAGAGGGAGTAGGAATGAAAACAAGCCTGCAAAGACTTAGGGCTGGAAAAAAACTTCTTAGGACAGAGTAGGAAGCCGGGAAGATCGTTAGCACCTCGTTAGGGCTGAAAAAAAAGCTACATTCGGAGCATAAGACGCACCCAAATTTTTAGCCTCTTTTAGGGAGGAAAAAGATGCATCTTATACTCCGAAAAATACGGTATTGACTAGAATAAAAATGATTGAAATTGAACCGAATATATGGGCAGACCACAACCCAATTATAATGAAATGGAAAGGACAAAGAAAGAGACCAAGATGGACATTGAATCAGAGAGTAGTAAATGAAAAAAACTTTCAAATATATATGGAAAAAGAACTGACTTTCTTTTTTAAAGAAAATAAGAAAGAAGATACTTCTTTGCAAAATTTGCGGGATACTTGTAAAGCATATACCAAAGGACTAGTAATGACATATACGGGAAAACAGAAGAAACAAATGAAACAAAAATAAAAAGAGATTGAGGAGGAATATAAAAGACTAGAAAAATTGCAAAAATATCCACAAGATAAGAAACTTAAAAATAAAATGACTCTACATAAACATAAAATAAATATTATTGAAAATGAAGAGATTGCCCAGAAAATAAAACAGGCAAAAGAAAACTTTTTTAAAATGCAAATAAGCCAGGACGTTGATTGGCTTATAAAATTAAGAAAGAGGAAAGAAAGCAATAAATCAATTGATAGACGTGAAAGGAAATTTACACTACAAAAATAATGAAAAAAAGAAAATAGAAAATTACTATGAACAATTATATAAACAAGAAAACGTAAAGGAAGAAGAAATAAGATATTATCTGGAGAATGCTAATATACCTAAAATCCCAGAAAATGTCAAAAAGAATTTGGAGGAAAGGATATCAATGATGGAATTAATAGAAGGAATTAAAACACAGAAGAATGAGAAAACGCCGGGACCTGATGGATTACCAGCAGAATTTTACAAAATACTACAAGATAAATTAAGTGAAACTATGTTACAAGTATTTAATGATTTGTTACTGAAGGCCAAAATCCCAGATTCATGGATAGAAGCATATTTAACTCTTATACCTAAAGAAGATTCTGACTTACAACAAATAAAAAATTATAGACCAATTTCTTTATTGAATGTAGATTATAAGATTTTCACTTCAATCATGGCAGGACGGTTGAAGAGACTATTGAATGAATTTATTCATTCGGACCAAAATGGTTTCCTACCTAAAAGACAGATAAGAGATAATATGAGAATTGTCTTAAATACGTTGGAATATTATGAAGTACACTCCGAAAAACAACTTGGATTATTGTTTCTAAATGCACAGAAGGCCTTTGACAACGTTAATTGGAAATTTATGACATTACAATTAGAAACGATGAATTTCGGAGAAAATTTTTTGAACATGGTAAAAGCAGTATATAATAAACAACTGGCTAAAGTGATGGTAAATGGTGAATTGTCAGAGATAATTAAGATAGAGAAAGGTACTAGACAGGGATGCCCTTTATCTCCACTACTATTTATTTTAACATTGGAAATATTAAATAGAAAAATAAGAGAAAACCTATTAGTACAATCTGAGGTATGGTTTTTTTGGCATTTAAGATCTGTGTAATATATAAAAAAATAATATGCATCAAGCATGCATACTGGAAATGAATCATACAATATCACATTTATAATCATGGCCATTTAAACTGCATGGAACACAAGTTAATGTTAAAATTGCAGCCATGAAACCACAATTGCAGATATACAGAATCATTTCCAAAATTATAAACAGGAATCTACCAGCCATATCCCTAGTAGTATTAGCAACATCACAAACACTACGGCAGCCATTGACAGACAAGCAATTCACAGTAGCTATATTCACATGGCATACCGAACTCTAAATCTAAGCACAGTAATGAACAACATTTTAGCCTCTTGCATTGTTGGACACAGTTCAGATGGTTAGTTTATGCTTCCATCAGTTGTGTTTCTTTAAAGAAATGTAGGGGAAATCAGCCCAGTGCTATTATAGTTAAGCAAGCATGTAGATATAAAGGATAACAAATGGGTCATGTACAAAGCAAATAAGAAAGGAGAGATTAATTGAATCAATACTGTACTTTGGTAACTGATCATTTCTCACTTTATAGATGCCTATAATCTATGTAGTGTGAATACTTTTAGTCCAGTATTTCTCAACTTCAGCAGTTTTCTGGTATATAGACTTCAATTTCCAGAATTCCCTATCTGAGGCTGAAAAACCCTGCTTTAGTCAATCAGTATATACCACGAGTCTGCCTGTATTGTATATGTGTTAAACTTAATAAAAAATTCTGCTCTTTGAATTGACTCAGAGAAATCTCCATTTTTTGCTCTTAAGAAGCTTTTAATAAATAAAGGTTTATTTTTATTTGTTCGTTTTCTTTAACTGGGTAAATTAATATATTTTTCTATAACAATGTGAAATTAGAAAATATAATTAAATAAATCTTAGATTACATTAGACATGAGTAAACCAGGGGTGAGTTCCACTTACCTTCGCCACAGGTTCGCATCGCGACATTTTGCGCTTGCGTGCACACACACGTCCCCTTGTGCAATTTGAGTTCCGTGCATGATCTGTAGATGGAATCAGCCCGAAACACAGCTGAGGAGCTGATCAGCTGTACTTCTGGCGAAGGAATAAAGGTATGTATAAACCCAGGGGGAGGGGGAGGGCCCTTTTACAAGCTGCAGAAGAGGAAAAACCTTCAATACAGTAAAAAAAATTAAATTTTTTTTAAAAAAGATGGCAGCGCCCACGGACAGGCACCGGCCGATCCAGTTCAATGACATCACCAGCAGGTCGCTACTGGTTTGGGCGATCTGGTCCAAACCGGGAGGAACCCAACCTTGGAGTAAACATGTCATGAGCTCACTTCTGCCAATGAAGTGACTGCCTTCTCTAGCCACAACATTGTGGACATCACTGCCGCATGTCTAGTCTTATTTAAATTATGATTCCCATCCTTATCATAATGGTAGGAATGACAAACGTACTCTAAACACACATTGCTATTGTGACAAAACTATAAAGCTTCCATTAGCCATGACAGCAAAAAATAGTCGTCAAAGGAAATGTACCATGAAAAAAAGAGGGAATACTATTATCGTTAGTTCTTTTTCATGGGCCTCCACAAGCTGAATTGAAGGAATAGTAGTGTATTCCAGAATAACTTTTCTGTCTGCCATTTGTGGTGGAATCAAAATGAATGGCCAAAACAAATAATCAAGGCTCCCTGCAATGCTTATTATTTATTTATTATTTATTTATTTATTTTATTTTTATTTATTTATTTTGTCAACACGTGTATAAGATAACAGGTATGATATAAACATAAACAAAAGCAAAGTATGTATAGGTAAAATTAGACAATAGGACAGAAGGACAGGGACGGTAGGCACGATGGTGCGCTTATGCACCATCGTGCATATACGATGCATATTATTCAGCATATACTGGAGGGCTTGTCTTCTCCCTAGAATTATGGGACACCCCTATCAGAGAGATAGGCGCACTGATATTTATATATTTCAGAAAAGAAGAGAAAATGATGCAGACATACATAAGATACATTTGTATATACATTATGTAAGCATACATATTGATAGTTAACAATTTCCTACCCTTTGTTACTTTCTTCAATAGAAAAAGAAACATGTCAATAGGTTGCCATAGGAATTTTCTGATAAAGACCACTGTGAATCAGATAATTCAAGGCTTAGTCTACAAATAATCCTTGACTTATGACCATAATTGAGCCCAAATTTTTTGTTACTAAGTGAGACATTTGTTAAGTGAGCTTTGCCCCATTTTGTAATCTTTCTTGCCTCATTTGTTAAGTGAATGACTGCAGTTGATAAATTAGTAACCCGATTGCTAAGGGATTGATGCCCCATTGACTTTGCTTGTCAGAATGTCACAAAAGGGGATTACATGACTTTGGGACACAGCAATAGTCATAAATATCAACCAGTTGCCAAGCATCTGAATGATGATCACCTGATTAGGGGGATGCTGCAAAGTTCATAACTGTGAAAAATGGTCTTAAGTCACTGTGGGAAGTCCCCCTCTGAAGAATGAAATATTTTGGGGGATATTAAAAAGGCAGGATAGAATATTTCCCCTAAAGGAGAAATGAAAAAAAATCTTAAGGGAGGCAGAAACCAGCCCATTTCCCTGCCCCAAGCAGAAACTGAGGAGGCCAGCTTTTAGAAATGCAGATTTGGTAATCCATTCAGAAAGACTGGGTCATGAAGACCGGTTGTAGGAACTGGGTATGTCTAGTTTAATGAAAAGAAGGACCACGGGAGACATGATAGCAGTGTTCCAATATCTCACGGGTTGCCACAAAGAAGAGGGATCAAACTATTCTCCAAAGCACCTGAGGGTAGAATAAGAAGCAATGGATGGAAACTAAACAAGGGGAGAAGTAACTTAGAACTAAGGAGAAATTTCCTGACAGTTAGAACAATTAATCAGTGGAACAGCTTGCTTCCAGAAGTTGTGAATTCTCCAACACTGGAAGTTTTTAAGAAGATGTTGGATAACCATTTGTCTGAAATAGTGTAGGGTTTCCTGCCTAAGCAGGGGGTTGGACTAGAAGACCTCCAAGGTCCCTTCCAACTCTGTTGTTGTTGTTGTTGTTGTTGTTGTTGTTGTTGTTGTTAGAAACTCAGATAAGCAATTAACAAAAGGTTGACAGACACCTAGGATTTGCATCCCCCCCTTTGCCTATAGAGCCAGCCAAGCCCCTAAATGACCCCATAGGAAACCAGAAGGTATAAAACCCACCCAACCTAAACTCCATTTTGACAGCTGTCCCAGAATTACAGTATATGTGGTTGGTGGTTCTGCTTCATCAATAAAGGGAACCTTTCTTTCTAATCAGCCTCCAGCTTCCATTTTATTTCCAGCACCTTTCTCCTAGCTTGGAACTGGAACTGGAATTTTTCTTCCAACATCATTTTTTTCAGTGCCATTGTAAATTTGAACGGTCAATAAATGAACTATTGTAAATTGAGGACTACCTGTATTTAATTACTCCTTCATGTGTCAATTAGTTCATTTATTGACTTCACACTTTCCCTAACCCTGGTTGTTGAATTCTGGCTAGGTTGATAGGTAGTTCAAAGTAGTTTCTGGATGGACTGAAGTATCACAGCGATTGAACTGACTTAAAGATGATCAAAGGCAAGAGATTTCCTCCCACGTGCTTACAAACTGTATAAAAATGAGATGCATACAATCTTCCTTTAGCCTGCCTCCTTCCAAATATTATATTACTATTCAGATCATCGCGTGAGTCTGATAGTTGAGCCTGCGTTGCAATCTGACATATCAGGATCATTTATTATAATGAATATTATCAATTTTCCCCACAAAGGAAAAAAAACCTGCAGATTCGACAGAGGAAGTTTTATACACATCTAACCATTTTTAAATCCATCACTTCCGCTTTGGGAGGACCGACGTTTGAGATAGGTATAAAACATAGCGTCATCACTCTTCGCCGGTCTAAGCTTTAGCAGCCGAAGAAGGAGAGGAGTTGCGTCGCGGCTGCAGCGGCTGCAGCGGAGACTGAGCTGTCGCCATGGGGGGAGGCGACCTGGTGAGGAAAAAGGAGGGGTGGAGAGCAGCCGAGGTAGAGGGCGGCGGGTGGGGGTGGGTGGGAAGGGAATCGAGAATTGGGACCAGTCCGAATTGTCTTGAATTTGAGTTAATCGAACCTAAAAGCCGATTTCTTATCTCCATTCGGAGTTCACTTACTATGTACACATCTGGATGAAAATATAGGGATATTTCGTATAATGTAATTATATACTATATTATATAATACATAATTTTATAATTATATAATTGAAATGTAAGGACGTATTTAAGGGTGGAGAGTTCGGGTGGGGGAAAGGCTCAATTGGAATTCAGAGTTATGGAAAGCAGTTCAGAAGAAATGGGCTAGGAGAGACAGCAATTTAAGACAGTAATTCAATTTAATTACTAGCTAGAGGTAAAGAGCATCTTTATGGCAATCTGAGTGGCTTATCACGAAGTCATAATCTAGTTTTTCTAGTGTATCGAAGTGTGATATCTTAGCTACTATTTCACTATCACCATTTCATAATCTGTTTACTTTTGCTTTAGCAATTCATGATACCTTAGCCATTGTTTACAAGCCATGGTTTTGGTTTAATGTATGTGGTGAGCCCAGTTAGTATTCAAATGATATATTCAACCATTTCTACTGTAAGAAAAGCATACTTTCTATGATGTGTGAATCAAGTTGGTGAGTATAGGACCTTCAATATGTTCTTAATGTACAAATTAACAGATGATGGAAACCTCATTTGGAGTGGAGGAAACAAATTGAATAGCCCCACAGTCCAAAACTTGTAATGTGCTATTCTAAATCAATGATATGAAATTAACTGTTGAAGCAAGATGTATGTGTTGTGGAGTTAGCTGCCATTCTATTATAGAACAATTACTATAAAGTACTGATTGAGGGAACTATTTGAATAGCAATATGAATGTGGAGCAAACACTTCTATGTGCTTAATTTTAGTTCACTGAGGTTTGCATTCACATATTTTTCTGGTTGATAGTTGATATTTGGTACAGCTTTTGTAGAGGAAATTCAGATTAAATCAAGGTAAATTTAAATGCTTAATCTTGTCTATAGAATCTTAAAAAAAGCTGGCACCCACAAACCCTCCGTAATGTGGAAAAAGTGTGGAAAGCAGAACAAAAGCATGAAGCTGAACGGAAGAAAATTGAAGAGCTACAACGGGAATTGCATGAAGAGCGAGCACGAGAAGAAATGCAGCGTTATGCAGAAGATGTAGGCGCTGTCAAGTATGTTAAATTGGATTTACTGGTTTGTAAACATAGAATTGTAGCACAGGAAAAAACTATTTAGGTCTGTTATGATGAAACTATGGCACACCTGCCCAAAGTGGCACACGAAGCCATGTCGCCTGGCACGCGTGGTCTTGCCTGTTTGTCTTCCGGGTGTCTGGCGCATATGCATGCACGATGATCAGCTGTCCTTCATGCACGCGGCAGTGCCGAAAACATGAGTGCGCGTGTGCGCTGGCCATCTGATTGTCGGGTGCGCATGCATGCCAGAACCCAGAAGTTCGTCTTTTCTAGAATGCGATCCCTTCGCGCACGCGGCAGTACCAAAAACCAGCCTGCGCATGCACACCAGCCAGCTGATCGTCGAGTGCACATGCGTGCTAGAATCCGGAAGTTCGGCTTTTCTGGAGCGCAGCCCCAATGAGTGGGTGTGTGACATTTCCGCGCAACTTTTGACACTCGATGCTGAAAAGTTTCATCATCACTGATTTAGGCTATCAGTTCTCTACACTAATTCACATTAAAGTATCTCTGACAGAGACTGTTTAGTCTGTATTTAAAGAATTGGAGCGAAGGGAAAACATCACATCTTTGAATAATTAATTCCATTATTGAACTATTTATTACAATATTAATTTACTTTGAATGTCCAGTCAGAATCTGCCTTTGTCAACAGCTTTGTTGAAATAAAAAAATACTGTCTTCCGCATTCCCATAATGCTTAAAGCTATTCAATTCCAAAATGATATAATGTTCAAACAAGATCTGTGTTCTTGATATTTCCATGCTAACTTCTGCTAATTGAAGCACTTACAAATTATTTGAAGCACTTACAAGTTATTGTTACCTGCTTTAGAATTGCCTTTTAGCTTGTTAAAAGATTTTAAAACCATTCCCTGTCTTCTAGTTATTTAGCACTTCCCCAGTTCTCTAGGATTTCTTAGTGAAAATATAATTGAAGACTTAGCCAAACCATCCTAAAATTCAGTTCATTTAGATCTGAAGATTTACGGTAACTGATTAAAATTTAACAGGATTTGTTCCTGCAGGGTCAGTTCTGCCTCTCACAATTGCCTGATGGAACATTTATCTTCTCATTACAGATGACTGAGTGCAAAATAGCTTTGCATTTTCATTGTTACCTCTTAATAGTTTTCATTGTCATTGAGCAGCCAATACATCAATTCTGACTTCCTTAAGGAAACCCATTTTTAGCAGCTTTCACTTATCTCTGATTCTGAGATTTAGCTTTCCTAGTACCATTTCTGTACTTGTGAGCTAGCTATCTGTACCCTTATTTGAAGACTTGGCTCGCTTTCTATTTACTGTGTGTTCTCCTTTTTGGATCTTTATTAAGCTTTTTTTTTGAAACTATATTGGTTTCATAACTTGTTACAGATAAAAAGATAAAGATATAAAGCATACTTCAGCTAACATAGTACCAAAAGAAATACAAGGCAAGTAGTATTGCCACCATCTTCAACTGTCTCTAAGTGATTTATATGTATACATATATATGATCTGTGCATAATACCCTGGTTTGCAAGTGACTTTAGCATAACATCTTCTAGACTGAAACTCTAGAATGCAAAGTAATTAAAGGTGATACTGTTCTGTATATGTGAAATGCAGTTCCCTTGTCACTGCCATCATCCATTATCCAACTTATATTTTAAGACAGAAATTTGAAGGGATAGACACTGAAATTTCAGTTTATCTCAGTTTGGAGATTGAAACACTGACCTTATAATCCAATTATAGTACTTAAAATTTGATAGCATTTGACTTCTTAGCAGCCAAATTGATGAACTTCTCTAATTCAAGAATTAAAAAGTGGATAGTTACGGAAACAAAATTCTCATTTGGAAATCTAATGCTTCTTGATAAAGAATTTTTAAAATAAAATTCAGAAAAATGTATTTTAATTAATATTAAATTTCCTTTGATAAAACTATGGCGATCATTGGAAAAATAAAATGTACCCCTCCCTCTAACAATTGTATTTCACTTCCCACTTCCCTGGGGAAATTATGATCTTGGTGTGTGTCACCAATATGTGTTCATGAGCCTTTTGTTTTCTCCCATTCAGGAATTAAATTTTTATTTCTTGCATTTAGCATTCCCCCAACTCATCCCAAGTTCTAGACTTATCCACATGTGTAATGTGTTCTCATCCTCTTTGTAACCTCAGCCCCCAAGAAATGTTAAATATTCTGCTCTAAGACTGCTTTACCTATTATAGTCATTCTTTGTTTTTTGTTTTTTTTTAAATTTGCATTGTCTTCTCTTCTGACTCTGAAAGTTTTTTATATATATATTTATATCTTTTCTTCCAAATAAATTAGAAAAAAAGATGAAAAGTTGGAATGGATGTACCAAGGACCAGGTGGCATGGTGAACAGAGATGAATACCTTATGGGGCGTCCAGTTGACAAGTATGTCTTTGAGACAACAGAGGACAAGGAGGCAGGCTGTTCTTCTGAGACTGGCCTTCTGCCAGGCTCTATCTTTGCCTCCACAGGTGCCAATTCTGCCTTGGATATGGCTAGCAAGATTCGGGAAGACCCTCTTTTTATGATAAGGTAATTAGGATTGTTTTCAGTGTGAAAAAAGGGGAGAAAGTATATAAATAAAATAAATAATAAATGAATGGCTGATGAGTAAGTGAGGTGATGGCCTGGAATCATGATTCATAAAATTGAAGTATTGGAAGTATCCCTGATATTAACATTTTTAAAAACCCCAATTATTCCCATTAATATCTACATTGCTTCTCTTTGACATTTTTGTGCTAAATTTGATCAGAGATGCTAATCCTATAGATTGAGTATTGGGAATTTATGACTCTTCAGATGCTGTAACTATATCTATCTATTAGGAAATCTGTGTGGTTACTCGTCTTATATAAGATAATCTAAATCCAATTATCAGTAAAAGCAAAATAAATAAAGCCAACCAAGTTTTGTTAAAATCCAATACCAATACCTGTAGAAGATAGAATCCAATAGCTGTGGAAGAACATAGGTATCAACTTCTAATCACAAATTTAATTATAGTATTGAAGTAGAATATGAGAATTTCACATGAACGTTACTTAATAAATTAATATTAAGATCAGAGTACATGGAGTTGACAGGGGCAAGTCTTAGTCCACCGTTGTGGGAGGAGTTTGGGCCTGTTTCTCCTGAGGATGTGGACAGAGCCATGGGGGCGATGGGGGCCTCCACCTGTTTATTGGACCCGTGCCCCTCCTGGCTGGTTTCGGCCAGCAGGGAGGTGACACGCGGCTGGATCCGGGCGGTGGTCATCGCTTCTTTGGAGGAGGGATCCGTACCGCAGTCGTTAAAAGCTGCGGTGGTGAGACCCCTCCTGAAGAAGCCTTCCCTGGATCCAGCTGACTTGAAGAACTATCGTCCGGTCTCCAACTTGCCTTTTTTAGGGAAAGTTGTGGAGAAGGTGGTGGCCACTCAGCTTCTGCGGCTTCTGGACGAAACAGATCATCTAGATTCCTATCAGTCGGGTTTCAGGCGCGGCTACAGTACAGAAACTGCCTTGGTCGCTCTGATGGATGATCTCTGGCGGGCCCGGGATGGGGGAAATTCCTCCATCCTGGTGCTACTTGACCTCTCAGCGGCTTTCGATACCATCGACCATGGTATCCTTCTGCATCGGCTCGGCGAGTTGGGAGTGGGAGGCACCGTTTTACGGTGGTTCTCCTCTTATCTCGCCGATAGGATGCAGTCGGTGTTGGCAGGAGGGCAGAGATCCACCCCTAGGCCCCTGTTATGCGGGGTGCCTCAGGGGTCGGTTCTCTCGCCCATCCTGTTTAACATTTACATGAAACCGCTGGGGGAGATCATCCGTAGACATGGGGTGTGTTTCCACCAGTACGCTGATGACACCCAGCTGTACATCACCACCCCGTCTGACTTCAGTGTGGCAGCCGATGTAATGTGCCGATGCCTGGACGACGTTAGGATCTGGATGGGGAGGAACAGACTCAGACTCAACCCCGACAAGACTGAGTGGCTTTGGATATTGCCTCCTAAGGATTATGACAACTATCCCTCCTTGGTTCTCGAGGGAGAGAAACTGACTCCCTCGAATCTGGTCCGCAACTTGGGGGTCCTCCTAGACCCACAGCTAAAATTGGAACACCATCTCACTGCTGTGGCTAGGGGGGCCTTTGCACAGGTTCACCTGGTGCACCAGTTGCGGCCATACTTGGAGAGGAGGCTCTACTCACGGTCACTCATGCCCTTGTCACCTCCCGTTTGGACTACTGCAACGCGCTCTACATGGGGCTACCCTTGAAGAGTATCCGGAGACTCCAGTTGGTGCAAAATGCGGCTGCGCATGCTGTGGTGGGTGTGCCAAAGTACACCCACGTGACACCTATACTCCGCCAGCTGCATTGGTTGCCCATTAGTCTCCGGGTCCAATTCAAGGTGTTGATCATCATCTTTAAAGCCCTACATGGCTTAGGACCAGGTTATCTCCGGGACCGCATTCTGCCTCATACTTCCCTCCGACCGGTTAGGGCCCACAGAGTTGGCCTCCTCCAGCTCCCGTCAGCCAAGCAATGCCGGCTGGCGGGTCCTAGGGGGAGAGCCTTCTCTGTGGTCGGCCCCGCGCTCTGGAACCAACTCCCCCCAGAGACCCGAACCATCCCCACCCTGCTGGCCTTCCGAAAAGCCGTTAAGACATGGCTCTTCCTGCAGGCAGGGGGTAGAGCTTAATTCCATCTACACTCTCCCCCGGGTATGTCTGGCGGTTGAATGGTGCTTTTATATTGTAATTTTTAATTTTTATATTTTGATTTTAAATTGAATTTATTGGTTTTCTTGTATTTTTCCTGTGTTGTAAGCCGCCCTGAGTCCCTCGGGAGTGGGGCGGCATATAAGAAACCATAAATAAATAAATAAATAAATAAATAAATAAATAAATATTTTGTTTGTATAGGAAAAGGGAGGAAGAGAAGAAACGTGATGTTCTGAACAATCCTGTAAAAATGAAGAAGATCAAAGAACTGGTATGCTAATGCTGAATGCTTTTGAATGTAAACATCCAAATGGTTTTGAATTCCATGCTGACAATCTTACGTACCGTATTTTTCGGAGTATAAGATGCACCTTTTTACCCCCAAAAAGAGGGTGAAAACTTGGCTGCGTCTTATACACCGAATGCAGCCCCACCCAGCCACTCCCATCCTTTGGCCTCTGCCTGCCAGCAATTTACCTCTTTGCAGCAAACAGGGCAAAGCACAAGAAGACCACAAGAAGAGATAAACTGCCTCCCGATCTACAGCTGACTGAGGCTTACAAACCACGTGGTAAAATGAAACTGAAACTACGGTGGTTAATAAACTATATTAAACAGTTGCCCAATCAAATCCAAAGTCTTTTAATAGTTGCTCCATTTACAACAAAAATTGATAGAAATTAGTACAAACTGGAATGTAGTTTTTTCCAATTAATCTTGTACAAGATTGTAGCTGGAGTAAGATTTCTAAGTAACACTACTGAAGATATGAAATTATTCCAAATATAATTAATGTAGAATAATTGCTATAAATCTTCACTGTTCTTATGGCAACCAAAATGTTCATCAACTTCTTCATGAAAAGTATCAGAAAAAAATTGAAAGATAAAGTTTTCTGAGATAATACAAGAATATTGAGGAATGGTGCTTTGTGACTGGCCCTTCTATGGCAGCTGTTTTATGAGCATGTCCATAAATATGCTCTCAAAATTGTAATAAGTGCCTGTTAGCCAAAAAGGAATTGGGATATTTTAAACTCTGTTGATTATTATAAAACTCGTACTTCCTTTTTCAAATGTTCCAGTTGCAAAGCAGTTTGGACAAGAAGAAGAAGAAAAAGAAAGAGAAGAAGAAGAAGAAGAAACACAGGAAACATAGGCACCATAATTCCAGTAATGGTGAAGATGAAGAGATTAAAACTAAGTATGTTTTGTACACGGTATACATTTATTCATTCAGCCTACTTTAGAGGTTGAGTTTGACTATTGTTTATAATTGCAGAGAAAGGAGTGGAACTCAGTCGCTCACAAATACATGCTACTGTGTAAAGAGGCTTTTGATGTTTTAAAGGTGGTACATGTAGTCTCTGGTTAACAACCACTCGTTTAGCAACCATTCAAAATCATGAAGACACTGAACAAGTGGTACTTATAACCTGTTCTCAAAGTTCCAGCTGTCTTAACCCCCACCCAGTCATGTGATCATAATTCATTTGCTTGGCAACCAGCTTGCACTTAAAATACCGGTAGTTGCAGTATCCCATGGTCACACAATAACCACTTGTGACCTTCTTTGCTTGTTTCCCATAAATCAAGTCAATAGGGAAGCCAGTAGGGAAAGTTGCAAGTCACTCCCATAAGTCATTCCCACCACTTTTTCTCTTAGCGTGCACCCATTTGTAGTCTATCCCTGACCTTTCTCAGTAGCATATGCCCACTCAGCTATGTTCAAGCTGCAGCAGCCATTTGTGCTCCTTACATTCTGCAGCACCTACCAGCTTTGCTTACACTGCAGCAGCCACTTGTCCACTTGTCTGCTTGTTAGCTGCTTAGAACTTCCTACAGGCTTTCCCATTGACTTTACTTCTTGGAAGTTGGCAGGAAGTTGCAAGGAAGTCCTCCTTTAATAACCAATGATCCTCACTTAACAATGGGAATGGGAATTCAGGATTGCTATTACTAAGTGATGGGTCACGAGATTGTGCTTTATAATTGCATCACTTAGTTACAGAAATTCCAGTCCCTGTTATCACTAAGCGAGGGCTTCCTGTACTGTGAATGGGCAGTGTATCTTGATAGAGACCGTTGTATCATTGTTTTTTTTTATTAAAAAGTTTTATTAGTACAAAGTACAAACATTTTTCTCTTTTCTCCCCCCTTCCCGCCCTCACCCTTCTTACCCTTCCCTCCAGTCCCCCCTTGTATCATTCTATATTTATTTATTTATTATTTATTTATTTATTTATAAGCGCTCTTATAGGCCGCCCAATCCCGCAGGACTCAGGGCGGCGTACAACATGGATAAGAACGTATAGTAAAAAACAATAAGAAACAATTTAAATTAAAAACATTATTCAAACATTGTTAAAAAACACCATTCATGGGGGAATCTGATCATCTTATTCACCCCGCCTGCCGGAAGAGCCATGTTTTTATGGCTTTACGGATGGCCAGCAGGGTGGGGATAGTCCGGATCTCTGGTGGGAGTTGGTTCCAGAGGGACGGGGCTCCCACAGAGAAGGCTCTCCCCCGCGGCCCCGCCAACCGACATTGTTTGGCCAATGGGACCCGGAGGAGGCCCTCTCTGTGGGATCTAACTGGTCATAGGGAGGTATGTGGTAGGATGCGGTCCCGAAGGTAACCTGGCCCTGAGCCATGTAGGGCTTTAAAGGTCAAAACCAACACCTTAAATTGCGACCGGAGATTAATAGGCAACCAATGCAGCTGGCGGAGAATAGGTGTTACGTGGGTGTATCTCG
Source organism: Diadophis punctatus similis (assembly GCA_023053685.1). NCBI lineage: Eukaryota > Metazoa > Chordata > Lepidosauria > Squamata > Dipsadidae > Diadophis > Diadophis punctatus. Next base: position 1,111,763 of record JALIGW010000008.1, on the reverse strand, counting down.
GTACACCCACCACAGCTCGCACAGCTGCATTCTGTACCAATTGCAATCTCCGGATGCTCTTCAAGGGTAGCCCCATGTAGAGCGCATTACAGTAGTCTAGCCGTGAGGTGACAAGGGCATGAGTGACTGTGAGCAAAGCCTCCCTCTCCAAGAAGGGTCGCAATTGGTGCACAAGACGGATCTGTGCAAAGGTCCCCCTAGCCACAGCTGAAAGATGTTGCTCCAATTTTAGCTGTGGATCTAGGAGGACACCCAAATTGCGAACCCATTCTGAGGGAGTCAACTTTTCTCCCCCAAGAACCAAGGAGGGGCAGTCGACATAATCCCTGGGGGGCAACATCCACAGCCACTCAGTCTTGTCAGGGTTGAGTTTGAGTCTGTTCACTCCCATCCAGACCCTCACATCGTCCAGGCAGCAGCACATTACCTCGACTGCTTCACTGAACTGACACGGGGTGGAGATGTACAACTGGGTATCATCAGCATACTGCTGATACCTCACCCCGTGTCGTCGGATGATCTCACTCAGCGGTTTCATGTAAACGTTAAACAGGATGGGCGAGAGGACCGAGCCCTGTGGCACCCCGCAAGTCAGGGGCCTAGGGGCTGAGCTCTGTCCTCCTATCAACACCGACTGCGTCCTGTCAGAGAGGTAGGAGGAGAACCACCGTAGAACAGTGCCTCCCACTCCCACCTCCCCAAGACGACGCAGAAGGATACCATGGTTAATGGTATCGAAAGCCGCTGAGAAGTCAAGTAACACCAGGATGGAGGAATAACCCCCATCCCGGGCTCGCCAGAGATCATCCATCAGCGCAACCAAAGCAGTCTCCGTACTGTAGCCGTGCCTGAAACCCGACTGAAAGGGATCCAGATAATCAGTTTCCTCCAATATATATCGCAGAGGAGCCACAAACGATATATTTATCTTCATATTTGAGCTAGTGTCCTTATATGCTGGGTTTCTATTCATATGGGCTAGAATTGGCATGTACACTATACATTTAAAATAACAAGGGACTTGGACCTATCACACTGATGAAGTGTTAGAATTTAATTTTCTTTTCCTTTAGGTCACGGGAGAAAGTAGAACATCTTCATCCTAAAAGATCAGGATATGGATTGCAAGTACGTACTGTATTCTGTAGTATTTACTATACAGTATAAAATAGAGGTGCTATTTATTGGGGCCAGTTTGACTCAAGTCATGAAGTATGTGAACTCACCTATTGTCATTGAATTCCTAGCTAGTGTAGATTAACTGCCAATATGTTCACAGTCACAACAGTAATGGGACATCTGTGTCCAGTCAGTTGAATATAGCAATATTTATTCTCTAATAAAGCAATATTTTTCAATGCTTAAACTCTTTTAAGAAAATGGCATTTTTCCCATAATGTTAGGTTCGAGATAGTGGCCATGAAAGGATGTCCCATAAACTCCAACAGAGTTTACGACCAGAGCAACAAAGCCATTCTCCTGAAAGGCATGTCAACAAGAACACAAATCAGGAATCAAGCAGGCATAAGAGAGCAAGATCACCTAGAGACAGTAAACAGTAAGCAAAAATTGGGCAACTAATTCTCCTTTTTTAAGACAGATATTATCTTAATTGCTGTGGAATTATTCAAATCTTAAATTAGGAGGTTTTTGCATACAGTAAGATGTAAGGACTGAGAATACTTGAAAGGTCATTATTCTGGCATCTATTCATTGTAATTTTTAATGTAAATATTTTCAGAATATATGGAATAATTATATTCATTATTTAAAATTAGTAACAGTTTAATATTTGAATTCCGCCCACCCAAATCTTGATTTGGGATATTGCTCCTCTTAGTCATTCGAAAGGCAAGTGCCGTCACTGGATTGAAAGTGCAAGTACAGTCACTGGTAGTATAAGATAAAAAATTAGTAGAACAGCTTAAACTAAAGAATTATTAATAATGAATTATTATTTTCATGGAGGAAAGAAATTTTTTGAATTGCAGGGAAAATGGTATGGAACAAAAGGCAAAAACAGAATACAAAAACTTTCATAAGGAACACCAATATAGAAGACCCCAGACTTCGAGGTATGTGAATGGGTATAGTGTTGGTGTATTTTCAGTGGATTGTGACATAACTGTATAATGTATTGCAGGCAGAATATTTTGAAAAACATGCATGCTATAATGCTTGGTAATTAAATGAAATGGTTTATAAAAATAATGAGATCCAGCAATTTCCTCTTATTTAAAAAAATCATTATCATTATTGCACATTATTTAAAGAAACAAAATGTCCAACTTTATAAGATTAATCTCTTCCAATTTGATGGGTGAATGATCTACATTACTAAGGATACTATTGACCCTCAATATCTGCAGATCTATGGAGATTCTCAGTCATCCCAAAGGTGCTTTTTTTCCCCCTAAGAAAAAACAAAGTCCAGTTGCCTTTGTGGGGGGGGGGGGAGCACTTTTCGGGTTCAATTTCTGCACTTGCTTCCTGCTGATTTCCAAGCACTTTGGAAACCTTCAAATACTTTTGATGCGCTGGATGCAGTCAACAATTATATCAGATTTAAGGTATAAATTTGTTTTAAGATTCATGTGTTGCAGAAGTGTAAAGAATGTAGGATCCTTTCTAGCTTGAATTGAGCCAAAAACGTAATTACTATTCTGGCACTTGGTGTGTTTTGACTATTAAGTAATCACTTAATCATAGCTCTAGAGAACCCCATTTTGTCCGCGTAAAATAGCCAAGAGAAAGATTACTCCATAGGTTGATGATGATGATGATGATGATGATCATTTGAAAAGCCACTATCCTATCTAAAATCGTATTAATCTATTTTAAACAGAAAATTATCTGCAGAAGAACTGGAGAAAAGACGGAAAGAAATGATGGAGAATGCCAAATGGCGAGAAGAAGAAAGAAAAAACAATGTGAACAAACATAGAAAAGAAGAAGAAAGAGAGCAAGCTCTAGAAAAACTTCGCCAGTCTAATGGGAAGTTTATACAGTGAGTGATCCCCTTCCTTCTGAAATTATGGAAGAAGCCATAGCTCAATTGGAACAGCATACACTGAACACAGACGGTCCTGCTCAGTCTTCCTTAAAACACTCAAATGATCATTACACTTGATATAAAGCAGCAACATCCTATATCTCAGTTTGATAGTCGTTTTGTGCTGCATGCTTGTTTCACCTACCAAAGTATTAGATATAAGGAGGAAATATTTTCCTTAACTTTTAGAACAGAAACATTTGGAAGTTTCATACTTTTGTTCAGTGTTTCTCAACCTCAACAACTTTAATGTGGACTTCAATTCCCAAAATTCCCTTGCAAGTATACTGGCTGGGGTTCTGAGAATTGAAGTCCACATATCTTAAAAGTTGCTAAGGCTGAGAAACAGTGATCTAGTTTCTCTGACTACAGGTAGTCTTCAACTTACAACTGCAATTGAGCCCAAAATTTCCATTGCTAAACGAGATGTTGTGAAGTGAGCTTTGCTCCATTTTACGACCTTTCTTGCCATAGTTGTTAAGTGAATCACTGCAATTGTTCAGTTAGTAACAGTTGTTAAGTAAACCTGGCTTCCTGCTTGTCAGAAGCTCACCAAAGGAGATCATATGATCCTAGGACAGTGCAACTGTCATAAGTCAGTTGCCAAGCATCTGAATTTTGATCACATGACCATGGAGATGCTGCAATAGTCATCAGAAAACTGGTCATAAATCACTTTTTTCAGTGCTGTTGTAACTTCAAACTGGTTAAATGACCTATTGTAGGTTGAGGACTACCTGTATATGCATGTAGATGGTGCTTCTTCTGGAACAGCCAGTAAAGTGACAAATGTAGACTGCTGGATGGAGCCTTCAAAGCAGTTCTGTGAACTTTCCAAAAGGTGGTGTTTTTTTTAACAATTTGGGAAGGGATGTTTCACTTTCAATAGAATCCCTTTTAAATACTTTGCAGAATTCCAGTCATTTCCTCAGCTTTTTCCAGAGTGGGCTATTTGTGTATGAATTAGAGTCTAAACATATTAAGAGTAGAACTATGTTAATGTTTGTAAACTACTTTAGGATAATATGATCTTGCTAAGGATTAGGTAAAAATCTGGGTATAAGGGAGAAACTACAGAGGCATAGAATTATCTTGAATAGGAAGAGGAAAGCTTTTTTATGTATAAAGAGTGAAGCAGAAAATCATGCAGGAGTTAATGACTACAGAAAAGAGTGAAAACAAGATAGATTTTCCTTTCTAGACTTGAGAGAGTTCATGTTTTGCATTGCCCCTACCCCAGATATTATGGTGAAGGGCATTTAAACAGTTCTTTTCCAAATATTCTGTTAATTTCCCCTTTTTTGTTTTCTGCTTTTTTAGTGAGAAATGTTATGTGGGACAAAATGGACGCTTTTCTAATTCTTAATGCCCTTCTTTATTTCTTTGACCTGCAGTAATATAAAATTGGAGAGTGCATCCACTTCCTCTCTTGAAGACAGGGTGAAGAGAAACATTCACTCTATCCAAAGGACACCAGCAGCCCTGGAAAAAAACTTCATGCATCGATGAAATTGTTTTGTATCCTATCACTGGCCCACTAAGGCTTATGTTGGTTTTGTTTTGGTTTGTTTTTCTGTTTGTTTGTTTTCCTGAGGACCAACTGACCATTCAGGAAACCTCCCATGGGCCAGGTTATTTTTTTCCTTGGTCTGGCTAGCACAAGAGAGTGATATTCCCTTACAATGTTTTCAAATTAAGGTATTTTAAATATGTACAGTTTGAGATACTCCTTGTAGGCCAATTTGTTCTGCCTTTTTCTTTTATATTTTATAATATAGTGCTATAAAAAGATTATAAGAGTTTTGCTCCTCTTCCCACTGAAAGGAAAGATGGAATCAGAACATGCCATTCTCTTATTTTTAGTGATATTACAAAGAGAATAATTATTAACAGAAGTTTTCATTGTCTAATAATAATTCCTCTGCCTTTCATATTCTTAAAATATAATATACTTGGGTCCAGGCTAACTGGGCTTACACTTCTGTTTTTCAGAGTTTCTTTCCTCTCCAGAATGGTTCACATCACTTTATTTGATGCAAGATATATTGCTTGCTATAGAAGAAAATCCCTTTCCTAAAAGCAGAGAATAATTTTTTTCATTTTTTTTTTACTGGAGACATGAACATTTTGTTGTCTAAAATAGCTTCTATAACAAGCAAAGTTTCTTAATAGGCAAAAGGGAACAGACAAAACTTTAGGACAGCAATCTTTCATATATTCTTTTGTGATATGTAAATATTCACCTTCGTATGTCTAGCTGGCATTTAATATATGTATATATCTTTATCTTTTTAGTATTTTTGCTGTATTTTTAAATATTTAGAAATATATGTAGTTTTTTACATTCTGCATTTTACATTTACTGTACGTTGCAAGCTGCTCTGGGTAGCTTTGCAAGGTACAGTAAAAATAACAATTATATATTTAAAATTTTAAAAACTAGTAAATAAACAAGGGCATTAAAAGGCCTAGGAAAGTATTATAAACCTGGGGTCCCTCACCTCTGGGCCACAGCCCTCTATCAACCCTTGAGCCGCTCAAACTGGAAATGGCAGGTGAGTGCACGCATGCGCAACCCCAATTGCATGAGCAGCAGGTAAGTGTGTGTGTGTGTGCCTGCCGCTCACACAAATGGAGATGCACGTGTGTGCGCACTTGCCCACCACTTGCACTGAACCATCTCGTCTTCTCCCCCCCCCCCCCATTGGTCCATACGTGACAAATCAGCTGGGGATCGGGAAGCTGCTCAGGACTTGCTTGTCTTAACAGGCTGTTCCCTGTTTGCTGCAAACAGGTAAATTGCTGGAAGACAGAGGCCAAAGGGTGGGGGTGGCTAGGTGGGTGGGGCTACATTCAGTGTATAAGACGCACCAAGTTTTCACCCTCTTTTGGGGGGTAAAAAGGTGCGTCTTATACTCGGAAAAATACGGCAATTGTTAACAACTTTGGAAGGATTTGTAAAAGGTGCCCCTTTAATTATTAACAGTGCGATACTAAATGGAATAAATGGGCCTAAGCCCTGTAAGTTTTAATACACAGTTGCAAGCAGCTTAATCTGGGCAACCGAAGACCGAAGAAGATCCCATTCATCACTCATAAAAACAATTCTAGATCAGTTGTGGTTTGCAAACTTAAGTTTAAAGGCTGCAACACAAGGAATTCTTTGCAGTAGTCCCTGTATGAGACTACCAGTACATAGTTCACCAAAGCAAACTCATTCATATAGAGATGAACCTCCTGCATAAGCCAAAGCTGATAAAAGGTTTGTGCCATTTATGTCTGCATTGGATTCAGGACAATCATATAGCAAACCTATTTAAGAAGAAAAAAACAACAGATCTTGAAACATAGCTTTCAACTTTGATTCATTGTTTTACACCCAGTCCCTTACAACCTGAGGATGTATGGAGGCTGTGGTGACTCAAAAGTGCAGGAAAGGAGAAATGTACGCATTATTGGCATATGTCGCTAGCATACATGTAGCCGTTATTTAACTACCATGATTGGGGCGGCAATTCCATCTCTAAGCAAGACATCACATGACTGCAGTAGACGTAGCATATCACTTCTGCTGCAGTTGTTTAGCAAGACGACATATACAATCGTGAAAAAGTATACCCTCTTTGACTTCTGCGCTTTTACGTATCAGGACATTATAAAATCATGTGGTCCTTAACAGTTCTTAAAAGTAAGTAAATATAACCTCATATGAACAACACATGACATACTATACCATGTAATCATTTATTTTGCAAATTGTATACCTTATGATTCAATAGCTTGTAGAACCACCTTTAACAACCATAACTTGAAGTAATCATTTTCTGTATCACTTTATCAGACTCTCACGTTGTGGAGGAATTTTGGCCCACTCTTCTTTAGATGATCTCAGTTCATTGAGGTTTGTGAGCATTTGTTTATGCACAGCTCTTTTTAGATCCCACCATAGCATTTCAATCAGGTTGAGATCTGGACTATGACTGGGCCATTGTAACAACTTGCTTTTCTTTTTCAGCCATTTTGTGATAATTTGCTAATGTACGTGGGATTGTTGTCCTGTTGAATGACCCACTGTTGGCCAAGTTTTAGCTATCGGACAGATGGTCTCCCATTTGACTCTGGAATATTTTGGTATACGTTCATGGTTGACTCAATGACTGCTAGGTGTCCAGATCTTGTGACCGCAAAACTAACCAAATCATTTCCCCTCCATGCTTGACAGTAGGAGATGTTTGTGCTGATATTACCATTTGGTTTTCACCACACGTGACACTGCAGCATGGCCAAACATTTCTACTTTGGTCTCATCTGTCCAGAGGACAGTGTTCCAGAGGTCTTGTTCAGATGCAAACCTAAGCCATGCTGCCATGCTCTTTTTAGCAAGAAGAGCCTTTGTCTGGCAACCTTCCAAACAAACCATATTTGTTTAGTCTTTTTCTAATCATACTGCATCATGAACTTTAACATTTAACATGCTAATTGAGGCCTGTAGAGTTTGAATTGTAACTCTTGGATTTTTTGCAGTTTCTCTGAGCATTTCTAATATTGGGGTAAATTTGCTGGGACATTCATTCCTGGGCAGATTAACAACTGTCTTGAATGTTTTCCATTTGTGAATAATCTTCCTCACTGTAGTAAGATAGACTTTAAATTGTTTGAAAATGGCCTTATAACCCTTCCCAGAATGATGAACAGCAACAATTGCTCCTCTAAGATCACTGCTGATGTTTTTACTCTTTGGCATTGTATTAACGCAAATCTCAATTCTGAGGACCAAACTCCTAAAATTTCAGCTTTTATAGAGGTAGTCATGCTTGCTGATAATCAGTTTGATCAACGGCACTTGATTAGCAGCACCTGGTTACTACTTAACCACTTCATATCTATGGAAATAGTAAGGGTGCACTTCATTTTTTATACACAGCTTCTCCATTTTGTCTTTCTTTTTGTAAAATAAATGATGATATGGTATAATATATCATGTGTTACTATTCATCCTATATTGTAGGGGTCCCCAACCCTGGGCTTTGGCCGCAGCCTGTTAAAAACAGGGCCACAGGAGAGATGAGCAAGTGCGTGCGCATGTGAAGCTCCACTTGCATGAGTGGAGGGCGCTTGAGCGGAGAGTGCTTGCGCTCAGGCACAAAATTCCATTCACACAAGCAGCAGGGACTTGTGCTCATGTGCCTGAGTGCAAGCACCCTCTGCTCAAGCGCCCTCCATTCATGTTAGTGGAGCTTTGCATACAAATAAAAGTTCCTTCCACTCACGTGAGTGGAACTTCATGCGCAAGCGCAAGCACCCTCTGCTCAAGTGCCTTCCGCTCATGAGTAGAGCTTCGCGCATGAACATTAAGCACCCTCTGCTTGCATACGAAGCTCCATTTGCACAAGTGGAGGGTGTGTGTGCCCGCCGCTTACACAAATGGGAGTGCTTCTCACTCACACGCCCCACTTCTCCGGCACCGGACTGGGCCATCAAGCTGGAAAGGTTGGGGAATGCTGTTGTGTTGTATTTACGGTACCTTCTAAGAATTGCTAAGGAACAGATAATTTTTGTTATGTCCTGATGCATAAATCCATAGGACTCAAAGAGGGTATACTTTCTTTTTCACAATTCACAATTTTACTGCTGGTTTCTCCATTGATTCTGCTTGTAAGAAGCCAGCTATGAAGTGCATAAATGGCAATCGTGACTCTGAAATGCTGCATCAGTTGTGTGAGAACTGGTCATAAAATTATTTTTTCAGCATTATCATAGCTTTGAATGGTCACTAAACAAGTCAGCCCTTAAGTGAAGGTGATCTATACTACTGTCAATTTAACTCCAAATTACAAATGATTCTTCACAATGGATTCATACAGACATTAACATGGCTGAGAAGATGGAACCTTGTGGAATATCCATTCATGACCATTCCAAAGTGGTCAAGCAAAAGTTACAATATTGCTTTCTATTTTGTGTCCCCCAAAATAGGAGCAGAAACAATATAGGAATGTCTCCATGTCCGTAGTTTCCTCAAATGGTCTAACATGCTCAATGGCATCAAAATCTGCAAAGAAATCTAGCAGTAATAACAGAGTAATGCTTCCCCTGTCTCATTACAAATCATTCAACAGGTCAGCCAAGGCAAATCTGGGAAAAAATCAAGATGATCCATTTCATTAATAGCTCTTGGAACTGTAATGTTTTCAACTTTTTCATTAGCTTCACTTCAAATAAAATATTGGTTATTGGCAGGTAGATGTTAAAATCATATGACTATAGTGAAGGCTTGTTAATCCATGGCCTCTTACAGGGCAATTTTACCTGTAAGAGAGAAATAGTGGCCTGAATGATAACTGGAATGATTGGATTCTTAGTTATTTTCAAAGCTAAACTGGATAGGGATCTAATGAAAAAACTGTCATAATCAGACAGCACTTTCCTCAGGAGACAAGTCATGAAACTGATTCTACTGAATTACATGGTACATATCTTAAATAACTGCTCCAAAATGATGACATGAAGCGCAACAAGAAACTGAGTAATTTTGTTTGCTCATAATAACACTCAAGAAATGTACATGTCATGCCTGGAATCCATTTTGAGCATTAGATCTTTAGGCCTGTCACATTTAGGACTGTGGGAAACGGGGGATTGTATGGAGCTGGAGAAATATATAGTCAAAATAACATTCCTTTCTCTGGGAGTCAAGGACATTCGGCATGCACCTGGATGGGAGTGACTCCAGTTGTCTCCAGTTGGGACAGTGAATTGATTGGATCATGTGATGCACATGTGGGTGCAGGGGCAGGGATTTGGACTTCCGTTAGGGTTGATAATATGAGCAAAAATTAGCTTCTGCACATGCGCAGAAGCAAAATCCAAGATGGCGACACCCACGGACCAGCACCGACAGAACTGGCTCCGTAACATCTCCAGTTTACTAACTGTTCTAATGAACCGGTTAGAACCGATAGGAACCCACCTCTGTGACAAACTCCTCTACTGGGTCTCTAAGCCAACCAGCAAAGCCACGTCTTCAGGCCCTTGTAGAAGGAAGGGGAGGCGGAGGGGGGGACAACTTTACCTGGGGTCAGGATGTTACAGAGGGCAAACACTCCAGCAGAGAAGGCTCTTCTGGATCTTTTCAGTTGCAGTTCCTTGACTGACAGGATCCACAGCAGGCCTCCTCTAACAACACAAGTAGAGTGGGCTTGTCTAACATCTTGAGCTGTACCCAGAAGCAAATGAGCAGTCTGTGCAGATCAACAAGCAGTGGTGTAACCTGGATCATTGTATTTATGATTATGTATTCACAATATCCTGTCAGACATGTCTATGGACCTGTCTCACAGTAGTCTCATCACTTCATATTTCATCTTCAGTTGTTTCCTCTTCTCTTTCCTTACACTTCTCAGCATTAGAAGGCCCTTCTAGGGCCTTGCTCCCCAAGTATCTGCTGCGAGACCATTTCGATACTAGACTCACGGGATAAGCAGAATGGGACAACTCACCACGACCAATTCATTGCGGCCAACTTGTCACAGTCAACTCGCTGTGGCCAACTTACCATGGCCAATTCGCCATAGAACAACTTGCCACAGGACAACTCTCTGCAAGACAATTTAACAATTCAATTATTTAAAATAAATAAAAAAATAATTTTTGTCATTCATATTTCATTTTGTCTCTCTTTTGGCATCCTTTAATGATTATATTCCACCATTTCTTTGATATTACTTTTGGGGTAGGGTGTATATTAGGCCCACCCCAAAAAAATCAAACTAGGACTTATTTTCTGAATAGGTCGTATTTTCGGGGAAACATGGTACTTAGGAGTTTTGGAAACCTCTGACACCAAAGGCTGGGCCATGACGGTTGTCCGGTGCAATCCCTATGGTTTTGGGATTACCCCCTTCAGATCAATAGTGGCTTAGCCACCGTGAACCAACCCAGGCACCTACCCTCACCAATGATGAGAAGAAAACAACAAAATTCCACAACAGATTGGTCGTTGCCCGGGTCAATAAGGGCCATGTCAGATGCTATGGCTCCTGGACATGTCAAAAAACATAGGGCTCAGTTGTTACTACTGGGGAATGAGGGCGTGCAACTGAAAGCGACTGGAACAAAAGTGCAAAACCTGGACAACCGAAGAAAATCAAGAAATCGTCAAATGTTACTACCAGGCAGAACCAACAGTCGGGATTTTTAAAAAGAATGATGCAACTGTGGAAGGAAAAACACCTGGACAGTGACGTAACTGAACAACGATTAATGGATCAAAGACGTTTCATCATCCGTAATAAAGTTTTTACAGATGCAGAAATGCAACATCTAAAAACATTGGCTAAAAAGAAACAAGTAATGATGAACAGGCTGAAGACATTTTTCCAACACCTAAACAAACTGACCAGCCAGCAGAAGAAACCAACATTAAGGTGACCAACTGTCCTCCTTTAGGGAGGACAGTCCTTCTTTTGTAAGTTCTGTCCTCCTTCGAAAAGTGTCCTCCTACATGTCCTCCTTTTTGATATTTGAAGACTAATCTGTTGCGCGTTATGTGACGTATTTGTATTTGACATGACGATTCGTCAAGGCTCGGTACAGTGCGGTATACGATGCGATTATGAGACGCATGCGCTCCGCATCCCTGCGTCACTGCCGGCAGGAGCGAGTTTCAAAACGCTGCTGGAGACAGCCCAGAACAGCCAAACCAGTCCCGCAGGGGGTGCGCGTAGCCACCTCTCACTTTCTCTCTCTCTCTCTCTCCTGGCCAAATAGTTCCCGCCGCAGAAAGAGCAACTCCCGGCTGGGAGAGCGAGAGCAAGTCCCTTCGGCTCTGCCTCCGAATGCCGCCTCCCTCTGCCTCCTGCTGCCGCCGCTGCCGCCCCGTGCCTCCATTGCTCGCTTGCCCGCCGCACAAAGAGCAGCTCCCAGCTGCGACAGCGAGAGCAAGTCCCTTTGGCTCTGTCTCCCAATGACACCTCTCTCTGCCTCCCGCTGCCGCCCCGTGCCTCCCTCGCTCGCCCGCCGCACAAAAAGCAGCTCCCGGCCTGGAGAGCGAGAGCAAGCCCCTTCGGCTCTGCCTCCCAATGCCACCTCCCTCTGCCTCCCGCTGCTGCTGCTGCCGCCGCCGCTGCCGCCCCTCGCCTCCCTCGCTTGCTCGCCCACTGCACAAAGAGCAGCTCTCAGACGGAAGAGCGAGAGCAAGCCCCTTCAGCTCTGCCTCCCAGTGCCACCCCCTCACCATCCTCTGCCTCCAGCTGCCACCGCCGCCTTGCTCACCCGCCCAAGAAAGAGAGGCTCCCAGATTTCATTGTTGCAATGAATAAAATGTTTCTTTTATTTACGATTTTTTTTTTCAATTTATTTGTCCTCCTTTTCATTGTAAAAAAGTTGGTCACCTTACCAACATACAGGATGAAGATCCTCTGATGCAATAACTCGAAAGTGTAGAGCTAAGTGATCTAGGGAAAATGCTGAAAGAAAATATTCAAAACCACATCAAAGAAAACACAGAAAGAAAAAGACTGACTGCCATTTGTGAAGTGCATAGCAAGCGAGTGAAAGATCTACTAAATGTCGTGAACTAATTTTTAACTTCCATCCCATCCAGCACACTATGCGTGAAACATTATTTGTGAAACAAACCAATTAATGTATAGCACAGCCACCATTATAACTGCAGAATTGGGTTATAAAATGCCAAAAAAGAAACCTGCTGAAACATCTGTTGGAAGAAATGCCCATCTGGGTTCAGTTCCAAGTGGGAAGACACTGGAAACATGGAGACTGCTTTGAAAGATGGTTTAATGGTGGACCACCTGGAGTTTTGGGTCCTGGGGAAAAAAGAGCACATGGAGTGGAGACGGGTATATTTATACACTCTCTTGGGCCCTGCCTTAGAGTTTCCTGTTCCTGTACAAGAAATGTATCCCATTAGCTGTCAGACTCCCAGTGGGAGGGGGTCTTAGCTAACTTTGTAGGGTAACTTGAGTCCCAGGCCTGGTTGAATCTTGCTGGGTGATGTAATCTTCTCAGGTGCCATGTGGTGAGATGGGTAGAGGGCTAATCCTATTATGTCCTGAGGGTGACATAATTTTGTGTTGTAGATAAGCTGGCCAAGCCTTTTGTCTTGCAAATAACCAAAGTATCTGCTGGGGGCAGAGAGCTGGGGCTGAGTTTCTATCTTAAGATTTCTCTTTCTCTTTTAGGGAAAATATTCTACCTTTTTAATATTTGCTAGAATGTTTCATTTTTCTAGCAGAGGGATGGGTGCTAACTTCCCACACACCGAAGTGGAAAATTTGACTTGAAAATAAAATTTAAAAACTACAAAGAGATGTCAGCAATTTGAAATACTTGAAAGAAAGAAAACTAAAGAATGAAAAGCTGAAAAATAGTTTATGCAAAAAATACAACCTGGATGAAAAAATAATAATGAAAATCATAGAAGAACTAAAACAGTAATAGCAACAGCAAAGAAAATAGAAAAATACGAAGGTTTAATAAAACAATATCATGAAAATGTCCAGTTCAGAAGAAACCAACACCTCTTCTACCAGTCACTTGAAGAAAATCAAGGTCAACCTAATGTTCACCCATGTAAATAAGTTTTTTTGAAGTTTTGGAAAAAACTCTGGGAAAACCCAGTGGAACACAATAAAACTGCCTCCTGGATCAGAGATATTAAAAAACAAGCAACACGAAACAGAATGGAGAATATTGTAATAACAACTGATATGGTTGCAAAACAAGTAAAGATGGTCAAGAACTGGAGCGCACTAGGCCTGGATGAATTGCATGGATACTGGCTAAAACACCTGATCAGTCTCCATCACCGCATGGCCACTCAATTTGACGAAATGCTTCAAAACGCAACAAGCGAAGAATGGTTAACAGCTGGTCGAAAATACTTGATAATGAAAGATCCAGAAAAGAGCACAGAAACAAGCAACTACCGCCCAATTACTTATCTGCTAACAACGTTCAAACTTTTTACAAGAATACTGGCAAATTCAGTATTCAGTCATCTGATGGAAAACAGTTTGTATCCAGTAGAACAAAAAGGAAATTATAAAAAAATCAAGAGGAACAAAAGATCAGCTGCTCATTCAAAATGGTACTAAAAATGCAAAACAAAGAAAAATGAATTTAAATATGGTGTGGATTGATTACAAGAAGGCATTTGACTTATTATCCCACAGTTGGATTAATGCCTGTCTGGAAAACTTTAGAATCAGCAAAAATATTTGTACATTTTTGAAAGCAAATATGCAAAAATGGAAAACAGTTCTAACAGCAAATGGGGAGAACATTGGTGAAGTTAACATCAGACGAGGAATCTTCCAGGGGGACTCACTTTCACCACTACTGTTCAACATTGCATTAATTCCACTGACAATAATCCTATGAAACACAAAACTGGGATACCAAATCTCAAGCCAACATAGCAAGATAAACCATCTACTATACATGGATTACTTAAAATGTATGTGAAAAGCCCCACTGAACTTAAATCAATACTCAACACAGTTCAACTGTTAAGCAGCGACATCAAAATGAACTTTGGACTTGAAAAATGTGCTATATTATTCATGCAGCGAGGAAAAATGGCAAAAATAGAAGGAATAGAATTGGGAAATGGAAGCATAGTGAAAGCATTAGCAAAGGATGATGGTTACAAATACCTAGGCAGCAGATAACATCTTGAATGGAAAAGTAAAAGAGTCAACACAAAAGGAATACATCAGGAGGATCCACAAAATATTAAAATCAAAGCTGAATGCTGGAAACATAATTAAAGCCATTAATACATGGGCAGTTCCAGTGATATGCTACCCAGCTGGAATCATCAACTGGACTTTGGCTGAACTGGAAAACCTGGACCGGAAAATGCGCAAATGTTTGAATATGTACCACGCTTTACATCCACGAAGTGACATTGACAGGTTGTACCTGCCAAGAAGAATAGGGGGCAGAGGGCTATTGCAAATCCATCAAACTGTAGAAGAAGAAAAATAAAGTTTGAATGATTATGTGAATCGAAGTACAGAAAAATTGCTACGGGCTGTGAAAACGGACAACATTATAAAAACAGAAACAAAGGCAGAATATAAGGAAAAACAGCTGGATGACAGATCAAATAGATGGAAAATCAAAGCTTTGCATGGACAGCACTTGAAAAACATTGAAGGAAAATGTGATGACAACTTGACATGGGCATGGCTTAAGATGGGAACCATTAAGAAACGGAAGGTTTAATACTTGCTGCTCAAGAACAAGCACTACAAA
This sequence comes from Diadophis punctatus similis, assembly GCA_023053685.1. Classification (NCBI taxonomy): domain Eukaryota; kingdom Metazoa; phylum Chordata; class Lepidosauria; order Squamata; family Dipsadidae; genus Diadophis; species Diadophis punctatus. The sequence continues at coordinate 1,096,429 of JALIGW010000008.1, read as the reverse complement.
CTAATGTCATGAAAGTGAAGATACAAAAATCCACTGCCAATCCAAACTGCCGACTGTGCAATGACGAAGTTGAAACTGTTTCATATTTAATATATGAATGCAGCAAAATTGCACAAACTGATTACAAAGTTAGACACGACCGAGTTGCTAAATTAATCCACTGGTCATTATATAAAAAATACGACTTACCTGTATCCAAAAAGTAATGGGAACATAAAGTGGAAAAACTTATCGAAAATGAGAAGGTGAAGATCTTGTGGGACTTTTGAATACAGGCAGATCATCATTTAGAATACAATATGCCAGATATCACAGTTGTCAAAAACTGAAGCGTACAATTTATTGATATCGCTGTACCAGGAGACACCAGAGTCAAAGAAAAAGAACTGGAAAAACTCACAAAATATTGCGACCTGGCCATCGAAACTACGTGATTATGGATGAAACATGTAACAGTGATACTCATTATCATCAGGGCACTTGGTACCATGTCCAAGAATTTTATAAAATACATCAAGAAATTGCAGCTTCCTTCAATAACACCAGTGGAACTGCAAAAAAAATACGCTTACTCACAACATCATACATCTTAAGACGGTATTTGGTTGATACCCAGGACGCTGGAAGCAACCAGTATCAACCCTCAGTGCCAGTCAATGATATGTGTGATGCATTTTTAAATGTTCAGTTGATTGAGTTTCATGTTTGCTGAATAGAAGTTTATAGTAGTAGTAGTAGTAGTAGTAGTAGTAGTAATAATATATCCTGACTTTGCAAAAAACGATCCTACTCAAAACTTTGGAGAGATGAAACTTACTTCTTTTTAATTCTTTGTGGGATAGGTCCCCCCACCCCCATGGATCGGAAGTTATAGAGCAAAACAGAGACACGGGTTTTTCATCTAAAATAAAAGACCATGAATGTATATACCCATTCAACATGTTCATTAGTGTAACTATTTTTCTTTTTAAGCAGGCAAAAAACGGAAGAAAGCGACCAGCAATTAAACTATTAGCTGGATATTCTGCAGAAAAACGAAGAATTTTTTCACTTATTCTTATAGCAACCTCTACTCCTACCAGAGATGGCGCTGTCTCTAAAATAGAACGCTTCTGTGACATACAGTCATAATTTCTCATTCATAACTCTAGGGTGCTCCGTTGTTGATTGGTTATTTCATCCGTAAAACGGAGAAATACCAATCTATTTGATACAATACTCTCTTCGGAACAAACTATCTTTTCAAGAAAGGCAATTAAAGGAAAAGTTAGTGGATTTCCTAACTGCGCATTATTTTAGAAAATTAATCCAAACCACATTGCTTTGTCACAACATAATTTCTTGACTCTTTTAAAATGAACTATTACTACAATACTTTTCTCCTTTAATTTCTCAAATAGAAATGGAACATTCCGCTCTCCCCTCCCTTTATTCGTCGCCATCTTGACGCCTCCTTTGCGCAGGAGTCGATGGCACAACTTGTTCTGCGGTGGAACAAACCACGGAAAGGGAAGCATGGGGGGAAGGTGGGGTGGGGCGATATATTCATAGCGGATGAAACTAATCGAACTATGTTATAAAGGGGGTTTAAGGTTAGGCTCACTTGGGGAGGGAGGTAGACATTACTATTCGATAACTGACAGGGGGTGGGGCTTGGATCTAACTATGGTGTGAAAGGGGAGTTATGGTGTGGTGCCCGGTTCTCTGAACGGAACTCTTGCTTGTAACGAGGGGAAGGGTGTGTGCCTGTGGGTGGTACTGTTGTGATTGGTGCGTGTGCATGTGCACCTGTGTGTATATCTCCTATCTATTCTGCCGAATTAGGTGGAGAGAAAAGAACAGAAGAACGACGGGTGGAGCGAAGGTTGTACCGTTGTGAACGCTTTTTTTATTGGGGGGAGATACGGCTGACTTAATTGCACGGACTGATCTAGGTGGAAAAGGGAGGGCTGGTTGGTACCATTTTGGGGAACTGATAGGGAGAATTAAAGAAGTACCTCCGATTCGAATGATATTCAACCGCGGTTGAGCGGAGAAGAATAGAAGCGGTGCCTTTAACGGCCCACTGTAATCTGAAGGTCGGAAAAAGGCAAGAAGAAGCACCACTTCAAGTTTAAAAAGGTGGTATCAATGGTGGCATCAATGAGAGGCTGGTTCTAGTACCTTGTAAGGAAGTGTCAAGTCTAACCAGCCTATGTACCCAGTGGTGCCATTTTGAGCTGATACAACTCCTATCTTCAAAGAGTGAGGAGGGAGAGTGGCTTGAGTACTGAAGGAGCAGAAGTCTGGGCCTTTTCTTGGAGAGCATTTTTGACATGACTGCCCAGGTTGGAGGGACCCAAGGAGAGGCATTGAAAAAACTCTGCTTTTAGGAGGAGGCCAATATTTGTTCAAGCAGCCCCAAGGATCCACTCTCTGCCATGGCTTCAAACTGTACTGGAGGCACAGCAGCTGCAAGCGCTGGCTCAGCTATAGGTGCTGCCCTCAGTGCTTCCAAGACCAAGACAAAGAAGAAGCATTTCGTCTGCCAGAAAGTGAAACTCTTTCGAGCCTCTGAACCACTCCTGAGTGTCCTTATGTGGGGAGTCAACCACACGGTGAGCAAGAACTGCACAGTTCACCTCCCACCTCTTTGAACTTAAGACCTCTCCACTAGAGAGGCACATTCTGCTGTTGAATATTTGTCTCTTCTTACAGCTATTATCTAGCATTTCTTGTGTTGATTATTAGGTACAGGGTAAACATCTTCATTTTGGTATTTATATATTAGAATCCATATCTTGCATGAAAACAAATATTGGAAAATAGAGAAAGGCATCCTTTAAAAATGGACAGCAGGTAAAATTTTCTAAAATGATTACAAACATAATTATGGGGAAGCACTTCTGTGTTGAATGAATTTCAAAGTCTTCCTCTATAGAAGATATAAGTTCTTTACTATCATCTTTCTTCTCACACATGTGAGAGGGAATTTGGTGGAACTGGAGCATGTGGGTGGGTGTGTATTGTACGGTAGCTACCGTATTAACTTTTTTTAAAAGCTGTACTTTTCCTGAATTTGATTTAAGGAGGAACAACATTTTTGTTGAATCACCTTTCTCCTTCAAAATCAGGATTGCTTCACAATTTTAGTTTTTAGAACAAACCAGGAGATTATCTTTATTCAGAAGTCGACTCTTGAGTTTAGGAACACTGCTCTGTATATAGGATTGTAGCTTCAAATCTTCAGAAGCAGATTCTGGTTTTTGTAACCTATGTTGTCATCTGGGTTCAGTAAATCCCTTTTTGCATATTCTTCACCAAGGATGACTTTTGATTTTCTGTATTTTAAATAATTGCTTGCCTGAATAACTATCTTCATAAAGCAGGAATGTAAGTTCTCTGAGTTAAGAAGGGATAACAGATGGTAATTTTTTCAATATCCAGAATAATACTATATAATTCTTAAATATCTATAAATATTATGGTAAATCATTTTGTTGGAATCTGTCTGAATATATTTGTGCATTATCTCAGTTGTACAAAGCAATAAAAGGCTCTTGCCATTTCAGAGTCCAGGGACAGAACTGTACACATCTTAGAAATCCTAGTGAGCATTGTCAACTAGTAGCCCCAGAATATCTGAAAAGTTGCAGTTTAGAGGAAGGTTACTAAAAAATATTCACCAGCAAACTTCACAAGCTTTAGTTAGTAAGATGGTCCCAAAGAAATTGAGAATATTTCTTTCAATAGTAGGAGTCCTGACAAGTGGAGTGGCGATTTTTAAAAATATATATATCAGTCTTACAAGCCCTGTTGTATGTTGTATGTGCATATCTGAATGGGAAATTATGGTGTTGATGGACCACAAACCCCAGTATTTTTATAATCAATCATGCTTCCTGAGTTTGCTGGGAATATTAATTCAGCAACAACCACACAGGAGTCTGTGGTTAACAATGGTAATTACGACCATAATTTCTGTTGTTAAGGGATGCAGTCATAACGTGTAACATCACATGACTACATTGCTTAGCACTGGCAAGCCTGGAAATTCCCATTGCTATCATTAACTGAATTTCACGGTTCATTAGGTGAGGACCCATCTCGATCCAAGCCATTCCCAACTATGTCCTCCCCTCTCCATGCTTTGGTAAGATAAGCAACTGCCTCCTGTGTCTCTTCCTGAACTCCCTTATTTGCCTATCTTCTCCCCAATCTCTCCCCTTTGGGCTACCCACTAGCTCCCCCAACCACCCAATCTTTACCCCTATGTCTTACATCAGTGCAGTGCCAGCCGGGCCTTATTTTGCAGTTCCTTCTTTTGGGCCAGTGCAGCCAAGACTTCTCTCGCACCCCAGCCAGGATTTCTATTTGCATGCCAACCTGGGCCTCATTCATGCCCCAGTTGCCCCAGCTGGGACCTTCTTTCATGAAAGAACCTTGACATGTGAAAGACAATTTGGTTAGAAGGGTTCTTTTATGCTGGGGCTTTTGTTCATATGCCAAACATCTTCTGCAAAGGGCTTTGGGTGGGACATAAGAGTAACTTCAGCTACACTGGTGCAAAACAAGGCCCTGGTCAGGGCAGTAGTGACTTATGATCTAATGGTGAATATAGTAGCAGGTAGGGCCAGCTAGCAGCAGTGGGTAAGTGAGCAATTGTAAATTAAGATGTATCCAAGTGGGCCCAAATTTTGTTCACATGATCATGAGAATGCTGCAACAGACAGAACATTGAGGACTAGTAATTAGTCTCTTTGTTCGGAACCATTGTTGCTAAAGAATAGAAATTAAACAAGATTTATCTGTAGGTGCTTAACTGACAGGGAATATGGTCCAATGGTTAAGGCAACTGGCCAGAAACCAGGACACTGTGAGTTCTAATCCTGTCTTAGACATGAAAGCTGATTTCTCTTTCAGTCCACAATGACAGGATCGGGCAACAAACAAGTCAATCAATTCTTAATGGATCAACATTGACTTGATTTGAAAAAGTGGATCCTGCATTAGGGGAAAAAATAAAAAAATATGTAGATGTTTAAACTTGATTCATGCAACTGCAATTGCAATAGGTTTAATTATTTAGAAGTCACTGGTGAATATTTGCAGTAAATATGAATATTTATGAATGTTTTGGTGAATATTATTTATACAAACAAAGTGTCTTCTCCAAGTCACTTTATTTAGGAGTTTTATATGCTACATTGTGGGGAAAAACTATTGTTATTGCAGTAGCAATAAATACTATTGAATAAAAATGCCTGACAATTAGAGTTAAATATATTTATCATCTATCATCTTGTTTAGTACTTGATGATTTATCTGATGGAAAATTATTGGCCAAATACAAATATATATGTAGTATAGCACACGAAGTTGAGAAAAAACAAACTACCGTGTTTCTCCAAAAAGAAGGCCGGGTCTTATTTTCTTTTGACCCCCCCAAAACTTCTAGGCCTTCTTTTTGGAGGGTTGTAATTATTGACTCACCTCGCAGCGGTGGCACCGACAGCCCCGCCCAGCAGGAGCCCGCTGCTGGCCCAATTGATCCAGAGCTGTTATTGGCTGCAGATGCCTTCCGTCAGGCATCTGAACGCGAAACAGAGGCCAGGGCGATGTGCGAGTGGTGGCAAATGGCCGCAGAAAGAGAGGCAGGTGTTGGGGTGTGTGGGCCTGGTAAGTAGGGCAGCTCCACCCACCCTAGCTTATTTTTTACCTGTGTGCCTCACCCTACCCCCTGCACCCCGGGATGGGGAGGGTCTTAATTAGGGCTAATTTTGTGGCTGGGGCTTAATTTGATCCCATGCATTCAAAAACATGATAGGGCTTCTTTTCAAGGTGGGTTGTCTTTTTGGAGAAACATGGTAATAAGAAAAATAACATTGTAGCAGGTACTTACCATACTTTTAAACACATCAGCATCAAAATACAATCAGATGATTAACTAAAAATATGAATGATTAGGACAGACCTAAAATTGTTAATATAGACATAAATAATTATCTGACTAAAAATTGAGACAGAGAAAGGAATATTACACTGTCATATAAATTATGCAAACTATAAACTGCTTATGATGATGATGATGTAGATGACATAGCCTAGCATACTCAGATGCCTATGATTTCTTCTCTCAATAAATATCACCCCTTTCATAGAACATAACTCTGCTTTCTTGATCATACTCATTTAATGTTGAAACTGCCAGTAAACGTTAATGGGATTTATTAATGGCTTTATTAATGGGATTTATTAATGGCTCTACCATTGTACATTCCAACAATTCAGGTGACTTCCTTTCTTTTTCCCCTCACATCCTGTTTATATGTTGCATTTCTTTTGCAGATTAATGAGTTGAGTAATGTTCCTGTCCCTGTTATGTTAATGCCAGATGACTTTAAAGCCTACAGCAAGATTAAAGTGGACAATCATCTTTTCAATAAGTGAGTAATAAATATTTTTTGATTAAAATATACTCCCCCATTCCCCATTTAACTTCAGTATGTGAATAGATGGCTTGTTATGAATATATAATGAGATTTATCAGAATGTTGCGGAAGACAATGTGACATGAAAGAAACACAACTATTATTAAAGTGTAACTTGAACTCAGCATGATTCATTTGTCTGAATGTGCTCTATGTCCAGCCGTGAAAGGATATGATTGGGAACTACAATTCATTTTCTGATAAAACTTGGACATAGAGGATAAAATCCTTTCTGTACCAAATTTGTTGACTGCTCAAGTATTACTGTATTTTGATGAACCAGCATATTTAAGAAGTATTCTCTCTCTCTGTATGCCTCCCTATTCTTTAGATCTTTTCTGTGTGTCATGTTTGATACAATGTAGTAGAAATCAAAGAAATAATAGGTTACAATGCTTTACAGAGAGAGAAAGGCATTAATGCTGTTTCTGATGCATCTCTCTGTGTACTTTAGAAGCCATATTGACTATTCATTGTGGCTTTTAAAGCTAGCTGATAATTTGCAGGACTTTTTTTCTACTTCTGTTTTTATAATGCCTTTTGGAATTTAAATTCTTTTTTCAGTTGTATATCTATGTCCTTTTTTATTTTAAAATGCTTGTTGGAAATATTAACTGAGATTTTACATCTGGACAAACTTTGGGATTTGAATATAGAATAGAAAGCAAACTAACTCCAATGTTAGAAATGTTAAGTTGGGGAAACTGATTTGGATAGATATTCAATCATGCTGATCCTGGACAGCAGACTTGACTTCAGAGAAGGATTGAAATATACACACTAGGAGTGAGGGTGGCATCATTGACTCATCCCTAATATGCTTTGAAGGAGACAATCTCAAGTACACACATGTTAACCTTTGGTGAGATTACAATTGTCAGGTAACCTAGATCAATTTTTAATAATTAGATGTTCGTTAATTTTTTCCCATTAATGCCATTAGTATATTTTGAATAATATGTATAATTTGGACAACAATTTTTAATTGATCAAGAATGTTTTGTAGATATAAAGAAAAAAAATTTTCTTCTTTACTAGCCTATCATCATCATCATCATCATCATCATTTTATCCATTGTGTGTATCCATTGAAGCATGAAGGCCTCTTCCGTGTGTTTCCAACCAATGCAGTTCTGAGTTTCCTTTTGCCAATTGAACAAAAGGAAGCTGATACTTGCTGATGCTGTCGATCCATCTTGTTTTAGGTCTCTTTCATGGACGCTTTTTATCAAGTGGGATCCATTCTATGATTGCCTTTGTCTACCTGCAATCACTTCTTGCTATGTGACCATTGCCTTTGTCTACCTGCCATCAGTTCTTCTTGCTATGTGACCATTTCAATTCTTTCATTCTCTTAATATTGTATACTTTCATTTGTTGTCTAATCCAAGTGCAGATCTTTCTGAGCATGTATCTTTCCATGGCACCATTCATAGCTTTTGTGTTGATAGCAATAGCATTTAGACATATACTGCTTCACAGTGCTTTACAGCCCTCTCTAAGTGGTTTACAGAGTCAGCATATTGCCTCAATAATCTGGGGTTTCATTTTACCGATCTCTGAAGGATGGAAGGCTGAGTACTGAAGTAAACTGAAGTACTGTATTCTAACCACTGCTCCACAGTGAGGTTAGTGTCCATGTTTCACCAACATATGTTAGAGCAGGTAATACTGATCAAAAACTTTTTCTTCAGGCATAGGGAGAGCTTGTTCTTGAAAATTATGCTTAGCCAATCACATTTAACACACTTTTCAATTTCCTTTATTGTATCACCTTCCATTGAGATCTGTTGCCAAGATATATGTAGTGGTCTACTAGGTCTAGTTCTTCTCCAGATATAATTTTTTCCCCTTTGGTGAATTTATTAAACATAACCTGGCTCTTTTTCAGGTTTATTTTTAAACCAAATGGTTCTCCTGCTTTGTGCAGCTCTTGTATGTGTCTTTGTAGCTCTTCTGGGTCTTGTGAGAAGAGAACAACAACATCTGCAAATTTTAAGTGATTTAAATAGGCAACATTGATTTTTATTCCAACCTTTGCTCAGTTTAGTTTGCAAAATACTTCTTCAAGACAGGCTGAGAAAAGGATAGGTGATATTGTATCACCTTGTGATACACCACATTCTATGTTGATTTCTACTTTAAGATCATTAAGGCAAATTGTCGCCATTATTTTTTCATATATTGATTGTAGTAGGTTTATGTAAGCAATGTCTGCGCCTTGGTTGAGCAATGCCTTAATTATTGCTTGCTGGAATTCTGAATCAAATGCCTTTTTGTAGTCAATGAAAGTCTTGCACAGAGGCATGGTGTACTTGTTGTGCTTTTCAATGATTTGCTGAACAACCTTGTTGTGATCTATTGTGCGGTAGCTACTTCTGAACCCTGCCTGCTCCTTTGGTTGTGCATCATTTAATGTTCTCAACATTCTTTTTGCTATTATCTTGGTGAAAACCTTGTAAATGAGTGAAAGAAAGCTTATTGGCAGTAGTTTTTTAAATCAACCTGGAGCCTCTTTCTTATACATAAGAATCACTTCAGCATTTTTTCCTGCATTGGGTATTTTTTCTTCTCTGGGGCATCTCGATTACAGTTTTGCTAGTATTTTTAACTATAAACACCAGCTTTCAGCATTTCAACCATAACACAATAATTTCCGGAAGCGCTGCTATTTTTCATTGATTTTATGGCATTTTTATGTATTTTATGTATTTTATTTTATATATTTTTTATTTTATTTTATACACTTTATGGCACTAATAGCTTATTACTAATTATTTTTTTGTTTTTCATGATGTCTTTATCATTTTTATATGCTTTTTTCAGTGGTCTATCATTACTTTAGCTTGTACCATTCTATTAATGACAGTATAATTGCAGAATATGGTTTTATCACTTGGCATGATGTAGTCAACTTTGCTTGTGTACCCAGATTGACTCTTCTATATCCATGTTCTGCTAGCTTTTTTCTTGTAAAATGAGTTCATGATATAAAGTTCCTGTCCGTTAGCAAAATCTACTAGTTTGTCGCTTCTATTATCTCATTCACACTTCCATACGGGCCAGTTGCTTTTTCTCCAAGTATTCTTCCTATTCTTGCATTAAAGTCACCCATTAGTATTTTGTATTGGCATTTTTCTTTTGTCTTGAAGGCAGGCTACATCGTCATAACACTCTTGAAAATCTCATCATCCCTATAGCTTATTATTGGAGTGTAAGATTGGATGATTTGAAGCTTGTATTGTTTGTTCAATTGAATGATGCATTGGGCTACTCTATCTGATATACTTTCAAATTTTAGTACAGATTCTTTCAGCTTTTGGTTGATGAAAAAACCAACTCCGCCACATCATCATTTTTCAGTACCTCTAGTATAGAGTCCTATCAAGTTCAACTAAATTTTGACCTTTTTGTTGTGTTTCACATAATCCAGTGATATCCCAATGCATATTGCTGAGTTCAGTCAGCAGTTCTTCTAGTCGAGCATCTGTTTTCATTGTTCGAATGTTGACCCTTCCTGTGTCCAAAGTCTAAAGACAGCCTGATTTAATCCGGTGATTCTTAGCACTCTCTGCCTTTGGGCAGGTCTTTCCGCTGGCATGGGTTGTTGCCATAGGGCCTCCAGGTAATAAGGGCCATTTTTGAGGTTGTATTGGCATGTGGAAGGAATAGATCATAATCTACCACAATGGTGCAATGCGGGTTGGCAGATGTGATCTGTGTTAGTCTGGGGTATCCATCATGGATGGATACCTTGTGAGGCCCTGTCAAGACCCCGATCATAGAAGAAGTTTTAGCCTACATTTCCCATTAAAATTGCTTGGAACATACCTCCAGCAATTACATAAGATTTGAATGTCAGAATCTGTGGAACTAGCCAGAATGAGTTTCAGAAGTCTTCTGATATTTTAATGTAGTTGAGAGAATATATAGTAGTTGCAAATTAGAAGAAGCACTTTATTTTTTCTGCAAATAGTCTTTCTTTCTTGAGCTCTGGACAACTTATGAAATCACCAAATTGCTTTTTGTAGCTTGTGTCTTTTAAACAGCATCATAGTGTTTTAATTAAAAAATACATAATTTTACTATTGTGATTGTGGTGTTCATTCAGTCCGGTAGCCAGCCCAGGTTTTGGCTATACCCTTTATGCATAATGCTTTTCATGTAGTTTTTAAACAAATATATATATTTATTTTTTAAGTAACCCCACCTTTTTTCTAGGTGTTCAAGATGGTGTACATACCACACTACTTCTGCCAGTTTTCCCCACAACACCTTTGTGAAGTAGGCTGTCTGAGAAAGAGAAATTGGTCCAAAGTACCCAGTGAGCTTACATGGCTAAAGCTAAAGTTTATTTGATTCTGGATCTCCCCAGTCTTAGTCTAACATTTTAATTTTATACCACACTAACATGTTTATTCAATTAATAAATATCATTTGTCCTCCATGGAGACAATGATATTTTCCAATTGGTACCTACCTTATCTAGTGAAATAGAAAAAGAATTTTAATCAGTCTGAATAAAGAATTTTAGATATAGGAGCCCCCTGGCATGAGAAGAATTTACCTCAGGCAAAGTAAAGAGTCTGCTTTAATATTTATACAGAATATAACTTTTTATTACCCTGATCTTGCCTAAATGAAATGTTTTATAGATATTGACAATATGTTTTGGGATAGCAGATAAGGAAGGATCATTTCTATCAAGAAATGTTATAGAGATGAATCTTAACTGTTTGCATCTGGACAGTTGTACTACAATAGATAAGTACTTGACAGAGAACTCCCCTCAGGCAGATTCCATGCATGGAATCATTAGGCAGCGCAAATAGAGCTGTTAATATGGTGTAATAATGCCCTCATACAAAGTTTCAATGAGAGTATACTTGGATCATTGTATACCACTCTTAAGAAAAATATTTTAGAACTAGACAAGAGGCAAAAAATAGGGTAGGCAAAACAATTAGGGGGCCAGAATAACATCCTGTTGAGAAAAAGGCACAATGGTTCATACACTTTAGCTTGGAATGAAGGGGAAACATATAGAAATATATATTATACAGTGTTTAATATATAAGCACTGTATAATATATATATGTATAATATATATATATATATATAAACAAACACAGTGTTTAATATATAAACACTGTATAATATATATTTATTATATTAATATAATAAATGTTTAAAAGTTTGTGGATCTTTTTGAATGCTCACTGTTTCTGCAGAAATATGAGCTAAAAATGGTCTGTTCTCCACCCAAATTTAAAAACAAGATACAGAGAGGCCGTGTGTGTGTGTGTGCGCATGTGCGTGCTGGAAAATGTCAGGGTATACGTCCATGAAGTGATGCTCAAGACAAAGTGGGTCATGCAGCAAGACAACAACCCAAAACACACAAGCATTTCAACCAAAAAATAATTAAAGCAGAAGAAAGTTACTGTTTTGGAATGACCAAGTCAAAGTTCTGATCGTAATCCTATAGAAATGTTGTGGAAAGATCTGGAGTGGGCAAGTTCATGTAAGGAAGCCCCCCATCATCCCTAAGTTGAAGCTATTCTATAAAGAGAAATTGGCTAAACTTTTTCCCAGCAAATATACAAGACTGGTTAACAGTTATCAGAAACATTTGGTTGCAATTATTGCTGTCCAAGGAGGTCACACCAGTTATTGAAAGCACAAGTTCATATACTTTTGCCTCACATAAGTATGTAGCTTTGGATCATCTTCCTCTATAAATTAGAGGACATGTAAAATGTTTTAGACTTATTTGTTTTGTTGAACTCTGTTTTAGGATATAATCACATTTTATAGCATTTGTACAGAAATATTGAAAAAAGGCTTCAAAAAATTTAAAAATAATGTTGTAAAGTGCCTTGATTATATGAAAAAGGAGATGTTTGTATCATATGAATTACACTTTCATATTCAGGAGGCATAATCACACAGGGAATAATTTGAAATTTGCTAAGAATATTTGTGTTAATGTCAGTCAAATTATTAAAAAAAAGATTGAACAAATACACATAGGATCAGAGGAGAGTAATATTTATGGTTACTTATTGGCAGTGTGCCTTAAACAGGTTTGTGGAAAGTCACTATAAAAGGGTCTATTGCTTTTCAATCCACGTTTGTGAGCTCCTCAAATGCATCCAGATGGCTGATCCAACATGATTACTTATTGAGTAGATTTAGTCTAATCCTCCTACTAGTAGTCCCCAGAAGAAATTGTCAAATCTTAATCTAATGAAGGGAAAATTTTAGGACTGGTCATTACATTTGAAAAGACAAATGTAATTTGAAAGAAAGACAATCTTAAATGTAAGGTGGAATAAAACTATAATTTATTTATCCTCCTAAAAAAAAGGAAGTGAATTGACAAAAACTTGTTTTCATGGTACATGAATTACTGAAGGCTTTGAACAATTTTGCCTATATATGTTCACTTACAAAATTAACTGTTGGCCATAAATTTTAGTTTCTTTTCTAGGTTTTTCAGTCAATATAAGAGGTCAGAAATTCTACAACTGCTACTAACCAACTCATTTGTTTTAATTAAACCTGATTAATCTTTCTCTAATGCCGTAGTGGAAGATGTATCATTTTGCCTTTTTTTTATTCATTTAGATTTTTTTTAAATTCTTAAGCCAGTGTTAGTTAACAAATATAACTTCATTATAGAGTAAGCAGTCAGCAGCAATCAATCACAGTTTTTGATTAGGCAGCCAATAGTCACGTACCCAACCTGATTTTCATCGAATGTCTTTGACCTATGTTGCATTACATTTTCAGAATTCCCAGACAACATACCATATTTTTTGGAGTATAAGACACATCTTTTTCCTCCCTAAAAGTGGCTGAAAATTTGGGTCTTATACTCTGAATGTAGCTTTTTCGGAGCTTTATTTCCAGCCCTAACTAGGTGCTAACGATCTTCCCAGCTCTTACCTTGCAGGCTTTTTCATTGTTACTTTCTCCGAAGAAGGTTTTTCCAGCCCTAAGTCTTTGCAGGTTTTTTTTAATTGCTCTACTTGCTCCAAATAAGTTTTTTTCTAGCTCTAACCAGGTGCTAATGGTCTTCCCAGCTCTTACCGGCTTGCAAACTCTTTCATTGTTACTCTCTCCGAAGAAGGTTTTATTTAAGTCCTAACCAGGGGATAAAATAATGTGCTGAAGCTGACCAGACTAAGGATGTTAGCCAGATGAATACCTGATAGGCAGATTTTCCCCCTATTTTCCTCCCTAAAAAGTAAGGTGCGTCTTATACTCAGAAAAATACGGTAATCAGAATTCCAGCATATCTGGGAGAACATTGTGCTAGTGAAGTCTGAATTCATCATCACATAATGTACTATAGTTACACATTTTAAAAAATAGTTATGTACAAAAAATGTAGAACTAGACATACAGTATTAAGATATACTCTCAAGCATACCATGTCTCTGAAGATCTGGCTCTGCTGGTTGGCCTGAGAACCAAATAGGGGAGTTCCACACTGGAGATGTAGAGATTAGGCTGGAGGTGGCTGCTAGATTGATGGCAAACTCCACCTACCCTTCCCACCCTTACTCTCTGCTCCCCACTCATCCATCTTTTTGGTTACCATATTCATGTATTATTCTCATTGTGTTCCTCTTTCGTTGTTTATTTTATTATTCTGTTATTTTATTTCTGTCTTTCATTTTTCTTTTTTTTTATTATTGTAAACCACCTAGAGTAGCCCTATGGTGAGATTAGCAGCAAATAAACTTAACAAATAATAATAATCTAGTATGTATATTTAAATTTTACATTTACACACTAATATCAACAGTAGAGACCTTCAAGTTTCTAGGTTCTGTTATCTCCAAGGATTTGAAATGGACACTTATTAGAACTATTATTAAAAAGGTACAACAAAGAATGTTCTTCATGTGTCAAATCAAAAAACTCATATTGCCAAGAATCTGCTGATGCAGTTCTACAGAGGAATTATTGAGTCCGTCATTTGTACCTCTCTAACTGTCTGGTTTTGCACAGCAACCAAGCAGGACAGACATAGACTTCAATGGATAGTTAATGACTGCACAAAAACGATCCCAAGCAGCCTGCCTTCCACTGAAGATCTGTGTACTGCACAAACCAGAAAGAAGACTGAGAAAATATCTACAGACCCTCACATCCTGAAAATCCTGGACATAATTTATTTCAATTTCTCCCCTTAGGACGCCACTAAAGAGCATTGCATGCACAACGAGACATATAGTTTTTCCCCTGTGCCATCACTCTGCTGAACACTTAATTTCTCATTTCTCATATTTTTTCATCTTCTTATTCTATTGGTTTCCTATAATTTATCAATTATTGTTTGTAACTTATGTTTAATGATTGTAATTATGATTATGACCTATGATCTATTACTTGCTGTTTATATGTACATTGTGAGCTTATGCACTAGAAACAAATTCCTTGGTGTCCGATCATACTTAGCCAATAAAAAATTCTGTTCTCTTCTGTTCTGTTCTAATTTTCTATTCTATTTTCAGTATTGAATTACCAATTCTTTGTGGCTACTTTCAGAGAGAATCTCCCAAGCCGCTTCAAATTTAAGGAGTATTGTCCAATGGTATTCCGAAATCTCCGGGAAAGATTTGGGATTGATGATCAGGACTATCAGGTAGGGAACAAACTAATAGCTTTTATTGAGATATGTCAATTATATGGTATGAAAGTATTTCTGGCTTTGTTGTAATTGGAAATGAATCTTGTGCAACAGTAGCTGGTGTCAGTGAATCAGATTGAATTACAGTATTTTTCGGCGTATAAGACGCACTCCCCCCCAAAAGAGGGTGAAAATTTGGGTGCATCTTATTCACCGAATGTAGCCAAAAACACAAGGCACGGAGGAGGCAATGGTCTGTGGCAATCCCTGCAGCCTGGAACAGCTGATTGGGGGTATTCCAGGAGGCCGATCAACCCACCAATTAGCTGCTCAGGCTGAATCAGGCTGCAATATTGTTCTGAAGCTGATCTGGCTGTTCGCTATTTGCTGCAAGGACTCAGAGTTTGCAGCAGCAATTACATCCAGAAAGCATACACAAGTAACTGATTCAGCAGGATTCAATAACTTCTCTTTATATGTAATATAACACATAAAGTAAATATACAATACCAAAAGCAGGTTTTCCAACGAGCAAAACACAAGCAGTGGAGAGGAGTTTCAGTTTTGAGCAGCAGACTAGTTTACAGCTCAGCACAGACTCAAAACTGCATAGCTAAGCCAGGCCCAGGCTCCTTGCTGTCTCCTTCTTTGTTGCTCACACAGCAAATACTGTTTCAGTTTCCAAACAGCCCTGAACTCTCTCACACACTGACAGGACGCTAGCCATATGAATACCGATGGATCCTAATAGGCAGAGGCAGAATTTTTTTTCTCCCCAAAAACTAAGGTGCATCTTATACTCCGGAGCATCTTATACTCCAAAAAATACGGTATTTATTATATTAATTGTATTTGTATTTTCCTCCAAACAGGTTGTATATTTAAAATATGCCAGGCTGAAAAAAAATGGTAGATAGAAAAAAAGTTGGGTTTGGGGAGCGGATGATGAAAGTATGAGTAAAGAAACATGCAAAGACATGAGGGAGAAGTCTGAAAAAAGAGAATAGCAGAAACTTATACTAAAGAATAGATATTGTAAAGCAGAGTTTCCCAACCTTTCTGGCTTTGTGGACCAGTGGCGGGGAGAGGGGATGTTTCTGTGTGTGTGGTGAGCAAGTGGGTACGCGTTCACGCAGCTCCATTAGCATGAGCAGCCTGGTTCCTAATGGCTATTACTTCCGCAGCCTGGTTCCTAATGGCTCAAGGCTTGGTAGTGGGCTGTAGCCCAGGGATTGGGGACCCCTGATGTGAAGAAATGTTCTATGCACAGAACAAATACAGGTAGTCCTCAAGTTATGAATGCACTGGAGCTTGCCCATTCCATTCGTAACCCGAAGATTCGTGGGAGTGAATGTCGTACCTTGAATGGGATCACTCCCTCCTTTCACCCAAGCATTCGCTAATTGAATGTGAGACTCATTAAGTGCACATGAAGTATTTCAGGCTGAGTAAGGCCATGGGGGGGGCCCTAAAACCACTCAACACCTCCCCTACCCACTAAAATATCTCATGCTCCCCACAGTTGCTTCCCCCCCCCAGCCAACCTGCTGTACCGGGTCACTTACAGTGTGAACATCTAGCAAGCAGTCTCTTCTCCAGCCTCTCAGTCATGTGCAGCTCCATTCAGGTCTGTGCAGACCTCACCCGTCATGTTGCAGGCCAAAATGGAGTTTTGGGGGACGGATTCACCCCTCCAATGCTCCATTCGGGCCTCTGGAGGCCTCTCCCATTGCAGGCCAAAATGGAACTTCAGAGGGGCGGATCCGAGCTCCTTTTCAACCTCTGTGCTGAGTGAGGCCTCCAGTGGCCCAAATGAAGCATTTGAGGAGCAGATTCGCCCCTCCGAACCTCCACTTTGGCCAGCAACATGCAGGACGAACTTGGTTTTAGGGCTTTTTGCCTCCTACCCTTGGCTGCGCTTATTTTGCCTCTAGAGTTCCGCCTCTGGCCTTCCTTCCTTTCTTTCTCTAAACAAAAACTCCTTTGGATCAGGGAGGCATACTCAGGTACGGGGGAGTTTCCACCCCCTCCCGTTCATTCTCCTAACAAGCATTTGTTCTTTCTCCTAACAATACTAAGAGTCTCAACTTTCTAAAGCCATTTGCTGCAGTCCTCCCCCCCCCCCCCGGGTGATGGATCGCATGGTAGCTTTTGGCTGCCTTGGCAGCTAGCCGATTGGCTGGCGGATAACTGTCCCAGGGGGCAAAAAACCCAGGAGGAACCCTCCTTCTATGAATCGGCTGTGCTCAAGAGTGTGGGACGGAAGGTCCATGGCCCATTGCCCAGGGCAAACAGCTAGGGGCATGTCAGTTGAGGAGAAAATTTAGCGGTGAATGGCCAGAGGCGGAACTCTGGAGGCGAAATAGGCGCAGCTAGGGTAGGAGGCAAAAAGTCCCATTCCGAACTTGGTGCTGCAAGATTCATAGTTTCGGGACTTATTCATAAACGCTAGAGGGCGCTTATCGCATACCTTCAAATGTTCGCTAAGGGAATGCTTGTACCCGGGGATTACCTGTACATTGTGGCAGAAAGGTTTAGCAGAACCATTTTGAGTGGGCTGAGTTCAGCCAAACTAAAATCTGTAACGACCTATTTTGGGTTTCAACCAAACAAACTCAGATCTACAATATGAGTAGAGAAAGTCCTAGAACTTCCCTTTGCTCCCTTTGATTTTCTTCTCCATGTCATCTGTGTGGTAGCTTACCCATCAATGTTCCCAACACTTTTCTTCCCCATACCTCTTAGTTGTCATCTGTTTAGTATTACATTCTCATTGACCTGACCTTTAATTAGGTGAGATGATACATCATAGAGGGATAATTTTTGAACCAACCTCTAATAGGCTAACTTATGGAATGTGTCCAAAAGTCCAGGACTCCGCAGGGAATGAAATTTGGGGAAGTTGTAGTTGCTTCAGTGCTACTGGCTGCTACTGTGGTCACATGATCTTTATTTGTGATGTTCTGTAACAGTTCCCAGCCAGTCTTGCAATCCCTTGCTCCTTCTCCCACTCAACAGCAGCTACTTACTAGCCTGCTGGAAATGAAAGGGATGCTGACCAATGGTCCCTGCCAGATTCCTTCAGCAAACTCAGTGGGGAAGCTGGCAGAAAGTTGGAAGTCACTCCTACTCCCTCTGTTTTTGCCTGCCCTTGGTTTTTCTGTGTCTAAACAGAAACACAGAAATATCGGCTATGGGCTCTCTAGTTTTATACAAGTGTGACATAACCAGTTGGTCTGCTCTTCTCTTCCCCATCATTTTCAAGTATGGATTTTTTTCTTCTCTTATCTCCACACAGAATTCTGTGACCCGGAGTGCTCCAGTATACAATGATAGCCATGGGCGGTGTGGAGTTCGCTTCCTTACCACCTATGACCGGCGGTTTGTCATCAAGGCAGTGTCAAGCGAAGATGTTGCAGAGATGCACAACATTTTAAAGAAATATCACCAGGTGAGATATATGTAGGACATATATGTAGGATATATATCTGTTTTGGTGGGCATTTTAGTAGATGCTCATATTTTGGAGGAGACTTCTACAGAAATTTTTCTGTTCTCTCCCAGCAAGAGAGAAAGAAGAAGCTGAAAAAAGAGATTGTTTCTTTTTAATTTATGAGATTATTGCATGCATAATCTATGAATCATGCTGCATTATTTTTATTTAGAAGAGACTATCAGATACAGATGTGCCCAGAGTTATTTTCCTCAATTTCTTTTTCACTTTCCAGTTACTGGAAAGACCTGCCATAATTAATTTATATCTTGTGATGAAGAAGCAACATTCCAAATGGAGGAAATGGGATATCAAAAGGAAAAGCTCCATTAAACCCTTTTACCACCCAAATGCACAGATTTTGTTTTGTATCCTGGGGATATTTTTTTCTTTATCCTTCATTTATTTTATCCTGAAATTCATTTTTATTTTAATTTATTTTATCCATTTAGGACATTCTAGTTGTATTATCAAAAAATTCTAAACCAGTAGTCTCTATTGGACAACTCTTAAGATCATACTTGAGTTGAACTATTGGTCTATTCAGGACAGAGGAAGTTTTAGGGCAATAATTAGAAGATCGCCTAATTGCAGAAAATTGGTTTTTCATGATAACTTAAGAGATCTGAGCTTAGAAAAATGTAGCTAGAATAATTATTTTCTTGTTATAATCCAATTTCATTCTGGTAAAATAAGGCTCAGAACTATGTTCCTTATTTCTAAGATTAACCGTTGTAGCAAAACAGTTGCGCTTTACCAATATCATATTTCTCAACCATTCTACAAAATAAAAAGATTTTCTCCTTTTGGTTTCATTTATTAGAAATAATTTAGTATATCAGGTTATATTATGAAATATTGATACTTTAAAAAGTACCTCAGATGCCCTTCTAAATCTTCCTTCTGTGGCAACCCAAAAAAGTCTGGCAGCTTTTAGACTACACTAATTGATTATAGATTATTTCCTTTTTTTTCTTATTCTCTTCAGTTCATTGTGGAATGTCATGGAAATACACTTTTACCCCAGTTTCTTGGCATGTACAGGCTTACAGTAGATGGTGTGGAAACCTACATGGTAGTCACCAGGAATGTATTTAGTCACCGGTTGACAGTGCATCGAAAATACGATCTCAAGGTGAGCATCTGTGAAGTTCCACAGTGTCCCATTCTGGCCTCAAAAAAAGTGCGTGCTTGTAAGTTTAGAATTATAAGCAGATACTTGAGTCTTGGAGTTGTGAAAAAAGTAAGGTATCATTTGAAAAATACTATTTCTGTGTAATTCACATGGCTACTACAGGTAGTCCTCAACTTACAACCATTTGTTTAGTGACCACATGAAGTTACAACGGCAACATTCACATGATCATATTTCGGATGTTGGCAACTGGTTCACATTTATGATAGTTGCAGTGTCACCTTTTGTGACCTGATAAGCAAAGTCAATGAGAAAGCCAGAATTACTTAACAACTGTGTTACTAAATTAATAACTGTGATGATTCACTTAATAACCTTGGCAAGAAAGGTCATAAAATGGGGTAAAACGCACTTAACTACTGTCTTGCTTAGCAATGGAAATTTTGGGTCAATTGTAATCATAAGTCAAAGATTTCTTTTATTTATTTATTTATTTATTTTGAGATTTATATACCGCCTCACAGTGCAAACACTCTCTAAGCAGTTTACACCAGTAAGCAATGTATATTTATATTGTCCCCAACAATCTGGGTCCTCATTTTACCTACCTCGGAAGGATGGAAGGCTGAGTCAACCTTGAGCCGGTGATATTTGAACCGCTGACCTGCGGATCAGTGTCAGCTAAAGTGGCCTGCAAAACCTGCCTCTAACCGTTGCGCTACCTCGGCTCTTATATTTATATTCACATGGTTTGGTTTCCTTGTATAAGAAATGTTGGTTTTCTCTGAGGGTTGAGTCCCGTAGACCATGGCTACACTGAAGCATTTAAGCCTGGTATTGATTTTGCATTCAGTAGGAGTTTTATGCTGGAAGAGGAAAGCTATCACCACAGTGATAAAAGGAGAAAGATTATTTCCAGATTTTCTGTGTAAAATGAGATGTGGTGGTGTTTACTAGTTGTATCGTAGTGTTTTTAATTCCTGTGATTTGCTAGTATAGAAATATTATATTATATTATTATTATTATATTATAATATTTGGTATTCCCCATCTCCCTCCCCAAATTGAGATTGCTAAGAGACATTGGAAGGTAAAGTAAATATTTTCTTATGAATAACTGTGACTTATTCAGAAATTTTTAGACTAATTCTTTGGAAATATTTTGGTTTTAGGTAATCTTATGACTGTTTGCCAACTTCTATTTGCATATAATGCAAAGAGTAGCTGACAATCAGAAGTGAAATATTATTGCATATATATTCCTGCACTACACATCCAAAAAAATTAATTACAGTACTCTATAGATGCACTTGATTTCCTAGGTCAAATACTGTGATAGTTTTAAGGCAATTACTTTATGGTTCACTGAGATGAGAGAATTGAGTTGTTGCTTTAGTACGTTGTTTGAGCCTGGCTATCCATAGAGCCATAATGTGTTCATTTATTGGACGTATTATAAACATAGTAGTTCTATTTTATTATTCTGGATCAGATTTAGCATGTTCTTTGAATCCTGCTGGTCTGTCTGCATAAGCATTCTGCCTTCAGCCATGGAGAGTACATGCCTTCTTGGGGGTGAGGATAATGTGATCCTCACGGATCCATGTGATCTGTGAGGATCACATTAGGAAAGTGAGAAGGAGACTGTTGACCTTCAATAAGTCATTTCTAAATCATAGAATCATAGAATTGGAAAGAATCTCAGAGATCAGAGGTCCTCTTTTTCTGTGCAGCATCAGTTAAAGCTAACATACCATAGTAAAGCTGACTTAATGTATTCAATTCTGGGGAGTGTAATATTTTCCCAGATACAACCTTTTTATGGTTTAAATGTTTAGAAAATGAAATTAGAGTAAATAAGACAAAGAAAAGTGCATTGACTTAGCCCTTAATTTATAGATGCGTAGTCAGGGTTTTTTTTAAAAAAAAACGTTTGGCTTTAAATAGATAATTACTTTCTATTTTTTTACTTTCTCCTCCAGGGTTCAACAGTAGCAAGAGAAGCCAGCGACAAAGAAAAGGTAAAAGTCAAAGTTAGAGAAAATTTTAAAATAAAAATATTTATGTTTTGAATAAATCTATAAAATGTTACTTCTGTATTAGTACTTCCAACAGGATTAGACAAAAGGTCCTATGTTATAAAAGTCCCCAACCCAACCCAATATCCTCCCAGAGAGCATGATGGGAATTGTAGTCCAGCAAAGTTTTGGAAAGTGACAGTTTAGGAAGGATTGGCCTGTGCTATATAATAGAGGAAAGTGACATATTGAGGGGCTGAGAAGATGCATTAAACTGCATTTGGGTAGCTACCTTGCAACATATATGGGGTAGAAATAGGAAAGAGCATACAATGATTGTGTTCTTATCCTTCATATGATAACTTTGCATTCTTTTTTCAATTAAGTTTAATTTTTGGTTTTAAAAAGCTGCATTTTTTTAAAAAGACTGAATTTGATAATCAAAATCATATATAAAAATATCAACGTTTAATATAATCTGGCAGAAATACATAACATTAGCAGCTTGATATAATATTAAAATAAGTGTTAACTATTTCTTAAAACAATTAGTGCTTATCAAAATAAACACGTTTCTATTCTTCTGTATGGCTTAAGCTCCTGTTTGGGGGTAGAATATTTGTTCTAAGCCAGGGTAGGATATCCTTTTAGTGTTGAGAGTTGACTAAATGCATATAAAAGATTATTAGAAACTCAGACATCAGTCAAAAAGGGATATCCTCTCTCCTTCCATTTCTCCCGCATAGACAAGCGTGTATGCCCAGACATACATTTAAACATGCAAGCATTGATTGTGGCTCTCCAGTTATAAACAAAAAACTGCCAGTGGGTCTGGCTCTGAGACTCCTCAAAATACATTTATTCATAGATTCCTCCTGTTGGGATTGAGAGCAATACAGACACAGACAAAGGCAGTTTAAACAGCATTTTTCCTTTTGGACCTTCTCTCTTTCAGATAGTCCTCAACTTATGACTGTTCTCTTAATAGTGGTTTGAATTGAGACAGCCCTGGGAAGGATGCCATCCTAACCGTCGCAGTACATTATACCACTTCCTTAGATACAAGCTGTCTCTCTCCTCAGGGGCTGAAAATCCTGCTTGGATTTCAGCAGAGAGAATTTACAATTCCGGAGCTGAGAGAGACTCCCATGTGGCCTGGATCTCCTAGGGCCTGTCTCATGTCCCTGAGGCAATCTTACCTGGGACTCTGTCCACTTAACAACTTGTGAAATAGCTTAATGACCACATCCAGAAATACCAAAGCTGTGGTCATTGAGTGAAGCAATGAAGTGACATCTTGCTTAACAGCCACTTTGTTCAAAATTCCAGGTGCAATTGGTCATAAGTCAAGGACTACCTGTATTATATATTATATGGTCCCTCAAAATTATTTGCATTTCACTCCATACATCACTATGAATACAGCTGTCAAACAGTTCTAGAAGTCACTCTGGACTCTCTAGTTGAGACAGAAAATGGAAACTGCAGGTTTTAGCAGTGAGAGAAAGCACAGTTGGAAGGAATAAAGTAGGAAATGGAAGAATTGGAGGGGAGATCTGGGATGCACCTTGAGGGACTACTGAAGACCTTATGTTGACTGAATGTGCCACCGATAAGCATCCATGATTACAAATGTAAAGGGCCAAAACAGTGTTTATTCCTTCTGTTGCTGTTTTGAGCTTCTAATTGGGTTACTATTGCCACCATATTATTTAATGAATTATTTGAATTAGATTGATTTCTAAATGTATCCATCCTTTGCCCTATCCTTTCTTGCCCCAGTTAATATTAGTGTGATCCCATAGCATATAGACCCTTAACTGACCTAGTTCTATGCTTCATGTACCCAACCTTTTTTTAAACAAGGAAAGTGGTTCAATTATTATTATTTTATTGCTTTTTTGCAACCTCATTCTGAGGTGGGGCAATAAGGCTTCCAAATGTTACAGAATAAAAGCATTGAAATACTATTGCACTGTTGGACATAAGCAATCTAGACAGCCAATAGGGTAGGATAAAGATGGTATATGTCATTGAAATCTGAACCTGAAGTTAATACTGTAAGAAGAGGACAAGCACTTTCAAGAGCAATAAATATGTTTCCTAATCACTTAATTGGTGAAAGAGAACCAATCTGGTGTAGCGGTTAAGGCACCAGCTAGAAAACTCGAGATTGTTAATTCTAGGTCTGTCTTAAGCACAAAGCCAGCTGAATGACCTTGAGCCAGTCATGCTCTCTCAGCCCTAGGAAGGAAGTAATGGCAAACCACTTCTATAAACTCTTGTTGATAAAACTGCAGGAACTTGTCCAACAATAACAACAACAAAAACTGGTGAAAACAAAGATGATTTGTCCTTCTCCTGAACTAGGAGTTTTACAGCCTTTCTAATTATGGAAAACTTGATGTGTGTGTGTTCAAAATGGAAAACATCATCCAAGAATCCCAAAGATGCCCTTACTATGTAGCCCCATCAGATAGATCAGAAGAACATACATAGGTTAGGAAGATGGGACTTTTTAAAAAAAGACACTCCACCATAGTTAATTTAGTATAGATGTGGCAGGAATTGCCCTTAAAAGTTTCTGGTTTTATCACAGATATGTCTTGAAATTTATATGGCTTTGGTTATTTGGCTTGCCAGCTGTGTGAGGCTTGACAACAAAATGGAAATACCAGTTCCTAGGAGGAGTCTCTTTTTGAAACACTTTCTTCAACTGGGCTGTGTTGCTCTTCTGACCTAACCTGCAATCCTTCTCTACTTCCTTCCTACAATCTCTCACAAACTTTTACTTTAAGCCCAGCAGTTTGTCATCAATATTTTCATAATTTTTTAATTATTTACTCATAGTTGATTGGAATTGCCTTTGCCCCAACTTCAGCAAATAGTATATTGAGCTGCTTTGGATTGTAAAATATGGAAGCAATGTTTTGCACTTACTTGAGTTCAATCCTCTCTAGGCTAAGGATCTACCAACCTTTAAAGACAACGATTTTCTAAATGAAGGCCAAAAGCTCCATGTTGGAGAGGAATGTAAAAAAAATTTCCTGGAGAAATTGAAGCGAGATGTTGAGGTAGGATAGCTAACTTGTTGATTTTTGGGAATCAGGGCATAACTAAGAAGTGGGATTGATAGAATCCCCCCAAAATTTTCAAACTCTTTAAAAACTAGATAAGGTAGAGATGTCTGGTAGACTCTGTCTCAGACTCTAAAGTGAATTTAAATTAATTTGAAAATCTGTTTTTAGAAAAGGCAGGCAGAGGAGTTTTATTTCTCTTGCATTCACTTTGGGGATTTCCTCCTTTATCTTACTCAAGAGTAACTGAGTTTTCCACAACTTAAGATCAACAGAAGTGAGTGTTAAATCCTACACATTGCAGAAGGAATTTGGTAGTGCCTTCTGCGCCTAACAAGCTTTATTGGATTATTTAATCAATTTAAATTTAAACAGAATGCAGACCTCATCCCATTTTAAATTCTACATCAGTCTACTCTAGCCATTCTATGCATCTGATGAAGTAAGCTGCAAAATCAAAAACATTTATTAAAAATATTTTCCTTCTATAACTCTGTAAACCCAAGAATTTCAAGCAATCATGTAAAAATGCTTTGAGATTTATGGGACTTAATACTTGGAACTGGTGCCAAGTTAATGAAAGATGGTTTAACTCAAATCCCAGAGGTGCTAGAGAGACATTGAAAATGAGAAGGAATTTTTTTTTCTGTTTGCTTCCAGTTCCTTGCACAACTGAAAATCATGGATTACAGTTTGCTGGTAGGAATTCATGATGTTGATCGAGCTGAGCAAGAAGAAATGGAAGTTGAAAACCGGGCAGAAGATGAAGAATGTGAGAACGATGGCATGGGTGGGAATCCAATTGGTTCCTATGGGACTCCACCGGACAGTCCTGGTAACCTTCTCAACTTCCCACGTTTCTTTGGGCCTGGGGAGTTTGATCCATCTGTGGATGTCTATGCTATGAAAAGCCATGAAAGTAAGTAGTGAGATCTGGATGCTGGTAGTGGGAATGGAAGACAAATGTAAAATTGTGAAAACCAGAGTCTGATTGTAAGCATTTATTGATACATGGTGGTTATTTGGATCGACATTATTTTCTCCACTTTTCTGGAAATCTTAAGTCTGTTTGACTCCCTAAACTACAACAGTGTATCCCTAAACTACAACAGTGTATCCAATAAAGTTGCCTTAATTACAGACATGACTTCCAGTTTAATTATCCTCATGGTGTGCAGCCACAGTAAAGAGTAGGAGTGTCTATTTGAGAGCCAGGTGATAGAGAAGATCATTTGGATGTCTTCTCTAATACACAAATGTCCAGAAGATCTTCTTGCCCTTTAGCAGCTTTGTCCAGTATTCATTATGCCTGCAGGTAGTCCTTGATTTACGACCATTCATTCAGCAACCATTTGAAATTATAACAGTCCTGAATTAAATGACTTACAACTTGTGCCCAAAGTTATGTCCATTGTAGTTCCTCTGTGGTTATGTGAACAAAATTTGGCAGCTTGTTAGCAGATATGATTCCAGAGGCAGGTACAGCTTCTTCCCTGCGCCCACCTATCTGCCCCCGACCTCTGTAGGCCACCAGCACATGGAAACTTTCCACAGCCTGGAAAGCCTTAATTTGCTACAGGGCCCACCAGCATGCAAAAAAATGTTGTAGCCCTTAGTTGGCTACCTAGCCCATCAGCTCATGCAAAGCAGCCCACTTAACTTCACAATTTTCTTCAACTGCTGACAAGCATATCATGCAGTCTATGTAAGGTGCAGCCTTCCTTTTAAGGATACCTTGCACCATTCTCCAAATGGGCTCCATTCTTTGGAATTCTCCTTCTCTAAATTGCCCAATTTGGAGAAGGAGGCTTCCAAAGGATTGTGAGACTAGAGCTGGCTCTCATGATACTTTAGAAGCATCCTGAAAATGTGCAATTTGGTGTGCCCTTTAGCTTGTAAAGGTCTCCCAAGACCTCCCAAGACCCACCCCCTTATCTCCCTCTGTTTAACAACCAATAAGATTATTTAACAACCACAACTGGAATGCTGAGATTGCAGTCATTGAGCAAAGCAGTCACATGATGTCTTGTTTAATGATCATTTTTCTTAATTGAGATTCCATGTGCTCATAAGTTGAGGACTATTTATATTTATTTTGAATAGCCTGATGTATAGCCAACTTATGAGTACAATTTGGACTGGAATCTTGTTGAATGAAATGGTTATTAAGCAAGATGCCCACGTGACTGCTTCCTTCAACAACTACAATCCCAGCTCTCCCAGTTGTAGTTGTTAAATGGACAGAGCAAAAGAGCTACCTGCTGAAATAGGACAGCTAGCACCCCTCTGTGTGTGGAAGGGAACCCATGCGCTGGCCTGGGGAAATCAGAAAGATCCTCTCTTTGCACAAATACTTCTCCCCTCCATATATAGAAGAGAACTAGTGTTGGACAGGAAAGACGAGATGGGGATTGTAATTTCTGCTTCATCTCTCCTGCCCAGTGCACAACTTCCATGAGTGGAAGGGAACTTGGGTGCTGCACTGGAAATATAATTGCAGGGATGGCAAAAATCTGAGCTTTACTTCTGCAGCCTGATTAAGGATTACCCAGAACAATTCGTACCTTGTATGGAGGGAAGTGTAAATCCTTCAGCAAGTGTAGCAACTTCTAAACTCCCATGCCAACTTCCCCATTAACTTTCCGAGGAAGCCAGCAGAGAAGATTATAAATGGCAATTGCATGGTCATTGGACACTTGACAACTGGTTCTAAATGTGAACAGGTTGACCAGCACCCGCACAATTATGTGACTGGAGGGTGGGGAGAAACCGGAGGAATGACACCATGTTTTATGGCTGGAAGAGCTTTAAGGTCCATAAAGTGCCCTTTCAGAACTGTAACATCAAATAGGCATGAAATGACTGATGGTATATTGAGGATTATCTATATTCCAAAGTTTTAAAAAAATAATATTCTCAAGTCTACCATAGTTGAAGAGAAAACTGCTCTGCATATAATAAAATCATCCATTTCTTCCCCTGCTTCCTCAATATTTTCACTGTTTTAGGTGTTGTCAGAAGCATCTGCTGAGTAAAAATCTACTTCTTGGATCATTTAATTAGCGTAAAAAATTCTGGACTGCTTTAGTTGTGCTTGCAGTTCAATAAGAATAGCAAACCCTAAAAATAGTTCTGTATCCTCCAGTACTAATAAATTTCTCTATCTTGTTTCAACCAGGTGCCCCTAAGAAGGAGGTATATTTCATGGCAATTATAGATATCCTTACACCTTATGACACAAAGAAAAAAGCAGCGCATGCTGCCAAAACTGTGAAACATGGGGTAAGAAAGAACTATTTGTTTGCATTTATCTCATTGTGCTTAGCTAAGCAATACCATGTTTATAATATATTTCAGAACAACTGAAGCCACAGCTGGCTGAGCAGTGATCCAAAATTGTGAAAGGGAGGCAGAGATGCAACCATTTCATATATAAATTGATGGAGCTAAGACTTCCATGGGTTTATTTTTTTTCCCTTTCAGTATATTATACTTGTTTGTTATGTTACACTTTTTATGTGTATATCACTCAAAATGATAGCAATTATTCAGGAATTCTGATTGCAAAGGGCTTTGGAATTTGCAAAAAATAATGAAAAGCTGGAATAGAAATTTTGTTAAATAAAAGCCATATCCAGTCAGAGAAACATGGCTTGTCTACCTCTAAAACAGATATTAGGTTTCAGTGGTTCAAGTGTAATTGGATTACCATTCTGATTATCATTTAAGTAAGATACCCTATTTCCCCAAAAACAAGACTTATCCCGAAAATAAGTCCTAGCATGTTTTTTATGTGCCTAATATAAGCCTTACCCCAAATAAGCCCTACTTAAGAGCTTACGCAGCCGGCCATTCCATCTGGTTGCTTGCGGTGCCGCAGCCACAAGGTGAGGCAGGGTGGAGCTGCCCCATGTGCCTCCTGCTGGCTTACCTCAGGGCCCCAGTAGCCAGGCCATCCATGCCCTAACAACTGTCTTACAGAGGCAGCACCGGCAGCCATGTGCAACAGGAGTCCACGTGGCCGCCAGCCCACTTCTTCTGCTTGCTCATGGCCGCCACAGAGGAGGAGGTCTAGCGGTGTGCTGGTGCCACGGCTGCGAGGTGAGGCAGGTGTCAGGGTGTGAATGGCCTGGCTGCAAGGCCCCTGAGATAAGCCGATATGGGGCTTATGAGGCAGCTCCATCCCTAGTGCCTTGCGGTGATGGCACTGGCACACTGCGCGGCCTGCCCTGCGGCAAGCAAGCAGAAGAAGTGGGCCTCCCGTACATGGGGGGGAGACACTCCCTGAAAATAAGCCCTAGGGCTTATTTAGGGGTCCAAAAGAAAATAAGACCTAGTCTTATTTTCGGGGAAACACAGGTACATTATAGTCTTTCTTATTCTAATCATTTTGGTTGTTGTTTTCTGACCAGTAAATACATCAGGAATATTTTAATATGACTATACCAAAGATACATTCTGATATGATTTTTCTGTTGTTGTTGTTGTTGTTGTTGTTGTTGTTGTTGTTGTTGTTGTTGTTCTGTCTTCTTTTTCTGTCTATTCCTGAGTCTTTTACCACCATCACCACCACCCCACAAGATATTTCCTTTCAATGAATCTCTTGCCAGTGTACATGGTTTCCTTCCTCCTTTGTCCAGTTCAGCTCCATCCATCAGGGCCTCATCATCCAAAGCCATAGGTTACACAATGCTAAATGAGGACCACTATGAAATTAATGCAGAAGAATCTTTGGAACATTCAGAAACTAGAGCTGAGGCTATTAGGATAACAATGTATCCTTTTCCAGTCCAATTTACCTGTTCAATTGGGCATGATCCAGTGCCTTTCTGCTCAGTTTTTCTTTTCATCTGCCTTAGCAATAATTTTAAGAGGACTCTTGGTTTCCTGATAGTTTATTTCTAATAAAATGCTAATCCCAGGTTTTTTCCTGGACTGTCTTCTAGCCTCAGACCTTCATTTTAATTGAAGACTGTAACAATATACTTTTGTGCAGGTGATAAAATCACTGTTGGGGAGGCAGTTCTACTTTTTCCATAATCATAAAGTAGGCTGCATCATCTTTCAGCTGCCTTTGTTGTTCCTCTGCCTGCACAAAAAGCATGAGAGAGAGGATTAAACCACAGTTAGAGACATTGTGACTACATTTTTCTGGTGGCTATATAAGTGCCTGTTCAGATGTTCTGCTTCTCTGCTGCAGGTGATTATTTGCTATCTCTAAACTGAGCAGAAACACAGGAAGAGAGCCTTGCCTCTTGGAACATTCAAACAGCACTGGGCCTGGAGAGCATTTTCTACTGCCAAAAGGCTAGGATAGTCAGAAGATGTTTGAAACATCATCAACTGAGCAATTTTTCTTCATAAATGTCCATGGGTAATATGTAGATTGTAAGCCCTTTTCTCCTTCAGATTCTGAAGAGGATGAATCTGTATAGAGCCATTTTCTACCTCTCAGAGTTTTAATAACTTGGGGCAATCTCTTTAAAGAAATGACTGATGCAACTTTTTATGCTTGAATGAAATTATATGTGCTTTAAGTTTTTTATTTTGTTTTCCAGGCTGGAGCAGAAATTTCCACTGTCAATCCCGAACAGTATTCAAAACGCTTCAATGAATTTATGTCCAATATCCTGACATAGTTGTCTTCCTGTTGTTGGCAGAAAAGGAGGGAGAAGAATAGTAGAGGGTGGGTGGTAGTGTTTCCATTCTACAGGAATGCAGCCCAGTCTGCTGGATATGAAATTCTGTGAGTGTGTGATGACAGTCTGACGTAGCAGAAAACTAACCTCTAAATATGGGCCTCCAAATCTGGTGGAAAATGAGACTATTACTCTCTTCTATTTTGGTTGCTACAATAAATATCCAAACATAAACCTGAGGAATAAAGTAGTGTTAAGATTTGCACTTTTCTTTGAAAAGCATCAGTCTCCAAATGATCAGATGTTAATGTGAACACATAACAGAAGATATAAATGATGGTTTCCTTCGATTGAACTATGGCTTTTCACTCAGAGCAAATTCTCTTTGTTGCTTTCTCTAAGGATTGGACAAGAGATGCCCTGTCATTTTAAGGACAAGAACTGTTATAACGATTAAGGAAAGCCATTTTAAGTTAGTTGAACAAAGACTTTTTACTTATGGTCTTTTGATATCCCACTTTCTTTTTGCATTGTTATTTCAAAAAAAGATGAGGGAATTAGATGGCTGCTTAAAATTTTATGCAATCAAGGGAGAGAGAAAAAGCAGTTTCAGAAGAATCCACATTTCTAATGAAATACGATACAATTTCTTGGTGGAGATCATGAAGACGTGAGATAACTTTATGCGGATACATTTGTACTGAGTTGGATTACAACTTGGATTAAGTTATCTCTAATATAATGATCTACCAGAGCTAAATTATTCATGGTTCAAACTTTTATACCTTGATCTGGTTGTAAATGATGTAAAATGATATTTTCCTGTTTTAAAAAAAGGTACCACTTCTTTGTAACATCTTATGCTGTGAACCTTTGTGTTAGAAATATTAGCTTTTGATCATTCCATTGGGGAAGAATCTAGTCTCAGAATATGGGGAAAATATAATAATTTGCTGAAGGTGACTGCTCTTAACCACTAGGACAGATTGTCCTGCTAATCCAGATTTTTGGAATAAATTGCACTAGCTCAGTTTTCTTAAAAGAATCCAAACTGTTCTTGCCTCATTTGAATTACAACTTTTTCTTGTAATCTACAGACTAATGTTGGATTTCACAACTGTACTTGTCAAAACTGAAGATTTTGAATTCATTCATTCCATTTTTTCAGTATTCTTCTTGTGAAGATGGGTTCTTTATAGGTGTTTTTTTAAAAGATGAATTTGGCAAATTATGAACCATCAACGTGCAATCAAGACACTTTGCTTACTCTTTCTGAATGTGTTTCTTACACATGCTTTTTTTTTACGTGATTGTTGGGGTGTTAATGTCCTGTGCCTTCTGCTTTGTGGATTCTTATCTTTTTTGGGAGTAAGGTAAATATTTTTTCTTTCTTCTTTGTCCTCAAGTATGCGTATTGTTTCAGATGAGATTTTTCAAATTTATGAACAAAAAAATGCATAAAGCATTCCACGATTCCAAAGTCATATAATAGTTTACAAGGCTTAAAAATCATGGAATATGCTGTACATACCATAAGATTTTAAGGCATAAATTAAACTATAAATTAGATATTTGAAACATCTTTTTTTTTCACCTAGATTTCAAAGCAGATTTCTTTTATTAGAAACCATAATGTTTAGCTTTCCCAATTTTATGACTATACCATAAAATTAATGTGAATTTAGGAACTCATTTCAAAAGGCAGGCATGGATATGGGTATGTTGATAGGTTGTAAATTTTTTTGAAACTCAAAAGGAAATGGTGCACTTAGAAGTTCAATGTAAAATAGAAAATTTGGTCTATCCTGTCTTAACATGGAAATTTCATTATCAGCTCTTTTTGTTTACATTTTGATGAAAATTGGTAAGCATTAGCCTAAAATGTTCTATTTTTTACATTTTTTACAAATATTTACCTACCTTAATCTATTTAGGAGTTAGTCAGTGCACAGTTTAAAAAAACAATAAAAAGATGTTGATTCATTTATAGAAGATACTTGAAACAACCAATAATGGGCACTCGGGCAGAAAGAACAAACTCTCCATCTTTGCCTCCTAACTTTCTCTTCTCAGTCTTCCATTCCTCAATCCACTTCCATCAGAAGTTTTTCTCTTTAACACCTTTAACATCCTGTTCTTTTGTCTTCAGTTGCCTTCATTCCCTGACAAAAACCACCCAACCCATCTAAGTTGCTACTGGTTCTATTCTGGCTCATTGTTTAAAGTCCTCTTTGATGTGCATACTTTGTGCTTAGATGTTGAATTTGAGTTTTACTCATATATCTCTCAAGATGATTGGGAATATATCCCTAAATTTATCTTTAACTGCCCGTTTGATTTTTGTTTTCTGTCAGACATGCCAATGACTTGTTAGTCCTTACTACTAAAATTTCACCCACCTATCTTCTTTGCCATCTCCCACTCCCATATTTGTGCCTTTTGTTATGCTGCCCTCTTCGTCTGGATTCATCTTAAAGTCCTATATCAGCAAAAGTATAACTGCCTTTTGCCTCTAGTCCCATTTTATCCTTTCTCTATTCTATTAACTTATTCAGCCTCTGAGCTCTGCCCTGGGGTAGTACTCAGATCCATATGACACTTGGATCTACTAACCGTTGTGGAATTTTCCTCTCTCAATTATTTGCTTAATAGAAAAATAGTTTAATGATTTGAAATCTTCAAAAGGTACAGAAAAAGCCTGGTGGGAAGGTCAAGAGGGATGTCATCAGCCTTTTTACTTCAGGTTTCCCCAAACCAAATATTGAGATGCTCTATTTTACAACTCCACTAAACATGGGATTTGTAGACATTATACGTCTGGAAGATGTATTTTGGGGAAACTGTTATTACACCCACATACAGACACTTGAAATTTACTCACTGATAATTTCTACAACTTTTAAACATTCCTGTTTCTTGCCATTCACACCCAAAATTTTAATAAAAAAATGGAATCACATAGAAATATTTTGTTTCCACAACACAGTATTAGAATTTTCCCCTTATGAATATTAAATTATTCTGGCAATGCAGTGAGAATGATATACACAATAAATTCTGATCAAAGCATTGCCTGTAACGCTACAAGAGATGTGGGAGAAAAGGAACACATACCATCTCTTCAGAGTATTGTTAGTTTTGACAGAAGAGATGTGATTCAACCTAGACCTGATCAGTCTTTTGCTTTTCCTTCCTTGTTCCTATTTTCTATATCAGTGATTCCTCCCTGCCTGGTATCCTTAAATACATCATTCTAAAAATAGCTCATGCATGTTTTCCCTGTAACTCTAAGGATAACACTGGCAATGCAATTTTATTTCCAATTCAGTATGTCCAAGAGACCTTTTAAAACTCATTCATTTGCTTTTCTGCCCCAAGTTTCACTCCTATAAAGGGCATGCATATTGGCACAATCTATCCATTAGTTTAGTCTGAGAATTGTCCCCATCCTTTGTTTTGTTGCAGAAGAGCCCATATTGGATCAGAAGCAGATGAATACTAGACTATTTGGAGATTTAGCAGTAATGTATGGCCATTGGTGCATAGAATTACAATCTTCTAGGTCAAGTACTTTGTTTGGAAATCAAAGATTTCTTGTTCACCAATTCATGCAAGGGAATGTCAATAGCCACTTTTTCTTCCTAGTGTGCATCTTGTTACAGTTGCAATGGTATAGCTAAGACATTACAGAAAGGAAGTACTTTTTCAATACATCTGTGATTTATCTTTTTAAAAATACATATTTGGAGCAGATTTATGACTTAAGAAAGTTAATGACATTTTGGAGGATTTGGGGGCAGGTGTGTTAGTCTGTTCCCAAGTAGACTTACACATGTACATTCTCAGTTGAATCATGTCTAGCCAAAGAATGTGTGGTGTTGATGGTAGTCTTAGCTTCTTCATCTCCTGTTTTGTGGAATGTACTTCCCCAACCCAGGGTTCTCCAGATATATTGTAGCAAAGTTCCCAGCATTAACATGCCTATTCTAGAGTGAGATGGAACTCCTATTCTAAAATGTTTTTGTTCATCATCTAAAAATATTATGGTATCTTCAGGGGGAATATATACTAAATAGTTTCAGCTTTGGCTATCATGTTTGAGGAAGAAAATCTCAATTTTGTTCAGTATATAGTAACTTTCACTGCAATCATTGATGTATCCCCAGTCTATATTGTTAGGTGGTTACATCCAGGCAGTTAAGCTGGAATTTCCTGCACTGGAAAAAATGTTGAATGTGGGATTTTTAAGGGCTAAACTGCAGTAGATGGTGACAATCATCTTTAATTATGTCTGTTATGTTCATGTGTAGAGGAAGGGCTTGGGGAGGGTATCATTTGAAAGCACTCGGGTGAAAATGGAATCTTACAAAACACACATAAATATTGATCGCTATCTATAAGCCACATGGTCAAATAACGTTTGCACTTCTTCATTATCTAAGTCTTTGAGAATCTGATATGAGTGTGTGCAATGCCATCCCAGGCAATCTTTTAAAATTGTATTAATTGTGAAACCATATATTATTTAAAAAGATAAAAGGAAACAAGACATTTGTGTTCCAGCCATTATCAATTTCTTCCTAATTGTATGCTTGAATACCATATGAATATATTCAACATAATATATATAATCATATGGCATTTAAATGTATTATGAAAGCTGGTGCATAATGGCAAACAGGCAATTACAAATTTGAATCTCCAACTAATAAAAAATAATTTAGGTTTTTCATACCTTTTTAAAATAAAAATTTTAAGTCAATGTGCTTATAAAGTATGAGACACTGTTTTGAAATGCATGTATGTTAACAAGGTGTGAAGTCTCTCAGGTGGGTTAAACAAAATAAAAATGAATTTTTTTGTGTAAAACTGCGCTCAGGGTTTTATTTTTCTCGCCAAGAGTGTTATAAGAATGAAGAAGCTGTTTAGCTTAAAAGACTTGACAGTGGGTGCTAGTTGTGATTCTTGGGTGCAATATCACACAATCATTTCAACCTTCTACTAGTTTTTCCATCTACCTGCATGCCAGATGCTGGCAGCGAAGGTTACAAATGGCAATCTTGTGAGTAGGGATGCAGTGACTATCATAATTGCAAGCTGGTTGTCAAACACCCAAATCACAATTATGGAACTATGGGGACACTACAATGGCCACAACTTTAAGGGCAGTTAATAATCACTAAGGTCAGTAACTGAGGATTAGCTGCATATTCCCAGGTAAGCAAAGAATATATGCACAAAATTGTGTTGATTTGATTTGCAAATGAGCTTACCCATGCATATATAAGGTCCATTGATCCAGTCGTGTTCACTCACCCCATTAATAAGACTTCCCTCTAAATGCTGGCTTTCTGTTTTAATAAAACAAGAAAAAAGGACTTGCCCCACCATTTGAAAACTACAACTATTTATTACTTTCAAAAGAACTTTAACAAACTGAAACCAACAGCTTAGTCTAGAAAAAAGCCACTGAAATGAGTAAAAAGTTTAAGGATACCACCTATCTCTGCTTATTTTATAATGCATCATTTGGGGTTTTCAAAGCTATATATTGTCTAGTGTTCTTGGAATATGAGATTTTAAATTTAACTAGGGAGTGGGTTTGGAAAGCTAAATATGAGCTGTCTTATGGTAGGCCGAAGAGATATACAAAATGAACTGAAGTTTTAAACATGTATTGAAATGTGAAAGCAAATAAGTGAGGCTCCAAGCATATAAAAAAAATTAGTTATAAACTTTTAAAATTAAGGTATTTTGTTGAGCTCAGCTCAACAAACATTACCTTGATGTTGTCATCATCTTTTTTGGGTGTATATTAACTCTGCAGCTTGTAGATGTACAGTATTTGGACCAAAATTGGGATGCACCACTACCCATCAGCAGCCACTACTATCTGAACTCAAAGGTATTGTTTTCCTCAGCAGACTCCAGCTGGCATGAAAGAGATGACCAACTCAGATCTGAAGCACTTTTGCTCACTTTAGATCTGATCTCACACTGAATATCTCTATTGCAATCCTACTCAATTCCATGCAATAGCACACACTGAATTCAGCAGGACTTTTCTCAGGTTACATCAACAGTATTTAGCATTAAAAAATGAGATCTGCCGATTTTGGTGGATGCCATTTTTTAAAAGTTTATAATTTACAGATCAATTACCGTATTTTTCGGAGTATAAGACGCACCTTAGTTTTTTGGGGGGGAAATAGGGGGGGGGGAATCTGCCTACCAGGTATTCATCTGGCTAGCGTCCTTAGTCTGGTCAGCTTCAGCACATTATTTTATCCCCTGGTTAGGGCTTAAAAAAAAAACCTTCGGAGTGAGTAGCGATGAAAAAAGCCTGCAAAGACTTAGGGCTGGGAAAAATCTTCGGAGGGAGTAGCAATGAAAAAAGCCAAAGAGACGGGAAGTATAAGACAGACCCAAATTTTCAGCCTCTTTTAGGGGGGGAAAAGGTGCGTCTTACACGCCGAAAAATACAGTAGGTATAACAGATTACATTATTACATCATCTGAAAATTATTTTCTTCAGAGCAACTCTTTAGCTTTGATTTTAAACAAATCAGAATATATATACAACATCTACATAAAAATGAAAAAGTTGTGTTTTTAGGAAAAAAAAGTTTATTCCATTAACAGTACACTATTTTCTATATTGAGATAATCAGTTTTCTTAGTAGGAATTTAACTTAATCCATGCGAGCTTTCAGTGTCCGGGTAGTTATTTTGTCTTTCTCACTGGTGAAGAGAGAAAAGGGAGAGAATCAAGATGAAAATTGTATTACAGTTAATCCTCTACTTACAACCAGTAATGTAATGACCGTTCAGATTTATTACATGGCTTAGGACCACATCCTACCTCATACATCCCTACGACCAGTTAGGTCCCACAGAGTCGGTCTCCTCCAGGTCCCTTCAACCAAACAATGTCGGTTGGCGGGCCCTAGAGGGAGAGCCTTCTCTGTGGGAGCTCCGGCTCTCTGGAACCAACTCCCCCCAGAGATCCGAATCATTCCCACCTTGCTGGCCTTCCGGAAAGCCATTAAGACATGGCTCTTCCTGCAGATGGGGTGATTGGGACTGTTGCTTGTGTTGTTTTTATTTTTTTTAATCACTATTTTATTATTGTTTTTATAGTATTTTTTTATATAGTATTCAGCTGTTCTTATATATGTTGTACGCTGCCCTGAGTCCCCAGGGAGTAGGGCGGCCTATAAGAATCGCAAAATAAAATAAATAAATAAATAAATAAATAACAACCTCAGAAAGAGTTCTTTATACCTGCAATAAATTTCCAGCCATCGTGAAATGTCAAGCCACACGCCTCTGCGGTCACATGACTGCATTTCAGACATTACCACTGGCTGCAGCTTCCTGCCATCATATAACTATGATTTGTGATTTTTTTTGCTGATTTCACCAAAAGCTACAACTGCTTAATGACTGCCATAAAAACAGTAGTAAAATCAGCCTGTCACGAGGGTGCGTCAATGACCATCATCACTTATAACCAAAATTCTAGTCCCAATTGCAATCAAGTCAAGAATTATCTCTATTGTCTAACAGTTAAATCTCAGTTTTATCCACCAACAGGTAAAAAAGATAACTACAACCATAGCTGTTTTCCCAAGGGTTACCCTTAACAGCAGCACTACACCCAGAGGGAAGGACAAATTAATTGGGAAAATAATTTCACTGGCTTATTAACCTTGCTTGCTGCCAATTACAGCTATTGTCTTTCCAGGCAAGCCATGAAAATTAACCAGAGATACTGTCCCACATAATTTTTTTAGAACTGATCTTTACCCACTCAGTTTTTACTTACATCACATGCACTACCACTCCCATACCAGACACAGCATCTCTGTCCAGAGCATTGAGCATGGACTGTCCTATGGTTTCAAAGAGATGATCAGGTTCCTGCATCAAAAAAAAGTTAACTTTAATTAGAGAGAGTTATTTTTAAGCATCTGTTCAAACTTAAGTGAATGTATTGAGTATAAAAAGAATGTGGACTGAAACAATATAGCCATATTGTCTCTTTGAAAGTCCCTAAAGAACAAGTTTGATGAGGATGGACAGGAAGAGGAATTACATATTAGATCTCTATGAAGGTATTTACAGAGAATATGAATACAGCTATGAAGCTTCTCATACAAGTTCTCTCTGGGCCATATCAATATATTCATGCATTCAGCAGGTAGGGGTAAAGCAGAATTCTAAGCAAAGCAGCATATGAACAAGCTATTTTAAACTGAAATATAATTTTTGTGCTGAGGAGAGGTTTATAAAGTGAAAAATACTGGGAAGAACTTGTACATATGCCCTAAAGCCCTATTAACATCTACTTTTTGAAGTCCAGAGGCTGGCTTTTATTAAAAGTGTTCTATTAAAGTAGCTAACCCTGCTATATTTCTTATGACCAGCTCTGTATTTTTCTTACCATGTCTGGCTCCCAAAGAGACTCACACATGCCATACATTTGCTCTGTACAGGTCCCACTGACCACAAAATCATCTGTTACCATCGGACAACCAATCAAGTCCAAGGAGCAGATAAAGGGTTCATAAGTGACTGGGTTTAATCCAGCAATTACCGGTTCTGTATAATAAGGTCCAAACCTGAAAGCAGCAAGAAAAGAAAATCATTACAATTAACTACATTTTAAAACTATAAATTTTCCTTGGCATGACTAGGAAAAGGTTTAAAGTATGTCCACAATTTGTCTATCTCCAATACTAAGAAGCTGGGGGGAAATCCTCATCAGTTTTGAAAATTACTTACTATCATCTCGAGCACGGAAATATTGCTATTTAATTGCAACTCCCATCTCCTCTTGATCTTAGCCATGCAACTAATAGGAACTAGAGTTCAACTAAATCTGAAGGAGCAAAAACTGCCAGCTAATGTAGCGATAATCCTGATGTAAACCAATTATTCAGGAAGTAAATCCTGGGGTGGAAAACATTAAGTCTCATAAAATAATTAATGAATTTGTATGCTCCACACAGCCATGATTAAAACCAATGATTCTGTTAGTGCTAGGTAAGAAATACACCAATTTTGATATTTACAGTATACCTTAATCTATGTATCATAGGGGTCTTAAACTTTGCAATAACGCGAACGTAAGGAGTAAAGCCTAAAATAAGTTCTGACACTTTGTCTATATGAGCCTGGTCAATTTTAAAAATTAGTGCCCATCCAAGTAAGTTGCTCCCGACTCCTTCCTAAGGCTCTCTGATCCTCAGTTCAAAAATAATTGCCTTATCAAATCTATTACTGAAATTTATTTTTTTAATAACACCAACTATATCCAGATATCATGAATGCTTGACTCTTTACCGTCTTTCATATAGGAGATTAGACACCATGCTCATTAGGGTCTGCGGCTTAATTTGCCTCCCTTCCTTCAGTTCATAGAGATTTAGTCGAAATTTGAGTCTTTGAGCACTGTAAGAAGAAAAACAAGAGAGTTTCAAATCTATTTTAAGGCAAAATGATCATTCTCTTCTATTTACCATCAAAGAGGCACAGAAGTATAGTTTAAAACATACTAGTTGTGCCTGCAAGTAATTATAAAATAGAAATGTGATGAAGAATTGCTTCAAATATGTTATTTCCCACTAATGTGATTAACACATAAATATATTACAACATGCCTAACATCCTTTACTACGATCAAGGCAAAAAATAATAAACCAATAGTAAACCAGAGTTTATAATTCTGGAGTAACAGGGGAATTTGATTTAGTAACTTTCTGTTTTGTTA
Organism: Diadophis punctatus similis; assembly: GCA_023053685.1. Lineage (NCBI taxonomy): Eukaryota > Metazoa > Chordata > Lepidosauria > Squamata > Dipsadidae > Diadophis > Diadophis punctatus. Next base: position 1,056,178 of record JALIGW010000008.1, on the reverse strand, counting down.
AGCAATCAATATGCTGTACCTCACTTTTCATTGTAGAATTTGAAATTCATGTAAACAATCTAGAGATGACTGCTTGCAGGCTTTTAAAATAATAATTACTATTTAAATTGTTCTAAAGGCAAGCAACCATTGTTTAACGGGTTCGCAATTTGGGTGTTCTCCTAGACCCACAGCTAAAATTGGAGCAACATCTTTCAGCTGTGGCTAGGGGGACCTTTGCACAGATCCGTCTTGTGCACCAATTGCGACCCTACCTGGAGAGGGAGGCTTTTCTCACAGTCACTCATGCCCTTGTCACCTCACGGCTAGATTACTGTAACACGCTCTACATGGGGCTACCCTCAAAGAGCATCCGGAGACTGCAATTGGTACAGAATGCAGCTGCGCGAGCAGTGGTGGGTGTGCCGAGATACACCCACGTAACACCTATTCTCCGCCAGCTGCATTGGTTGCCCATTAGTCTCCGGTCGCAATTTAAGGTGTTGGTTTTGACCTTTAAAGCCCTACATGGCTCAGGGCCAGGTTACCTTCGGGACCGCATCCTACCACATACCTCCCTACGACCGGTTAGGTCCCACAGAGTAATAGCAATAGCACTTTACTTATATACCGTTTCATAGTGCTTTACAGCCCTCTCTAAGCGGTTTACAGAGTTCAGCATATTGCCCCCAACAATCTGGGTCCTCATTTTACCGACCTCAGAAGGATGGAAGGCTGAGTCAACCTTGAGCCTAGTGAGATTTGAACAGCTGAACTGCTGAACTAGCAGTCAGCCTGCAGTCGCAGCATTTAACCACTGCACCACTTCAGCCTCCTCCGGGTCCCATCGGCCAAACAATGTTGGTTGGTGGGGCCGCGGGGGAGGGCCTTCTCTGTGGGAGCCCCGTCCCTCTGGAACCAACTCCCACCAGAGATTTGGACTATCCCCACTCTACTGGCCTTCTGTAAAGCCGTAAAAACATGGCTCTTCCGACAGGCAGGGTGAACAAGAAGATCAGATTCCCCCATGAATGAATGTTTTTTAAAATAATGTTTTTATCTTTTTAATTGTCATTACTGTTTTTATTGTACGTTTCTTATCTATGCTGTACGCCGCCCTGAGTCCTACGGGATTGGGCAGCCTATAAGAACATTTATTAAATTAAATTAAATTAAATTAAATTCTGAAAAGGACATTGAAATTTAGAATATTAAACCCACAATTCTGAATAGTTCACACTCTATTTCAAACCACATGCAGAAATGATCAGGGTTAGCACTCTCCAGATGCCTTCATTTAAAGTATGTCCCTGAGTATACAGAGACTGCAAATTTATTTAGAGTATCAGAGGAGTAAGCTTGTACCTTATTTCACATAAATATTTATCCCTAGCTACTGCGAGATGTTCTTCATTTTAGCTACTTACAGGTACAACTGTACAACCACAGTTGGGACTAAGCATATGGTCATTAAACAAGTCATAATATGACTGGGGCTGATTTTACAATCATTTTACTGTGGTCCAATTTTCCCAATTGACTTTGTTTGTTGGAAACTGCAAAACATAATCACATGACTACAAGTTGCTCCAACTGTTGTATATGTGACTTGATTGCCAAGCCCCTGAACTGCAATCATATGACTGCAAAGTACTTATAACTTTGACGACAGATGATAAGTCATTTTTTCCAAGAATGTTGCAACTGTGAACTATTGTTTAAAAAGCAGTTATGTTGATAACTATCTGTACTTTAGGTGAAGAAAGTAATTATATTGTTGATACTTTAAACCATTGTATTGGAAGTTAACTTGTTTCTGCAAACTCCTGATATTTTGAAGCTGTCTTCCTAGAGCCATTTTAGCCACTCTTGATTGATCCGAGAGATTCAAAAAACATCATCTAATTTACTTCCCTGCCTACCACTATAGATGTGAATAAATGGACAAGATCTCAAGGAGAGAGGGGGACTTGCCTTACCAAATTGGGAACTTTACCATCAGGCGGCAATAATGGTATGGTTAAAGGACTGGATACTTCTAGACAATAAAAGATTGCTAATACTAGGAGGACATGATTTGGGAATGGGTTGGCATGCTATAACCTGGGACAGTAAATACAAAAATCATAGATATTTCCAAAATCATTTAATAAGGAAAGTCCTCCTACAGACATGGATTAAAATGAAACACAAACACTATACCAAAATGCCATTATGGTTATCAACTAGAGAAATTATAAAAACTCCAACATTAATGAATTCAACTAAAATAATAAGATATAAAGATTTACTAATGGAAGAAGGAATGTTAAAATCCAGACAAGAACTGCAAGATCGGGACATATAAATTGATTGGTTTACATACATACAAGTTCAAAACAGATATCTTATTGACAAAAAACTATCAATTTCAAATGGAACCCCAAGAATTGGACAAAATTATGATATTACCAAATCAAAAATTAATTAGTAAATTTTACAAATTTTTATTATTATATGAATTGGAAGAGGAAACCGTAAAGGAAACTATGATCAAATGGGCACAAAATTTAGGGCACAACATTGAATTGGATAAATGGGGGAAAATGTGGAAAAGAAATTCAAAATTAACAGTAGCCACAGCATTTAGAGAAAATCAGTGCAAGATGTTTTATAGGTGGCATTTAACACCCGTAAGATTGGCAAAAATGTCAAATCAAATCTCACCACTGTGCTGGAAGAGTCATAATACACATGGTACATATTTCCATATGTGGTGGACATGGGAAAAAGCAAAGAAATTTTGGATCAAAATTAGTAAAATAATAAAGGAAATAATAAAAAATCGTATTGATTGAAAACCAGATCTATTAGGAATCATTACAGGTAACTACTCGAAAGAAATATATTATTTAATAGTACATACAGTAACAGCTGCCAGAATAACTTATGCAGCAAAATGGAAACAAAATGACATACCTAATGATGAAGAAATTATAAAAAAAATTCTCGAATGTGCGGAAATGGACAAAATGACTAAGGAGCTACAGGATAAAGAAGATTCTGAATATTATGTAACATGGAACAGACTGTACGAGTGGTTAAAGAACAAGGAGAAGAATGTATAAGGTGTAAATATTAATACATCAACTAGGAGCAGAAAGTAAATGTGTATATATCGAAGAGAAGAGAATATAAACATTTATATGTATTAGATGGATATATAAATAGTAAAAATATTAACTTTGATTAACTGATCTTCAATTGTAATAATAATGGTTGTAATATATGTTTGTATGTTGTGCATGTTTTTAAACGTAATAAAAAAATAAAATAAAAAAATAGATATGAATAAATGGACTTAGCTTCAACTTTTCAGTAACTTGGCCAATCATGACGTATTCATTTCCCAATGTTGGAATAAGAATAAAAATAAATAAGAATAAACTAAGAAACTAGCTACAAGATAATTACAGCTCTTATGAATATTCTAGTTTTCTTGCTTATATATACTTAATGCAATACTTACACTGTCTGCACATCTGTGGCAAGACCAGCCAAACCAATGAATAATCTGTCTCCCATTGGAAAAATTTTCTGGAAGTCTGTGGACACCATCTGAGCTTGAATACCAAATCTGCGATCAGCTGCAATAGCCACACAGTTTTTCCCTTTCATGGCCATAACAGCCCCTCCATTATATGACATAATAGACTAGAAAGAAAAAAAAGTTTAATTGAAATATGTCAAATGCAGCACTTTTTTACTAGAAGCTATTAAGTTGCACACATCAAGGTTTATCCCTATAAATATGAAGAACATTAGAATAAGCATATTTGAGCCACAGTGCAAAATATTCCAAAATTTAACCCCAATACTGGACACAGATAGAATGGGCTAAAAGAAATGTTCTATTTTGGTTCAGAGAGACTAAGTTTTTCCCCACTTCATTGTAATCACAGTACAAACAAGCTCTAGTAAGCACTTTTTTCCCCAGTGTTCCCATGATGTTGCCTTCATCCAATGCCTAATCCATGCTCCAGACAGCATTAAGTTGTCCTTAGCTTTCCCGTTTTAAAAATGATTTTGTCCCTAAGTAGCCAATTATGAATATAATCCTACAAATCCCAATACAGTTGGTGGTACTGTAAAATCACCTCCTGAAAGTGGGATCAGCCTGGTGTCTATTGGCCAGTAGAGGCTCATGTGGACACACCTCTCACTTCCATGCTTTGGACACCATCCTCCAGAAACAGGGCTGGAGAGGGAGAGATTTCTCTCTGCTGCTTCAACCCCCACCCTATCAGTAAACTGTTACTTGGGCTATCGGCAATTTGGCCTAATCTGGATGTCTAAACCAGGGATAAATTTGGAAACCTGGTGAATAAAGTTTCTCTCTTTACACTTGCCACTTCTCCTAGCTCATGCAGCCAATACCCAGGCTGGGAAAGATAGCAGGTGAAGCCAGGGCAAGTTCTAATAAATGGCTAATATTGTGATGTAGCCATTTGTCAAAACCTTTTAAATTATCTAACAGAATCTAACAGGATTAAGATGCTGCATAACTTTGAAAAATAAGTAGGCAAAATTCTAGTAGTACAGGGATCAGCAAATGCTATTGGTGGATCTTAGGAAAGTGAGAAGATTCAAGATCTCCTTGCAGAGCAAATGAGAGCATTATCCTCTGGCTGCAGGGCAGAACAGAAGCAATTTGGATTGGCAATGGAGACAACAGAATCTATGCCAATTTAGATTACTGCTGACTCAGAGGTGGAAGGAAAGCATTCTGTAAGGCTGAGCTATAAATCAAGCAGTCCGTAATTTAAATCTCTCCTGATATAAATTAACTATGATATAGTTAATATAATATAATATAGTTAACTATGATATAAATTAATTAAATTAACTATTATCCAAATCACTATTATCAAGTCCAGAATACCTTTGATAACAAATTATATTTTCCAAGCAGAGTTCTCAACAAAATGGTTAATATTAATCCCAAGGGACTAGCCATTATATAGTTATTATTTGTAATACTATTAAACCTAGTATTTATTAAATTATTTTTCATATAATAGATGTTTTGGGGGGGTGAGGTACCGAGGAACGATTTGAAACTTCATAAAGGAGTCAATGTGCTGATGAGTTTGAGGGACCCCTGCTTTAAAGCATGGTGAAAAAAATCTGTCTCTTGCTCCAACCCTAACACAGATTTTAAAAAGGCCAAGTCCCAGGCGCGCAATTATCACGCAAGGCCATGCATGCAAACCACTTTCACTATCTCCTCCATAGAAATTCAGGAAAGAAAGCAAAAGCTCCCTCCCCCACCCTCCCCTCATTTGCAATCAGCTTCTACAACAGGCATCGCTGAGAAGTCCATCAGCAACAGATCCGACGACCCCGGTATTTTTTCCCCTCTTCTCTTAAGCACACCGTCTCTGATCCGGAGAAAAATCTCACACCGCCATCAAGGAGAGTGGCCAGTGATCCATCCCTGGATTTAAGCTATTTCTCCTTCTCTTTTTACCTCCATCTCCCCCGCCCCCTCTTTCCAACATCGACTCACCATGATGAAAACCTCGGGGTGGAAAAAGCCCTTCTTCACGAACAACTCCGCCGCAAGACAAGCTTCCTTCCGCGGCTATTACACTAAGCCCCGCCTACCAGGACGTAGTACTTCAACATAAACTCCTGCGATTGGACAGCCTGCCTCTGTCAATCTAGGACCGGAGATGGGCTCTCGGTACAGGAAATGAAGAGTCATACCTGTTTGTCATAGAGATAAAATATAAGAGTAGTTCGTTGCAGTCTATGAACACGGGATTTGTAGCTCGAATTTTAAACGGCATTTTTAGATCATCCTTACTTTTCCAATTCGGAAGTTAGAGTTGCCCTTAAAGAAAAAAAAATCGAGCTCCGATACACCTAACTTTTCTTGAAAAAAATAAACTACAAAATATGCCACAGAAAAATAAAAGATAAAAAGAAAATTATGTACTAGCTCATTTTATTATTGAAAGTCTCATTTTCTGATTCTTTGGAAATAAGGAAATTATCAATTTGTTCAAAATATTATTCTCTATATTTAATAAGCAACTTTTTTTCACTCTACAAAGTCCCTGTTAAAAACATCAGTGAGAAGAAATTAAGCAACATAATTAACACAAATCAAGCGAAGGAAAATTGGGAAGCTGGTATGCATCTACAATTTCTCTGCTCCTTCGACTCCGAATGGAATAGAACGTTTTTCAGACCTGGGGTTCGAGATAGAAAGAACTGAAGAAGCTTCTTAGAAGCGAAATGTTTTCAAGGAAAAAACCAAGAAAGTCCAGTTGCCTTTTGAAAAAGCATCTTTGGGACATCCATGAACTGGATGATTGAGATTTTCCATAGACCAAACACTCTTTTTATGATCCTGTAATACCTTAATTCGGGATAGAAAAAAAATGATAGAGGAAGGAAGTTACTGGCAGAATAAAAAATTGTTAGAAGATAATTACACTAGAATGGGAGAGTTGCACCAAGATGTCCTTCTGCCTTTAATGCTTTTTAAAACTCTTTCATATAGATTAATGTTTCTCAACCTCAGCATGTTGTGTTCTGACTGACCTCTAACTGAACCCTAAACTTGTTTTGACTAGACGACCTCTGACTGAACTGTAAGTTGTTATATTTTTAGTTGAACGCTACCTGAACTGTTGTTGCCACCCAGGTCATGTGTTTGAATGCTCATACGCTATTGGTTGTTGTGTCTGGCAGCCCTCTATAAAAGAGCTAGCTGTCAGACCATGTTTTGCTGGTTACTTGAGCGAGCTGAGTAAAAGAGCTGTTATGAAGTCTGTCTCTTGTGATCCTTGCCCACAATTTAACACAGCAACTTTGCTATATTAAAGTAGATTTGAATTGCAAACATTGCAGTATACAGATGGCAGCTAAGAGATAGTTTTTTGTATCTCTGTGTTGCAGTTTGGATACAAAGACCTGTAGTTTTTTTTGCAGTGTTACAGTCCAGTAGCCTTATTAAAGTAGCACTAAAAAGGGACATATCATCTTTGCTATTCGGTTTCTATTGGTCTGAAAATCTTTTTTTTTTTTATTTGATTTGTAAATATTTATAAATCACACTGCCTGTTTGGCTAATGAAAAGAGGAAAGAAGGTGGGGGAGAACTGAAGATCAGACCGAAGAATAATTTATAGTTATGTTAATATGGCAGGTTATACGGTAGATCAAACTGTAATTCAAAAATTCTGCTTTAAAAGCTATTCTTAATATTTCAAATTTTGAAACAGCTGAGAATGAGAGGCTATTTACAAGATAGATGTAATATAATTGTTCATTTTGCAGAACAATTTTAGTGTTTCAAATTTTAAGTGGCTACTCAATTTTAGATGGTTATATTGAACTCTTCCATAAATAATGGTCTTCATATTGCAACAATCATTTTTTTATGTTTCTATTAAAAGCTCCATTTTGAAGAGAAGGTAGCAGTTCTGACCAATAGGACAATTTGCCTTTGGTATGTCTTTGGCATCACATATGTTGGAACTTATGACGATCATAGTCCTATACCATTGGAAAACATCAAATCTGTGATAGTTTTAATAAATACCACTTTTGAGCAAAATAGCCATTCATTATTTATCATTTCCAAGAATAATCATACCATTGATATACTGGTTATCTTATTTCCAGTCTTTTGCTAATAATCTGTTGGATGAATATTGCCTTTTCCCTTATCAACAAATATTGAATGAATGGTGAATTACTTTATGGACAGAGTGGATGAGATTCTGCAAAAAAGAGAGGTGAGAAGCTGAAAAAATGAAAGGCATTGCTGGAAGCCCTCTATGGAAATCGGGAAAGCAAGAATGCAAGATTGTGTAAATCATGATGACAAGTAAAATAACAGAAGATAGGTAACAATTTCACAACTGCTGGTATTTTCTATGTAGGTTCCAATATCAGATGTAAATATATAAATCACAGGTTGCATTATAAAATCACAGTGCACTAGCCTCCCCCCTATAGACACTTAAAGTAAATTGAGGAATATCTTCTCTTCTTTTTTAATTTTACACCTTTAAATTTATTTGAGTTTCTTACTTCTTTTCTGTGCTTTTGAAAGCATTGTCTACTAAGAAAGGGATTAATGTATTGTGTAAAAGTGAATGTGTAAACCACAATAGCTAGTTCACACAAAACAAAGCAAAGTACATTATGGCTTAGTGCAATATGTAAGTCTAGCAGTGCACTGTTAATTTTGAGGCAGGGGGTTTGCTAAAAAAACATAATAAGACTTTAAAAATTGAACACTAGAGGGAACTAGAAGAACTGAAGATTACAGTTAAAGGAAGAGAACATTCAAGTTCATCTTATATTACAAAATTAAGCAAATATTTTAACATTAGACATATTGAAGGATATTTTTTAATAATAGACCCAGGTAAATTTTAAGTATGTCTGCATCTATAGATTGACTGCGTTTAAAAGATATTATGGAAGAAGAACAAGTTTTACCTGACAAGATTGAGATTGATTTGAAAATCAATTTAAAAATGATAGGCTGCAAGAATAACATTGAAAAATATATTATACTGAATGTACAAAAGAAACCAGCTAATGTCTTAATAATTAAACGGAATATAGAAATAATAACCCAAGAAAGTGACCTGAATTATTTTCCTATATTGGGTGTTCTTAAACCTTTTGAGGAATTTTATGAGATGGGACAAAGAAAAAAAATGAAAAGAAATCAAATTCTAGCACACTATTTTAAGAACCAAAAATCAAGATTGTTAGAAGTAAAAGAAAGGAATGTATAGATGATTTATTTGATCAAAGTTAAATTGTTATGAACCTTATTGGATTTTTGCCAACATCAGGACTAAAATGATTATATTTTATGGATTTGATTATTGATAAGGGATGGGATATGGGAAGAAGAGATATTTGCTGTACTTTAAGAGAAGGTGATAAGTTACTATAATTGTTTATATTCGTGATGAAGATAGGAAGCCACTTCTTTATATATTTTTCTTTTTCTTTAATATAATTTTGTCTTTATTTTCCATTTTTTCCTATTTTTTCTTTTCTGCACCTTCTTTTTTTCTTTTCAATATTTTAATGTGCATTAGTAATTTTGAATAAAATTACTATAAGAATTATCACTAAAATGCACTTCCAGTGGAACAAGCAGAAGCTGGTAGATTTGGCTATGGACAACAAAGAATTCTAAGGCCCCTTTACACTTTCATTTTGAATTCTCTCTCTCTCTTGGAAGAAGTGACTGGATTAAGACAACCGGATAACAGGTACCAAAAGTGACATCCGTCCCTGGGTGGGCTCGAACCACCAACCTTTCGGTTAACAGCCGAACGCGCTAACCGATTGCGCCACAGAGACTGCCTTAAACGTTTTGTTTTTGCTTTGGATAGCAATCTGAAAAATGCTTTCTACATACCGCCACTGGAGGCAGAATAAATCGTGGGGAAGAGAGGGAGAGGATATGAAGTAGCGTGGAACAAAAATAAGCAAAAAGTTTCGTTTGATTTCGAGTCTTTCTCCAAATGAGACGATTCCATGTCAGATACAGGGTTCAGAGCCCCCTCCGGAGCTTTAAGTGCTTGCAACTGCCCTGCAAATGGCCTTGTCTCAATAGTTTCTCCGCTTCCCTCCCTTCACGGAAATATATGTTTTTTTGTTTAACCCTCTCCCGGAAAAGACGGGGATTCTCCAGGCTCGGTTTCTGTGAGTTTTCCGTTTGGAAAACATTTATTCAATTTCAAGCTATAGAAAGAACTCGAAAGCTTTGCCTGCTCTTTGGGCAACTGTCAGTCTTTCCATACAAAACCTCACGAACAGTGGCGGTGGGTCATTTCTTGGCATGTTTAAATTTGCATGGAGTCAGAAGAGGATACTCGTTTTATAAAGATTACGGTGCCCTGAATGGGTGACAATATTTGGGAAAAGCCGTTTCACCCCACAACGTGAGCGAAAATCTGTCGGTGGGAAAAGTTGCCTTGCGAATTCCACTTCTTGTCTCGCTTCCTGTCCCCACTAGCGAGCGTCGGACTGGCTGGGCCGCCCCTTGCTAACCGGGGAGAGCGGCTGTCGTAACACCACACATTCGGAGAGCCCGAAACTGACAGGCCGCTTCGTGACAGCGACAGAGGCGCCCCGCGCAACACGTCTGCGGGGTCAAACCAAACGCCGCCAGACTTGTCTGGGGCGCTGCGTTACTGTGTCCCTCTGGGGCGTTTCTCTCCCCCCCCCTTCCACTTGCTTTCCTTTCCGCGAGAGCTGTACGGGCTGGATCCAGATTGAGCACGCTCAGCGCAAGGATCCCCAAGAGGTTGGGAGCTCTTGGTCTCTTCCGCTGGTTTTGCCTTGTTTCGGCGCCGTTTGACACTTGGGCCTTCGGGTGCGAGTCGTTGGGGCTTTTTAGAGCAGACAGGCGATATCTTTGAGAGAGGCACCCTCGGAGTGGTGTCAGAATTAGGCAGAACTCTTACTCGGAAGAAGCCAGGCGGTAAAAGTGGGGGGGGGGGAGTGGGGAAGGATTCTGGCCAAGAAAAATTTACCATTGGCTTCCATGAGCCGGAAATGAGAGAGGGCGGTGGGAAATCAAGACTGCTGTTGCCGAGGTACCTTAATGAGAACCAGCAAGAGCCAATGTGCTAAGGTTCTAAGTGGGAAATTCTTTGCGACTTAGCGACTCTCTTGGGACCAGACGAAAACTAACCAAACGGGCTGGGTTGTTCTAAGGCAGAGGTCTTCAAACTTGGCAACTTTAAGACTCGTGGACTTCAACTCCCAGAATTCTCCAGCCAGCTATGTTGAAGTCCATACGTCTTAAAGTTGCCAAGTTTGAAGACCTCTGTTCTAAGCCTTCACTCCGCAAGCCTAACCCAGATTCAAAGAAGCCGATTGCGTATTATGTCAACGCAGCCGCTAGGTGTTTCTCCGAGCCGTCGGGTGTACACAGCCAAGGCTGACGGTCTTTCAAATGAGGGATAGAAAAAAGGAGTGCCTGTCCCACTCAAAGAAAAGAGGAGAAATAAATAGGGCTATATAATTATGACAATTTATATTACAGTATAACTGAATTTGGAAAAGGAATCAGCTGCCCCATCAACATTCTCCTGAACCCTCTCGGGTTTCTCCCTCGAGTCTAACCTTTCCCACCGAGGCGACCGATGAAAAGTGTAGGTCAATCATTTCAGTGTCTCCGAAGAGCACCCATTTTTCTCACCATCTAGAGGACCGGATGCGGGCAGTAACGGGGCTTTTGCCCCGCCGTCGCCTTTCGGCAAATCTTTGGAAACTTTCTCCATGGTCTCCAAAAGAGTCTGCCCTGCAGAGTAACATAGGGCGGCGGCGCCCAGCCTCCCGATCCCTCTCCCCTTTCGTCAAGCAGATCCCCATGCCAGCAACTTTCAAAATTCATGTACAGACCTGTTGGGTGGAGCGGGATTTTTATTTATTGGCAAGGCGAGGAGAGAGAAAGAATTTAGCCTTTCACAATTTCCTCTAGACTGTACTATCTCGGGTTCGGAGTGAGGTCGCCAAGTAAATTAAACGAGGACTTATATCTGCACTTAAGCGGAGGAAAAGCATTTCAAAGGGAAGACTGGATCTCCCTGTGCTGTTCTCGTTTTCTGAGGGGCGATGACTCGATGCTCTCTGTTGTAGTCCAGAGATGTCCAGAGAAAATCTTTCTGTAGGATTCTGCTGAAAATATACGACCACCCTGATTCATCGGAGAATAAAGCTGAAGAGGTTATTGTCCTACCGGTAGTTGAGAGGATTTTAGATGCATCTTATGGGTGTATCTTAAAATGGGATTAGTAAATAATACCTTATATAATCATTTAGACTGGTTAGAGAGTTAGGAATGATATCTCTTTAAAACAGCCTGATCTACAAAAATGGGTTACCTCAAATGCATTTTTGTCCATTAAAATAAAAGATCCAATCCGCAGTCTGGCAGTAACTGGCAAATCAAAGTTCTGACAAGAGGCTAGACTAGGAACCAAGAGGTCTTAAAAATACATTGTGTCTGTTATTCTGTTAGGAAACCCCTGTTTACCAGAAATCCTGGGGGCACTTCATTGAAAATAACCTTATTTCATCTAAGTGAAACTTATTGAGCTTGTTGACAAACTTGCTCAGGATTGGACTACATGTTACTGGGCAAAAGGGAAAGCATGGAATTATACAATTTTTCATCAGGTGCACCCAATAGTTTTAACCAACATGTCTTACTTTTCTTGCCTCTAGAGAAAAAGGAAGTAGTGCTGGAAATATCAGATCTGAATTATTTGGTAAACAGAATTGTTATAATGTCCTGGAAATTTCCTTAACATTAGAAGCTTTATAATTGTTATGTCCTCATGTGTGTAATTGGGTTACAAACAACTTTCAGGCCATTTTCTCACTGGTGATTTAGACTAGTAGTGCTCAAACTAAGCAGATTTAAGGTGTGTGAACTAACTTTCAGAATTCCCTAGCCAGTATGTTGATGTCCATGCATCTTAAGTTGTTGAGGTCGAGAAGTACTGATTTAGAGTGTTACCAACCATTGTTTTGGAGATATAAAGGCAATTTGGTGAGTGGTAAAGGCACCAGGCTAGAAACCAGGAGGTTTAAACACAAAGCCAGCTTGGACATTCTCATCCCTAGGAAACAAGGCCAAGCAACTTTCAAGATATTGCCAAATAAACTGCAGGAAATTGTTCAGGCAGTTGCTAAGTATCAAAACTGTTTTGAAGGCACATAAATTAAAAGGCAGTGCTACCGTATCAGAACACCTGTGGTTAGGTAATGTTGAGAATCATAATGTTTACAATAATGGCTCTCGACATTTTGAGAGTCAGTTTGACCAAATGGTTCAAGCATCAGGCCAAAAACCAGGACACTATGAGTCCCAGTCCTCCCTTAGGGTTAGGGTTAGGCCAGCTTAACCCTTAACCTTAGGCCAGCTGGGTGACTTTGTGCAGGGCACTTTCTCTCAGCCCAACTCAACTCATGGGGTTGCTGTTGTGGTGACAATAGGAGGAAGGAGTATTACATAAGGCTTGGGTTATTTAAAAAATAATAAAGAGAGGGAATAAATAAATATATAAGTAGCCCATTTCTTATCTAGGGGAACTGACCTGTATTTCACGTGTTATATAAAGATAAAAGGAGAAAGATCAGCTACAGTTTTCTTCATATTAAAATGGGGTTAGATGTGGAAGGAACAATTAAAGCAGTATTGGTTACAATTTGCTTTAAAAACTTAAACAATTTTATTTGGACATAAGTTTCCAGTACTTTCATTTGTTACTGTGTCTCTAGTTCTATATTTTACTTCTGTGGGAAAGGAAAATGTTCCCTAGGAAGAAAGTAGGCAAAAAATCTGCTGAAAATTTTGGTATAGCAAAAATTTAAAAAGCACCATCTTAAAAAAAAGATTTGCCACTGAATTCAATTTAGCATATTATACTATATCCCTTAGCATAACAACAACTGGAAATACAACAGATTTCTGCAAGATAATCACAAAGCTGATTTTGTAGGTGTACTTATTAAATTTGGGGGTAAGCTCTCTTGAACCCAGTGAACTTGTAAACCTGTATAAGGACCGTGTGCCATAGTCTCTTGCAAATATGCCAAGTTTGGCATTGCAGGACAAACTTCATTTTACTTTATTTATTTATTTATTATTAGGTTCTTCTATGCCGCCCTACTCCCTAAGGACTTTATATATTACCGATATGTAGTATGTGTCTAAAATTCTTCCTACATAACTTGTATCCCTGTGAAAGAGAACAAACAGCTCGTGTGTTGGGAGCAGGAAGCAACCGATTATTAAGATGTCCCCTTGGCTTTCTGGGGTTTTATTCTGTCTACTTGATCAGCTTTAAGACTCTGCTAATATCGCCTGGACTAATCTCTGAGCAGGTTTCTCTAGGATTGCACTCATAATTCAGGTTAGTGCGCGCACCTAAGAAAATGCAGGGTTCGAAAACTTAGACCGAAGGCTCAAAAAAAAAAATCGTCATCAACTCTGAAGCATTATCACTTATTCGCCTGGGGGAGAACTGAGAGGCAGGTACCTGTCTTTGTGCAGGAGGGTCGCCGGTGCTTTGTTGCAAGCTCCCGCTCCCTCCACGATTCTGGTCCCTGCCTGGAGGTTGCCATCTACGCCTTCCACCCACACGTCCGCACACAGTAGGTGGGGCTCCTGTGTTTTTGAGCACCGGCGCGGAGCAAACAAGAAAGGGTGAGGAAGCCTCCTTTAGTGACCCATCCGCTCCCCTGATCGCTCCCTCCTCTCGATCGAGGCACAGGAAGGTCGAGACGTCAGTGGGTCTCCGGGCGAGGCTGTGGCAAAGTCACTAGGGTCAGAAGATGACACGGCGGTCTGCGAAAGGATCTGGAAATGCCTTCCCCCGGCTAGTTGGGCTATGCTGTGTACCACGGCTTAAGGCAGACCGCATCCCAAGTCGTGATTGAATATTTGAAGAAACACCGTGGATCAGTTCATCCCATTGAAAGCAGCGGGACTAAATTAAACAGTAGGACCCAGAAAGATTTCAACTTCTGAGATGTTTTTTTAATATATTGGGCCATTGTTTTAATGAAGGAGGGAAACAGAGAAAAACATGGATTCGACATACACCCCCTCCCCCAAAAAAAAGAATCAGGGGAGGTGACACAAACGACTGTTCGGCCACCGGGCCCCTGCCTTGTCAGGAGGATGGGACTAATAGTCCAAACCCTCCGGAGGGCACCGGCTGGGGGAAAATCTGGCACTTCGAAGGGAAGAACCGCTTCTCCCCGATCCACTCTTTTCGCTTTCAATTGGAGACCGAAAAGATATGTCCGCGGTGGGTCTGAAGGAATCAGAGAGACATCTGCATGGGGGGTGACAAGATTCGAAGGGGTGGTTTCTGCGTCTCGAGATGGTGACAGACCGTCAGGCAGGTTCGCTGGGCTGGTTTTCTAGCGAGGAAAGTGGGGAGGGAGCTAGAAGGGGGAGCGGAATTCCTCTGCAATTAGCTGCCTCTCCTCCAGCATTGCTGTGGGACCCTGATCTTCGAAGGAAGTGGGTTTTCGGCTACTGATCTCTTTGAAAGCAACTCGGGGACCTCGCTTTGATGTCCTTTCTGGCGCTGTCCGTTGAAATCTTCGAGGGCTGTCGAAAAGAACAGCTTCCCCCATTCAAAAACGCCTGCCAGGAGGAGTGACGTCTGGCTGACGCGTCTGTTCGACCAGCAGCAGCAGCAGCAGCAATAGCTCGAGCGCGCCCAGTTTGCTGCGGCACTTGGATCTGGCTGTGCCCGGCGTCCTTACAGCTCCCAAAAGGCGCTCTAGGGCTGCCCGGTGTCAGCAGGATGCAAGGCTTCCGGTCGAGACCAAGCTCCTACATTGCGGAGGAAGGGAAAAAACAACTACCAGACAATACCGTAGCAGCGGCGCTGAGAAGAAAAAAAGTTAATCTGTTTTAATTAGGCCGATACAAAGTTCTGAAGTGGCTTTCATTCTTCCGATTCTTATCCCTTTTTAATCAGGATTTATGATCCATTCACCAGCCACTGGTTGGATCTGAAGTCCGCCTTGCTCTTCCCAACCACGTTCTTGAGTGGCCGCCATGACTCTTAAGCAGTGTTTCCCAACTTTGGCAACTTGAAGATGTCTGGACTTCAACTCCCAGAATTCCCCAGCCAGCGAATGCTGGCTGGGGAATTCTGGGAGTTGAAGTCCAGACATCTTCAAGTTGCCAAGGTTGGGAAACACTGCTCTTAAGCAAGGAAAGAAGGGATCCGCCTGCCTGTCCAGGAGCTGGCTCGGTAGTGCAGAAAAAACTTGTGTGGGTAGGCGCGGAGTTTCGCCACCAGGCAAGCAGCAACTATGTCCAGGTGGCCCGCAACGACCACGTGCAAGTTCACAAACCACACGAGGAAGGGTGTAAGCGTGATGTGAGGATATGTTCATGGAACTAAATGGGGTTGAGGAATCTGACGGTAGAATAGTACACAGTAGAACCACAGACGGACTCTTCGCCGTTGTTACCACTAGAGAGAATTTTAAAAACCGTGACCCCTTCAGGAAGGCTGGTTTTAAACTGACCAGGCCATCCTGAGCGCAACAGCCACTGAACTCTTCTTTTCTATCCTCTGGAAAGGAAGATCAAAAGCAGAGCTGGGATCAAAAGTTCGCAAAAAGCAAATTCCAGCCACTCCTCAAAAAGAGCTGACATTCTGAAGTCCATAAAAAGAAGAAAAAAAATCAAACCTACGGTATTTTAAATTTATCTCTGCTCATAAAACGTTTATCGTTACTTCCAAAAAGGATCATTTTTGAGTCACCCAGCAGACTCCTACAACCGAAATCCTGTACTCCGGATTGAAAAGCAAACTATTATCAGTATACTCAGAGCCTCACTAGTTTACCTTTGAAAGTCATCTGTTTGCAACACCCATCTGGACTGGTATCCTGCCGTCCTTAATTTTTAGCTGGATCATTTCTCACTGTCAAGAAAGATAATCCGCAACACCTCCCCTACCCCTACCCCTTCTATTTTCTATTTTGTTTTATTTTCGTTATTTCTCTCATAATCATAGCTCCTTACCAATTGGATCGTGTGGATTTAGGTTTTTAGAAAACTACTGTTAAGTAAAGAGTATGGAGTCTAAACATGCCCTAGTCCAAGAATACAGACACATGGGAAATGCAGTAAATTACTACTGTATTTTGTTATTCAGATACTATTCCCTCCTTAGCGGTTTTTTTCTCACATTCGTAACGCGTCAGTTTTCGTAAGACCTATGGAGCAAAATTGTCGCGAAATGCTATATTAGAAAAAAAAAATTGCATGTTTTATTCACGCGGCAATTGTTCAGATTTCTAATAAAAGTCCTGGAATTCAATAGAACTGTAACCGGGCGGAGTTTTTTTGTCGCTAAATTAATCTGAGGCTATAGGACTGGAGGCGCGCGTGTTTCTGTATTCAATATTCAAAGACTTCGGGATTTTTATTGCAGTTTAGCAGATTTTCCTAAACGTCTTCTCGACGCTTTTCTTCCTCGCCTCCGCAGGCACCTCTTTTCTCCAGCCGACCCGAGGGTTTGACCGGGCGAAGGGACGAGAGAAGAGGGGAAGGGAAGGGCGCACCAAAGCCGCGGCTTTGTTTCTTCCCCGGTACAGCTGAGCTACAGCTACTCGTTCCAGTTCGGTTTTGTTTCAGCTGGGCAGAGGAACTTGACGCCTCTGTAGTCTGGCTGTAGCTTGGGGGCTTGGACTGTTGAGCTGCTTTTTGTCTTGTCTGGAGGCGGAGAGGCAGAAGAGACCCCGTTGGTTCCTCTCCTGCCGTTCGCCGCCGCTTCTATTTATTGTTTTTTAAAGGGACTTGGCTCCTTGGCAAACACCCCTAAGGAATGAAATCACGTGGCTACAAAGGGGGCTGGGCTTGCTGTCCAGAGGACGGGGGGAGGGCCCTTTTGTTGATTTCCCTGCCCTCCCTTTCGCACGGTAGTTCAGCCGCAGGAGGAGGGGCGGCTGCTCCCAGAAGCTCTGCTTGGAGTCTGTTATATACATATGTATATATTTAAATTGGAGAGTGAGTAGTATAAACGGGACGAGGGGTGTGTTTTCCCCCCACTCTCTCCTTTCTTCTGTCCCGTATTTTGCTGCTTCGGTGCGCCCCTAGAAAGGATCCGCGATCAGGTAGGGCTTGAACACATTCCGCTCCCAAACCAACCCCCCTTTCACCCGGGAGAGCTTTCGCTGGCCCCGGGCGGTGCCCTTCCTCTTCCCCTTCGCTTCTCTCTTTGTCACTCCGTCGCTCCTGTTCGCCGTTTTCTTCCTTTCCCCCTCCTCACTTCTCGGTGTTCCTTTCAAAATGGCCGATCTCTCTCTCGAAATTTGTCAGCCCTTCTCGGCTTTCTTTGTTGTTGTGGTGGTGGTTGTCGGCGGGGGGCTTATTCACTGCTGGGAGGGATGCTGCGGAAGATTTTCCAAAGTAGCCTCTTCGGATTTACTGATCTTGGAATCATAGGAGCCCCATCCTCTCGCCGCCCGCCCCCGCCCGGCTGTGCAGCTAGGGCGCAGGGCGGCAGCTCCGGTTCTCTTTCGCTGGCGCCTTTGGGCAGCAGCCGGGGGCTTTGAACTCGAGAGGCCTCTTAGCCAAGAGCCGGAGCGGCTGCAACTGAGCCCGCTTGCTACAGAGCGGAACAGTGGGGGCTAGAAAGCTCATTGGACTGGGACTAAGCCTTGACAGGCAGGAAGCCTGTAGTCGGCAAACTGGAACCGGAGGCTTGGCCGCGGACCTCTCCTCTCTCGCAAGAAGAGGGGGGCAGCTTGCGAGATCCAAATGTCAGGCGGGCAAGTGTGCGTGCAGTTTGTCCTAGGCCCGAGTGACGTGTGTGTGTGTGTGTGTGTGTGTGTGTGTGTGTGTGTGTGTGTATGCGCGCGCGTTTATTTACGAGGAGGGGGAATAAGGGGAAATGTTATCAATTCTTTAAAAAAGACTCGTTTCCAAAACTCGTGCCTTCCGGATCACTCGGACTATAATACCCATAATCTTAAACCACCTCCATAGCTGGGGGAACGTGTAGTCCGCAGCTCTTGGAATTGCCAGGGTGGATTGGATTTGATAAACGGGAAGGGGGGTTACAACCACAATATGGCGCATTACGTCGAGAACATTGGGGAAGGAAGGGAGAAGGAATAATATAATATTTCGCTTTGCGTTGAAGCAGAAAGGTTTTGTGATATGCCTGCCTGACTTTCTTTCTTTCCTTCGCCTCGGGCCGCAGCGGGTTAAAATCTGATCTGGAAAATCTAGACTGGAGCGAGAAAGGGGTGTGTGTCTGTCATTCCTAAATCACGTGGGAACACGCTTTTCGGAGGGGGTGGTGGTAAATGGGGGATGAAGGAAACTTCCTGGGGATTTTATGGGGAAGACACGTGAAAGAAGCGGGGGAAGGCAGAGTAAGGGTCGCCGTTGCGAGGTTTGCCGGCTGAAGATAGGATGGAAAGTAGGGACCGAGAGAGAGAAACACCCCCCCTCCCAGCGTCCCTGCCTGAAAGATCGGCTAGAAGGAATGTAAGAGATCTGGCTCAGTGTGGGAGGGGCTAGTGGAAATTTTTCAAGGGCGCCGTGCGCTGTTGTCCCTCGCTACCCCGTTCTCTCCGGAAGGAGAAATAGAAGTAACATTAACAGAGATGTGGGAATAGAAGTAATTTACCTTCCTGAACGTGGGTTATTCATTCCTCCTCACAAAATTCACTTTCCTGTCTTGGATTCCGATCTTTTTTTTTTTTTTTGCTAAAGTGGTAATTTCTGCTTTATTACAGAAAACAGATATTTTGTTTAACTTCCAACAAGTTAACTTAAGGAGTAGAAATAGATCTTGTTTTCTAATATTCAACAAAGAATCCGTATCTCTTGCATTGAAAGGAGGCATAGGCGCCCATTTTTTATACCCATGGATAGAATAATGGTTACCATCTTTCACATTTTCTTTGAAAAGTTAGAGGCTGTTTTTTAAATTTAGAATTAAACAAGGAATTAGTGCCCGCAACATCGTAGTCATTCAATTATTAACTTGAAGGGGGGGGATACACTTGGAGTGAATGTCCTTGAATCTGGGGTGTCAAACGGCTCCTTTTTTTAACTTTCGAGGAAAACCGTTTTGGCTAGTCTTTTGCCTTAAATTTGAAGGAAGAATTTTCTAGAAAGTCTTTTTAGAAATCCTTCTCCGTAGAAAGAGCCATTTCTCCATAAATTAAAAAAGCATCCGAAATTCCAGCTGCCACAAACAAATCACAGTCCAAAGTTCTGTGCTTAATGAAGATGAACCCATATTCTTGTGTCTTTGTTACCGTTCCCCCAATATTGTCTCAAGTCTATCTTTTCAGCTTTGAAGAACAGGTTTGTTTAACAGCCCCAGCCCTACGTTTTTTGCCCCTCGTATTGCTTTTAAGTTAAAGTATCTGTTTCTTGGGGTTTTCCTCAGGTCTTGGATAGGATTCCACCGCTGAACCTGCTGTATGAAAGCTGAGGGAGAAAAGTAGTAGGAGCTAGTGCTCCAGATTGATAGAAGGTGTATTATTCGTTTGTTATTGGGGTGCCTCTTCTCCTGCTCTGTTTACCCCTCTCCCTTCCACCACAAGATCAAACAGTCTGTGAACATAAATGGATACACACACACACACACACACACACACACACACACACACACACACACACACACACGTATCTGTGTAAGTAGTATTTGCCTTGTATAGTGGTTTGGGGGAGATGGAGAAAGAGGTAGTTCTTGATCTAGAAAGAAGCTACGGAAATCTTCCTGTACTCACTCACTCACTCACTCACTCACTCACTCACTCACTCACTCACTCACTCACTCACTCACTCACTCACTCACTCACTCACTCACTCACTCACTCACTCACTCACTCACTCACTCACTCACTCACTCACTCTATCTATCTATCTATCTATCTATCTATCTATCTATCTATCTATCTATCTATCTATCTATCTATCTATCTATATCTATCTATTTATTTATTTATTTATTTATTTAAATAGATTTGTATGCCGCCCAACTCCCGGGGGACTCTGGGCTAACAACATGTCAAATCCATTTATAAGTATAAAATCATATAACAATTAAAAACTACAAAAGTTAAAAAAACATCTAGCATTCATAACCAGGGGGGAGACCCATATATAGTCTGATTGGTCTCACTTTCACCCGCCTGCCGGAAGAGCCAGGTTTTTATTGCTTTACGGAAGGCCAGCAGGGTGGGGATAGTCCTGATCTCTGGAGGAAGTGGGTTCCAAAGGGAGGGAGCTCCCACAGAGAAGGCTCTCCCCCTCGGCCCCGCCAACCGGCATTGCTTGGTCGATGGGACCTGGAGGAGACCAACTCTGTGGGCCCTAACCGGTCGTAGGGAGGTATGCGGCAGGATGCGGTCCCGAAGGTAACCTGTTCTGAGGTGAGACAAAAAATCTCGATCAACCCTTCCCCAATCTGGCACCTTCTACGGGTACTATCCCCTCCCATCACGTTCAGAAAGCAGGGCCGTGGAATTGGTTGGAACTCTAGACGACACCTATGGAAATCAATAGGTCAGGGAGGTGAACAAGTGTTTAGGGTTTGATGGGGGAACATCAAGCCCACTCAGGGCGCTGTCAAGCCCACTCAGGATGCGCTCTCCAGGAAACAATAGGCTGTTTAAAGCAGCTTTCTCCAATCTGATATCCCCCAGATGTGTTGGGCTACTTCGTCCATAAATCCAAGGTTGGAAGGCACCAGATTCCGGAAGGCCGGACTGAATTCTTCCAGAAGAATAAATGAGGTAGAGGCTAACATAGCCGCGTTTTGGGGCGGGTGATTGATTTTTCGGATGGCGCAATGCACATATTGAGGAAAAGATCGTAGTCATGTATGCTCTGGATGAGGGGCTTCAAGATCGAGAGGTCCGTCCACACAGTGATGAACGGGAGGATCAATCAGAGTAGATGTCTCTCCACCGGCCAAAGCCGGTGGAGCTTCAGCGTTTAGTCTTCTCCCGCCAATACACCTAGCCGCGTATTATTGGAGCCGGCACGGGGGTCAGGCTAGATGGACCCGATCCCAGCCGCGGGTCAATCGTCTCCCGACGCCTTGGCCGACCGATTCTACATTCCCCACTTGGCTGGGAGAAATAGCAAATAGGAGATGGGCATCTCTAGAAGTAGGAGAGGACGGGCATCACACTACTCGGTATCGGAAGCTTACCAGAGTAGCGGAAGGAATGCGGTACTCGGGGTCAGGCAATGAATCCCACGCAGGGAGAAAGAACAGCTGCTCCTTCTCCCCCTCAAAGGGTTTCCGCTAATCGCCTTTTGGCTGCAAGTCACTGGGGAGCGGAGACCCGAGAAAGAAGGACCCGCCAGCCTCTAGGAGGGGGACATTTCGGCGTCAGACCCCCACCTCTCGCCGCCGGGTGTGTCTGTGTCGGGGTGAGGTACACAATTCTACCTCCCACTACCGTCTTAGTGGGAGACGCCCACTAAGCTCCAGGAATCGGAACTCTGGTAAGTAACTCCGTCTCTCTCTCTCTCTCTTTTCCCTCCCAAGAAAATCAGTCTTAGCCTCTTTTCCAAATTCTTTTTTCCCCACTGGAGGAAATAACCGCGATTTTTCAACCAAATGGATTTCCCGGTAGAGACGGCTCAGCGACCTGAGGTCTCTCCCTTTGAAAAACGTTCACACTGTCAGGGCGACAGAGCAGCCGGGTGCCTTCAGACAGGCTAGGCTGCCGCTTCTGCCTCCCTAGTGAAGACCGGAGAGGCAGACTTTCCTGCAGCCTCCCCTTGGCCCTGAACCAGCCCAGACGGTTCCTCCCCCTCGTCTCGCCCTGTAAAACTTTCGCTTCCACGGGACGGGAGTGGGTCGTATGTTTGCTGGTTTTGAGGACTGCACTTCGCCTTTCAATCCGGCAGCTTTCCAGGTGAGTTTGGGCAGAGGGCAATGCTATTTAAAATCGGAATTTCTACCACTGGTTTCCCAGGATATAAATCCAATGAATTACTTTTTAGTCAACGGGCTCTTTTAGAAAATGGGTGCAATGCAAGGATGGCGTCCCTTTTCCTCTTGCGGAGAGATGTATATGGGGGAGTGTGTGCTTGTTTGTGTGTGAGACAATATGCACCATCTTGGGCTGAAGATCTCGGATTTGACTGGGTCGAAAGCAAATGTTTTTTCGCCATCCGGTGCTGAATTTAGTTACAATTTTTTTTAAAAGCGAATGGAAACTCTGAAGTTTGATGGCCTACAACTGGGGACTGTGAAGCCCCGCCATTTTTTTCTTGCCAACAATATTGTACTGGGAAAGGAACTTCTCTGCCTTTCTACAGGGTCAGACCTCTTCGCTTTCTGAGTGGCGAAAGTGATGCAAACCGGGAACGTTCTAGATTGAATTCTGTTCTAACAAAACGTTTTCTCTTGGAAAGGGGGGGCGGGGAATCTCGGCATCCCGCATTCGGTTGTGAAAGAGGACATACATTGTTTAGTCCAACTTGGCAAATGTGCATGTTTGAGCAGAGGAAGCATAACTCAGAGATACCCAAACAAATTAACCTGTGATTATTTCCCTCAGTTCAGAGCTTCCCGCAGCTTAGATCCTAATTAATCTGTTTCAGTTAAACTAAAACCCAACAACAAAAGAAGTACGTAACACCAGAAGGCATGAATGGATCTCCGGAGCCCATCCTTTCCTGCAGGTAGTCGTCTTTAACTTGATAGGGGACTCCATCTCCAGCCAGTTTGGAAACGAGATGAAGCAAGCTTGCCTCTGGTTGGTAAATACAAGGGAGGTGCTTTTCACTTCCAGGCCACGGGGTCAAGTTACATTTGTTTCCATTACCACGCTGATCTCTGCCTACTCCGAATCAGCCCTTGGGAGTTTATTTTTGAGTAAAAAGGTCAGGTAAGGAAACAGCAATAGCAACTTTCTTATTTTCTTTTGGTTTCTTCAGACGGAAGGGAAAATAATCCAATGTGCATTTTTTTTTTGCAAGTATGGATTTGGCTGCATAATTTAAGAAGGCTTTTTGAAGCAGTTTATGGAACAATTATAGCTGTAATTTTTAGATGAGAACGAAGGTTTGGCAAAGTGTTGGTGGGAGAAACAAATTGAACCAAGAACTGGATGAAAATAACCCCAAATCCAAAAAGGCAAAGCGCTACCAATGAGCTGCATGCTGGGTTAGCTTCAGTTCATTTTCTTGAGAAGCTGGCTGTGGCTGGGTAGGTACAAACCTTCCCCAATCCAAGCCTTCCAGATAGTTGAACTGCCATGCACATCATTCATAGCCGCCTACTGATCTTGCTGGCTTGTTAGAGTAATCTTAATCTGTCTTCTTCAAATAATGTAGGTTGGGGAAAAGTTTGAGGATGTTAGTAATGGATATAATCTTGTAGCAACCTAAAAATATTAATTGTCTCTTAATGTACCTTTGGTGGTTTACAACCTTTTCATCAAACCTGGAAGTCTAGGAAAGCTTGGTATTACATATACATAGATCTCTCTCTCTCTCTCTCTCTCTCTCTCTCTCTCTCTCTCTCTCTCTCTCTCTCTCTCTCTCTCTCTCTCTCTCTCTCTCTCTCTCTCTCTCTCTCTCTCTCTCTCTCTCTGCATGCATGTGCACATCTGCATGCATACATGTATGTGCATGCATAGGTACACATGCATGTTGGGGGGAAAAGAAAACTAAAAGATAAATAAAAGAAAATAGTAAAAGAAAAAAAGAGTGACTTTAAACAAGCAGTAATAAGGTATGAGAACAGGTATCCTTGTATCCGCAGCACATTTGTGTGATAAGACACTTCAAAATTGGTTTAATCCACAAAGAATGGGGTTGAATCTCCATATGAAGTCTAGTGCAGTTGTTTTGCAAAGAAAGCTGCCTTTATTATTCTTTGAGTCAGCCTCTGAAAACTGAAACATTCTTTGTTTTGTTTGAGCCCAGGATGTTGTTATTTCTGGTGTTAAACTAACTTTTTCTTCTTTGTAGAAGATAGATGATGGCTTATAGTAGCTGGGAGAATGGGAAAGGGTCTGTTTTCCAAACAAAAAACAAAAAAACCCCAACCCATGGTTGGGAGAAATATTTTTTGCATCTTATCAATTTGAAAATTTTTCCAAGCTGGGAATGGGAAGGTTCTGTTAATTCAAAATCTAACCCCATCAAGAAAGATATCAACAATGACTCAGCCAAAATCCTTTGTAGGAGCAGAGAGAGGACTATGTCTTTTTCAAAACAGATGTGCAGGGTGAAGCTCCTGGCTGACTGACCCAAAATACTTTGTCACTTTCTAGTCCCCTGCCCACCTATCTAAAATTTAACCTTAACTCTGTTTTCAACATTGGGCTATTTCTCCCTCAGTCTTAAAAGTCTAAATTTGTAATATTTATTTTCTATGTATTTTCTGTAAAAAGTTCTATCCCACTTCAGTGGTTATTCCAGAACAGCAATTAAGATCAATTGATTATATTTGCAAAATATGTAGGTTAAACAAAAGTTGTATTGATTTTACATTAATCCTGGAAATTAATATCACCCTTACCTAGAAGTAAACCCCAGTGAATTCAAAGCAGGGAGATAATCCCTGTGTGGGGAAGAGGTCACAAGATGTTGTTCTGGGATGGGGAAATCCAGGTTTTGCTCCACTCCCAGCCAGTGGTGGTGGTGGGGTGTCAGTCACTCCTTTTCAACCCAACCTATCTCACAAGGTTGTTCTTGTGAAATAAAATAGAAGAAAGATTACTGGAAGCAGAGTATCAATCAAGTAAGTACCATTCTGCTGTAGAAAAGTAATTTTAGATCCCAAAATGATTGATTTGTTGATAAGGAATAAGGAATTAAGCACAATTTGAAAGAATGCTTTAAGAATGAAGTATTTTAAATTTTGCATGATGATGAAATGAATATGAGTACTGTACTGCAATCAGTCCCTGTGTGGGGAAGAGGTCAAGATGTTGGTCTAAGATGGGGAAACCCAGGTTTTGCTCCACCCTCAGCCAGTGGAGTGCCTTTTTTCAACTCAACTCTTTTTCAACTCAACCTACCAGCAATATGCTTATCAAATACTAGAAACAAAAATAATGAGATGAACCTATAACATGTTTCTGGAAAACAAGCATGTTGTGAGCAGTAGCACTTCTAATAGCCTGTCGTTTCCTAGACCAAGCCAGGGATTGGTACTGAACCCATCTGCTTGTCTAACCTCTAGGGCCCCATGACTTTCTGCCATAAGGGTACCATTGATTCAAAGGGGGAAATGATTGTAGTACAATACCCATATTCATTTCATCATCTGGCAAAGTCTAAAATATTTCATCTTTGAAGCATACTTTCAAACTGTGCTTAAAAGGCACAAAGAGAGAGCTGTCCTTTTCTATGGTTTCCTTCCTACCCATGCCTCTTTGGAGACTGCTTTGAGATCAAAGGGCCACTTGCCTCTGAGTAGACTTTCATTAAATTGCCCTTTAAGTATTGTGTGTATTGTGCTCAAACCCCTGGCCTGGTTTTTTTCCTGCCTAATTAGGGGTCTACTAGGAAGGAAGACGTGTATCCTGGCTTTCTTTGATTGCCTGGTTGGGAGTGCAGCCTATAGCTGTGATTTTGTTCCCAGGGAGTAGGGCGGCCTATAAGAACCCCAAAATAAATAAAATAAATAATAAATAAAGGCAAAATTTTGTGACTTGGCAAATGCTAAAGGTGGTGGTCAAAATCCCAAGTTCTTTTCAGTCCTCTTTATTAGCCAAAACGTTTATCCACTAGGTTTAGAGGCAGGATAATTTTAGGCATGTTTATTCAGAAGTAAACCGTAAAGGGAAATCAACGGGACTGCTGAGTGGGACTTCCTTGCAAGAAAGAATTTTGGGGGTATGGTCTCCTCCTTACAGGTCATTGCTATGTCTAGAGGGGAAAATTGTTTGGTCTCTTCAATTGTGGCCTGAAAGTTGGGCCTGGGTTAGTTGAAATATATTTGAAAACTACCGGTATATAAAAGTGATAGGCTGAGGATATAGGAAATCTTTATTTTCTAATTTATGTATTTATGGGAGGAAAAGTAATTCTTATAATTTCCAGCAAAGTTTTTGTGAGACACCTTCCTATTTTAATCTATGTAGTAATCCATCTATACTGTTCCTCTATCCTTTACTTGGTCAAATCCTTCATTTTTTTCTGCATACCTTTCTGTATGTTATTACTTGGTTGATAAAGGAAGGTTCTTTATAGCAATTTTCATTAGTTTATTGCCTGGGGCTACAACTCCCAGCAACTGATGAAAACTTTAGTTTAAACCATTTCATGTATTGTGGTTTTGGGGATTTAAAAAAAAAAGTTTATAAGGCCTTTTTAAAATACAAACATATTTAACAGACTGAACCATCAATTAACAATCTGGATTAGATTTGCATAACATGCTGGCTAAAAATATGTGCTAAATGAGCATTTGTTAGGGCATCAGAATGCAAAAATTGTGATTATGTATCCCAAACACTGGGATGCAGGACATAAAGCTTTGCATCCATATATCACCCTGTATCTATCTATATATTGCTGAAACTCCCATGTCTATAATCCTTAGCTGGCCAAAACAGTGCCTCATAGGGCAACAATTTTTGAATCAAGATACCTCAAATGGGCTAACTTACAGAATGTGTTTCAAAATCCATGACCCATGTCTCCCATGAAATTGAAATTTGGCAAATTTTATTGAACATTTTATGACATAAAAATTATTACAAAGCATTTTATGACATAGTATAAAATATTATAAAACATTTTCTGAGGTCAACTCAAAGTTTAACTGTGCTGCACAGTTCAACATGGGCTATTTACAAGGCAGATACATCTCTGAGAATCTCACTGAATTTTGAAGAACTTTTCAAGTGTATTAGAAACTCTGCAATTGTTGAAATCATTGAAGAATCTGGTAAGAAAGTATTTCTGAACTGATTACCCAAAGAATCATGGATTGTTCATTGTACATATAATTCTTGCATCACCCTTTGCTATGAACTGATGGTCTATCTTGTATTTCAACATGCCTTGCAGTCTCAGCCCTTCTGTGTGTATCCATGGAGAATCAATGAATTTCCACTTTCCATGGATAAGGAAAATTGAGATATTACCCCTTCTTGGCTCATGTGCCATTTCATACTTACGTAAATCATTGTGCTCAGGGAAGGAAACCAACCTTAAATCTCTGCTTTATAATGAAACTCACTGGACGTCTTGGGTCAATAACCTTCTGTCTTCTTTCTCAGAGATATTAATGATGCTTGGAACTAACTGAAGAAAATGCAAATTTGATAAATTTATCAAAAGTACATTCCATAGAGGTAACACAATGTTTAAATTAATAAGGGACTTTTGCAAACCTTGACTGTCATGAATGTCTTTTAAAATAAAATTGTTTTTTAGAATTAACTTAAAGATTTAATGTTACCATTAATAATTTTTTAAAGTTTGAAGAATCAAACTGTTATTAGATTGCTAAAATGTTGTAAACTGGTTCATTTAAGATTATAGTTTAGTTTAATGTCTTTAGAATATTCTCCTATGTATCATAGCAATATAGTTTATACTTCTCATGGCAATAATAAATAGAACTCTATTTACCCTTTGACTCTAAGATTTTCTTGAGTTAGATTCTACTCTTATATCCATTCTTCTACCCACATCTCCAAAATTCCTCAGGTCACCGCCCCCAACTCCTGCTGAAATTTAAATTGAAAAGAGGTGCTCTACACTACTATAACCAATTGTCACAGGGACTGCAGGGAAACTCCACACATTTCTGCTATTATTTTCCAAATTGGCACTATTAGCATTATTTGAAACACTTTTTACAACCATGTACACTTTTTACAAACTTCAAACTTGACAGCTTTAAGACTTGGGGACTTCCACTCCCAGAATTCCTCCTCCAGTCATGCTAGCTCAGGAATGGGAGTTGAAGTCCACAAATCTTAAACTTGCCAAGTTTGAAGACCCTTGCACTCCTAACCCCTAACCCAGGGGTCTTCAAACTTAACAGCTTTAAGACTAGTGGACTTCAACTCCCAGAATTCCTCTTCCAGTCATGCTAGATGGGGTAATTAGAAGGCAAAAACACCCCCTTTTTTGCTAAAAATGGCCCATTTTTCAGCCGTTTTTTTGCAAAAACGAGGCATGCAGAGGTTTTAGGAAGCCTGCAGAGCACTCCTAGGGGGTGGGGGAAGGTAAAACACCTCCGTTTTTGCGAAAAATAGCCCATTTTCCAGCTGGTTTTTTGCAAAAACGGGACATGCAGAGGGTTTGGGAAGCCTGCAGAACACTCCTAGGGGGTGGGGAAGGCAAAAATACCCCCATTTTTGCAAAAAAACGGCCCGGCTTTCACAAAAATGGGATATAGGGGCGGGGCTTCAGGAGGCCAAAAATGGCTGTATTCGGTGTATAAGACGCACCGACATTTCCACCCTCTTTTGGGCGGCAAAAAGGTGATTCTTATACTCCAAAAAATACGGTAATTTAGCTTTATTTCTTAGGAAAGCAATTCGTTTGGAATTTTTTTTGATGAACACTAAAATATAAACATTACGGGTAGTCCTCAATTTACAACAGTTCATTTTGTGTTCAAAGTTACAAAGGCACTGAAAAAAGTGACTTATGACTATTTTTCATAGTTATGACCTTTGATCCCATGATCATGTGATTGAAATTCAGATTCTTGGCAACTGACTCATAGTTATGACCATTGCTGTGTTACAAGGTCATGTGATCCCTTTTGCGACCTTCTGACAAGCAAAGTCCAGATTCACTTAACAACCATATTACTATAGTAACATCATTTACAACGATTCACTTAACAACTGTGGCAAGAAAAATTGTAACATTGGGTAAAACTCACTTAACAAATTCTTACTTAACAACAAAAATGTGAGTTAAATTGTGGTCATAAGTCTAGGACTACCTGTACTATTTCTGGAAAGTTTTAATAAACTTTTGCTGATTAGAGCTGAAAAATTACTTTTTGCAATTTTAATTATTGATAAAGGATGAGATATGAGAAGAAGAGTGTTTTTTTGACCGAAGCACCAGAGTAGATGTTAAGATACTTAACTGTTTATACTTGTTGAGATGGAGGGGGAGTCATCTTTTATGTACCTTATTACAGTTATTTTGGCACAAGTGTAGTTGGATCGCCATAGTTGCTAGTGAGGAAAACAGTCTTTCCAAAAGAAGATGTACATTTAGGCTAATGCCTACCTTGACAGAAACCAATAACAATAATCTCATAGGAGATACTGGTGGAATTTTTTTTTAATGTGTTTGATTTTTTTTAAGCAAAGCTTTTCTCATTGAAGAATTGGAAGGCAGCTTGACAGTATGTGGAAATTTTCCTGTCAAAATAAATCCAAATACTTCTTCCCTGTCTTAATAGGGGTTACATCTGTCTGAATTTGTTTTCTTTTCTAAAAATCCTGCCTTTGAGATTTGCTTCCTCCCTATGAGTGCTCTCCATCATTACTCATTTCCAAGAGCTTTTTTTTTGCATCCACAAAAATAATAAATCAACACACACATCCCCAATGGTTGTTTCTTGAAAGATACTGATTGGAAATCCACACAGTACGTGTTCTTAACTAGGGGCCTTTCTTTGTTTTCATTTGACACTATTAAAATTGAATCATCCAGCCCCAGAAAATATGCAGTTCTCAAATCAATTTGCTAACACCAAAGACATTGAAAATGCTTAGCTGTTTGCCTTCATTCTCCCCTCTTTACTCACCCCCTTTTCTTTTTTTCTACCTTGGCAAGTTGTAATAATATTCTGGCTCCTTGCCAAGTATAGAGGTTACTATGGAAACAGTAAAGCTGCCTGAGCAAGCCAGAAATGGTTGTGGCTTCTAGTGTCTCCTCTTATGTTCATCTGCCTGAGGTAGGTAGGTAGGTAGGTAGATGATAGATAGATAGATAGATAGATAGATAGATAGATAGATAGATAGATAGATAGATAGATAGATAGATAGATAGATAGATAGATAGATAGATAGATGACAGACAGATAGTACAATTTACACGATCCTGCATTTAATGGTACCAAATGAAGAATGAATTTCTCACAATAAAGAGAGTACCAAATTCCCCCGCCACACCCTTTTGAAAACACCCAATGTATAACTATTTTTTTAATTAACTCTGAAAGGGAAATAACTTGCTTTCCCTTTTTTCTATGTATTATGAGAAGAAACACTTTGTACTTTTTCTGGGGTTTTGTAAACCAATGGTGTAGATCAGTGATGGCGAAACCATCACTGGATCAGTGGCACGTGGAACCATATCTGAGGGCACGCGAGGCATTGCCCTATGTCAGCTCCAGCGCACATGCTGGCCAGCTGATTTTTGGCCTTCTTTTCGGCCGTTTTCGCTCTCCCCAGGCTTCAGGGGATGGTGAAAAATGGCCCAACGGGCCTACCAGAAATCCCAAGGCTTCAGTGAGGCCTGTGCGCATGCGTGGGAGGATTGTGCACATGTGTGGGGGGAAGCATGGGGGTTGTTCACGTGTGGGGGAGGGCATTGCATTATGGGCGTGGGCACACGCGCTATCGCGTGCGTGCGCACGCACCCTTTTGGCACCCGAGCCAAAAAAGGTTCGCCATCACTGGTCTAGATTCAGAGAATTGCTATTATTGTTCCATGTGTTTATGCAGAAATAGTACCTAGTTGCAAATTTCCTTGTGTTGTGAGGACAATCTATGACCCAATTTTTATTAAAGGTGGCTAGAGTTATCAGGGCCACAAAAAAGTAATGGAAGTCTTTTGTTCTCAGGCTAGACATACATTAGAAGTTTCCTTTCTGCTATAAGCCAGACCCTATCCTTGTACTGAAACACTCCCAAATCTGATACTGTTCAGATACATTGAAGGTACAATATTCTTTCCCCCTCTCTCCCCCCACCCCCTGCAGAAAGAGAGAGCCCAGGATGGAGATATTTGCTTTCATACAAATGAAAAGTTTGGATTTAATTCAGTTTTTGCTAACCTGAATCTTGAAAATCATTACAGTGGAATCTTTTTCCCCCTCCTTTTTATATGAAACGTGATGTTTTACTTCACAAATCCTTATTTTCATTCTTGTAAATAGAGTAAATAAATGGATGAAAAATACAGGGAGAACTGAGGCAGTTTTTCCCAACTAATAGCTATTAGGAGGAAAATACGTATAGTTCTGAATTCAGATTCAGACAGGGGCAGGTTGTATGATTGTTTCTGTGTTTAACATATAAATGTGCAAACAGCTACCCATTTTTAAAGGGGTGGGTAATTATATTGCTATCTTATGTGAAGACTGTGTAGAAACTAGAGATGTTCCTACAAAATGGCAAAGGTTAACTGAAGAGCTTCTTTGTTCTTAAAGATAGAGAGGCAGACCTGACATAAAACAGAAAAAGTGCTTAAATGTGTGTGTTTAGCAGCATTTTCAATTTGCTTGAATGCTTTGATTGGCAGCTTTCCATTCCTCAGAACTAGCAGCTAAGATTAAACTGTGTAAATTGGTGGCACTCTATGGAAGTCTGCAGGTTTCTATAGGTCACAGAAATAAACTTTTATTAATCTAGAATTATGACATCTGATTTCATGTTTGGTTTAGTGTATTTATAGTTATATAATTGATAGGGAGAGGAAGAAGCCCAGTATATAAGCTTTTATATATACAGTGATGTACTTGTTATGTATTATTAAGGTATCATGACCAGATAATTTTCTATGCATTGATTGTCTCCATCCAGTCACTCCAACTTTACTCCGTGTATCTGTGGCAGAATATGACCCCTATTAGTTTACCTAGATCTGTGATGGCGAACCTATGGCACACGTGCCAGAGATGGCACACAGCGCCCTCTCTGTGGGCACGCGAGCCATTGCCCCAGTTCAGCTCCGCCGTGCAAGTGCGCATGCCTCCTGCCAGCCTGCTGGTCTTCGGGTCTCTGCCGTACATGCGGGGGGTGTATGTGCGGGGGGAGGTGCATGACATGCACACATGCACGGGGGGTATGTGCAGGGGGCCTGTGTGCACATCCATGGGGCGGGGCACATGCAGAGGGCATGTGTGCATGTGCGGGAGTGAGGTGCGTGCATGGGGCCACCCACGCATTGCATTTTGGAGGTTCAGGCATGCACACGCGCATTCACACACACTTGCATGCGCTTTAGGCACTCACTCCGGAAAAGGTTAGTCATCACTGACCTAGATTTTTAGAAAACATATCTTTGAGTACAGCATTAATAAATGAACTTTTAAAAATAGCCATGGAAACAAAACTAGTATACTGCTTTTTCAATATTATACAGTAGATAATTTCTTGGTTTTTTAAGTATAATGTAAATCAAAATTATTTTTAAAATAATTGCTAAATTGTTTGGCAGTTATGTTGTAACGGGCGCAGCCATATTCATTGTGGAACTATTATTAAGAAAAACATTCAGTACATTTAGGTTACCTTGAGTGCATCATCAATCCTTGGTGTGAAAATCTGGTATATTTCACTGTACACAAGCATCCTTGTGTTCAGCTGTGAAATGCCAATGGGGAAGAGCCTTTTCTAGACAGAAATTTTGTATGATGAAACCAACTTTTGCAAATGAAATTTATAGATCAGATCCTATTTCAATGATCAGCACATAAAAATAAAGTGAGAAAGCTTTTTTATGGATTTTACTATTTTTTTTAAAAAAAATAGAGGCCATGTATAAGTGCCCAAGGGAGGTGTTTTAATTATAAACACAAAGAACTTCATACAAGTTTATCTAATAAAAATGAGTGTTAAAAGGATTGGAAAAGCATGATCTAGCTTGAGAAATCCAAATAATTTTAGATTTCTAAAATCATTTCGTTTGGAAAACCAAAGATATTCTAATTTCAATTGACTGAACGGTTACCTAGATAATGTCAGGGTTCCAAGTAACAGCCCATAGGAAATCACGACTCCAAGGCAGGATTCCTCAAAGTATAGGTTTATTAGGCATGTCATATTGGCACAGCGGGTGAAAACCCGAATCTGAAGATCCCCCGGTTTCCCCCACCCAGTTCAAAATCCAAAGTTCTCCCCCCCACAACACACACAACCACCACATGCCCCAATCAGATCTCCCTCTCTTTCTCCCCATCCCGGATGCCTCCCAACCGCACCGCATCAGCTACTGGTGAAAGTGTCCTTGGTTTCCAGGAGAAAGAATGTTATTTTGGCTACATATCCCCCTCTGCTATCTCTACTCCCCCCTCCCTTTCCCACAGCTCCAGCAAGCCTGTGGCAACCCTGAAGGCTCTCCAAAGATGGCTCCAGGGTTGACAGATACAATTGATTCAGAATCTAAACAGCAACTGTAATCTATAGAACTGGTCAGTTCTTCACAGACAACATTGAAAGTTTGATGATAAGTTTGTTATCAGTCTGTTAAACATAAGATGAACTATGATTAAAATCACTCAGGGAAAGGTTAAGAGGGAGAAAGAAGAAGTAGAAAGGGAAGGGAGGGGAGAAGGGGAGGAGGGAAGTAGGAAGGGGGGAGAGAAGGAGAAAGAAGGTAGGAGGAGGAGAGGGAGATAGAGGGAGGGGAGTGCTATGAAATGAGGGGAAACAGAATGATAAATAGTGGTATAAATAGGTGCAAAATTAGGATATTGATTTATGATATATTGGATAGAAATGTATAACTGTGCATGTTTTGATATGATTTATGGTATATGTAAGGATGAATATATGGAGATTGTGGGAGGGGGAAATAAAAAAATTCAAAAAAAAAGTTTGATGATAGATTTAGAATATAAAACGATAAAGAATATTGAAACAAAGAAATCCTTCAAATAGGGAAAGTCCCTTTAACTCTTAGAGGAAGCATCAACAAAAGTGGTAACTTCAATATTTAACTCATTCTTATGACTAATTCCATTCACAAGAAAAGATCTCAAGTAATATTTTAAACACCAAATACAGAAACAAGTCATTAAAAGTTAGAACTGATTAAATTATTAAACTTCCCCTCTCTTTCCCCAGCTTCCTTGCAAAACTAACAAACTACAGGCATGCAGCTAAAAACGCCTGACAATGGTAGAACTAAGAAGCTTTCACTTCCTAATGTTTCTGTATAATTTGATTAATTCCTAGATGATTAATTCCAAATTCTACCATTGTCAGGAGTTTTTAACTGCATGTCTGTAGTTTTTTAGTTTCGGGGGAAGTGTAATAAACATGACAAATGTAATTTTGTACCCCCCCAAAAAAAGACAAATCTAATGAACCAAGGGTAAACACTAACCTTGTAATAGAAATCTTTTGCATAAAGGTTTGAGTGAACATTTGGGGGCTTGATACTGCATTTTTGTCCTAAGTATAATGCCCTCTGTTCTGCAGAAAGAAACAGATGAAAATCATTATGACTTATTGGCCAATTTAGAGTGTCTCAAATTTTTCAACTTTCAATGTCCAAACATTAGGGGTACTCAAAAGTTGTGACATGCCATGGGATTGTAAAGATACTTTGGTTACGTTAATATAATTTAGATGTGCTTGGTAAGTATCATAAATATCATACCTTTTTAATATTTTGTACTGGGAAACAGAAGGTTCGGCCAGTTTCGGGTGACCACAAGGGACTAACTGAAAATGAACTTGGCCCAGAAATTTACTCCCTCCCCATGTATCATTAATTAATTACTTAAGGTAAATTTGCAAAATATAGCTCTAAGCATTGATGGCATGATAAAATATTAACAATACTATGTGTCTGAAACTCATTAAAAAGGAATTAGAAAGGAAAACGTATCACTAAGTATAGAAAGAAAGAGGCACCAACAAATATAGAAAAGAAAAAGGCACCATCAAGTATGACAATAGGCAATAACATCTAAATAATCTTCTATTGCAGGCACAGGAACATGGCTATTGTATTTTCCTGCTTGAGCAGGGGGTTGGACTAGATGACCTACAAGGTCCCTTCCAACTCTAATAATAAATCTAAAATGAGAATGTGCTTCAATATAATAGTGCTGCTGAAAAGAACAGTATCTCAAATCTTGTATCACTTTTCCACCTGTGAACAATCTGTTGAGTGCAAGCAAACAAAACTTCTCTGCTTCCTTAAATAAAATGTCAAAACTCACTTTAGCTAACAACTAAATCTGAAACTATTATTTGAAGATACGGTACTTTGCAAATGTGATTTTACATTAAATTTCCTGAAAAGGAAAAGATGTGATGTTTGACATGCTTTTGCCTAATGAATTAAGACCTAATAAAGCATGGGTTTGGGGAACTCCTTGCTACTATAAAGGGGGTGACAAGTTATTGTTAAATGTGTGTACTGAATTTGTTTTCCTTTTCCTTGGAACAGGAAAGGCAAGGAAGGCAAACAATTTTGAAAGGCAGATTGGTGTTCTGATTAAGACACCAAACATTATTATTATTTTTTGCTCTCGTGTCATTAAAAGCAGAGCCCTGAATCAATTTTTCCAAATCTATCGGACTTGAACAGTGCTTCCCACTCTAATAAAAAAGGGATTGCAATAAATGGGCTGGACTTTCAGCCTTTTCTTATTTTCAAAACAAAATTCTGAATTTCATGTTTCTTGTACATTTCCTTTCCTATAGATGCTACAGTAAGGAAAGGTGGTTGCTTCTCTCAAAAAGACCTAAGCGACCTCAGAGAAGCAATAGCTGAAAGGGGGGGAGGCATACCTTTTATTTTCTCAACTCCTCTCTACCATGTCTTGTTGCTTATCTGCTGTGTTGTTCCCAAGAGAGCTTTGCATTTAAGCTTTTATCAGCAATCATCTGCCTTGCGCTCCTGAGGGGGGGGGAATGGGTGTGGCGTGATTTCATGTGAAATCAGACACCTTTGAAACTCTAAATGGGTTATAAGGAGATAAACAGGATTTCACTGTTCATTTTGAGTTCCATTCTTTACCTTTCAACATGGCATATGATAAGGGGAAAAAAGAGTGGCAGGTACAAAATTTAATAGGGTTTCCATGGGCTATTATGGTCTTTCTGAGAACAAATGAAAAATCTTTTGAA
Organism: Diadophis punctatus similis; assembly: GCA_023053685.1. Taxonomy (NCBI): domain Eukaryota; kingdom Metazoa; phylum Chordata; class Lepidosauria; order Squamata; family Dipsadidae; genus Diadophis; species Diadophis punctatus. The sequence goes on along the minus strand of JALIGW010000008.1, from coordinate 1,019,597 downwards.
TAACTTTAGGCGCTGAAAGCATTCCAGTCATTGAATGAATACATTCCTGTGTCAAAGTAGGAATGTAATGCGCAATCCAAGTCTTGCCTTAGAGCTACTTGCATTTATTATACTACCAGAATATAGGAGCCAGCTTATCTAGGAAATCCCCACCTCATGGGACTGGTAAACTCTTATGATTTTTCTTCCTTATTTCAAAACTCAGCCCAGCAGCTTTATGTTACATGACAAGGTATTTATTTATTGTATTAAATTTATTGACCGCCCAACATACCACAGGTTTACAACATTAAAGGGATAATTTTATAAAATGTATACAGGTAATCCTCAACTTACAGTCATTCATTTAGTGACTGTTCAAATTTACAATGGCACTGAAAATGTTGACTTTTGTCCATTTTTCACATTACAGCCATTGTAGCATCCCCAGGGTCACATCAGAGGTGGGTTCTTACCGGTTCTAACCGGTTCTTTAGAACCGTTAGTAAACCCCTGGTGATGTCACAGAACCTGTTCTGCCGGTGCCAGTCCATGGGCGCCGCCATCTTGGATTTTGCTTCTGTGCATGTGCAGAAGCTAACTAGGATGAATGAAGAAAACTTGGTGGGGGGAGGCATAATAGGGTATTCAAATAATGAATAGTGTCTCTAAGTCCACATCACAAAATTTCTTTAGTGACATTTTTACACCATCAGTTGTTAATGTAAAAGCAGATATCTCCTCCCTTCTTTTTACCGGATGTTTCTGCAATTCTATCTGCTCTTTGAATCTGAAATCCTGTGATTTGCAAGCAGCAAGCATTAATCGAATCATTCAGCCATGTTTCAATGAAGCAGAGGGCTGCTGAATTAGAAAAGTCTGAATTGTTCCTATTTAAAAGGAGCAGTTCATCTATCTTATTTACAAGTGAGTGAAGATTAGTTAAATACAGCAAGGGGAGGGGAGATTTTCTTACCCCGTGGTTTTGGAGTCTTTATAAAACGCCTCCTTGCTTGCCCCTCCCTCTCCTTTATTGTTTCTCTTCTGCTTTCTAATTACCATGCCAGAAGGTCTATATCAGTGGATCCCCACGGGACCAGTTCGATGGAGAGAGACTTTTCTGCAGACCAGAGGGGCATGGTTTCTCATGTTGCCTGCATCCCGCAGATGGGGCTTCACTTGTTTGCTTGGCCCGGTTGCTGGCATGCCATGGACTGGTGACAATCCACGGACTGTGGGTGGGGGACTCCTGGTCCAGGCTCTTTGCCCCCACTATCTTTTTCTCCCTCCAATCTCCTTTAAATAGCCTTTATATAAATTCTGAGTTATAGTATTATTTAACTGCATCACTTGTTCCTCGATTGTGGGGTGGTAAAAACTCAGTGTTAATTGGAACCCTGAAAAAGGTGAGGCACAGAATAATAAAGAAGTTTGAGCTTTCTTAGTGCCACTATTATGATATCCAAAATCTTTCTCAAGCATGTAATTAGATACTTGCCTACTGTGCATTTGTTCTTGTATCTGATAACTCTTCCATTTTCTCTTCTGACCTTAAAAAGAGAGGACTATTACGTTCGTAGGTTAGTACAGGGCAGTAACCTGGAAGTTGCACACTAAGTTATCTTGAAAGTGCCACTGATCCATGAATAGCAAAAACCTCTCCTTGTAGCCAATTTAAGGGATGGTATTTAACATATACTGAGGTGGGAAAGGAGGTAGGATCAGGAAAATGGATAGAGGTAGGAATCTATATATCTATAGTTAGATCTAGTGGTTAAGGCACCAAGGCTCGAAAGTGATAAACCATGAATTCAATTTCCAGCTGGGTAACTTTGGGCCAATCACTCTTTCAGTCCAACCCACCCAAGGTTGTTGCTGTGGAGAAAATAGGAAGAAGGTGTGCTGGATATGCTTGATGCCTTGAGTTATTTGTAAAAGTAATAAAAACAATAGCACTGGGATATAAATAAACAAATCTGTCCTCCCATTAATTCCTGCAGAAGGACTAATGATCCAAATTCAATATTGAGGGCTGAATTTTCACCCCATTCAGCGGACTTTGATAAAATTGGCTAAAGATAATTGGCTTTATTTTCAAAAAGAATGTATTTTGTTGTTGTTGTTGTTAAGTTTGTTTTTTATCTGATTCCCTGGCAAGTTCACTTTTTTCAGCGAAGCATCATCATTAGTTAGCTGTAACAAATGGGTAGTTGCCTAAATGTTTTTCTTCTGCTCAGATGGATGAAGCAAACTCTTCTTGTCCCTTGAAAATGGTATTGGCTGATTAGTCTCATCTCTTGGCTTGATTGATTGCAGATAGCTATGGCAAGCTGCCTTTTGAAGCAAACTCAGAATGTTGCTGACTATAGACTATATTTCAGCACCTGATATCTAGGCTTAAAGAGCTACAGAGTTTGCTATTTTGTGTTTCTGAAGAAAATTTGCATCATCTTTACTACCTATAAACTAATTTTTTTACCTATACACTAATTTTCTTGAAATACCACCTTCTGCTATCTGGCCCTGTGCAAGTGCAGGGATATGTTTTCTCTTTTCTGAATTTGATGGGAATAAATTCATGAAATAATAAAATAAACCTTTACATAGTGTTTGGAAACAAAGCATTGAGTGGCACTTGTCTAACCTTGTACCAATTGTTGATTTTTGGCCCACAAGTAAACTGGTCTGATTTAAGCATGCCTTTATGACTTGGAACTGATTTGTCTTCCCGTGGTATGGTCTTTTCACCTTTATTGATATTTTAATTGGTTATTTTCAAACAGTTTATATAATTATGTATTGTTAAATTTTATTCAGTTTGTATCCTGCATTTCTACTTGTGTGAGTCAGGGGTGGGTTCTAACTTACCTCGCTGCCCATTCACTTCCTCCCATGCCACGAGGTAAGTTAGAACCCACCGCATGTGCAGTGCTGAAAAAATAAAATAAAAATCCAACCCCCACCCCCTGAAAACAAGATGGTGATGCATGCACAGTGCCAGAAATTCGGCTTCTGCGCATGCTCAGAAGAAAAAAAATCCGGAAAAAAATGCAAAAAAAAAAAAAAGCAAAAAAAGAGATGGTGGCGTCCACGGACCGGCACCGACCAAACTGGTTCCGTGACATTATCGTGATGTCACCAGCGGGTTGCTACCAGTTTGGGTGAATCGATCCGAACCGGGAGGAACCCACCTCTGGTGTGAGTGCTTAAAGTAGCTATTAAAACAATATAAAGATTATTAAAGATAAATAAATGGCAACTATTTTATGCATTTTGTATGGTATCTGGTATTGATTTCTTTATGTTGCTGTATTTATTTAAACATTCTATTGAAAAGTTTATGGTAGATAGCCTGAGTCTATTTGAAGAAATAATAAGGTACACGTAGCTAAATGAAATAAGTAATGAACAGCAGATACTGTGCCTAATAAAATAAATAAATTGTCTGTTATGTTAGCGTTTCAAAATAATCACCAAATTTTATAATTTTTGATAAATGTTGTGTCTGTGCGTAGCAGTTTGGCTTCATGAATTTTATTAGGCACCTGGGTTTCCTTTTTGTGAAGAGAAATGGGATTTTATTAATTGAAAAAAGAATTTGGTTTTGAGAATAGCTGATAGAACTTCTGTACTTATAGGAATAGTGTGACAGAGGTGTGACATCTAAGCCCCCCTGGATGTTGGAAATGACTTTGTCCTTTCCATGTTTTATCTGATAGCACCAGTCAAAGATTATGTGGAAAAGATGAAAGCTTTTCTTAGTCCAACATCAGATAATCCTTGCCTATGAGAAAATCTTGTCATAGTAGATAATCACTGTCTATGGCAGTGTTTCCCAAACTTTTGACATATGTGTACCCCTTCTATAATTTTCGTAATGCTGAGTACCCCTCATAAAAAACATATGCACATTCGTCGTTAATTTCATTATTTCCTGTTCGTTGATTGCTACTACAATCATTACTTTCTTTCAACCAGCGATCCATAATCTCTGTTAGGGATAAAAATTGTATTTTATAAAAATAATCAAAATCAGTGGAACTTACTAAAGCACGATAACAGGCGCCCGGAACTAACTATTAAAGAAGTAAGTTGTCTCTGTAACGAAGTGCAGTATATTCACGCCGTGTCACGCCTCACAAGACTGTCTAACCGTTAGATAACACTGCAATTCTCCGGCGTTTAAACAGCTCCGCGGCTCAACGTCAACTGTTAATGTTCCTGCAGTTTAAAAATGGCCGAACCCGAGCTGTGTGAAGGATGTGCAGAAGTTCCCGCCATAATGAGTTGCGATACGATGTACGATGGCCCCAGTTCCCATGTAAAAACTGTGATACGCGCCTATTTCTTTCCTTGCTCTGTGGGCGCAGCTAAGCACGGTGCAGTGGATATTCCCATGTGATCCCCACCAAACTCCGGTGCAACACGTACCCCCACCAAACTCTTCCCGTACCCCTGGGGGTACGCGTACCACACTTTGGGAAACACTGGTCTATGGGATAACAGTTACTATCTTCAGTATTGCAGCCTGTTGTTGTCCATCAGTTTGTAAAGTGAAATTTCTGCCAAACTATTATCCTCTCAGTGAGGCTGATTGATTTACTTTTGTGTTATTCTTTCTTTCTTTTTTTCAGAGACAATTGCCTGAATTCGTCAGGATGCACAGAACTACCAGGATAAAAATCACAGAACTGAACCCTCACTTAATGTGTGCCTTATGCGGAGGCTACTTTATAGATGCCACAACTATTGTGGAATGCTTACATTCATGTAAGTATCAAATAAGGAAGCTCCCTGTTTGAACTTGACAGAATCTCTGGACTTTCTCATTGGTGAAGGTCCGTTTCAAATGTGCAGGATAATCATGTTGTCCACCCAGAACACGAATTCCCTTCACTACAGGATAGCTAATCTCCCATTCTTCAGATTGTCCTGGTAACCTTGATTTCCCTGATTTTCGAAGTATTCTTCATCTTTACTGCCCAATAAAGATAATTTTGTTAACAAGTCTGGACATGAGTGACAGTTAAAACAGCAAGATATTATTTTAATGCAATGAAAGATAAGTTAGACCAGTGAGGGCAAACCTTTTTTGGCTTGCGTGCCAAAAGGGTGTACGTGCCCACACTAGAGCGCGCGTGTGTGGCCAAACCCATGCCATGCACGTGCCCCCCATGCACTGCCCCCCACGCATGCGCACAGCCGCCGCCCCCATGCTGCCCCCCACTCATGCGCACAGGCCTCACTGAAGCCTCCAGACTCCTGAAACCTGGGGATGGCGAAAAACGGCCCAACAGGCCAACCAGAAGTTCGTTTCTGAACTTCCGGTTAGGCCGTTTTTTGCCGTCCCCAGGCTTCAGGAAAGCCTCCTGAAGCCTGGGGAGAGCAAAAATGGCTGAAAAGAAGGCCGAAAATCAGCTGGCCAGCACGCACATGCGCACTGGAGCTGACATAGGGCAACGCCTCACGTGCCCTCAGTTATGGCTCCGTGTGCCACCTATGGCACATGTGCCATAGGTTCGCCATCTGTGACTTATACTAAAGGTTAATAGGCTGAATAGACAATTTTTATTCCTACTTACAATGCATGTCAAATTTCTATCTTTGTTGTTCTGCATTTAAAAAAAATCAGACAAAGGATTCCTTTTGTCTACAACTAATATAGCAAAAACTGAAGTCCTGGAAATTTTTTTTACTCCAGATGATTTTCTAGTTAGCTTGAGTAACCATTGCTTTGCTTCATAGTAAGGTCAGATTTGATCCAGGTTTGGATATCTCTTCATTTCATAAATTCAGATTAATTTTCCTGTGTGACTCTCCTTTTCTACCAATGTTTTCTTTTATTTTTTTAGTTTGTAAAACCTGCATTGTCCGCTACCTGGAAACCAACAAATACTGCCCAATGTGTGATGTACAAGTTCATAAAACAAGGCCTCTTCTCAGTATCAGGTATTATACGTTGTTTTATACTCCAGTTTAAGACTACTTTTATTTACCACAGATGGTGTTAGGTGGAGCCATATATTAGCTTGGAGACCTTGGTCCTTTCTAAGTTTGGTTGTTTGCTTGCAGACATTTCATTACTAGAATAAGTAATGAAACTAAGTTACATCTTGTAATTAAATAACTGTAAGCAAACAATCACACTCAGATATCATAAAGGACTCTACAGTTCAACCCTGAATTACACACAGTATATTTTCTTCAATTGGTAACATATAGTAGCAACTGAAAAGCTTGTAATATAGCATCTACAATACTGTCTACAGTGGATTCTTATGTACTGTTACAATGCAGGTGTCCAATAGTACCAATTCTTCACTTTCCTACAGCTCTGCATTTGGAGTTGAGAGATAACTCAGGGTATCACTGCATGCTATTTCTTTTTACTTCACATGGTCCAGACTTAAGATGCAATGCTCTTTTCAGGCATCCTCATATTTGATGAAATGGTCTGAAGAGGTCTTGGTATTACATTTGTTTGAAGACAAATTCGGCTTTCTCTGCAATCTTGAACATTGTTTTGTGGCAGAAAATAATTTATTTCCACACAAACCAATGTGAATACTATTTCCATTTAGGATTTCAGTTTATATGAAAAGATTGGGGACTTTATGCAGCTCCATTTCTGCCTAATTTCAAGCCTTCTGTATTTGATCAGGCAAATACAAAAGGGGCTCCACCTTGCCCTGTGTTTTGTTTTCAGAAAAATCTTCCCAGGATGGCATGCTATGACATCTTTACAATTTAAGATGTTGTTATTTAGAAATGATAGATATTTCCCCTGCTATGACTACATCTTCTCCTATCAGCCCAAAAGTTCATCTGCATTGCAGGTGTCCAATTTCTCAAAGGAGCTTACAGCAGCGGTGGGTTGCTACCGGTACGGTACGGTTCTACGAACCGGTAGCGGCGGCGGGAGACTCCACCCACCCACCCTGGACGCTTCTGCGCATGCGGAGAAGTGTCGTGCGTGCAAGCGCGAGCATGAACCGGTAGCAATGGAATTTAGAACCCATCACTGGCTTACAGGCAGAAGACAAATATGCTATTGAATACTTTTCCTCTCAGCTAGTCCTCTATTAAAAAGATTGTTTCTGAATCTGCCATTTTGTAGATGAGTAGATCCAGTTTCTCCAGGTAGAAGTCAGTAGGGATATTGAGAGAGGAGGTATTTGTATAACCTTGCTATGTTTTTCTATAGTTAGCAAACTCTATGATAAAGTAAAGCTAGAATATTAATTAAAGAGCTCTATAAATTATACTCCAGACAGAACTCTTAAAGGAGTCTTTAACTCTCACATGAAGCTACAATAATTATTTAACCTGAGTACAATTGTGGTTTATGGTATAGTGATCTATTTGACTTTAAACTTTTATATTAACCTCCTGCCAGAGGCATGCTTGCAGCTTGAATTCTCTTTCCTAAGAAATAAAATCCCAGGACAAAAGTCTGAATAAATTATCCAGATACAAAATATCTGTACAGCTGTATCTATTTATATGAATTTATTTTCTTTTACTAAACTTATGGAGGGACAGAAGACTGTACAGGGCAGAGAGGCTTGGCCTCCCTTTTACAATTTGCCCAATTCCTTGCTGCTTTTTGAGGAGGGATTCTATGGAGCCAGTATTGGCTCCTGATGACTGCCTCAATAAATCCCTCAGTTTTCTTGGCAAGGTTTCACAAGTGATTTGCCATTCCCCCCATCCTAGGGCTGAGTGAGAGGGATTGGCCCGAGTGGCTAAGGTAAGATTAGAACTCATAGTCTCCTGGTTTCCAGCCTGGTACCTTAACCATAGTGGCTCTACTTTCAGCTACTAGAATAGACTAATTATTCCACTAGTGCAGTGGTTCCCAACCTGTGGTACGTGTACCACTAGTGGTACGCGAGGGCCTTCCAGGTGGTACGCGAACACTTTCAGGGTCATGAACGATTTTTAGTTAGTTATTTTTTACTTCACAAAAATGTTTACTGCCTAACACAAGATAATCTGGCAACGATTTGCAACTGTTGCCACACGCCACCCACCTGGTCCCAGCGGCCCGAGAATCCAGTTGCTGGATGCGCGGGGCCAAAAAAGGAACGGTACAATTATGGAAATAAAGTGATATCTGATCGAATTTAGTTTCTCTGGAACCAGGTGGTACGCGGCGACTGTACGGGACCTCCAAGTGGTACTCGATCACAAAAAGGTTGGGAACCACTGCACTAGTGTTTTAATCTTTACAACATGGCTAGAACACAAGTAATAACAACAACAAAAACAACAATAATGCAGTTTTTAATTCTAGATCTTTAGTTTGATTGTAAAACTTCTTTGTAGTACTGACTTTTTTTGTTTCTTAATAAACTATCTCTAAACGATCTCTAAACATCTCTATTCATATTCATGCAACAGTTGAATCAAGCCAACACTTCTTCCCCTTGTGGCCTTAAATGGCAATCTTACTGATTCCCTTTAAAGCTGGTTTTCGGGGAAACCAGATGCACCTTAATGAACTCTAATGATGGTTGGCATAGAAACCAAGTAGGCAGCCTGCCACAGATAAATCTTTCTGAGTGTATTTTTAGCACAGGGTCTGTATAAATTAATTTATCTCGTAACACTTGAGTCTCCCTGAGAAATATTTACTAGCCTCACTCCAATGGGTCTTTCATCAAAGGCACCCTGAACATTTGCTTATTCAGATTTAAACTCCAAACAGGCATGAGTTGCCAATATGTAGAAACAACTGTTTGTGGGGGAAGGAGGGAAGGGAATCAACAAGCAGGTTAAAAGTGCAGCAAAATGTCAGTAGGATTTAATGATCAAGAGGGGAAAATAAAACCTAAGGAAAAACTGCAGTATCTTACTAATGTCATATGTGTCACTAGAGTAGCTTTCTGGCTTCTAGTATCCTTCTTTAATGTTGAGATTACATCTCAGAATTTCAAGCCAGTAAAGCTGTACTGAAGAATTGTTAAGCCTTTTTCTTATTGCAAAAAAATTGGATTGCAAGGAAGTGGATAAATGGTTACATTTCAGAGTTGCTGTAGTTTATATATGTGACTGCCTGTTTTGAACTGCGTCTTATCTTAATCATATTTGTACTTCTCTATCCATTGTTTTTTCATAAAGTAGCACAGATATGCGAAAGACATTTTGAAAAATGATTTCCTCTAGTTTCTTTGATCCTACAATGTTAAAACTTACCATCAATTTTTCAACTTTATTTGTGATCATAAAGGCAAACATTTTAATCATTTACATTACAGGAAGACAGCTTCTAGTTGGTTGTTAGAAAAAACATCCTAACAATAATAACAGATCATCACAAGAACTATTTATCAGGAGCTTCCTTCCTTCCATCCCTCCCTCACTATTATTGGTGGCTTTCCATATTCCACTAAGCCAGGGGTCGGCAACCCTAAAAACTCAAAGAGCCATTTGGACCCGTTTCCCAGAGAAAACAAAACACCCAGAGTCACAAAACCCGGGTGGGCATGGCCAGCTCGATGTCACTCCCACCGAATCACATGACACCCCCCAACTACGCCTACCCAGGTTTTGTGGCTCTGTTTTCTTTTCTATGAGAAAAAGGTATCTCTCTCTCTCTTTTTCCCTCTCTTTCTCTCTCCATCTCGCTTTCTCCTTCTCCTATCTCTCTTTCTCCCTCCCTCCCTCTCATCTTTCTTTCTCTCTTTCCCTCTCCCCATCTCTCTCTCTCTCTCCCTTCCTCCTCACCCATCTCTCCCTCCCTCCCTCCCTCCCTCCCTCATGTCTCTCTTTCTCCCATCTCTCTTTCTCCCTCTCTCCCCTTCTCTTTCTGTGTGCTGAGGAACGATCGCCACCCTCAGTGGAGGTTTCTCTTCGGGCAACCCTCCTCCCTGTCTTATGACTCCCTGGCTGGCTGTGGCACGCGCGGGGAGACCCTCCTCAAGCGAACGCCAAAGCGCAGCAAAGGCATACATGGAGGGCGGGCGGCTGCTCGCTTAAGGAGGGTCTTTGGACGCAGCTTCACTCCTGCCCTAAGGATCCGGCCAATGCCTTGCTGTGTCCCATCCCGTCCCCCTCCCCGCAGCTCTTTGGCTATGTGGGGAGGACGTGAGCTCTAGCCCTAAGCGGCAGGAAGTGAAGGCTGCCTTACGCACAAATGTGGCTTGAAGGCAGCTACATGGCTGCTTCTCTCTTGTCCTAAGGATTCGGCCATCGCCTTGCCGTGCCCCCACCCCACCCTGCATGAGAGGAGAAGGAGGGGGAGGAGGGTCACCGGAGCGAAGGCAGCCTTCGCTTCCTGCCGGTTTGGGCTGGAGTTTACGCCCACCCTGCTCGGCCGAAGAGCTGCGGGAGGGGGGGACGGGATGGGACACGGCAAGGCAATGGCCAGATCCTTAGGGCAGGAGAGAAGCTGCGTCCAAAGACTCTCCTTAAGCGAGCAGCCGCCCGTCGTCCGCGTGCACCTTTGCTGCACTTTGGCACTCGCTTGAGGGTCTCCACGCATGCACACCCTCCTGGCCCCACCACAGCCAGCCAGGGAGTCTTGTGAGGGGGAGGAGGGTCACCCAAAGGGAAGCCTCCCCTGGGGGTGGCTATGTTCCTCAACCAGCACCAGAGAATCAGCCTGGCCGCTTCTCCATTCCTGCCATCGCCCTTACCTTCTCAGGCCAGGTGACGGAGGGGAGGGTGAGGCCAGCCAGTGATGGGACAGGGAGCCACAGCAGGGGGCCCAGAGAGCCACAAACGGCTCCGGAGCCATGGGTTGCCGACCCCTGCACTAAGCCAATGGAGGGTAACTTGAAAAGACTTCAAGAGGCCTTCAATAATAATAGTGAAGAAGTGTCCCAAAAGAGGCAGAACAATTTAAAAAAAACTATTTTGAAGCAGTTAGGGAGATTTTAAGGATGACAATAGAATAGGGACACCTTTGAAGACAAACTACTCTACCAAAATGGGCCAAAAGGGGGGGGGGAATGAAAACATGTCAATGAATTTTTCAGATACTCCAACTGGATATCCATTCCTATATTTAAGAAAAGGAAAAGAAAGAAAAAGATGATACTGAAGTAGAGCTATTTTGCTACTAGATTTCCACAGTACTATTTTGTAGTAGTAGGGAACACAAGTGGCAGCTGATGAGCACAAATACTCCCTCAAACCACATTATGGCTGAGTATAATCTGTGAACCCATTCTTACATTGCCTGCTTTCTCACAACATTAACTAATATAGGATGGATAGTTAACATGCAGTGCATATTTCAGTGTTTGGGGAGGTTTTTAGAATAGGATTTTTAATAAAAGAATTCTCTGAGTTTGTTAAGAAGGTTATTTTATTTTATTAGATAGAAAGTGGGAAGATGGGAAAGAAGCAGGTGAACAGAGGTTTCAATGAAATCAGTTTGGAGGATTGAATCAGTTTGAACTAGTTGGTGTGGGTAAAATATTGAACACAGAAAGAAAATCTTTTCTTTAAAAACAGAATAAGTTAGTGGGAACGGTCTGTGATAAGCTGCAGCATGGCACAATGTATAGGTCCAGGCTGCTGGAAACTGCTAGCAAAATGATAGGAAAGTGTTCTTTTCTCTTTTCAGTACATTGAACACACAATCTTATACTTGGTTGTCAACCATTAGTGGCTGAGTTCACAGAGTATGCTGGGCAAACCCAAATAAATAAAATGATGATTTAGTGTGACATGTGAACCAGGCCAAGAAGCTGCTGTGGACTGAGTCTCAAGCTTGTATGATTCATTGCACTTTGCTGCACCTTAGGAATAATAGTGCATCCTAGGCACTCTGATTAAAGCACATTAAGTGAGTTATTGACTCAAGCAAATATAATGGTGCTCCTTATAACCCAGTTGCCAGTCATGCAGCCATTTGGCCAAACTTACTTTCATTAGTACACCATAAATTATAAAACAACGTCAATATACATGCAATAAATAGTATTATAAAATTAGATGAGGTGGATAGGATTGCCAAATTGTGCTAATATGATAGCATTATGAGGGAGTATGAATACTGCTGGCCTAAATAAAAAGTGCCTATTAAATCAAATCTTCATTGCTGTTCAACAGAAATAATTTTTGTTTGCTTTCAGTCCCTCTCTAAATGACACATAGAAGCCCTACATAATAATAATTCTAAATCTTCTAAGATGCCACACAAAGAATACTAGGTTCCTAAAGGCAAAACTAACAAGCATGGCCCTCCATAATTTCTCTATGCATTCTTAGTTTCACAGCAAGAAAAAATTGAAACGTAGGTCTCCTCCTCATATTCTCCTAACCACAATATGAACATGGTCTGATAATTTCTTACATAGTGGCTGTAATGATGTTGCCTTTGTTTTATCCTTAGTCCATTGCTGAGGCAGTTTAAAGACGTTTTTATTTTTTTCATGGGTTTCTCTTGATACAATTTTTGCCATGGATACAATTTAGGATGCTTAATCAAGAATGAGGTTGCTGGAGTGGTCATGGGAGGAATCTGCCCAGTTCCTATTAACTACTTTTGGGTATTAGCACTCAATCTTCAATTCTACTCACTAGAAACTGCCCTTCAGAACTGTTTGAGCTTAGACTACAGCAAACACACAGCTTCATACAGAGATCATGCAGACGTGCCCGCACACATGCCTAACCAGAGTTTCCTAAAAGTTTCTTATAAGCAGAAATTTAGGACACTTTGAAAGAATGCTAGGCTTATTTTTAAAATCCAGTTTCAATATTTTTAAGAAGTCAATAGATGATGCAGATAGGGAGGGCAAAGGAATCCAGAAAAATCAATCAGTCACTTTTCTTAACTGATCCCATTTTAAAACAGTAGAGGCAGCAGTACTAATAGTCACTGTTACTTTATAGAGGAAAGTCTAAGGAAAAAAAGCAAGGAAATGGATCTACTCAACAAATTTGAAGTGCAATTCAATGAGAGGCCAATAGGAACAGGAAAGAAGAACAAGGATCCTATAATTGAGGCATTGGGACAGTGAATGTCACCATTGGTAACACTAGGAACTTTGTTAATTATGCTTTTTCTATAAGCTGCTTAGATTCATACTGTTTGAATCTTGTAATAAACAACAAACTATAGTATAGTAGAGAAAACAAGAGTCCTGATGGCGAAGGGGTTATAATGCAGCATTGCAGGCTAACTCTGCCCACAGTCTAGAGTTCAATCCTGACAGGGCTCAAGGTTGACTCAACCTTCCATTTTTCCAAGGTCAGTAAAATGAGGACCCAAATTGTTAGGGGCAATGTGCTGACATTGTAAACTGCCCAGAGAGTGCTGTAAAGAACTATGGGATGGTATATAAGTCTAAGTAATATTGCTATAATGTGCTGATATAATTACAGGAGTTACCTTGAGAGGGGCAGCAAATAAATGAGTTTTACAAATTGGCAAGTGATTGGGAAGGGAATCTTGTGTGTTGCTGCTGAGATCTATGAGTTTGTACCTTAGCATTGCTTCTGATCATTAGAAATTTAGATGATCCCACAAATCCAAACCTTTTTAAAGAAATAAAGTGGGTTTTTAAAGTGAGATTTAAAGTGTTAGCATGTTAAGCTGCGTAGCCTTGCATAAGATAAATGGAGTGTTTACTCACAAGGGACAAAAATACATTTTTCTATTTGTACAACAGTAAAAGAGGTTCTTTTTCCTTTTGGATGCATTTAAATAGTTTTATATGAGGGTGAAGGTTCATTCTCCAACCTTGTAAGTTGATTTCTGAATGTTTTGTTACCAACCTAGATAACATCTTCAGTGGCGTTTAGGGGATGTCAGTGTCAGTGTACTTTTATTTATAAGGGCTTCTGGTGTGGGTGTGTCAAGTGAGGGTCTTGTGATGGGTCTTGTGATGGGTCAAATGTGAATCATCAGTGAGTCTTGGGTCTTGTGATAAAGGAGATGATTACATCAGGTCAGAGTCATTGGGAGGTGAACTGCTGGTGAATGGACTGTGGGGTTGGTTGAGGGTCGGTGCTGTCTCTGGTTGGCTGTGCAGTTGATTTGGATTTTGAGGGGTTCGTAGGCTGGTTGTAGGTCAATGTGCCTCTTGATGGAATTGCTTGTGGAGTGCCAGACTTCGATAAACTCACGACCGTGGTGGGTGGTAGCATGGCTGATGATTTTTGTGTTGTTTCAATCAAGCGGGTGCTGTTTGGTGTCAGTGTGGGTAGAGATTAAGGATTTGGGATTGTGACGTTTGACTGCCAGCCGGTGTTTGTGGATCCTGGTTTTTAATTGATGTGATGTTTGTCCCACATAGGTTGCAATGATTACAATTGATTTTGTAGATTATATTGTTTCTTTCATCCCTCTGTATTTTGTTTTTGGTTCTGGATAGTTCTGGAGTGTGGCTACAGGTTTGTGGGCTATTGCTATTCTTAGGGGTTGGAGGATTCTGGGTGTCATTTCCGACACCCCATAGATGTTACTAGATGTTACCTAGCCTGGTAACGAAAATTTTGGAAACCAATCCACAAGCTCGGAGAACGAACCTTCACCCTCATCCTACACTCAAGCTACATATATTCACTACTATAGTTTTATATTTCTATTTACTCTCAATTAAAATTTTTGTTGACAGCCTGCTTATCTTATTTCAGATCAGATAAAACTCTACAGGATATAGTATATAAACTGGTGCCAGGACTCTTCAAAGGTATGAATATGTGACTGCTGAGAGTTTAGAGAATAGAATTTGGGACAAAGCTTCCTAGTTGACATAGCACAATGCAGCAATCTTGATTTGATTTTGATTTTGTTTGATTTTTAACATGGGGTTGATAAATAATAGTACATAATTATTAAGTGAGATTAAAGAATTTTGAAAAGTATCTTTGGACTTAATGCAAACCAGATTGCAGTTCTTTTTTATAATATATAATTGCATAATTGTTTCTGAATAATAAATGTATTTGCAAAATGCAAGAGAAGGATGCCACTAAATGAATTATCTTTGCTTTCATTTGTAGATGAAATGAAGAGGCGACGTGATTTTTATGCAGCATATCCCCTGGCAGACGGTATGATGTCTGCCTCATTTGTCTTCTGTTGTATGTCAACATATATTTTAAAAAACAGGTGTGATTTTCATTCCTTCTTTACTTGTTTAGTTCCCAATGGATCCAATGAAGACAGGGGTGAAGTTTCAGAACAGGAGAAAGGGAACCTGGCAGATGATGAAACAGTCAGCTTGTCCATAGAATTCTATGAAGGAATCAGGTAACCATTTAGGAAATATAAAATAAATTATATTTTGCTGACATTTTTTCTGACATTAGATCATTATAGTTTTAATATTTTTATCTGTTTTCAGTTACTTGAAAAGTAGTTTAGTATCATTTAACTGCCCAAATTTTGGGTACAGGTAGTCCTCAATTTCTGCCCATTCATTTAACAATGGTTGGAAGCTATGTTGGCCTCAGAAAAAATGACTTTCAACCTGCCCTCAAAGTTATGATTGTTGTGCCACCCCTGTGGTTATGATTGCAATTCAGGGTTTGGCAAACAGTTCACATTTATAATGGTTAAAGCATGTTATGATTGTGTGATCATGATTTGTGATTTTCCCAGCCAGCTTCTGACAAACAAAGTCAATTCGGGAAGCCAGATTAGCTTAACAATCACGTAATTTGTTTAATGACCATGTGATACAATCATGTTATAAATGATTATAAAAATCAGGTGTAGTTGCATAATGACTCACTTAATGACCACACTGCTTAACAACTGAAATTCTGAAATCAACTGTGGTCATATGTTGAGGACTATCTGTATATCATCTTTGTCTGTATTCATCTCAGAATGTGATCACTATGTATAAGTTAGAACTAAACAAAAGCAGACCCAAGGGAAAGATTTAATTTGTACATTGAATTCTTACTTTTGTTGAAAATAATTAGTTTTAACAAGAAAGTGCCAAAGCAATTAATGGGCGTTAATATTGGGTGTAGGAAGGGAGAAAGGGACTCTTTAGGTAGTAATGTCAGTCCTGCTAACTTCCCCACTCCTCCTGCTGAGGGATCCCCTGGATTTATACTTCTGAACACCTGTTTAATGGCCAGCTAAGCAGAATCTGAAACAAACTGGACTGTTTTCTGCAACATTTCTTCAAGAAATGTTGAAAATTCAAAAGTGTTCACAAACTTTTAAGCATCACTGTAGAAAGTTATACCCTTTCTCAGTACAGTTCTTGGCCTCTTCCTAATTCTTATTAATGTCTTATTCTCTATCTTCAGTTTACACTGAGAGTTGGCTAATTTATATCCCCTTCAAGTTAATTTAACAAAAGATTACACAGTTTCTATCTTAGATGCAATTTGGCAAACAGTGATTTGTACATGTATATATTTGGCTGGCTCTTAATGAAAAACAGAAATACTAACTAGGGTGAAAGGACAATACTGATGGTAGAGCCATAAATAGCATATGTCCCATTGCTTCCTTTTTCTAAGGATAGGTCCCTATTTTTTGATATTGCTTCTTGTAAAGTTTATGCCATTAATACTAAAGGAAGATATTTTATTGCATAAGCCACAATTGCAAACAGTGCTCCCACCCAAATCAAGGTGCTTAGTCTTTAATACTGATAGTTAATACTGGTCTAACACAATTGCCTCACTCTGGAAGTAAAAATGCATTGTCATCGTCACCATCATCACCATCCTGTTTTCAGCCATTTGCAGCATGCAAATCCAGTTCCTCCAAACAGTTATTTCATTCTGCCTAATAGTACTTTATTATGGGGAAGTTTTTTTATATACCATTAGAAAAAAATTGTATACTCTGTAATTTATATAACTAAAATGCATGCAGAAATAATCATATTTCTGGATTCTGGGTGACCTGGGTATATTTAAGTAAATGAATTAACTTTCTAGCTATCCCTTTATCTCTATAGTAGTATTTCAGTACTTATTGTGAAAAAAATATTGTGAAAATATTTACTGACCCCTTGCATCCTGGACATAAATTGTTTCAACTCCTACCCTCAAAATGGCGCTATAGAGCACTGCACACCAAGACAACTAGACACAAGAACAGTTTTCCCCCCAAACGCCATCACTCTGCTAAATAAATAATTCCCTCACCACTGTCAAACTATTCACTAAGGCTGCATTACTATTACTATTAGCCTTCTCATCGTTCCTATCACCCATCTCCTCCCACTTATGGCTGTATGACTGTAACTTGTTGCTTGTATCCTTACGACTTATATTAATATTGTTTCCTGATTGCTTATTTGTACCCTATGACAATCAATAAGTGTTGTACCTCATGATTCTTGACAAATGTATCTTTTCTTTTATGTACACTGAGAGCATATGCACCAAAGACAAATTCCTTATGTGTCCAATCACACTTGGCCAATAAAGAATTCTATTCTATTCTATTCTATTCTATTCTATTCTATTCTATTCTATTCTATTCTATTCTAAAATTGATTCCAGGAAGCATGATGAGTACCAAACAATTTTTTCCCATAAGGAATACTATAGTGAATCACAAGGCAACCGACACCGACTAGTTCTAGCTTGTCTAAACAAATGTTGAGTACCCGGACAACATTTCACATCAAAATGTATTGAGTACCAAATCTGATGAGTTTCAAAGCAGTTGACTATCAAGGTACCACTGTCTGTATTTGTACGCATATTTAACTCATTTGTCTGCTTAATTCTTCAGAGACGAAAATAGAGGGACTGTTGAAAATGGAAACACAGAAAAAGATAAGGTGAGGTACATCATGGTGTAGGTCCTGCATTAAATTTAAACTGCTATATGTTCTAAAGGCTGACAACCTTTATAGCAGCAAACAGCTAGAGTTTTCTGTGTATATTTGTAACCATCTAGTGGCAATATGCATCCTCAGATTGTGTAGCCTTAGTATTTTATTTTCTGGAAGCAAGTTGTAGGATATAGAGTAGATGTGGAGAAAAATATTTATATGAAACCTAAGCTTAAATCATATTATTAAATAGAATCCTGAACCTGGGCTTAAGTGAGCTCCTAGGCATACAAATGTCAGCATTGTTTGCTTTAGTTTCTGCTACTTTCTTTCCCATCAATATGACTTCCATATTTCCTTTTTTCCTTTTTTTTCTTTATATTTTGCCTTTTCCTTTCCCCTACCTCCTCTCCCCTCCCTTGCAGACTCTCTATCCTTCTTTCAAACTCAAGCTTCATCCCCCCTCCACCCACTTTTGCTGTATACCATAAAGACATCCAAATGACATCTCCTGGCTTTTGTGATCTGAGAACTTCTTGCACTCCTCCCCCAACCTTCACCCCTTAATTTCCATACCTATTTCAACTTCAATTTCCTGCTGTGCAGTCCCGGCCCTCTCCAATTAAAAGCATCTCTCATCTCTCTCACATTCCTCTGTAGAAGAACAGCATGAGATTCCTCCGATGTCCTGCCGCTATGACTATCATGCACCTGGCTAAGTTCCTCCGGAACAAGATGGATGTTCCCACCAAATACAAAGTAAGTTTAAGGCAAGCACCCACCATTCTCCTGGTCCAAGGGCTGAGGTTGCTGCTGGTCTTTTATATATTTACAATTCTTCATAGCTAAAGGTAAAAAACCACAAATCTGCAGCTCCTTTTACTAGCTTCTCCAAATATAGAGTTGGTTAAACTCAAAAATCAAGATGCAAGAGTTGTAGTTTGTATGTTCTCTGTCTCTCCCTTCACCCAAAATCAAGAAGGTAGAATGGAATTTGTTATTTTAAGGATTTAACAAAAACTTAATACAACATCATTTCCTAATTATTTATTAAAACAATGTGGTTAAATATTTCCATGCATATGGAATCAACCAGAATTTATTTATTCTCCTATTGGATCAATATTATTGCATCCCATTCACTCTGAAAACAGTCTCTGACTGTATCCTATTATAAACTAAGCCCATTGTCTGGATTATTGTGGCGCAGACAAGATATATATGACACATATATGTATATGCATTTTTTTTTCCAAACTCAACCTATATTTCTTTCTTTATAACTCCATATGAAATTAGGTTGAGAACTAACTGTGGCTTACAGATTTCCTTATCTTCACAGCTTGACAAGGAGCGGGGGGGGGAAGGGGAGGGGGAAGAGAGACATTAAGAAATGCAGGTTACTGGATTGGACTCCTTGGGAAGACATGGTGGATAGAAGACAGCTTTTCAAAAAGTGGAGACAATTGCAGAATGAAGAGTTGGCAAATAACCTGCCTCTTTATTAATTCTTAGCCAAAGAGAGGACTTGAGATCACCCACAAGTGCTCCAGAAGCTGCTTCTCATGAGGAGACCTCAAGACAGCAATCGCCAGTGTTTTTAGAGCTCTGGGAGACAAAGGAGTAGCCATCTTGGTCAAATTACATTTGGCCTGTAAAAGGCCACTGGGTTTGCATAGATCTTTTTCTAATCACTTTCAGAAACTGTTTAGTAACTGATTTTCAGCCTTTACAAATCTTTGGTATGACAAGGTTTAATAACAGTGGACGAGTTTCTTTCAATCATTAGCAAAAGAAGTTTTAAATATAAGTTGAAGGATTTTTTTTGTAATAAATAGTAAAAAAATGATTAAAATTTTGATTTTAGAAATTTAGAAATATGTTAAGGGTCCAATTAAATTTGAAATAAGTTTTGGAAATTAATTATAGAGAGACTTTAATGTGGGGGAAAATTTTTATTTTGAATGCTTTAAAAAACATCATAAGACTTTAAAAATTAGAGGATACTAGGAGAAACTAAAAATTATCTTTAAAGGAGAACACCATTCAAATTTAATTTATTAATACAGAATTAAGCAAAATATTTTAACATTGGGCATACTAAAGGAAATTTTTGGACAATGAACCTAGAAGTTGATTTACTGAATGTCTGGACTGCATTTAAAAGTCATTATGAAAGAGGAACAAGTTTTACATTCCAATATTGAAAGTGACATTCAAGTGGATTTCAAAACAACAAGCTATGTGAGTGACATAGAAAAAGATATTGCATTGGAGATACAACAAAAATCAGCTGATATCTTAATAATTAAAAGAAATATATCAAAGAAGTAGCAGCCTTGTCAGGTGCAAGGAACCAGGAAAACAGAATAAATGGATCAGAATGATACATTTATTACTAGTTTCCTATTGACAGGAATCTAGCTAGAATAATGCACTCACTATGCAAATTGCTAGATAAGTAGTGCAAGGTTTAGGAAAGATCTGCTTTCCACCACTTCCTCTCCATCAGCAGTTCAAGGCTAGCCAGTCTTAGCACTCCTTCCCTCACTTCAGCTACAGATTCCACTATACAACACAAGAGAGTGTCCTGGATAATTTTCCTACACTGGATTTATCAAATGAAATTAAATCAATTTCCAGGACAATTCAGAGGTTAAAGATCAAAATTTTTAGATATCTCGGAATATAGGAGAAGGAAGGGATATAAAATTGGTTTATTTGATCAAGGTTAAAATAGATGTTATTCCTGCTAACACTTAATGGACTGTTGCTAACACTAGAGCCGAAATAATGAGGTTTTATTTATAGATAAGAGATGGGATATGGGAAGAAGAAATCATTTGTTGTATTTTAAGAAAAGATGGTAAGTTATTAAAATTGTTTATACTTATGAAGAAGGTGGGAAATATATTTTTCTTTTTCTATATTCTTATTTTGTCCTTTTTATTGTTTTCTTTTCTGCACCCTTTATTTTTTTATTCCCTTTTTAGTTTGTTTTTATTATGTAGTTGTAAATTTAAATACATTTACTACCAAAAAGAGATATTCAGGTTACTGAAATCTGTTCCATATTTAATATTTATTCCATATTTAATATTTAAATTTATGCTGTGTCATATAATTCTGCATGTCTTAAACTTTGTTTATTAGGTGGAAGTTCTCTATGAAGATGAACCTCTAAAAGAATATTACACTCTCATGGACATAACTTATATCTATCCTTGGCGAAGGGTTAGTAAGAAAAAAAATGCTCTATTTGAAAAAAATTAATTTGCATCATCTTAATGAGATTTAATTTTCACACTAATGAGCAAATTTGGACAGATTTTTAAATTTCAACCTATCAACGTGAGAATTAAAAAACTTAGAATTTTTAAAAACATCTGGGACTGTATTAAAACGTTTTCATTAATGGAGAAAAGGGAAAGATAAATAACAGTTTACTCAGCCTCTTGAAAGTTGGTAACCCTATTCCCTATAATTTTAATTACCTTGCTTACACATAATTTATCATAAGGCTAATAAAATTTTGAACTGTTCCATAAGATTTTGCAATAAAATATACTATTGTCCAGCCTTTTAAAGCTGGCAAACTCATGAAACAAGAACCACTTGGATTTCTTGAATAATTTTTATGGCAAGTAAGGTAATATAACAGAATCTTGGAAGCCTGCCAAAATAATTTAATTTATTTAAATTTATTTAATAAGATGGTCTCTGGTACATGGTTATTTGCACTGGATAAATAACTGCCTGAGGACCATGCCACTAGGTCAGTATTAAAATATACTGACAAATGTTTTAACTGTTGTACAGCTGCATTTTTATGCCTTTTTGGTTTTATACTTGTTAAAATTATTCCTGATGTTTTACTTTGCTTCTTTGCCATTGTTTTCTTTTGGAGAAACAGCAATATGCAAGTTGCTAATACATTCTGTTTTTTTCCTTCAATAGAATGGCCCTCTCCCACTGAAATATCGTGTTCAACCAGCCTGCAAGAGGTTAAAACTGTCTTCTCAGCTTCCCAACTCAGAGTGTACCAACACCAGTGGGGCTTCAGAGAGTGAATCTGTCAGTGACAAAGCTCATAGCCCAGCCACCTTGCCAGCTACCACCTCCTCCTCATTGCCAAGTCCTGTCACACCTTCCCATGGCTCCCCAAGCTCCAATATCACCACTGTAAGCATTCCAACCCACCCTGCTACTGGTGCCATGCTAAATGGCACCTCGAACTGCCACCAGATGCAACCTTTGGCCAGTAGGGGGCGCAAAACAATGGTCAATGGTAGTCCAGTCATGTCAGCCTTGACTTAAAAGGAGCATTATTTTTATTGGATCCTGAGTTTTATATATATTATGTATAGATAAGAACAGTGGTGGATGGGGTGGGGAAATTATACATACTTATTTTCTATCAACTGACCTGATTTAATTTAAGAAAAATGCAAAAAGTAAGAAAAAGAAAATCCAAACACTTTTTTTAATTTTTGAAATAAAAATTGTGATCTTGTAACTGCATGGTGGCATTTGTATAAAAACTGCAGCCCTTTCTGGATGATGATTATTCTTTTTATTATAATTATTTATGTCCTTGATTTGTAGTGAGATTTGATGCACAGTCTTGGAGAGAGAAAAATGCACAGTCCCAAATCAACCAGGCTCTTGTAGAAGCACATATGGCTTTCCTGGCTCCTTTTGTCAGATGACTGTCAAAAGGAGCCAGGAGACTGATTACTTCCTTCCCCACCCATCCCCAGTCCATTTTATGCATCTCCATTCCAATCATGTAGTTTTTAGTCCTATATTTTTATCCCTCTCTCTTAAGGATCTTGGTTCCAACACTTGTCCAATCAAGCTGCTGTTAAACAGAAGGTAGTAATAGATATTTTTGTGCTTGGAAAGGGGCAACGATGTGCTAATTCTTTGTGATGTTACAGGTGCTAGAAATCGTAGATATGTACTGTATTCAGAACGATAACATGGCCTGGAAAAAAGGGTTAACAACTATAAGCAGAGAGAAAGAAAGAAGTCAAGACAGGAAGCAGAAGCTCATAACGCCAGAGTTTAATGGTTGGATTGTAGATGAGGATGAGGATGAATATGTCGATCTGCTCTAGTTCCCATAGTAATACTAATTACTTGTTCTTTTCTTAAATGGGAGCCTAGAAATAGATTCTAAAGTTGCCTCTTTGGTGGCAGCAGTTTCCCTATTAATGGTTTAAAACCACATCATCTACAATCATCAATTGATCCCGTATTAAAATAACAGTATTGAGGGTAGGTTTTTCATCTCCACAGCAATGGAGGATGATGCTGGAAGACACAATAAGTTACAAGAGGGGATCCTATCAATGTCTGAAAAGGCCTTGGTCTAGTAATTAATCAATTCTTATGTTCCACTTGTTTTTCTGTTCAGAAAATGCAGAATTGCAGTTGAAAGCTGAAGGGATACAGTGCCTTCGACTGGCATAACATCACTAGCCCTTCCTGTGGAGCAGTTTACATCATTAACCACAATATGGTGGCCTTGGCGCCTTATGCTAAGCTCTTAGTTGCTGGAATAATTGTCTTGAAGCTTCACCTTTTATTTATATGCCCTTTCTTACACATGTTCATAAGGTCGCTGTTTTCAGAGTACAACTTTGCTCTGGTTTTAAATCTTTTCAGTCATATATTTTCCTACCGAACATTGTGGGACAGTTTGCACACTAGCAGTTCTTTATCAGAGATCTCTTGGTTGTTTGCATACATTGGTTCTCAGGACCTGGCTAGAAATGGGCTAGGGACCATTCAGAAAGTCCACTACTTCCATGTGACTTTCCTAAGCAGATTTGGCTGTAATAGGCAAATGATTCATCCATACAACTCTTTATTAGAAAAGCAGTTTTATAATCCTTATAATTCTTGTTCTAAGAGCTAAGATACATGATAGTGGTTTAAATTTGTAGTGTAGTAGAACTACAGTATTAATTTCCACAATTTGAATTCATGAAATTCCTGCTGCAATTCTCAGCATTCAGTTTATAGCAGGGGTGTCAAACTCATGGCATCACATCGTCACATGATGTATTGTGACTTTTTCCCCCTTCGCTAAACCGGGGATGGGTGTGGCCACCATGTGACGCATCCGGCCTGCAGGCCACAAGTTTGACATCCCTGGTTTATTGTATAGTATAGTATAGATATTTCTCAAATTCTGTGGTCCTGTGACTGCCTAAAATAATTAATTCATGGGATTTCTTCTCCTCCAAAATAAGGTAGTCCTCAACCTACAACCACAATTGAGCCCAAAATGTATGTTGCTAAGCAAGACTGTTAGTGAGTTTTGTCCCATTTTATGTTTCTTGCCACAGTTGTTAAGCAAATCACTGCAGTTGTTAATTGCTTGTCACAAAGTTGCAAAAGATGATAACATGAGCCTGGTACATTGCAACCGTCATAAATATGAACCTGTTTCCAAGCATCTGAATTTTGATCATATGATGCTTCAATGGTCATAAGTGTGAAAAATGGTCATAAGTCACTTCTTTCAGTGTCGTAACTTCGAACAGTCACTAAATGAACTGTTGTAAGTTGAGGACTACCTTTATTATTGATGGTGGTGGAAGCAGCTGTCATTTTTATTAGCAGCTACCTAAAATGCTGAGTATAGTGGTGCATTCTCTTCTTGGCTTGAAGAGGGGCCCCGCCCGACCCCGCATGTCTTCTCACCAGCCATGCACTCTGCATGATGTAGCCTCTCCCCTCCTGCTTTCCCTAGGAATTGGAGCTCTGCAGTCTTTGCATTCCCAACTTTCGTACTTTTCCACCTTTTGGCAATCCAGAAATGTGTCACCCCTCCCCCCTTCCCCTGCTTTAATCCTTTTATGAGTCGCTTGGTAGTCACAATATTATAATCCTTGATTCAGTAAGCAGATCTGTTTGGGGAAAGCCAGAATTACCTTATTCCAAGTCCTTGGAATGAGAAATATTTTTGTAGCCTTTATAGCCAAAACATTCTGCATTTTTAAAAAATGTTTGTTTAATCTTGTAAATTTGTGTTGGAAAAATAAATACAGTGCCTTTCCAAAACAAATTTTATTAATATGCTGAGGTGGTGAAAAGAGATTTGTGATTTAAATTGATGGGGATGTGTGGGTGGAATTTTTTCTTTTGCTAATTTGTGTTTCAAGATGGCCAGATGGAAATGCACAACTTCCAAAGGGAAGAGATTTCTTCTTCCACCACTTTCAATCCTTTCCCTTTAGAGAAGGACATGGTACCTAGAATTACCCCTCTCCTCCCCCTTCCCTGCTTTCCCTGTCTCCTCCCTCCCTTTCTTTTCTTTCTTTCCTTCTCTTTTCCTCCTGTCCCCTCCCCTCCCTTCCCCTCTCCTGCCCTCCCCTCCCTTCCCTTCTCTTCTCTGCTTTTCCCTTTCCTTCCCTTTCCTTCCCCTCCCCTCCTCTCCCTTCTCCTCCCTTCCCTTCCCAGTAGGAAGGATTAACTAAACACAAGCACATTTTCTATTTTTGAACGTTAAATCGCAGGGATTTTGTTTGTTTTTCCTGTAGTTGTTTCTCTGAAAAACAGCTATTCGCACAAGTGCAATCCATGTTTGGAAATAAATTTTCATAGATAACTCAGTTGTACCAGGAGTGTAGAAAGCAGCTTGTCATGGGGGCAAAAAGATGCAATGGGTAGGAAGAGAAAAGGTGTGTTAGCAGCCTGTGGTGTGTTCCTTTCAGGCCTTTCCTTTTCTACCCTATGCTTGTGAGCCAGATCAACTGCCAGCACAATAAAAGCAGTTTTAAACCTGCTCCTACTCTCCAGCTACTGCCTATTTTAAGAGTCTGGTGGACCTTGCACAACATGATGTATGAAGAACAGTGTATTCTTTCCCTTTCGCCTAGCCTCACTGCCCTAAGAAGAACCCCCCAAATTCTGTCTTTTCAACCTGACCCTTCCAGAGGCAAGTCTATAAGTCTGCTTTGCTGTCAAGCTGACTCTTTCTATACCTGCTCCTCTTAATTGTCTCCTTGTTGCTTATTCTGTCTTCCAAGTAATGCTGAGCAGTAGCTATCCTTGAATTAATTTCCTTGACTTTTTTAAATTTAATGTGTAAAGAAGAGGAGGGGAGGGGGTCGAAGTTTTGTGCTTTCAGCATCATTTGTGATTGTGCCATAATGTCAAGTGTAAGTGTATGCAGAGGAAACATGATAACAATGCCAGGCATAAGTAATCTGTTACTGTGGAAGTTGCAAGTCCCATGTGATATTTAGGAAAATAAATTTAGAGCAGGATTACCTGCACTATTCTAAAATGATTCTCTTCACCAGTCCAGTTCTTTTTCTTTAGAAGAACCACCTTCTGTTACCCTAGCATAACTTGCTAGCAAATTGTTTTGCATCTCTTGCCACTGTGTTGGTAAACTGGAAAAGGCACCGTCTCCGATTGGGATGAATTTGGCCCTGGGGCTTCCAGTTGCCGTGCTATACATTCATCAATGTTTTGTCACACTGAGGTATTGAAGACTCAGAAGGGGTAAGGTGGTACTACAGCAGTTTTCCTGAACCCAGTGCGTTGGATTATATGACCCATTGTCCTCAGCCAACATTGTGCTCATTATAGTGATCATTTCTTCTTATTCTATTGGCTGAGAGTGAATTTTGTACTGCCAGTGGCATTAGGCCATGTTGAAAAGTTGCTGGACTTGGATATTGGGAAAGTTTTTCTGTCTTTGTATATACTGAATAAACTGACCAAGGCAATTAAGAAGCCTAATGTTTTCTTCTCCTTTTACTACTTCCCCTTTTTTGTATTTTTTTTAAATATAGTACAAACCAAATTGCTATGTATGTTTGCAAACCTATATGATGTTTTAATGTGCTGTAATATATTCTGATATTCATATATTGTTATTGGTTAAAACATTTGTATCAATAATGCAGTTTGTAAATGGTAATAAATGATAAAAATTTGTCCTTCAGTCTGTGGTCTGGAATATTCTGATGGCTTGTTGTGTGTTGCAAATTTTGTTTTTCTCTCAGATTCCAAGTTATGGAAAAGAATCAAATTATTGCGCTTATAGAAGAAAAACTCATTAAAGGCAAAATGGTGATGGATGGGTATTATTTTAGAAGTGGTGGTAGAAAGTGCTGATCATGGTATTATGACCCTCTAATCTGGTGCTTTTGTGTTGTAGTGAGACTACAATGTCCATAATTCCTTTGCATTATAAAAGTTGTAATCTCATTAAATCTGAAGGGTACCAGGAATGGGAAGATGATTTTAAAAAGTAGCAATTTAAATTGTGAATTGACTACTTAACATTGTCATATTTGGATATCCTCTATTTAATGTTCATCTTGCGCCACCCAGAGTCCCTTGGGAGTTGGGCGGCCTATAAGATTGAACAATAAATAAATAAATAAATAAATAAATAAATAAATAAATAAATAAATAAATAAATAAATAAATAAATAAATAAATAAATAAATAAAAATGAATGAATGAATGAATGAATGAATGAATGAATGAATGAATGAATGAATGAATGAATGAATGAATCTTCTTTCCTCATAATCCCAGGCATCGCAATTTGCCTTTTCAATGTGTTGCTCACATAACATGGTTGGGTTTTTTGGGTTTTTTTGGAGACCTGAACTAAACACATGTTCAGTTAATAAATGTGTTTCTTCTTTCAACTGCACATTTGAAACATAATTCATGTGGTTGCTATGGAAGATGATGGCCTTTATCAGGACTGCAGGCCGGCAGGCAGGCAACCCAACATTTTGAATAGGGGGAGAACACACCTTGGCAGCAATAGGCACCTGCCCCAATAGAAATACCCTTCAAAGGTAGACTCTTTATCCACAGCATAGAAGGCTTTCCCCCCCAATTCCTAATTAATTGGATGCAGATTTTAAAAAGTCATATCCTCTACTATCTGTTATATATTTTTGGACTATAAGATGCACTCCCCCCCCCCAGTGGGTGGAAATGTCTGTGTGTCTTATAGAACAAATATTGAGGTGGGGGGAGGGGGCTGGTATGGTGCAGATCAGCTGTTCTAGGCGAGGATCACTGTCACCACCCATTTGCTGCCGCCTATTTGCCACCGATCACCACAATTGGTAGCGACAGGCCATGGCAAATGGACCGTGGCGGCGACGAACGGGCTGCAGCAGTGAACAGGCTGCGGTGAATGGGCCGCAGCAATCCCCGCCGCCTA
This sequence comes from Diadophis punctatus similis, assembly GCA_023053685.1. Lineage (NCBI taxonomy): Eukaryota > Metazoa > Chordata > Lepidosauria > Squamata > Dipsadidae > Diadophis > Diadophis punctatus. Next base: position 991,682 of record JALIGW010000008.1, on the reverse strand, counting down.
GAACAGCTGATCGGCAGTATTCCGGGAGGTACATCCAATCACCAATCAGCTGCTCAGCAGTGAAGGCTCCAGTGTTCCCTGGTGGTGTCAGCAACTCAGCTCAGTTGACCGGTGGTGGGCGCAATGGAGCAGAGCCCTAACAAGCCAAGTGCTGGGACTGCAATAACATGCTGAAGCTGTACAGGCTGTTTGCTGCAAGGAGGCTAGCCAGATGAATACCGGATGGAGGCTGGGAGGCAGAGGCTCTTGTTTTCCTCCTCTAAAGCTAATGTGTGTCCTATAGTCCAGAGCGTCTTATAGTCCGAAAAATGTATATATTTTTAAGGGTGACAATAAAAATGCACTGAGCTCCTACCACTGTGGCACTTGGGTATACTTCCTAAATCCTAGGAACCTTTTCAAGGTAAGCTAATACTTCTAACAACGTTAAAGTCCAATGAGAGTTGAACATTTGCAAACTGGTATAATTTCTCCGTTTGCAAAATCTAACGTGAGGGGTCAAATTCAGCAGTCTTGCTGCTTAGACTTCTGAAATTTCAGTCAGCATTGATTTAAAGCCAATCCCATAACCAGAAGAACTGGATAATCTGGAACTGAGATGTTACCACATGTTCCAGCACCTTATCGAGGAATGGGATAATGGGTGACCAGCTAGAAAGCATCCCAAAATGAGGCATTCAGGAAAGGGTTCTTTAAGCAAGTTGTCACTGCTTTCTCTTGATGCATAAGAGATTCACACCTTGACCTCAGGAAACATTCACCTCCTTTAGACACTAAATGGCTGTTCAGTCCTTTCCTTCAGAAAAACAAGGTTCAAGCACACATACCGTCTGTCTCATTTGTCCAAGATTCTGTCTGCATTCTCAGATAAGATGATACAAAGGCCATTGTTGTATCCACCAGGACAGGAAGGTTAGTACTGCTATAAGCAATTATTTCTGCAAAATACTGTAATAATGAAAACAGCGGTACAATGCCAATCATATTTATCCACATTGTTTCTCCTCCAGTAAGTCTAAATCCCAACAGAGAGTGGGATATAGCCATTTCCCCCCTATTTACAGTATCTCAACCTGGAAAGCCAGATTCAACATATGTCCAGTTGAGTGTGTAGGACCACACTGAGTTTAGTGTGGGGCTAGATGACGAGAACATGGCGGATCAATAGGATAGATTCTCTGGGAACAGAATTTCCTAATAAAGAATGTAGTAAGATTCCTCTTGCCTAACTCTGAAGAGAAGATGGTTAAGAGAGTTATTGTAACAAAAGTATTAAAATATAAAAAGAGGCAGGATTTATTTATTAAACAATTTTGTATGGCCACCCATCTATCAGAAGGAACTTTGGATGGCAAACAAAATAAAAGCACAATATTGTACAATAAAATGACAATTTAAACAATTTTGGGACTCAAATAAAATTCACATCCACCCACTAATTACCCTTTGCCAGTTCTACCAACATCTGTACCTCAGTGCCTAGGGAAAAGCCAAGACTTCATTTATTTTTAAAGTTCAGTAAGGTTTTCATCCATATTTTGGGGAGGCTGGTTGATCCGTAAGGCAGGCCCCATAAATCATGCATCTGAGGTCCATTGGTGACTCTGTTTCACCAAGATCATACCTTGCCAAATTATTATATCTGCTAAGTCAGTGATGGTGAACCTATGGCACGCGTGCCACAGGTGGCACATGGAGCCATATCGGAGGGCACGCGAGATGTTGATCTATGTCAGCTCCAGCACGCATGTGCACGCTGGCCAGCTAATTTTCGGCCTTGGGGAAGGCTGTTTCGCCCTCCGGAGGCTTCAGGGAAGCTTCCTGAAGCCCTAGAGTGCGAAAAATGGCCCAATGGGGAAACCGGAAGTTCAGAAAAATGGACTTCCAGTTTGCCGTTGGGCTGTTTTTTCGCACTCCGGAAGCTTCAGGGAAGCTTCCTGAAGCCCCGGAGTGCAAAAAAACAGCCCAATGGGCAAACCGGAAGTCGTTTTTCCGAACTTCCGGTTTGCCCATTTTGCTGTTTTTCACTGTCCCAAGCTTCAGTTCGGCCTTTGCGCATGCGCAGGGGAGGGTTGTGTGCATGCGCAGGGGCAGCATGGGGGGGTTTGTGTGCATGCGTGGGGGGAGGGAATGGGTGTGGGCACATGCGCACGCACTAGCACTCGCACACACACTCTTGGCACGGGAACCAAAAAAGGTTCGCCATCACTGTGCTAAGTCATAGCAAAAAGATGGTGGTGGTGTCTGTGGATGGAAAGGGGAATCAAGATGGCAGTTGTGACTGTGATCAGAGCCTCACCCTTTTCTATATGCAATGCCATTTACTTTCACTACTTCCTGCTCACTAAACCATTTATTTTATTTAAGATTCAGTTGCTTTCCATGTTAGAGGCTGATTAGAGGTAATCAGTAGCTTCAGGAAATATACAATAAATATTTCTCTCAGGGATTGAATAATTCCTTTTTCTTAAACATAAATTGGATATAAATAAGCCTTCTAATTTTATGTGTTGTAACTTGTACCCTTATCAAGGCTAAATTGAATATCATATTCTTTTCAAAAGATCATTACAGTGAGAAAAATACTGTTTGCATTCAAAGTTTTAGAATTTAGGTTTAGGCCATCTTCCAAGGTTTTTCAACACAAAAAGCTTGCCAAGCAGGAGCTGTCTAGGACAATTGAACATGGTGGCCTGGCCACACCCATTTCACCGTGGGATCCCCCACCACAGCCGAACCATCATGGGTGTTTATCCTCAGCTGGCCGTCCACCGGCATTTTTCTCCCTCTACTGGTTGTCTGCCACTGGTCCCCCATCCCCTTCTCATGGGTGATTCAGAAAGGGACATTTGTCTCCAACTAATTGGCTACATGAGAAAAATAGCTGTGTGGTGCAATTAGGCAGCTCCTCTCCACCAGGTGCACTTTCCCGGGGGCAGCACAGCGTCCTGCCACCCCAAAAGGGAGGGCACTGGGCTCCACCCGACAGCTTCTGCTGCTGCCATTTCTCATTGCGTCCTGCCTGGCCCTGCTCTGCGCCCAGATCCTCTGGGACAGAATTAGGTGCAGTGCAGAGCCAGGCAGGACACAACAGGCAACAGCCATCTCCTGAAAGGCTGGGGAAGGGAAGGCCCTGTCCCCAACTCCCCCCACCAGGTAGGCAATATAGCAAAGTTAAAGCAATCACTGGGTGCAATTAATAATGAAGTCCACTTGCATTTTAATGGGAGATGGGGAGGGGTTATCTATTCTCAAGCCTGTAGTTCCCATTCAGGGCAACAGAGACCGAGTTGTGCAAAAGTGCCAACAATGAACAACAGCGTCCTGTTGTCTCCAAACAGGGTGCAGGTTCCCATGCCTTAGAAATGCTAGGCAGCCCTGGCTTTTTGTGTCTAACCCCCATCTCCCATCCCATGAGATAAGATTCTCCAACCTGAAGAATTGAGGCAAGTGTGCAAAAAACTGGCACTGCTTCCCTCTCAGGGAGGGCCCTTCACTGGCCCTCTCAGATAAGGTGACCAGACGTCCTGATTTTGGCGGGACAGACCCGCTTTTTCATCATTTGTCCTGCGTCCCGCCCGTCCTCTAAAAAGTCCCGATTTTTTGAAAGAATGCACGACTAGGGCATTCTTTCAAAAAATCGGCCTGAAAGGCAGCAGGCCTCTCAGCTCGGGCCGGCCGTGGGCGGCGTTGGCGGCGGGCGGGCGTCCCGCGTTGTTGACTCCTCCGGCGGCGGCTGGAAGCTGGGGGGAGGGGGAAGGGAGGCTGCTCCTCCTCTCCTTCCCCCGCCCCATCCCTAGCCCCGCCCTCGGAGGCGCCGCTGCTGTTGGGAGGGGTGAGGGACGAGGAGCCGTCGCCGCTTTGAGTTTACGAGCGGCGCAAACAGCCCTTCCTCGTCCCCCTCCCCTTTCTTCCCCCCGTCGCCTCGCTGCTGCCGTTGCCCTGGGGCCGGGCGGGCGACCGGGAGACCGCGGCGCTTGGATACTTGGAGCAGGTAAGCTGCTGGCTGCCTCCTTTCCCCGTCTCCCGCCTCCCGTTCGTTGCTTGCCAGCCCGGCCGAAGGGAAGGCGGGAGGCGAGGAAAGGCCTCCCGAAAGGGGGGGGAGAGGGGGGGGAGGCGGTAGGGCGCTTGGATGCCTGCAGCTCGCGACAGGTAAGCTGCCGGCTGCCTCCTTTCCTCGCCTCCTGCCTTCCCTTCGGCCAGGCTGGCAAGCAACAAACGGGAGGCGGGAGACGGGGAAAGGAGGCAGCCGGCAGCTTACCTGTCACGAGCTGCAGGCATCCAAGTGCCCTCCCCCCTCCCCCCCTCCCCCCCCTTTCGGGAGGCCTTTCCTCGCCTCCCGCCTTCCTTTCGGCCGGGCTGGCAAGCAACGAACGGGAGGCGGGAGATGGGGAAAGGAGGCAGCCGGCAGCTTACCTGTCGCGAGCTGCAGGCATCCAAGTGCCCTCCCGCCTCCCCCCCCTCTCCCCCCCTTTCAGGAGGCCTTTCCTCGCCTCCCGCCTTCCCTTCGGCCGGGCTGGCAAGCAACGAACGGGAGGCGGGAGACGGGGAAAGGAGGCAGCCGGCAGCTTACCTGTCGCGAGCTGCAGGCATCCAAGCGTCCTCCTGCCTCCCCCCTCCCCCCCACTTCACCTGGACGCTGACATTTGCTGTTTTGCCCTCTGCGCATGCACAGCGTTCTGCGCATGCGCAGGAGGGCAAAACAAATGGCGGCGCCCAGGTGCCCCCCCGTCCCGCTTAAAAATAAAAAAATCTGGTCACTTTGCTCTCAGAAGTCCAGCTGCCCTGTTCTGCTTCCCACTGGCCGGGAAAGGAGGCAGGCGGAGTTGCTGCCCTCATTGCTCTCAGCTGACCCTAGGCCCGTGATGGCGAACCTATGGCATGTGTGCCCAAAGTGGCACATGAAGCCATGTCACCCGGCATGCGTGACCTTGCCTGTTTGTCTTCCGGGTTTCTGGCGCACATGCGCATGTGACGATCAGCTGTCCGCATGCGCAGCAGTGCCGAAAACCGGTGTGCACATGCACTCCGGCCAGCTGATTGTTGGGTGCACATTAGTTCCTGCCGGAGCTGTCCAATCTGTAGCTCCGGTAGGGAGAGGCCGATTGAGCAATTTGCGTGAGACCGCTCCGGAGCCATCTTCGCTGGTCCATCGTGCACATCGCCATCTTTTGTGAGAATTTTTGGGTGATTTTGCTTCTGCGCATGCGTGGAAGCATAATCGCGCCGAAATCTGTCTCTCACGCGCATCCCCTCATGAGATTTCGGTGAGATTTTGCTTCCGCGCATGTACAGAAGCAAAATGGCATGAGGGGGGCGCACCTGAAACGTGGAGATGCGCACACAGCGCACCGGCATCGGTAAGTGAGCAACCCGCGCCTTGTGCACCTGCGCGCCAGAACCCAGAAGTTTGGCTTTTCCGGAGTGTGGCACCGACGTTTCCGCACAACCTTTTCGGCACTTGGTGCCAAAAAGGTTTGCCATCACTGCCCTAGGCTTTGGTGAGGGGCTTCCTATACCCTCTGAGACTCAGCCTTGTGCTTGCTTCCTAGCCAGATGGAAGGAGCTGCCTTCTTATTTTGGGTGACTTGCACCCAAAAACTTGCTATTACCCACTTCCCCAGCCACACATTACTTTTTTGTTCTGGAGGTCTTGGCAAAAACACGTGTGAAGATATCATTTGAAGGAAGGAGAAAAAAAAAGATCTGTCCCATTCTGATCAGGAAAACTATGCAGGCCTTTCGAATAGCAACACAAAGAGCTACAATAGTTTATATCAGGTTATGGCCACATGATGGCAACAAAACCCAACATTTCAGAGCATTCAAGAGGTTTGAAACAACAAGAGGTGACCATGACCAGCTATGATTCTTCCAGATGTTGCTAATATAATTGTCCCAGCAATCCTAGCTACTGTGAACAATAGTCAGAAATGCTGGGAACTGGTCTTCAGACATATGTTATGGGCTATACAATCGGCCAGAGTCATCTTATTGTGTAGGAAGTTAGTACCCAACCCCTCCTAGAAAAATGAAATATCCTAGGAAATATTGAAAAAGGGAAGAATATGTTTCCCTGAATGAGGAAAGGAGAAATGTTTAAATACAAAGCAGCTTCCTGCAGTTCCCTGCCCCCACCCTTTGCCAATGGGCCATTAAGGACTGGGCCCAGCTCACACATTCCTCTCACCTAGCCTGGAAGTCTTCTGCATAACAAAGAACCATAATAGGAATCCCAAAGCCTTTTCATTATACCACATGGGACCTGGGAAGATTCCATCAACCATGCCCCTGGGATTCAGGACAGCCCACAAGAGATGCCCCAGCATGCTTCTGGAAGTCCGGCAGCCAATGGAATACATTTCTATATAGGAACAGGAAACAGTTAGGGAGGGGCCCAAGAGAGAGTATAAAGCAAGGAACTCAGCATCTCTTATCTCCCTTTTTTCTCTTCACCCACATCTGGAAGCATGTAATCTACCTTTTCTGTTCAGGGGCTTATGCCATGTGCTCCTGTCCACCATATTAAACCTTCTTTCCAAGCAACTTTCATGAATCCAGTGTCTTTTTCCCCACTTGGAACTGAACCCAGAAGGATATTCCTTACAACAATTGGTGAGAGTCGTATAAATTTAATAAACAGCTACACACACACACACACACACACACACACACACACACACACACACACACACACACACACACACACACACACCACTCTTTTATACATGCCTGTTCTTGGGAGCAGCAGGGCTTAATTTAGGTAAGGCAACCACTCTTGAAAAGAGTTTTTAGCTTGCTTATTTTTTTAGTTCCAGACAAACATTGAACTGACTACTTCTTTCTTTCCCCCACACCCCATATGCTTGAGATGATTGTACAGAAGCATTCAAACCATCTAAATGTCCTGGCCACCTCCAGCTATGAAATATCTGCAGATCCCCTCATTCCTATTAGCATGGAGGTGCACACAACAATATAAACAATGAGATGGATGGAAGGGTTGCCAGGGTGGGCATAACAAAGTCTTTTTACACATTTTAAGTCCTGGTAGTTGCCAGATCTATCAACATTGCTCCCTTTTATTTAATTGAGCCACAATTATAATCCACCCCCGCCCCCCACCATACCGTCATTAAATCATGGCTAGCAAAGCTAACAAAACTATCTTTTTGTCCCATGTTTCCATGGCATTCAAAATGTAGTATAATGGCAACAATATATATTGATCCAATATAATACTGGTAGTTTCTAATTTACGGTAATTCACAAATATTTTCCCCCCAAGCAGAATGTTACATTCTCAGACTGAAGCACATAGGCTTCAGTCAGGTCCTCCATTCTGGAGGGAAAATAGTGACTGCTGATTGGCTAGAGTGACTGTCTGGCAGCTCCCTATAAAAGGGCTGTCTGTCAGACAGAGCCTTTGCTGAGTTGTAAATGATGATGATGTTCGTCCATCGTGTTCCAAGAGGACCTTAACATCTGGGGGGGGGGGAGGATGTCAAGACTTGCTTAAGTCAAAACAAGAATTGGATTAAAGTAAGGGAGAGGTGCGCATAATCAGCCTCACTCTCTCTTCCCAGATTCCATCTTACTCTAAATAGCAGGACAAGAGTCGAGACAGTTGGAGATGGGCTGGGCGCAGAGACCACCTTCATGACCGTTGATCTATTCTAGTAGATTTCATCTGCTCAGTCCACCGGAATCTATCTTCACATGCTCCGGATAGACAAGTCCCTATCCAGGGGTGGGTTGCTTACTTACCTCGCTGCCGGAGCCATGCGCGTGCATCTCCACGCTTCGGGGGGGCGCGCTCACTACACGCGCGCCCCTTCTCACGTGATTTTGCTTCTGCGCATGTGCGGAAGCAAAATCGCACCAAAATCTTGCGAGGGGACGCACGCGAGCGCAAGATTTCAGGGCAATTTTGCTTCCGCGCATGCGCGTAGGCAAAATCTCGCCGAAATCTTTCTCTCACACGCGTCCCCTCGTGATATTTTGGCGTGATTTTGCTTCTGCGCATGTGCAGAAGCAAAATCGCCCGAAAATCACCCAAAAAAATGGCGACGCGCCGGGTGGACCAGCAGAGAGGGTTCCGGAGTGGTTGCGAAATCCTCTGCTCCCTACCGGAGCTGCGTACCGGGCTCGTACTGAAGGTCGAAGCTGCGTACTGAAGGTCGATGACCCAATGGCTACTCTCAACCTGGTTTGGCCAGCCTGTCGAAGCTGTTGCCCGGGGTGTGGCCGCTGTGCATGCTACTGCTGCTAGGAGCCACAGGTGAGAGCTGAGTGACAGGTAGTGACCAAAGGTGAACGAGCTGCCCTAAAAGCTGCCCTAAAATGAGCTGCCGTAAAAGGACACGACATGCCCCTAGACCAGAGGTGCTACCCCTCCCTGAACACCCCATACACCCCAGGTTGTAAATAGTTGCCAAATAAAGAGCTGTTGTTTTGAGCCACTTCTGTCTGCCTCTTCCATTCACCCTAACACAGAACATCCAAAAGTATTATTTGATTTGATCAAGTGCTTATAGTTATAATCAACATACTAATATTTTCTCTCCCAAGGCTGTTTTCTCCAAAATGAAAAAAGGAAAATTCTCATCCAAATGTCTTTTGTAATGGGCTATCTGAAATCTTCAGCTTAACTTTTCAAAATTATCCACTTTTTAGTCTTCTTTGATTGGATTACCCATCAGAGATTAGATGCAGTTCCCTTTGAAAAACACATTGCTGACATTCTCCTACCATGCTAATTCTGCAGTCCATAAAGGGGACCGTTTTCCTGGGCAAGGATTTCCCACCCACTACCCTCTGCTTTACAGATCACACATTCAGCATCAGCCCTGTACAGTACAGAATTTCTGTCTGAAATTAGGGGGGGAATTGTATCTTCACTCTCTCGCTTTGTTTCTCTTGAGGTTTATCATCTTATTAAGGAAGTGAACTCCATACTCTTCAGTTCATTTATGCATTTCTAAGCAGATTTTCTGCTGCTATCACTACATTCTGAAAAGCTTTTGAATGCAGGTTTGTTGTCATGTCATCACAATCACAGTCACTCTCAGCAAAACCTTTGAATATTGGCTTACCTGCTGGGAGTTTCAGAGAGTCAGCCTTTAGAAGCAATTATTATGTGCAAACCAAATCACAAAGATAGATAAATGTACATAGAAAAAAACGTGGGCTGAGGAGACAGAAATATTAGGAAGTTACTTTTTATATTTTTCATGTGGATGAAGGGATGATAAAATTTGAGCTCATCCATAATCCAATCCCCAGGGAGGAGGATTAGGTCTTGCAGGCAGCCTACAAAGCTACTTATTGTAGCTATTGGAAGCTGGCAATAGTTGATTAGCTGTTTAGTTTTTCTGGGCAAATGAAAAAAAAGATAGATATATCAATATTTGTAGCATGAAGCTATATTATAGTACATCATAATAAGATTTACTGGAAATTTCCTTTCAAGCATTTACAACAGGGTATGTTTCTCAAGATAGAACATACATATAATTTGAGGCTCCTCATGGACTCTAGTTCCTACTCTGTGCGCAAGTGGAAACTATGGCCAGGAGCTTAGTAAAGCATGCCAGATTATATCCATACAGATAGTCCTCAACTTACAACCATTCATTTAATGATGGTTTGTAGTTAAAATGACACTGAGAGAAGTGACTTATGTCCATTTTTCACACTTATGGCATCATAATGTCATGTAGCACCCTCATAGTCATGTGATCAAAATCTGGACATTTGACAACTGGCATGTAATTTATGATCGTTTCAGTGTCCTGGGGCCATGTGATAACCTTTTGTGACCTTCTGAAAAGGAAAGTCAGTGGAGAATCCAGATTCACTTAATATTGTGTTACACATAAAAAAGAACTTACCTGGATATATTTGTGACATTGGAAGACGCAGACTATGAAAGGTCCTAAGTTTGGTGTTACTCAGCTTCTAACTCTCAAATCACACTTGGTCTATTAAAATAATCCTAGATTCCAAGGTGGGCAATTCCTTTAGTGGTACCAACTGAAATGAGACAAAACCTGAACACAATTCTGACTTGTCCACACAAAAAAAGAAAAAAGAAGAAGCAAGAACATTAAAATAAATGAGGTCAGAACTGATGGCCAAGAGGACTAAAGTTCAATTCAGTCTAAGAGTACTTCCTCACAGCTATGTTTTGTGCATTTTTCTGGTCTAAATTGTTAAAAATGCCCACAGCAGCTTTAATGGGCTACTACAAGCTTGGCAGTTGCCAGCCTCAGACTATATGCATGAAGCTTCTTGGATGAGAAGCGAAATGTCTTCAAATAAAAACCAGAAAGTCCAGTTGTCTCTTGAAAAAGCATCTTTGGGACAACCATGACCTGGATGATGAGACTCTCCATAGACGTTCTAAGAAATAGTTTTATTGATCTAAAATAACCAGTAGATTCTAGACTGTTACAAATGTTCAAACTGTTTATGGATTTTCAGTATGTATATTTGTATATTAAAATATCGTTCGCATGAACAAATTGCAAACAACATTATCCTTGCAATATTTGATTAAACTTTTATTACAACGTAATAGAAGGCTGAATAATAAAGTTGAAACAGCATGGATTTTATCATTGATGAAAACAGCAGTGGCACTTCAAATATCAATATCCATACCAGGGTTATAAACTTAGTTTCTGAAGTTCCTTTTCTAGCTCTTGCTTCTCCATTCCAACACATTTTTAGCAGTAGCTTCTCTCCAGGCTTCCATAGTAATAGAGAAAATCCCCATTATTCTATGTCGGAAAGAAAGGAGGTGCGTTTTTCTTATTTATCACTTTTTTATTATATTCCCTGTATTTGTCAGCTTCAATCAATTTCTTCTACCCTCCGTCTCACGTAAGAGCAGTAGTTTCAAAACTCTTGGGCTTAAGAAAAGTAATTATGATCTATTTTCTGATGAACATAATTGTTTACTTACTTCAACTTTCACTTGTTCTTATGAGATAATACCTGTACATATTTCATTTTGAAGTCACCGTTTACTGGCCTGCTGGGTAATAGCTGTGTGTCCTTACTTTGTGTTTGGTTCTGTAGTTTACTTTAAAGCTTTCCATCTTTGCTTCTTCTTGCCCCATGCTATCAATCCTTAATGCCTCACTTCTTGTTTTTGTATGGTCATATGTTTTATTTGAATTTTGGCATATGCCATTTTTGTCCTCTTTGGGCTATTTTGATTGGAATTTATAAATCTTTACAGATTGTTTTTGTTTTTAATTGTTCTTGATGTTCACAATTCAAAGGCCTAACATGGGAAGATCACAAGCTTCGTGACCAATGCTTATCTGACCTTGTGGCAATGACTCACACCCTAAGCACATTCCAGTTGTCTGTGGGAAATAGTTGCATCCTTTCATTCCTTTTGTTTTTATGCTCCTCTAGGTTAGAATGAAATTGAGCTTCTGGCTTTATATAGATTTTATCATAATCCCCACTCTTAAGTTCTGTCAGAAGAACATTAAGACCTGGCCCTCTCAACCTGCGTGGGATCCAAGAGTGGTATACAACCTGGGGGCAGTTGGTAGCCTTTCTCCTGCCTTTTTAACTTTTGTTACTTTTTGTAATGATGTTATTGTCAGGGTTCTGACCGATGCCCTAATTAAATCATGAGCCTCCAGCCAAGCTTCAAAAGAAATCCAGTTTTTATAGTTTTTTATATTGTAAGCCAGACTCACTAAGACAATAAGATGGGCGATATATAAATTTGATTAATAAATAAATCAAACAAATAGTACACATTAGCCTATATTTTACCCAGCAAAATCTTATTCTTTTTATTGTATATGCTTTGGTAGTATTTATAGTAACTTGAGCCTAAAAATATACAAGAACTTCTGTGTTTCCTCTTTTCTTCCAACCTACTGGCAGTTTCCTAAGTGGTTAGAGCTTTGGATCAATGCTTCCTGTTCATTTACACAGAAGAACTTATTTTCTTATGTTTGCATCGTTATTAATCTTGACTTGATAGGTATATTATCTCTTAATCATATGTAACTGAAGTTTGGGGGGGTTATGTTTCAATATGGTAGCTTGATTGTTGGTGGAGCAGTCAGTATAAAGTAACTTCAATCTTAAAGTTGAACGCACTGATTACCAGTAGGTGTCTTGGCCACTGCCCACCTCCCTCCATGGGGATTTAATTCTGTTAAGCACTACACATTGAGTATGGTTTGTCAATCAATTACAAATCCATCTGGTGATGGTGCTGTCTATCCCACATTTTTCTAGCTTGCCAAGAAGTAGATTGTGGTCTATTTTGTCAAATTCCTTACTGAAATCCAAGTATACTATGTCCATAGCATTTATTTGGTCCACTAATTTAGTCACTTTGTCAAAGAATAAAATAAGATTTGTTTGTCATGATCTGTTCTTGATGAAGCTATGTTGGCTTCTGGTTATCACTTTGTTTGCTTCTAGGTGTTCACAGATTTGCTGCTTGATTATCTTTTCAAGAATCCTCCCAGGTATTGATGTCAGGCTGGTTAGATCTGTTCCCCCCCCCTTTTTTTTTTGGAAGATGGTAACCACATCAGCTCTTTTCCAAGTCCTCGGGTTGTTGCTTGGTGCTCCAAGAACTCAGTGGTGGCTCAGTAGTTCAGAGATCATGTCTGTCAATTACTTCAGAACTCTAGGATGTAATCAATCAAAATATGGTGATTTGAATCCATTTAGAGTGGATGTTGACAGGTGTTCTATTACATTATTTTTGCTTATTTTAATTTGTATTCCTAGCCTGCCTTTTACAATAAGTTGGGTTGATTTATCTTTTTGTATGAAGACAGATGCAAAGAGCTAAGCAGTTCTACTTTTTTGTTATTTCCTTGCAATCATTGCCCATTAGTGACTGATTGCTTTACTTTTTTCTTGTTTTTTATGATTTGAAAGAAACTTTTTGTATTATTTTTTATATTTGTTGCAAGTTTTACTTCATTCTGAGCCTTAGCTTTCCTAACTTTGTCTTTGCATGTTCGGCCTATTGTTGGTTTCTGCCTTAGTTATCTATCCCTCTTTCAATTTTTTTTTATTTATCCATTTTTTTCTTTCAATTTGTCTGAGAGTTCTTTGTACAATCATACTGTTTTTTTTCCACCTTGGGTTTCTTGTTTCTCTTTTTCAGTAGTATTGAGCTGGATTGGGGCTTTTATATTAATATTTTTCAGAGTTTCCCAAGCTTCTTGAGTTAGCTTCCCCTTTAAGATTTTCATCCAAGGGGATCCTTCCCAAGCTTTTTCTGAGTTTGTCAAAATCAGCTCTTTTAAAGTCTAAGACACTGGTTTGATTATGTTCTGTTGCTTGTGTCTGTATTATATTGAATTCTAATATGACCTGGTCATTCTTCCTCTAAGTTCCTGCAACTTCAATCCCCTCTATCACTTTTTCTCTGTTAGTAAGAATGAGATCCAGTATAGCTGTCCCTCTAAATCCCTTCTCTACCTTTTGAGTGACAAAGTTATTAGCTAGGTTGGTCAGGGACCTTTTTGACCTCCTACTTGTTGCAGAGATGCTCTCACAGTTGATGTCAGGATAGTTTAAATCCCCCATTATACTGTGGTGTGTTTCCTACATACATTTGTTAACTGGTTAGCAAACAGTTCATCTATTTCTTCTGCTTGGTTGGGTGGCCTGTAGTATACACCTATGACAATGTCAGCATGTATATTTCCTAAACTTGGAGCATTAGTGTATAGGCATTTAAGTTCTTTGTGGCATCTTTGCATTGAAGTTTTTCTGCTTTTCCTTCACTTCCTACCTCCTTATTTGGTTGGTTGTCCTTATTTAGTGGTTTTTGCTTGGTATTAGGTTCTATCTCCCTGCCTCCTCAATTTTAGTTTAAAGCCATTCTGATAAGATGAGTCAATCATTTTCTGAATACATTCTTCCTGGTTCTTGTGAGGTGCAGGGAACCCTTCATGTAGGTAACACATACCCTTGCAAGGAACCCTTCATATAGGTAACACATACCCTTGCAAGGAACCCTTCATGTAGGCAATACATACCCTGATCAAGGAATCCAAAATTCTCTTGATTGCACCAATTCTTAAACCAGTGGTTCATTTCTAAAATTCTTTGCTCCCTCATAGGATGTTGGCCTTTTGTTGGAAGTATAGATGAAAACACCACTTGTGCTTTTAAGTCCTTAACTTTCTTACCTAGTTGTTCATAATCTCTTGTCATTGTTTTCAGCTTCATTGTCATGTCATTAGTCCCCCACGTGAAGGAGAAGCACCAAATGGATAACATTGAAATCAGATAGACTTAATTTTATGTCAACAATGCTGGAAAGGTTCAGTTGCATCTGTTAAGACACTTCCTGGCACTGACTGCAGCTCAGACTATCAGCTATTAGTGGCTAAATTGAATCTCAAACTGTGCAAAGTGAAAGTGTACTATCCCTTCCAAACTCAATGTGAGCAACATGTGACCTTTGTACATCATAGAAGTTAAGAATAGATTTTGAACCATTGTATCTAGAAGGGAAAGATCCAAGTGAACAGTGGCGAGAGATCCAAGATAACAACATGGAAATTGCTGGAAACTATGTGTCACACCAAAAACCAAAGAGAACAAAAAAGTGGTTATCTGATGACACCATCAAAATAGTTGATCAGCCAAAGCCAAAGGTAATAAGGATAAATTTAAAAGGCCAAATAAAATTTTCCAATGTGAAGCCAATAAAGACAAAAATAGGCAATGGGAGAAACGGTTTCAAACATCTGAAAGAAGCTAACAGGAAGGGACATACTAAGGACTTGTTTGCTGTAGTGAAAATGATGCAATCCAGCTTTTCAGCATGGCAAGAAATTGTTAAAAATTGCAACTGGAATGTACTAAGTGACCAGCAGAAGACCAAGAACAAATGGAAAGAACATACAGATGCGCTCTAAAGCAGTTTGACTTACCATCAAAATGACAATGATGACAGCCCAATTAATAAAGAACTAAACATTTTGAGGGGGGGGGAGTAGAATGGGCATGGAGAAAGAAAGACTATCCAAACACTGCTCCAGCTATCGCATGATTGCATTGATTTCTCATGCAAGCAGGTTTTTGTTAAAGGTCATTCAGAATATTGTTGATCAAGAGTTACCTGATATACACACTGCTTTAGAGAGAGAGCAACTGTGGTGCTGGCATAAATTATTGTGTATACCATGGACAGCCAGAACAAGCAACAAAGAGGTGTTCAATCGTATAAAACCAGAAACATCACTAGAAACCAGAATCACAAGACTACATCTGATTTACTTTGACCATGTCATGTGTACAAATTCATTGGCGAAGGCAATGATGCTAGGAATGGTTAGTGTATCAAGAAAAAAGGGCAAACAAAGAACTTTCTCGACTGATATCATCAAAGCTGATATAAAGATGAACATCCAACAACTGAAAGAAGCTGCACTTGATAGGGTAGCATGGAGAGCACTTGCCTATAAAGTCACCAAGATTCAGACACGATTGAACAGTTAAAACTAACTAACAACAAAGGTTAAACTCCTTTTTATTTAAAGGTAAACCAAAACAGTAAATTGAGAAATTGAGAAATTGAGAATTTACATTATAAATAGATGGCAGGTTAATTAAAAGAAGATTTATTATTTTCAGCTTAATCCTGATGATAATGTCCCGCCCCAAATATAAAAGCCACAAAGATTCAATATTTTTATTAGGCCCAAAATGTCACAAAGTGATGAGTTAATTTTCAAATATTGTACCTGAACTCTAGAATGCTTAGTTGGACAAAATGTTTTTAAAAAGGTTTTTTTTTGCATAATTGAGATACACAATTCCTTAGCTGCCATTTGATAAGGAACTTCAGGAAGTTAACCTGAGCATATATGCAAGGCAAGGTTGTTTATGATGTCACTTAGATGTGATAGGAAGGGTTAATAGTTTCAATGAGAATTATGATACCTCTCTGTATGTTGAAAAGGGAGGAGTGAAAGATCAGCTAACATAAGATGGGTGATAGAGAAAGCAAGATAACACAAAAATGTGGTTTATGTTTAGAGGAAGGGCTTTCATGTGTAGATTCTGCAAAATGTGTATATTAAAGACTATTGAATGCATCAGAAAACTCTGAAGAACTTTTACAATGAACCAGAAAACATGATAAAAATTGAATTTAGAGAAATAGTGAGGGTCAGGAGAGGAAAAAATGCAACAAGGATGCATATATCTATATATCCCCATATCTGCTTATACAGAAAATATATTATAAAAAATGACAGGATTGGAAGAAAAGACAATTCACAATAGGAGAGTCAGAATATCTGAAATATATAGAGAATATTGCTTTGGGAAAGAAAACATGATTTTTGAAGAAATTATGAAAGTAAAAAAATAGGAAAAAACCCCTGAATTAATGTTAAACAATAAAAAGGCAAAGATACTGTAATGTCAACTGAAATACTCAGTACATTTAGAGTCCATGATGAAGAAGTGAAAACAATAAAAACATTATTTTCTTAGCTCAAAATCAGATAAAGATGGATAATGTGCTGGAGAAGTCATCAAGAAATATCTGTGAAGATTCTCAATCAGCTAGACCAGCGGTTCCCAATCTGGGGGTTGTGACCCCTTTGGGGGTCGAACGACCATTTCCCAGGAGTCGCCCTGGCATCCTCAGCTCCCCCCCCACTGCCACAAGCCTGGCCATATCAGATCAACTCGCCCGAGCCCTCCAATTGGTCGGGAGAGGTGCCATTCGGTGAGAGGCGTTTGTGTCTGATTCCCCCCACCTCCCCGGCCGAGGGACAGGCCCACAGGAGAGCCCTTCTGCGGGAAGGCAGCACGGAAGAAATGCCTTTCCCTGCCTCCCGTGCTTGCCTGGCACCCACCCCCGCGGAGCTTGACTCCCTCCTGCTCCCCCTCCTCCTGACTTGACTCCCTCCTACTTCCTTGGGGCTGCGGCGCCCGAGGTCTCCCACTCGAGGGGACTGGAGCAGAGGTGGGGGTCCTTTTGTTGCACACGCTTCGGGAGACAAACGGGGGGGTGCAGCCTCTGTGCTAGGAGCGGGGGGGGGTTATCTCCGCCAGGGGCCCTTTTGTGGAGCAACCCCCCCGGAGCGGAGCACGTGAGGGGGGAGGGCTGGTGCCCCAGCTGATAAAGAGAAGAGCCGCAGACGGAGCCCTGGCGGACTTTCTGCGGTGCCTTTGCCTGCCTTTGGGTGGCAGGGGATCCCGGCGTGGGCATCGCAGTTTCCAGCCCCGCTCGCTTCGCATGTTGCCTCTGGGAGCTTTCGAGCCCCGTCGCGAAAGGCATGCACGACTTCGGCGGGGCTGGGACAGGCAGCTGCCCGGAGAGAGCCATACCCTTTACCCTGAATGCTACAGGTATATGGGAGAGATTCTGCGAAGGGGATGGCTCTCTCCGGGCAGCCACCTGTCCCGGCCCCGCCGAAATCGCGCATGCCTTTCGCGATGGGGCTCGAAAAGCTCCCAGAGGCAACACAGGAAGCGAGCGGAGACCTCGCCCGGATCTGGAGACTGCCCGGATGCCACTATTTGGGTTCTTTTACCCTCTGCGCATGCGCAGAACGCTTTGCGCATGCGCAGAGGGTAAAAGAACCCAAATGGCGGCGGTGGGGTGGGCCGCGGTGGGGGTGTGGGGGCGGGTCGCGGCATTAGGAAGGTTGGGAATCGCTGAGCTAGATCATGGTTGTCCCAAAGATACTTTTTTCAAAGGGCAACTGGATTTTCTTGATTTTTTCCTTGAAAATGTTTCACTTCTCATCCAAGAAGCTTCTTCAGTTCTGAGAACCAAAGAAGTTTCTTGGATGAGAAGCGAAACATTTTCAAGGAAAAAAACAAGGATGTCCAGTTGCCTTTTGGAAAAACTCTTTTGGGATAATAACAAAATGAAGTGAAGTCTGAGAAAAGTCTGCTAGTTTCTATTGAGAAAGACAAAACACTAGGAAGTAAACAGTGTCATGAACTGTACCTGGACATATGCAAGTGCATGAAAACACAAACAACACCAAATGCTAGTTCCAGGGTTGATTATATAATATGGCAGGACAGGCTACATTTATTGTCCTTGCTCTACAAAGGCTGCTCTGCACTAGTCCTTCATAAGCAGGAAATTTTTATATGGAAAAACAGAGTCTGTTGCCATTTCTGCACTTCTTGAATTATAAAAAACAAGACTGGGATCTATGTCTTTCATTTCTTGCTTTGCCACTGCCCAGCAATTTCAGGGGGGGGGATTTCAGGGGGGAATGGTGGCAAAGAAAGAGTCCTAGATATAAGTAGCAAGCCCACATCAGCTTGAAAGTAAGCAATTCATCAAGCCACAGATAGCTGGCAAATCCAGGAACAAGAAACACATGGATTTCAATAATGCAACTTCAATGCTAATCATGGCTAAAAACTGTAGTGGAATTAGTAGTAGTAGCAGGAGGAGGAAGGGGGGTTGCATTCCAGAGGAATAAGAGGCAGCTCTGTCCAGAAACAGGTAATCCTCGATTTATAACAGTTCACTTATTGACCGTTCGAAGTTACAACGGCACTGAAAAAAGTGACTTATGACCATTTTTCACACTTATGATTATTGCAGCATCCCCAGAATCATGTGATTTACATTTGGATGCTTGACTGGTTCATATTTATGATGGTTGTAGTGATCCCCTTTTGCAATCTTCTGACAATCAAAGTCAGTGGAGAAACCAGATTAACTTAACAACTGTGTTACTAATTGAACAACTGCAGTGATTCACTTAACAAATGTGGTGAGAAAAGTCGTAAATGGGACAAAACTCACTTAACAAATTTCTTATTTAGCAACATAAATTTTGGGCTCAATTAAGTTGAGGACTAACTGTATTCTGTGTGAGAGAAAGAGGGTGAAGAAAGCTCCTCCCTAATAGAGGATATGTTTGATGTAGATGTAGAATGCTTCAAGTATTGTGGAACAATAAAGAAATCTGCTTGGAAGAATCATCACTGTCCTTCTTGATTTTTGGATTTAAACTGTCAGAATATATTCACAAGTAGATTTATAGTAAGCGAATTAAGATGAAGACCTTCAAACCACCTCCTTTCCACAGCTATTACATTTGGTCTGGGTTGTCTCTTTTCATATCAGCTGCACTCTTCTTCCCCGCCTGCTTCCTGGAAACTCAGACAACCCAGGTGTGGAAGAAAAATGGATTGTCACCAAGAACAGGGTGAGATGGCAAACTCCATACAGTCCAGGCCTGTCAAACTGGCGACTTGCGGGCTGTATACGGCCCACGCAGGCCACACCCACCCGGGCTCCACAACGTCAAAAAATATCGCGATACATCACAATATGGCCCCCGATGTGAGTGGGTTTAGCACCCCTGATATAGTTCATATGGTGGGTTGGGACTGATTCCATGATACCTAACTAACTAATTGGTAGTGCTTTCTCTAGGTTGCCTCCTAGAAATACCTAAAATGGCTTTTTCATATCTGTGACCAAATTCATTATAATATTTTACAGAGAAATCTTAGCTCTAAAATGCCTCAGATTTATCTTGACTCTTTCTTGCTATGTTTAGACAAGGAAGGTCAAAGAATACAGAACACTTGGTCTTTAATGCTGGAAACATTCTCTCCTAGTACTTCTTTTTGTTGCTGTTGTTCTTACCTTTCCTTGCCAAAAAACTGCCTGGAATTAGAAACGGACTAGTTTACTGTACTCTTTAACAACAACAAAATCATTTTAAAATGATTGCCAACTTTAGAAACTTCCTTTCAACCTATGTTATTTGCATCCTTCTCCCTCTGCAGTGCCCACTGAAATAAAAATCAAATGAGTAACACACAAAACAATATTTTGGGGGTAAACCTATACAGCAATTCTTACCAAAAAGGCTGTGGTAAGAAGGAAGTGTTGCATCTGGATTAAAGTAGGAGAATGTGCTGGAAACTGGTTTTTCTCCCTCCCCAAATTCTTTCTATATGTAATTATTTTCTGCCCTTTTTGTGTATCCTGGAAGCGGATGGGCTCTCCCCCACTCCACCCCCTTCCTCACTATCACCCCATTCCAGGGAATGCCAGTTTGGCATGTCTTTTTGCCCTCTGACTCCAGCATGATTGGGTGTGTAATTAGAAAGGTTTTATCTCAAGGCATGCAGGACTGTAATTCGGGGTGTGAGATCACAGCAATGTCTTATGGGCAAACCCAGTCATTTGGGAGGTGTGAGTAAGGTAACAGGGCCCTGTCATTTCCTGAGGCAACTGCATAACATCCATTATTATGACCTGAGCCTCCTCCCCTTTATATTTGTCCTTCCTGTCTTGGTGACTCCCTAGATAGGAAGTGGTTTTAAACTCGTTTTCCCATCAGTTTTTTTCTTTTCTTTCTTTCTTCATGTCTCTTTGGGTCTCTACTTCCAAGATAGCAGCCCCATAAGAACAGAATAAATTGCTATTGGCACTGTGGTGTTAAAACTATTGTCAAAGCCTTTTTATTTCAATCGTTCTTTAACATTGGATGCCAAGGATAAAACTCAGGCAGAGCAAGAGAGGAACATTGTCAGAATCAGGCATTTTGCAATTAGAGAGGATTGTTTTGGCTTCAAACAGGCAGCTCTACTTTGGAAGCCTAAGCACCCCAGTGATATCATTCCTTTAAACTTCTCTATGTTTGTGGAATATTGGGACTTGGGTAATCTCAGCAATTTTCCCTAATATAAAACAATTTTTTTTTCAATCCTTCCTCCCCAAATTACCTTAATATTAGATGATGTCAGCTAATGTTAGCACTCTAGTTGAAAGAGGACTTTGTAGGGCAATGGAATGAAATGTCAGGTTAAAGAGGAGGGAGGAAGAGAAACATTAAGACAATTATAATTAGAATCTCCTGTTGTTGGAGTACAGTACAGGTAGTCCTTGACTTACCACAGTCCATTTAGTGACTGTTCAAAGTTACAACAGCACTGAAAAAAAGTGACACGACCGTTTTCACATTTATGCCCATTGCAGCGTCCCATGGTTATGTGATCAAAATTCAGACGCTTGACAACTGACTCATATTTATGACAGTGGCAGTGTCCTGGAATCATGTGAACTCTTTTTTGTGACCTTCTGATACGCAAAGTCAACGGGAAAGCCAGATTCACTTAACAATCATGTTACTAACTTAACAACTGCAGTAACAACTGTGGCAAGAAATGTCATAAAATGGGGCAAAGTTCTCTTAACAAATGTCTCACTTAGCAACAGAAATTTTGGGCTCAATTGTAGTTGTAAGTCAAGGACTAGTGAGAAATTAGAGTTGACTATAAATATCAGTGGGGAAAGCAATCTATTATTTTAAAGTTACTGAACTTAAGCAATAAAAATAGATGAAAAAAAGAAAAAAATATTCTCTCCTCCAAACAGGAACAGTTCCCTGAATTGGTGCTTCTTAATCTATTACCATGGATCTCTAAATAATTGTTCTATAATACAGAGATTGCCACTTAAACAAAAACTCCTTTATCATGTTCCTTTTCTTAAGAGCTGGGGAACTCATTTTTTTAAGCAAATAAGATGATTACAGCTGAAATTTGAGTATGCTCTCCCATCCTTCCATCTTAAAAGAGCTTTTTAAACTAGACTTTCAATTAAAAAAATCAATTCAACATTAAACCAGGGGCTTACTTACCGATACCGGTGCGCTGCGTGCGCATCTCCATGTTTCATGCGCTTGCGTGCACATAGCCCTCTTGCAAGATTTCGGTGAGATTTTGCTTCTGCGCATGCGTGGAAGCAAAATCTCGCTGAAATCTCACGTGCACGCGCGTTCCCTCATAAGATTTTGGTGAGATTTTGCTTCTGTGCATGCGCAGAAGCAAAAAAGCCGAAAAATTCTTTTAAAAAGATGGCGACGCGTGCGACTGTCCGGTGAAGATGGTACCGGAGCAGTCGCGCGCAAATTGCATAATCGGCGGGTCCCTACCGGAGCTGCGCACTGGACCGCACCAGTAGGAACCCACCCCTGCATTAAACATATATTTACCACCTGAATTATTTTATGTAACTCACAACATATAATAAAGACAGCTCATAGCCTCAACTTGCTGATTACAGGAGATTGAAATTCTGCTTAGAACACAGCATGTGGATTCCCACTTGATAACTGCCCTGAGATCTGCCATAGGAATGAAGATTCAAATGAGAGAGATGAAAGACATTTGGAAGAAATTGAAAGGTTGGGAATTAGAGGGAGGGAAAGGGGGGGGGGGAATAGAACCAGGAAAAATAAGTAAATAAAAAACAATTTCTACAACCTTCTCCCCTTACAGAGCATAATCTATACTTTATACACTAATGACTAATCTAAAAGATGTTGTACACTCAGATGTTAATTTGCAAGACTTTCCTTCCACATATCTTGTTTTTATCTAATCTAATCAATTCCCCATGATTGTTTATCCTACCTTCTTTGATGAAGTATATGGACTGGATCTGAGCCATCACAACTCTATTGGTACCATGGCATTGGTTCCCCTCTCACTTATTGTAGAATTGATAGGACATAGTTCACAGCTTCCCGATGTTGATTTTTTCTAATAAAAAGGACACCCTTCCTCAAACTGAGTTCAACTCCTGTGATTTGCACAATACACTTACCTGCTCTTTTAGATAAAAATACAGAAGTGGGCTATTGTACTACCACTTTCTAGGTGCCTGCAGCATGCCTTCTCTGCCAGCACAGGTGGGACAGGCCAATCCCAATGAGATGAGACATGCAAGTAGCCTGGACCCATGCCATGAAGGGCTTTAAAAGTGATTACCAACATCTTGAATTGCAGCAGACTGGAAGAGACTGGCAGCCAATGAAGTTCATGGTGTTACATGAGCCATTCTTTGGGTCCCAAGAACTGCCTGTGCTACCACACTCTGCACCCGCTGTAGATTCTGAATGCTCTTCAAGGGTAGCCCCAAGTAGAGAGCATTACAATAGTCCAACAATGAGATGACTAGGGCCTGAATGACTGAGCGGAGGAACTCTGATCAAGAAAAGGTCACAACTGGCATACAACCCAAAGTTGTGCAAAGGCTTTCTTAGCCACGACTGCCACCTGCTTTATATTGTCCCATAAATTTTATATACTGGGTGACTTTGGGCCAGTCATTCTCTCTCAGCCCTACCCATCTCACATGGCTGTGTATGGGAAAAGTGGGAGGACGAAGGAATATTAGGTATGTTCACTGGCTTTAATTATTTCTAAAAACAATAGAGGTGGGATAAAAACAAACAAAATTCTGACTATATCAGAACTCCTATTGTGTACAATCCTATATAGAAACTACTCAAGAAAAGGCTTGATCTGAGTATGAACTGATAACTGCTTGAAGGACAGGAGAAAAGAAGGAACTGTTTGGCAAATACATGTCTGAGATCTGTCTTGGGCTCCTCAAACTGACCCCACAGTATGTTCATCCTGGATCTTTTTTTGGGGGGGGGGCATCTTATTTGCCAGAGTGAAGAGGATGCAAGACACAGATTAAATACCAAGACCAAGGTTCATCATAAACAGTTCAGCATTTTGTTCAGCAAATCATAAACTATTCAGCAATGTTTTCAGCAAATAAAACTAACCAGTAATCACTGTCAATGTTAGCAAGGAATGCAAAGATGCAAGATTTCCTAAACAGAAGGACAAAAGGGGCCAGCAGTACTATTGGGACTCATTATATGTGTGGTTTAAAGGCAAATTAGCATAATATGTCAACTTTAACAAAAGGATACAAAAAAGGCAGCTGTGTCTATCTTTGTCTTGCCTTGCATCAAAATGAGATTAGGTTTGTTGCTTCCACTTTACATTTCTGTAAAATGACTCAGGCTTTGCCTTTTCTTAGTGATAGGTATCTGCAGTTTTTCAAGTATGCATGAGGGTAGGAAGAGATTGCAATTTTTATTTGTAGCATGCAATTTGTTCGCCTGTTAATCTTTTCTATACCTTTGGTACAGGGGTGGGTTGCTCACTTACCTTGGTACCGGTGCACTGCGCACGCATCACATTTCGTGCGCGCACTTGCTTGCTACGTGCGTGCGCCCCCTTGCACGATGACATCACCAGCCCGCTGCTACCGGTGCGATAGAGTGGACTGCACCGGTAAGAACCCACCACTGCTTTGGTGTATCTTTTAACACTGCCACCCTTTTCACAAATCTGTCAACTCACTTGTGAAAATGTCTGCTTTAAAAATGTTGCCGTGAACTTAATCATGCCAAGAGTTGTGCACAACTTTATATATTAATAAATATTCAACCTAACATAGCCTACTGTGATCAGAAGACAGTTCCCTGGTTTCCATTTTTTTTAACCTTTCCTGGTGAAGTAAGAAATGTATCTGATACTTTGCATATGCAAAGCAAAGATTGTGCCATTGAAATTCATCTTTTCTCTACATTTTAGGAACTTCGGTAAGCATCTTAAAACCATTAGTAGTGAAAACTGTGTGGAGAACACTTCTTGCTGTGGAGGCGGGGGAAAAGCATATACTTGATCAGAATGCAAAGCTAATTTTATTGTTTATATTATTGGCCATTTAATTTTTTCATTGATCAACATGATCATTCCTTGAATTAATATTTCACAATGTTCCTGGAATTGCATGCTTATTCATAGAACTGCAAATGTGTACCAAGTTGCATATTGAACAATAATTTCAAAAGCTTGATGCAACACAGAATAGGTCTTCACTTTCTATTAGTTCCAGTAACTTAGTTATCTGAGTAACAAATCTACTAAGATACTGTAGATACGTCTGACCTTGAGAAATCTAGGTCTAGCCCTTTCTTTAGTGACTATATCTGATTCTCAGACAATATTTTCCTATTAGTGGTTAAAATCTTCATGGACTGAAAAGCCAATGGAGCTGTTGTCCTAAAACAATGCAACACTAGTTGTATTGGACTAATTAGAGGGGAAATTAATTGGTTGAATGAGTTTGAAATACTGGTGCTTAGTCAAAGGTAGTGTAGCCAGACAGCCAGATTTATTTACTTTTTCGTTTACTAAATGCCTGTAAGCAACAAGCAGCTTACAGAATATCACACCAAGTGTGTGTGTGTGTGTGTGTGTGTGTGTGTGTGTGTGTGTGTGTGTATCTCCAACATTTAAACACCCTGGAGACCATGGCAGTCCCATCCCTTGATGATAAGCTAAACTTCCACACACACCCAGTCCTTTCTTATACAGCCATGTGGTAACAGGCTTCAGAAGTTTAGTGGAAGACCAGATCTTTACTACATTGTTCCAAGAAGACACAATCTCCAATAAGGCTCACCATTCTGTCATTGATTCAAAAGCTTCCAGTGATGAAGCACCCCAAACTTCTGAAGGCAAGCTGGTTGATTGTTTTCACTGTCAGGAAATTTCTCCTAAATTCTAGGTTGGTTCTCTCTTTGGTTAGTTTCCAAATGTTGCTTCTTGTTTTGCCTTCTGAATCTCTGATGCTTTAGAAAATAGGTTGATCCCCTCTTCTTTGTGACAGCCCCTGAAAAATTGGAACATTGCTATCATATCACCCTTAGGCCTTCTTTTCACTAGACTAGCCATATCCAGTTATTGCAACCGTTCTTCATATGTTTTAGCCTCCAGCCCACAAATTATCTTTGTTACTATTCTCTGCACTCTTTCCAGAGTCTTAACATCATTTTTATATTGTGCTGCCCAAAACAGGATGCAATATTCCAAGTGTGGTCTTACCAAGGCTTTATAAAGGGGTACTAACACTTCACGTAATCTTGATTCTATCCCTCTGTTAATTCAGTTTAGGATTGCATTGGCTTTTTTGGCTGCTGCTGACACTGCTAGCTCATATTTAAGTGATCGTCCACTAGGACTCTCACGGTTATTGCTTTTGAGCCAAGTTTTGCCTAATTTGTACTTGTACCTTTGCTTTTTCTTGCCTAAAACCTTGCTTTTCTCCACATTACATTTCCTTTTGTTGGATAGGGCCCATTGTTGAAGTCTGTCAAGGTCTGTCAAGAAGATTGTTCACTGCAAAATGACTTTCTCTTTTCTATCCATCCTTTACATAAAGTCTACACAATTTTGTTTTTTCTTGATTTTTACCTATTGAAATATTGTCTAAAACTAAATAACTCAATTTCATCTTTTTGCTTTCCTTCTACTTGATATTTTGCTGAGGAGATTTAAAAGTCTTCCTACTTCAGTTTCGTAGTTCTTTCCATTAAATCTTTACAAGATGCCAGCTGTGAAAATAGACTTTGTCTGATTTGTCAGTGTCCCAGATCATCTTGTCTGTTGATTATCATGATATACAGGTACATTTTGGGTCAGATCTCAGCATGGGAAGTGAGAGAAAGCTATATTCCAAGGTTTCAGTAGACAAGACAAAGATGTCCAATGTGGGTAACAAAAAAGTCAAGATGGCAGTCACCACTGTGCCATCAAGGCCTTGCTCTTGAAAACAATATTTGGAGAAAGGCTGAATTACCCAAAGTACCTGAAGCAATAAAGGTTATGCTAAATGAAAAGATAACAATGATGGAACTAACAGAGGTGATCAAGAGGCAAAAAATATAGTAAAACACCAGGACAGATGGATTACTGGCAGAACTTTATAAATGTTTACAAGGCACTCTGGGTTTGCCAATGTTGGAAATGTATAATAAAGTACTGTTAGAGGCCAAAATTCCAAATACGTGGATGGAAGCAGATATAACTCTAATACAGATTTAATGCAGATAAAAATTATAGGCCAATATCACTATTAAATGCAGACTACAAGATATATGCTTCAATAATTGCAGAAAGATTAAAAAGATTCCTGAATGAATTTATACAGAATTTATTTAGACCAGAATGGATTTTTACCTAAAAGGCAAATTAAGAATAATTTTTTTGAACACGTTGGAATATTATAAAATGCATCCTGAAAAACAAATGGCATTGATATTCTTAGATGCACAGAAAGCATTTGATAACATAAATTGGCAATTTATGTTATTACAATTAAAATATATGGACTTTGGGGAGAAATTTGTTAACATGATATTCCAAGCAAACCGCAAAAGTGATGGTTAATGGGGATATGACCGAGAACTTTATTCATTCATTTATTTATTTATTTATTTATTTATTTATTTATTTATTTATTTATTTATTTATTTATTTATTTATTTATTTATTTATTTATTTAAATAGATTTGTATGCCGCCCAACTCCCAGGGGACTCTGGGCGGCTCACACCATGTCAAATCCATTTATCAATATAAAAATCATAACAGTTAAAAACTACAAAAGTTAAAAAAACATCTAGCATTCATAACCAGGGGGGAGACCCATATATAGTCTGATTGGTCTCACTTTCACCCCGCCTGCCGGAAGAGCCAAGTTTTTATTGCTTTACGGAAGGCCAGCAGGGTGGGGATAGTCCTGATCTCTGGAGGGAGTTGGTTCCAAAGGGAGGGAGCTCCCACAGAGAAGGCTCTCCCCCTCGGCCCCGCCAACCGGCATTGCTTGGTCGATGGGACCTGGAGGAGACCAACTCTGTGGGCCCTAACCGGTCGTAGGGAGGTATGCGGCAGGATGCGGTCCCGAAGGTAACCTGGCCCTGAGCCATGTAGGGCTTTAAAAGTCAAAAACAACACCTTAAATTGGATCCGGAGACTAATGGGCAGCCAATGCAGCTGGCGGAGGATAGGTGTTACGTGGGTGTATCTAGGCACACCCACCACAGCTCGCGCAGCTGCATTTTGCACCAGTTGCAGTCTCCAGACACTCTTCAAGGGTAGCCCCATGTAGAGCGCATTGCAGTAATCCAGCCGGGAGGTGATAAGGGCGTGAGCGACTGTGAGTAGTGCCTCCTTCTCCAAGTAGGGTCGCAATTGGTGCACCAGGAGAACCTGTGCAAAGGTCCCCCTAGCCACAGCTGAAAGATGTTGCTCCAATTTTAGCTGTGGATCTAGGAGGACACCCAAATTGCAAACTTTAACATAAGAAAAGGCATGAGACAAGGATATCTGCTGTCCCCCGTACTATTTATATTAACATTGGAAGTACTAAATAGAAAAATTAGACAAGACTCAGAAATAAAAGGAATGGAAATAAAAACAGAAGAATATAAGCTACAGGCATTTGCAGATGACTTGGTATTTATTTTAGAAGAACCACAAGAATCTGAATAAGCAAGAATAAGACTGAAACTGCTACAAGATACTAAACTGAAAGGGGGCCTTGGGTTGTCAGATTGGGAGCTATACTACCAGGCCTCTGCACTTGTCTTGGTGAAAGAATGGGTAAATTTGAGACATAAAAGACTATTAACTTTGGAGGACATGATCTCCAACTGGGGTGGCATGCTTTTCTATGATATGGGAAAAGTAAAATACATGGATATTTTCAAAGGCACCTTGTTAGGAATGCACTATTGTTAGTATGGGGGAGAATTAAAGAAAGACACTATATAAAAATACCAGTCTGGCTCTCCACGATGGAGGCACTGATTCATCCGAATGTAATTAATATGGAAAAAATTGTAAAGTATAAGGACATTTTGAATGATAAAGGGGAACTTAAATCCAAACAAGAATTGATTAATCAAGGGATCGATCTAGCATGGTGGCCATACGTGTAAATACAATCAAGATATGAGAAAGATGCAAGAATGTATGGTTTCTATAAAGAACCAGCAGAACTAGACCAGATATTACTAGGGACAGATGAAAAATTAATTTAAAAATGTATAGCTACTTATTGAGTATTAAAATGAAAGAAGAGCAAGAGAAAGAAATGATAAGATGGGCTAAAAACTTTGGTTACTCAATAGAATTAGACAAATGACAGAAATTGTGGGATAGAAACTGTAAATTAACAATGTCAACGGCCTATAAGGAAAATCTATACAAAATGTTTTATAGGTGACATTTACAACCAGCGAGGTTAGCAAAGATGTTTGAAAACTTATCAGCTAAATGTTGGAAGTGTAATCAGACACCAGATTCATATTATCATATGTGGTGGACATGCCCAAAGGCAAAAAAAATACTGGACTAAAATACATACTTGGTTAGAAAAAATGATAAAACAACACTAGATTTGAAACCAGAAATATTTCTGCTGGGGATACTACCAGAACAGTATAATAAAGGGAATACATATTTAAATCTGCATGTAGTAATGGCAGCAAGAATAGTGTTTGCACAACAATGGAAAAATGATGAGGTCCCAACAGATGAAAGTGTAATAAAAAATATTAGAATGTGCTGAGATGGATACATTAACACTTAAGATAAAAGAAAAGGAAGAACCAGAATACTTTTTAACATGGGATATATTTTACTAATGGTTAACTAACAGAAACAGAGGTTAGAATTTAAAAAGAATTTAAAGAGGTAATAAAAATTTGTATTGAAAATATTGCAAGATGGACAAACTAATTGTATTATTATTTTGTGATTAATATTGATAAGATTACTAGTATGATTATGGTTATTGTTGTTCCTTTACTCAAAATTAATTATGCCCAGACAACACGCTGTTCAGATAAACATGGAATTTTTTATGTTTTTAAAGGAAAAATGTACCAATAAAAATGTTTTTTAAAAAGGTCTTACTCTTTCATTACATACATCACCATCTTGACTATTCTGACCTGTTTCCTGTAGAAATCACTGCAATTCCATCTCTCCAGCAATTTAATCTATTCTACTGTGTTTCCCCGAAAATAAGACCTTGTCTTATATATTTTTAACCCTGAAATAAGCGCTTGGCCTTATTGCCATGCACTCAAAAGCCCGATTGGGTTTATTATCAGGGGATGTCTTATTTTGGGGGAAACAGGGTAGTACAAAACCAGGTTAAAAAAAAAAAGAATTTCTTTAATTCCATCTGTCTGATAACATACTAGATCACATATTTTTATTGCAAATTTCTCTATTCACTGGCTTAGTGTTCCCAGGATTTTATGAATACATTAAGTTTTATGGAAGCTTTCTTCTTTTGGGAAGGAATAGGGGTAGCAGAAGGGACAGCTGGCAACAGGACCAGCCCCCACTTCCCCCTTGATCGTCTCCTTCCCCCAGCATCCCAGCTTGATGCAGATTTAATTGATCCTTGCCTCACAATGGGAACTTGCTTCAAATTGTATTCATCAACAAATTGCAGCAATTAAAAGAGAGGAGTGTGGCATCCAAGTGGGGTATGAGCAAATGACAGTAATTTAACTGTAATTAGACTTTTGGGGAGAAAAGTAAGGATAGAGAGGAAATTGGCATATTAAAACAATAGCCTTCCACATATCTTTGTAGCTGGGCCAGGCCTCAAATTGATTATTACTAATCCTGAAAGTGAATAGTGATGATAATGATGATAGGCCTTCAGAACCTAATTTGTGGCATTCAACTACCTCTTGCTCCATCATTTCTTTTTCAATCTAAAAAATTCATTTTGAACTGCATAAATGACAATAATGATAAGCACAAACTCATGGCTGCCCAGTAAGGTGGTGAAGAAGGAAACAAAAAAAACAAAGTATAGAAGAAAAGAAGTTTGTGTACATTGCAATACAGATGTTGCCATTTTGGCTTCAATGCAGTTAGCAAAGACTCTTACAAATACATTGTTTCTTATTACAAATACATTGTAAAGCTGTTCACTTTCCCAATTGAATAAATCAGTGTTTCCCAACCTTGGCAACTTGAAGATATCTGGACTTCAACTCCCAGAATTCCCCAGCCAGCATTCGCTGGCTGGGGAATTCTGGGAGTTGAAGTCCAGATATCTTCAAGTTGCCAAGGTTGGGAAACACTGGAATAAATGACCCACCTGTGCATGAAACTTCATTCAGGGCAAAAAGCCACAGTTTCTTAAAAACTCTTAAGTTTTCTGCTTAGTGCGTTATCCCTCTACCTCCAAGGGTACAGCAGTAAACGCAAAGGAAACAGAAGGTTTTCCTTAGAGTCAACAAAATTAGGGTTTAAATTACCTGAAGCAAAAGTAGATTTCTTTTTAAAAAAAAAAAAGGAGTTGGAAATGAGATTGCCATTTCTTGCTGCTTTAGCTGGGGCATATCTTCAAGCACAGTCATTCTATTCTTTTTCTATAAACATTGCTTTCCTGACAAGAAGAGGGGAAGGGGAGAGAATAAAGTGAGAAATGGGGGAAGGAAGTGAAACAGAGGTAGGCTATAAAGAAATTGTCTGGACAGGTTGTAAGGTCAAGGTTTTCCCCAGACACTGCAGCAGCTGTCAAGGGCATCTGTTTCTCCACTCTTCCCACATGACCTTATGTGACCTAGTGAGTTGGAAGAACTACAGAAGGAGTCCGGACTTTTGTTTTACCAGCAGCCTCTTTAGACAGACAGCTGGGAAGGCATATGAAGAGGAAGGACGGGAGGGCAAGGGGCGAGGGGGCTGTTGATGGTGATAGGGATAAAAGCCTGTGGCTGATCCCTGAGTTGAAAGCAGCCTGGTGCTAGTGACACTCCCAATTAAACCTCCCTTAGTCATTATTCCGAAAGCCTGTGAGGCTCTCAGCCAATCTTGTTGCACCCTTCATGGGAGGAACAAATTAGTCTTTCATTATTATTTTTTTATATTTTAACTTAGACTTATGAGGCATATAGGGTAATCAACTCTGTGCTGAATATGTGTAGACTTTTATAATATTATGTTTACTATTTGTTTGTTTATTAGATTTTTATCCCATATTTCATTGTTGGTTAACTCAAAGAGATTATATATATTTAATACCCTTGCTTCCTATTTTCCGTACCACAACAACCTAGAGGTGGGTTAAGCTGAGAGAGAATGATTGAGACATCAGCCAAATTGAGTTGTTAATTGATGTGTGTGTGTGTGTGTGTGTGTGTGTGTGTGTGTGTGTGTGTGTGTGTGTGTGTGTGTGACAAGTCTTTATGTTAATTGAAGTTTCAGTAGCAACAATGGTGCAGTTTAGAAGAATCATTTTGTCAGGGCTTCAAGTGTTCAGTTCTCAGCTGTACTCATAGATCATACAAAGTCTTAATGTTATTACATCTTAGCATAATGTGTTATGTGAATACCATGGTTTATCGCTTGGGGTAGAGGTGCATCCCTTTAGGGTTTTCTGTCATTCCTAAATCCTTACAAGCAGTCCCCTAATACTGCAACATTATTACCACGTGTAATTTCTTCTTTTTGTTCCCCTTCAGATTTGGTTTCTATGCCATCATTGTTCTATCTTGGAAGGTTCTTTATGTATTGATTTTGTTCTTAACAATTTTGTTCTTCAGTGGAGAGCAAAAATATGAAGGCAACAACAGGAAATTAAAAAGAGAGGAACCTGCTGACGGTCAGTCATCAAGTGAAAGAACAACATGGCCAGGCTCCTATTGTGGGCATGTAGAATTTAAGAGAAGACACTCTGGTTCAAAGAAAAGGCAGCTGACAGCTACCGAAAGTCTTGGGAAATATCAGAGAGCAACCACTCCCTTACAGTATTGGTTTGCAAAAGCCAAACTTGAAACAGTAGATTTAATAACTATCTGAACAAGGCCATTTTTTCTCTCTTGCAAATGCTCTATGTTATTGAAGCAAGTAATAGAAGTATGTTATCTTATTTATAAAATGGTTCCTTTATTTAAAATTCTAAGAATTACATTCTCTGGAGAAGGCTCTAATGGTGGAAATAAAAGGTGGAAGAAAAGAGAAAAGGATGACCAACAGCAAGGAAGATAGACTTGTTACATTAGTGTGAATGTACAATTGGAAAAGCTGAATGGCCAGATTAGGGAGATCATTATGGAGAAACTATATTTTACAGTATGTGGTTTCTTTGAGTCAACAATGACTTGATGGCACATAATAAATTAATCAACTAATTGTAACATGTGAACCAAAGGGAATACATTTCTTTGTTTCTAAGCTCAAGTACTCCTGCAGTAGGGTCCCAAAAACCTCCACATTTTTGTCCTTTGTTAAACCCACTTATTTACAACACACATTAGCCTTATTCCCAGAACACTTTATATTCAGTCAACCA
Organism: Diadophis punctatus similis; assembly: GCA_023053685.1. NCBI lineage: Eukaryota > Metazoa > Chordata > Lepidosauria > Squamata > Dipsadidae > Diadophis > Diadophis punctatus. The sequence continues at coordinate 958,679 of JALIGW010000008.1, read as the reverse complement.
GAACCCACTCAAATCTTCTTACTGGCAGCACACACTAATAGAAAGTTCCCACCCTATTTTTCCAATAAGTGCACAATATCTCACGGCACAAGGATAATTTGCCATTTTGTCTCTTGTTCCTTCCCATTAACCAAGCAGGCTGAAATCTATATTTGGGTGGTGTCCTCTATGCTGCCAGATTTCACAGTGAGTTTTGTAATAGAGAGACTTGCTTTTTCAGCAGCACTTTCTCTGAAACTCTTCTTCTCCGAAAGACTGATATGCAAAGTAGATCATTCAGATATTAGGTTTGCTTTTAGATATAGCTTATGGAGTAGCAGTGTGATTTATTTAGTGTGGGTGTGAGGAGTGCATTTGTGCCTGACAATTGGAAGAGTGATACTACCTTTGTAGAATGTTTACTAAAGTTGGGGAAATGGAAACATTTTAAAATCTGCAAATGCTAGTACAGATGTCATGAGTAGTGGTAATCAGATCCTCAGAAAAAAAAGAGATAAGTTTAAAGAATAATGTGTGTAGAGTATAGGGATATGGATAAAGCAAGGATGGTTTACAAAGATAAAAATGCTTGGAGAGTTGCAATGAATAATTTAAACTAGATTTATATATAATTCTTTTTCTTACATCTTTAATTTATATCGTCTACTATTTATAACTTTTCTGTGTTTACCATAATGTTACCCACCCTGAAGGGGAATAGCTAGATAAGTATGTATATACTGTATGTAACTTATTCTACAACATAGTTGGCTATAGAGTTAGTCTTTGGGAATTTGGCGGGGGAGGGGGGAATTTTCAAGTCAGTGTTGACTCTGGTGACTTCCTGAAAAGGTTCATGAAATACTGTTTGCAAGATTTCAGAAGTGATTGCCATTGTCTCCTTTATAGGGCTAAGAGAGTGACTGGCCCAGTGTGACCCAGCAGGCTCTATGCCTAAGGCAGGACTAGAACTCATGGTTTTATGATTGCCAGCCTGGTGCCTAACCACTACACCGAACTGGCTCTCTGGAGTTAATTTAACTCCAAACATAACTGTATGTGTTTAGGGCTGCAACCAGTTCTGACTGGGTCAATTAATCTCTTTTATTGTTTCACAATAATATGGAAATTGATTTAAGTAAGTGTATTTTGAAAGAAAGGGCACAACATCAAATCCCAGTGATATATTATTTATTATGATATGTATTGTATTATTGTTATTGCTATTATTGTTATTAGTTGTTGTTATTATTATTATTATTATTATTGTTATTAGTTGTTGTTGTTATTATTATTATTATTATTATTATTATTATTAATAATAATAATAATAATAATAATAATAATAATAATAATAATAATAATAATAATAATAATAATAATAATAATAATAATAATAATAATAATAATAATAATACATATATAGTACCAGTTTAATCTTGTGGGCTAGTCATTCTCTCTTAACCTAACCTATCTCACAGACTTGCTGTTTTGGGAAAAATAGGAAGAGGAAGGAATATTAGTATATTTGCCACCTTGAGCTATTTATAAAAAGAATAAAACTGGATATAAATAAATAAGTAAAAGTTACAAACAAGTTAAAAAAATCTCTATAACAAGAACAAATCACATACAGATATTCAGTTTAAAACCAATATATTTATTGAATCTAATTCCAACTAAAAGCTCATGTAAATATCAATTAACTTGTTTTTGTTATTTTTCTGCTCTAACTTTTGCCATCCTGTTTACTGCAATTGAAAGCTTGCCTATTTTTTTTTGTCTTTATTGGTTTGTTCAAAATAAAAGTATTGCCCAATGGCATGTTTTGGATTCTTTGAAGTGTTACCAGAAAAATAAATTAAAAAATCCCTTCTGCAGCTGTTGGGAGATAAAACTATACAGCACAGCAGGAATGGAAATAAATCTGATCAAGTAATAGTAAAAGATATAGCTGCAGAAGTTGAAATCTATGCAATTTTATCCTTCATAAGCTCTATGTTGTCTCAAGATTACATTCTGAATTAATTATAACAGGACAAGAATTCTTCCTCTAGAAGGAGAACTATGGTTTATCTTTTTTCCTTAAGTTTGGATTCTTTTTAAGAATCCACTCTCCATTAATGCCTTTCCTGTCATTTCCTCACCACCACCTTCAGCTGATATCATGGAATAGTTGTTTGCAATTTGTGAAAAAAAATTGCTTGTGCCTTACTCAGAAACTCAAGTCCATTTCCTCTTTGCTCAGGAAGGAAGAAGCAATTCTAATTTTCTCATTTAAAAGGAATTCACAATGGGCAATGGCTTCAACTGCTAACAAATTCTATGGTGCTTCAGAGACCTTGTCAGGACAGTGTGATAGGATTTTCTCTCTTTCCCTTTCTAGTCTTTTGTTGTTTTTGTTGTAGTTATGGGAAAATTGAATCTCTCTGTAACTCCTAAGCAGAAGAAATTGTATTCTTCCTTAATGAGGTTTATACAACAGGAAACATCAAGTACAAGATTCTCTTAAAAATAATAGTTTAAAAATGGTTTGTCATTGCCTTCTTCCAATAAGGGGGTTTAAAAAGTCAAGAGTTCCATCACTTTCCCCCCAATTGTTTATTCATCAATTCTAAGAGGAAAAGTTCTGGTTTCAATTGTATATTAATCTTTAAAGCCCTCCGAATCAGTGTATTATACATCTGATGCAGAAATAAAGTGGACATTTTGGAATACCTGGACCAACATAATGAAAAAAACTGCATTGATTTTCTTAGACACAGAGAAAGGCCTTGACAATTTGAAGCAGGCCTTCCTGTTCAAATTTTGAAAGATATGAATTTTGGAGAGAATTTTATTAAGTGGATAAGAAAGTTTTATATTTCACAGAAACCACAAATAGTTGTCCATAAAGATTTAACAAAACACTATGGATACAAAAAAAAAGCCACAGGACAGGGATGCCTATTGCTCCCTCCTGCTTGTTTTATTTATTGAAAATATTGACTAGAGATATAACACATGTTGCAAGAATCGGAGTAAAAATTTAAAAAGAAACTTATACAATAAGTTAATGGTATTTGCTGATGACTTGGTGTTGACCCTGAATAAAATTACCAAGCTTGAGCAGGTACAACTCTCCTTTTAGAAAGGAAACAGTGATTGGTTTCATTCGAGACAATGATGAAACCGCATACAGACAGGTTGAACAACTAGCCTCATGGTGCGACCGGAACAATCTGGAACTGAACACACTCAAAACCCTAGAAATAGTGGTAGACTTTAGGACAGTGATGGCGAACCTATGGCACGGGTGCCACAGGTGGCACTCGGAGCCATATCTGCCGGCACGCGAGCTGTTGCCCTAACTCTGCTCCAGTGTGCGTGTGCGAGCCGGCCAGCTGATTTTTGGCTTTTACGGAGGCTCTGGGAGGCCGTTTTCGGCCTCCGGAGGGCCTCTGGGGGGCGGGGGAGCCATTTTCGCCCTCCCCACGCTACAAGAAAACCTCTGGAACCTGGGGAGGGCGAAAAATGGGCCTACCGGGCCCACCCGAAGTCGGGAAACGGGGGAGCGGGGGGATTGTGCACGCATGCACGGGGCGGGGCAGCACGGGGGGATCACATGCACATGCACAGGGGGGCAGGGGGGCATTGTATTATGGGTGTGGGCACTCGCACATGTGCAATAGCGTGCACGTGTGTGCTTTTGGCACTCGAGGAAAAAAAGGTTCGCCATCACTGCTTTAGGAGAAACCTTCCCATACTTCCACCTCTTACAATACTAGACAACACAGTATCAACAGTAGAGACCTTCAAATTTCTAGGTTCTATCATGTCTCAATACCTAAAATTGACACCTAACATCAAAAGCTTCATCAAAAAAGCACAACAAAGAATGTTCTTTCTGCACCAACTCAGGAAGCTCAAACTGCCCAAGGAGCTGCTGATACAGTTCTACAGAGGAATGATTGAGTCGGTCATCTGCACCTCTATAACTGTCTGGTTTGGTTCTGCAACCCAACAAGACAGACACAGACTTCAGAGGATAATTAGAACTGCAGAAAAAACAATTGCTACCAACCTGCCTCCCATTGAGGACCTGTATACTGCACGAGTCAAAAAGAGGGCCGTGAAAACATTTACTGACCCCTCGCATCCTGGACATAAATTGCTTCAACTCCTACCCTCAAAATGACACTATAGAGCACTGCACACCAGAACAACTAGACACAAGAACAGTTTTTTCTCAAATGCCATCACTCTGCTAAACTAACACTGTCAAACTATTTACTAAGTTTGCACTACTATTAATCTTCTCATCGTTCCTATCACCCATCTCCTCCCACTAATGACTGTATGACTTAACTTTGTTGCTTGTATCCTTACGATTTATATTGACTGTTTCCTAATATGATTTGATTGCTTATTTGTACCCAGTCTATCATTAAGTGTTGTACCTTATGATTCTTGAAGAACGTATCTTTTCTTTTATGTACACTGAGAACATATGCACCAAGACAAATTCCTTGTGTGTCCAATCATACTTGGCCAATAAAATTCTATTCTATTCTATTCTATTCTATTCTATTCTATTCTATTCTATTCTATTCTATTCTATTCTATTCTGTTGTTCTGTTCTGTTCTGTTCTGTTCTGTTCTGTTCTGTTTGGGTGTTTTGATTACTAAGGCAATTAATTCAAAATATAGATTTCTTACAATACTAAGATTGTCAAGTTTTCACCTGACCCCCGTTCCTGTATCAGGGATATCAATGGGGGTGAGGGGCAAAAAGCCATGACAGCAGCCATGACCATGTGATCAATTTTTTATGTTCTTTATTTTCTTTTTATGTTCTTTATTTTCCATGTGACAAAGGGGGTAGAGATTGTTGTGGCTGCCATCTTGACTTTTTTGAACCTCCTTGTTAACATTTCTGTTTCCTTTAGTGGGAGGATCCATACAAAATGAAGAACATAAAAAAGGGAATAAAACTTTGATCACATGGTCATGGCTGGCATCTTGGCTTTTATGTCCCTTCCATTGATGTCCCTGATACAGGAATGGGGGTCAGGTGAAAACTTGACAATCGTAGCACTATAAGCAATCCATATTCCGGTAATTAATTGACTTAAAAATTAAATCACCCAATGTTTGCTTCCTTTCTAAAAGGAGAGTTGTATTTGCTCAAGCTCGTTAGTTTTATTCAACAGAAAATTTTTCTTAATTATTCCAGCCCTCAATGCCTTGTTTATAATTAAGAATCTAATATTGTTCAGGTAATCCTCAAGATACAATTACAATGGACACAAAATTTCCCTTCCTAAGCAAGACTTAGGAAGTTGGTGTTGTGCCCCATTTTATAACCTTTTTTGCCACGGTTATTAAACAAATCACTGCAGCTGTTAAATAAATCATGTTGTTAAGGGAACCTAGCTTCTTCCATTGACTTTACTTGTCAGAAACCAATTGGGAACATGTTACCAGGACACTACAATTGTCATAAATACATGCCAGTTATCAAGTGCCCAAATTCTGATCACACGACCATTGGGATACTGCAAAAATTATAAATTTGAAAACAAGTCATAAGTAACTTTTTTTCAGTGCCATTGTAACTTCAGTCACTAAATGAATTGTTGTAAGTTGAGAGCTACCTGTATATTGCATATAGCATTTTCATGTCATTTATTACATTTACAGCTATGTGTATTTATTAGGCTTTTCTTCTAAGAACGTAAGGTAGCATAAATGGAGCTTACCTTCTCTCTACCTTGTCAAATAACTAGGATTGAGCTGAGAGATATGCTGACTTCGCACAATACTTTTAAACTGGTTATCTTGTTTGTGATTTAGCTAGTATGAGTCAATATGTTATGCTATCCATAAAATTGAATTAATTTAGTAAACCATACCTGTTATGCCAACTGAATAAGTTGTCCAAATGCCTACCTAGCCTTCTCCAGGAACCGTACCCAAATTATCCAGGAGTTTGATTTTTTTCCAAGTCCTAATTCAACATCTTAACCATACATCACACTATCTGTGTGTCACTATTCTGCCAGGCTTGTTTGCTTCATAAAACTCACTTACCTACATGAGGATTACCTACATGAGGATTGAGTCAATTGATTCAATTTTCTAGGTACAGTCGACATCCAGAACCATAAACAGTTCCTATGGGTTGAAAACACACATTAATCTTCTAAAATGTGGTTGGCTAATTAGTTGTCTTCTGAGAATACAGCCTATGCAATAATACTACACTTCTCCTGGTTAATACTTTATGACTCTGCCTGTGTAATGCAAGCAATCACTGTTCAAATATGCAACAAGTGGCTTCTGAGGTAACTCTGTAGGTGAAGATTTCCTTCCTTGCAAGTGGGAAGACCGCTTGTAATGGCACACGAAACTATAATTAACACGTGCAGCTGCATTCCTGCATCTTGCTCATCTTTCTCCATGTCTGACAGAGGAGCATCTCTCTCTCTCACACACACACACACCACCTCTTGCCGTTCTTGCCTGACCAACTTCCATCTGATAGCATCCCATTAATTAAGTCTCCTCCTTGACATTGGGGCAAGGAAGTCCCTTTGGCAATGTGGGGTGCCAATTAGGGCTGGGGCAGGGTTAGGAAACAGGGGAAAGGTGATCCAATTGGTTTCTAAGACTCTGCAGTGTTTCCAGTGTTTGAAATTAGGCTGTGTGTGAGAGACATTGTGTATGGATGTAGTAGCAATAGTAGCAGCAGCATGCTTTATGGCTCCTGATCATTCTCTTGCCAAGTGGTTTGAAAAAAACTTTTGCTGTTTCTAATGTAGGAATCTGAAAGATTTGGCTTTGCTGGACTGATGAATTATCAAAGACTTCAAGGAGGAACATAACACTAAGAAATGATGGCAAGTCCTTTCCATCAACCATTCCTAGTTAGCTGCACATTTGCAAAAGAGGCATTTTCTGTGACAGTTCTTCTAAATTTATGGTAGATGCAGAGCCTGCTTGTATAAACATCTGCCCTTGGAGAGACATGGGTTGATAACACTTTGCAGGCAACACCCACAGCTCATCTCAAGGTGCAAGTTTCAACCACACATACACAAACACTCCCTGAGAGGAGATGCTAGTCAGATATAAGGAAATCTGAAGGTTGTTGCAAATCACTATCCTCTCAACAGGAAGCCTTACATTTCTTGCATACCATGGGTGCTGGCAAGTTACTATCATTACCAAATTTGGTGCTTAGAGGTACTCTTCCTCTTCACTGCAGCCTTTCCAAAGCTGGTGGCAATCAGATGTGATGAGTTCCCAAGTTGCAAAATTCCCAACAATTTGGACAAGACCAGGATGAGATGCTGCTTTGCTGTTATTTCATATAGACTATATTATATTCAACATTAGTCTTTCAGTATTTATGATAGAAGCAGATCAAATCAGGAAGTCAACAATTTCTGCCTATCATTTCCCACCACAGCCTTCTTCTGTTACAGGTCAAGGATGTTGCCATTAGATTACAAGAGGAGTATATGTGCATCACTGACATTGGCAACAGAAGTCACTTTAACTATATTTTGAACATGACTTTTGAGATTTTGAGAAATGGAGACTTTCTTGTAAGGAAGATTACAAGTCCCGGTTCCAGAAAAATTAAATGACAGCTGTTTCAGATTTTAAATATATTACAAGTCAAAAAAGTTGGCTAAAATGTAGCATGTGACATGCACACATTACGTAGCAAAGTGGTTTAGCTTAGCGGGTCTTGTGAACATATCCAATCTCTCTTCTCCACCTCTTTCTAATAGAAATACCATAATACAATTACATACATACATAATAATAATCAGGGGCGGGTTCCTAATTTTTTTACTACCACTCTGTGGGAGTGGCCTTTTTGTGGGTGTGGCTTGCCAGCTATGTGACTGGGTGGGCATGGCTTGCCGGCCATGTGACCGAGTGGGCATGGCTTGCTGGTTATATTAGTTATTTCAGAGAGATGTTACTACTATTTTTGCTATTTTATACCTTACATGAAAAGCTTTACATACAAAGTGCGTGTTACACCATGGCAACACAGCAACCTTTATATGCAGAAAATGCTATAGTTAAAAGACAAGCAAGTCTCATACAGCATTTTTGGTTTCAATCGTGGATTCCTTAGACGAAAATATTGAGGACTGTTAAAAGAACAGCATCTTTTAACAGTCCTCAATGTTTTTGTCTAAAGAATAACAGTATAAAACTGTATAAAATTAACAGTATAAAAGGTTAAGCTTTCGGAAAACGCCCACTTTGGGAAGCTTTAGGTAAAAGCGAAGGAAAAGTGTGACTAAGCAGCTTCCAACGGGATGCGGGAAGAGAAAGAGGAGGCACAAAGAAACTTTCAGGACTTGCTCAGTACAACACACTTCCACCGGGTGCGTTGCTAGAAACTGAGATTTTTGGGGAGAAATCGGGACTTATTCCTCGTCTGAATCCTTAGCCTGGATGGGGCAGGGTCGGTGGGGGGCATACTCACTGGTTCATGCGGGGCTCATTCAGTGGGATGGCCACCTCCTCTTCTTTGTACTCGGGCCCATCGAGAGAGTCGCCTTCATCCACTGTGCTCAGTCCCCCGGCCGGAAGCAGCGGCTGTGGAGGTGGCGGCAGAGGAGGGAATCTCCCGGCAGTATTGAAGGCGATGCCGCCGCCGCTACTCCGCAGGGACAGGCCTGGAGCCCATCGTGAGTGAGCCTGGGGTCTTCTCCCACCCCGGGCTCATTAAAGGTGGGGAAGGAGTGGGAGGAGCCGGATGGCTGCGGCCTCGGGAGCTTGGCAGTGGCCGGAGAAGCGGGGGAACATTGCCCAAGCGCAACGCAGCCACCCGCAACGGAAGCAGCAAGACCGCGGCAGCGGTTCTTCTAGGAGGCTCCGTCCGGCCTGAATGCTTCTCCCCATTCAATGATCCTAGGCTCCTGCCGCCCATTCCCCCTCCCCTCAGCAGCTCGAGAAGCCTCAAACGTGCAAAAATGCCTAGGATCATCACTGTGCGTTCGTGGCTTCTCGGACTGCTGAAGGGAGGGGAATGGAGATAGCTCCTGCCGCCTGTTCTTTCAGCGTTTCACGCGCTCCCTCAACCATCCTCCCCTGCTTGGACTCACTGTGGGGTAGGTAGGAAGGCAGTGCATGCGCAATGCTGGAAGCTCGGCTTCTGGGCATGCGTAGAAGAATTAAAAATTTTTTTTTAAAAAAAAAGTTTTTAAAAATGGTGGCGCCCAAGCACCGGCAACCAACCGCACCGGTACTGTGACGTCATCAGCGGGCCGCTACCAGTGCTGTAGAGTGGACCGCACTGGTAGGAACCCACCACTGATAATAATGTATATAATAATAATGTAACAATACATAAATTCTGTAGGAAGCTTTCCAATAGAAAGTTTTCTATAACTGCCATAGCTATATCCCACCCACCCCCATCTTTCCATTGTTATTAGTCACTATTTTTCAGATCCTGTATCTATCAAAACTTTGGGAGCACCAAAAGCTTCTTTCTCATTGATTTTTTTAAAAAAAATCCCTTTAAAGCATTTTTTTGCAATTTGAGAATTGTTTTAAAAGATTGTTATTACGGGATTTTGCATATGTGGTCTTAAATCTTGACTGAGAATTCAGGAGTCATTACTGATGAGACCACATGTTTAAAGGGCTTTAGTTTTAAACAATTTTATTTGAACTTTCACTGAAGTTCAGAGCATGATATTGGATTTTAGAAATTTATTGGATATATTGGATTTTCCAGCATTTGAGTCAAGTTTAACCATCATGAAAATATATCACAACTTACACTTCTGGTTTTACTAATGTGTTCACTATGTTTCACGAATATGAAAACATCCATCTGAACTGCATGGCTTCCAATATGACTGAACATTCCTCCCTTCAAAAAGAAAACTTGCAGATGGAAGGAAGTATTCCACCCCAGATTTCTCGCCAACATGATACTTTTCTGTAATCAGTGATGGAATGTTATTGAATTTGGCATGATTTTTTTTTATAAGGAGTGGGGGGGGGGATAATTCACCAATGCCTCCATCTTTAGTTTTTCTTAGTACATTCCACATACAGAATTCCACTTCTAGTTAGAAATTATTTCTTCTATTCTGAAGAAACAGTTTCATTCATGAAACAGGCTGCCCTGCAGCCCCCTTCCCATTACTGCAGGACAACATGGATGTGGGTGGAGGTTGAAGATGGAAGGCAGTTGCTTTTGGATTGTTCCGACCTAAGAAATTAATTAAGAAGAAACTACTTTGTAGTTAATTTTTCCTCCACACAGCTGAACTCAGCATTCCTTTTGCCCTACGGAAGTTACCTGGGGCTTTCTTTCACCAGGATTAAATATACAGACCAGTTTTGTTTTGTTTTTTTATGCCAAAGCCCATAATGCTAGGATTGAGAAGTCACTTAAGTATAGAGCAAAGCATGCTAGACTCATGCAGAATGTTACCAATTGCAGAGTAACAGCCATATATTTGCCTATTTAAAAATAAATAAAATAATCCACCGCTCCATATTTACAGTCAGAAATTTGAACTGCTAGATATTAATACCTAATAGCTGCGATTTAAGAAATCTGAGGCTGATGAGATTAACTAATGAATATAGCTTGGCACTTTTTAAAAAACCCAATTTATTTGTTTCCTTATATGGACAGTCTTAGATTTCAAAGCTGTTTTCCAAGATACATCTATCTCCCTACCTGCACTACAAAGCATGTAAAGGCAGCATTTTAGCATTGAACCGATTGCATACCAGAGACTGAACATCTGCACAGAAGGATCATGAGTCAACAGGGCTAATCCTGGGAGTGGTGCCAGAGCAGGCTGGATTTGGAAAGCACTTATATAAGTGTTCTGGGGCAGGGTTAAACCCATTGCCCTAAATTCTCTTATGATCCAGCTACTGCTTCCCACCCCCCTTATTTGAGCATTGCAAGGCAGTGCCTGTCTGGGCAATCATCTGAAATATAGTTTCTCTCCTATATTTGCCCCAAGGAAAAAGCACCTATGCTGTGGGAGGATGCTACCAAGTTCAGAACCAAGCTCTTGACTATTTGACAACGTATCTTTAAGGCACTCTGTTTTGAAAATTTGAGAATTCTTTTTAAAAGTATACTGCCCAGTGCTAGGTACATTCTTCCTCCTCCTGAAGCATTATTTTTCATAAACTACCTCTCATTTCCATACAAAATGCTCTCTAGGCAAAACCTACACAAAAATTACTTTTGGTTAAAAGTCAAACAGAACTGTGAACAGAAGAGTTGCTCTGGGCCGTTCTTAAATTACAAACCCGAAACCACTTCTTAGCTATTGGTGTGGTGCAGTATCAGAAAGACAGGTGTAGCACAGTTTCTTGAATCATACCCTCAAGAAGTGAGGTACTGTACGATCACTCCCATCTTTGTACACGGCATCAGCTCAGTGGTTGAGAGAGCTGTATACCAAAATGGTTTCAGGATGCTAAGTTGGAAAAGTCAGGGAATCACTAACACAAAGGACTTCATTTCAACTGGGGCTAACTTAAGACTTTAGAATCCGTTTTAATAATGCCACATTGCAGTCCTTCAGTAAGGAAAAAGGAATACACATATCAAAAAAGAAAACAAAGCAGCTATCACTTCACCATTGTGTAAATCACAATTGCTTTTTTCTTACAGAGCTGGAACGAAGGGTCAAATTACTAATTTTTAAATGAATGTATCGGTAGCCTTCTTAATGTTTTTTAGAACTTCAAGTTAGGGGCATACAAGGGCATCTCATTTTGAAAATCCATTTCAACAGGTCACTTCTAGCATTTTGAAATTCTTTGGAAAGAGAAGTCTTTTCCTGCACTGTTCCGTTCTCTCATGTCCACAAATGAAGCCTTTAGAAAAGGATGTAATTTGGGACAGCAGAATTAAGTATTTTAAAATATACATTCAGGAGTCCTTGTGAGCTTTATTCCAAGCAGGAATGTAATAGGGGTATTTGAAAAAGATGTTTACTGAAAGATTTCTCCCACTCAGTAACCAATGCCAAGTTAATGCCATCTTTGATGTGTTAAAGCTAAAAAAAAGTATAATTTCCACCCTACAAGGATGTTATCCAACATATTTGGGAGGGTATCAACTTAAAAAAACCTGCTATAAACTAGGCAATAATTTCAGCTGAAGCCAAATAACAATCCAGCAAGAATTTGATTGAAGGAGAGAATTAGAGCCAGTGGTTAAACTGCCAGTGCAGACTGCAAAAAATGTACAAGATATGCCCAATTTAAAATGAATAAGCACAAATGTTAACTCTTTATCCATCAGCAAAACAACTTTTATTTTTGATAATGTAAAAACACTTAATCTAAATTATGAATTAATGTTATCTTCACTATAAACAGGTTTTAGCAAAATGCACCTGGAAAGTGATGTTTCTACCAATTGCATTAGTAGAATTGCATCAAGCATACTAGATGGTACATTTCTTTTGGTTTCAAAACGGATCATGTAAAATTTTACTTGATCTGACTGATGGAAGCTAGAACTACTGGGAGCACAACTGTACCTAAGGACATTGTTCCCTTTGCCCTTCAGCCTAGATATGAGTTGCCTGACTGGAGTGATCATGTGCTTAGAAAAACATTATACTTATATTCAATTTTGTCTACTGAAGCAAAGGAAATTTAAAGATAAATGGAAAAAGTTTTCAAAAACTCACAGCATAAAATCACACAGAATAGAATTTATTAATCAAATGAAGTTGCATTTTATTCCTGTAACAATCTTTGCTTTTTCAAATTACTCTTTACGTAAGAGGAACCTAAGCTTTGAAAAATTCATTTGGAAGTTCTGCCTCAATTTAAACTCTTGTCAAAGTATAAGCCAAGTGCCAAATCTAGTCTTGTGGTAGTTGTGCTTGGAAGTGGGAAGTATTGTCAGAAAAGAAACACCTGCAATTTTACAGCCACTCATGGTCCTCTCATTTCATGAACCGCTCTGTGCCTTTACCTTTCTCTCGAAACATAACATTCAAAGCCAATACATCATCTCAGGCAAAGCTATAGTCAATATTTTATTTCTAAAATGAACTATGCCAAAGCTTTAGCCTATCTGGGACTGGGAATAAGGCATACTCTGCTCTTAAGGAGATGGAGGAGTTGGCTGTTTCATTTTTAAAAAAACAAATAGAGACTGCCATAATTAGAAAAAGTGAAGGAATCAAAAAATATATATAAAGGGTTGCAGCTGCCTTTTCCTCATTTTCTTGTTCATGTAATCTGCAAATGCTGAGAAAATGATGATATCTACAGTGTCTTGAGGTCCAGCAGGGCTTTGCTAAAGGTGAAATGCTACTGGTCCTTCCAGAAAATACCATGTGATGCTTGCTTCTTCCCAAAGAAGCTAGTAGCCCCTCCATACTCCAGCTGCCTGCCTAATATATTGAAGATGACAAAGATGCTTTACCTAAGTACGTAAACAATCTGTTTAATAATTTAAGTTATGCTTTCTGTAAAAAAAATTGTTTTTTGACTTTGAAAAGAGCCCAAGAAGATATTTTTAAAGGTAAACTTAAGTATGAAAGGATTGCTGAACTTATAGAGCACAACCCACTACTTTGAAAAAAGTTTCTCCTTCCCCTGACTGGACGGATGCTCATTCTCTTTAGGGTAACAGGTAAGTAGACATGATAAATGTTTAGATATTCAAAAACCCTTTAGTCCAATAATTAAAAACCACCAAGGAAGAAACTGAAGACTCATTAGTTGCCATGAATCATGCTTGGAATGATTACTAACTTTTGTCCAGGTGGAAACATTGTTTCTCAGCACTTCTTCTTACCATTGCGAAGGAGTTTTTTGCGTTGGAGAATCATTTCATAGAGTTTTTCCAGGGCTGGCTGGAGGCCTAGTCCACTAATGGCACTGCAACCTTGGATGTGGCTCAAGGTTGAAGTGTACAGTTCATGTAAGCCAAGGTGCTTCTCTACCTCAGCTACAGAGAGTGCGTGGGCCACATCCTGTTTATTGGCCAACACAAGCACAGGGATTCCCTGGTTGTCTGAGGAGTGGGCAATTCTGTGCAATTCAACTCGAGCCTCTTCCAAACGTTCAACCTCTGCTGAGTCCACTACAAAAACAACCCCATCTGTTCGGCGCATGTAGGATTTCCAGAGAGGACGCAGCTTTTCCTGGCCACCCACATCCCATACTTGGAAAGTGATGATGCGAGAGGTTCCCAGTGGCACCCGGATCTTCTCCATGTTGAAGCCCTTGGTAGGTGCACTCTTGATAAACTCCTGAAACTTCAGACGGTAAAGCAGAGATGTTTTGCCAGCTGCATCTAATCCAACTATGACCACATGCAGAGCCTGCAAGTGAGGCAGGAAAGGAGGCACAGGTGCCAACTGATTCCCCATAGTCATTGAATTGACACCAAATCTTGAAAAGCACCAATAGATGTTCACTGCTCACAACAGCTAAGAAATTGTGACAACAAGAAGAGTTAGAGTTAATACTTAATTTAAACCCATGAAAGCATACAGTATTTGTATTGAGCTACCTATGCATGGATCATGTCTAAAGATGTAATTTTAATCTTCATCATCCTAGCATTTACCACATATGCAGGGTCCATTATTTTGGATATTAAGAACAAAACTGATGTAGTTTTTCTTCAGGGCCTATATCATGTATGAGGATATTCTTCAGATAGTCAAAATAAATCTAAATTAACAGAACTCTCAAATACCATAAGCCAAATTTTACATTGACCTGACATATAATAAAGAAGCCACCTACAGAATAGCTATTGTGGCATTCCTTTGTAACAAAAAGGAGATGCTGAGATTCCACAGATTCTGTTGAAAATTCTTGGTCAAGACTATTCCTAAAGTAATATCCTTCTTTACAATCCACATTAAAGAATCTTCTGATTTCCAAAGCTTCTACCTTTTCTTTGAGTTGGCCTAAAAATTATAAGCCTAAAACAAAATTTAGAAAGTCTATGGCTAACATGATTAATCTTTATTTTTTGTATTTTTCCCATTTATTCAAAATATATACATGCCATTTTTTCACAAACAAAATGTGCTCTTGCACCTTACATTCTAACAGAATGGTTAAATCCATTCTGATCAAATGGACTGGGACTTATGAAAAATGTTATTACTATATAAAATTTTATGAATTTAATTTAATCCAAACAGGCTTTAGTATATGTAGTAAACTGTAATTAGGATACCAGGATACCAGGAAGTATTTTTGCTTTATTATTCTAAAGGACAAACAATCTCTCCCAATCCACATAAAGGTCAGAAGATAGATAATGATCAGCCAGAATTAAGTAATACCCCCTCTCCAATTTTAGATAACTCATAACCCGAAAACAGGAATCAATTTTTGCCAAGAAGAATTTTCCAGTCAGTCTTCAAAATACTATCAATCACAAACATGCACAACATTTACTATAAAACAAGGCTGTACCATGCTTTCTAATATGAAAGCTGCTGCATTATTGCTCTTAAGAGGAAGCAGGGACCCTTATATATAGGAGGAATGGATATTTATATATAATCAGAAGAATAATTTTCCCTTCCTTCCTATACCCAGATGGACTTGGACATTATAATCAGAATTTAGATATGGATGCTATATGCCTCTCAGCTAAAATCTAGCCCCTTGGACTCCCCCACTAACTATACAAAGAAAGAGCAAGGTTTGCACCCAAAAGCAGGCTAGAAAGCAGACAGACTGTAGGCTTCAAACCTAGCCCTGTCAACTGCAGGCGACGACAGTAGCCTTTTTAAAATTAAGACTGCAATTTAAAAACGTGGACCGGCAAACTTTCAGCCCACAAATGCATCAGAGAAGGAGCCTGCACACAAATTACTCCCTGAACTTTTTATTTTTTGCTTTCTTCCTACAATAAAGAAAGAGGGGTCTTTTTGTTGCCTTAATTATAAACTACTTTAAAGAGACCTGGCCGCAAATCTCACGGAGCAACTTCTAACAGGGCAGGTAGTCGACAAGAGACGGCGCAAGCGATCCCAATTTTTTATTTCTGAGCTGCCCATTTCTTTTAGAGAATCTGAACAATAGAAAAGATGCCCGCTTAGAGCCATCGCCTTGGATTTAGGCAACAAGCACCGAGCGAGGAGAAGCGTGGTCTGTAATCAGTCCCCGGAGAGAGGGAAACAACTCCTCATAAATTCCGGTGACTTTTTAATTTACAACACTCTTTCGATTTCTAACATCAAATTAATCTAGTACTGAAAATACACGCCGAGATCCAGACCAAACTCAGATCTGCCTAACAAGAACTAGCGGGAACTTTACCTCCATCGGGGATCCAAGCTGACAACTGAACACCCGCACTCCGCAAAAAACCAGCCGGCACTGCAGAAACTCCTCACGCGCGCAACCGGCAGCTACTGAAGGAGAAGCTGCGGTCGCGGGGAAAAGAAGGAGGGGCTTCCTGGGCACCAGTCAGCGCCTGTCTGGCGCGTGGATGGCTGCAAAGGGGCGGAACCATGCTGGAGGCGGGAGCAGGAGAGGGCCAACTAAAGGCTCGCGAGAGTTCCCGCTCCTACTCCGCTCGGTCCAGGACTTGTTTGAAAGGGATGCGAGGGCTGAGCCATCATTGAGGCATGGTTTACTTTTAGTTCTCAAATCTGTACCTTAACCCGGGGTTATGTGAAAGAGCAAAATAAATCCACAGCGTGTCCCAGGGCAAGTGTGCAAAATTTATTTTTCCCCACCCATCAGTCGTATATTTATTACATAGGGCATCCATTGCCCGTTTTACTTCTAAGTAAAAAATCGTCCTGGGGCACTCCCGACTCGCTTGTGAAAGGCATGAAATCAGGGTGGAAACAACATTCAGAATATAGGCAACCGGCTTCCTCCCTGGAAAATAGCTCTCCCAAACCTGAAATTTGGGGACCACGCTATTCAAAGGAATTCCGAGTTACAGGCCGCCTGCCTGTGTTCGCAAACATTTAGCTGTAAACCACAGCCGGTTGGGTTGGGATGGGTTGGCGCTACACTAGAAAAGTCTACGGGGCTCTGTTTTTGTATGAAGTAGTTCATAAACTTAGATCTGCACTTTTCTACTTGGCAACGAATCGTCATCGGAGGCACTCAAGACTTCCATAATAACTCTCACCGCTATTGGGAAAGAGGCTCGCAAGCTTCTTTCAACCGATCAGGCTGAGGAGGAATCATGATCCAGTGTTCAAAAACATGTGCTTAGCATAATACCTTACTCTCCGGAGCAACCGTAATCACTACTTCTTTCCCCAGCAAAGAGACGAAAAATTAACTTTTGAACTAGCAGTAATGCCACACTGTGCACAACTCTTGTTAACTCCACAGTAAAGACTTACAAAGCAGAAGCTTTGGAAGGGGAGCTTGCTTTACCGATACCCGCCAGCTCGCTCCTCGATTTTGATCGGGATTTTTAAGATTTCCATTGTTTCTATAATGCTCCCTCCTCTCCATCTCCCTCCTCGCTTTAAAGTACAAGAAAAATCGGACTCTTGGTTTTCACTGCTCTCTGGTGGCCAATTGTGCTGCGTGCAGGAAGGAGCGGCTGGCGTCTCTTGAGTTGCCCGGCATCAGAGCATTGTGAGTTTTCACCTACCTGCCCTCTTGTCACTGCAACCAAGGCTGTGGTTTCTTCTCGCCAAGCCTCAGAATAGCACGTTGCAGAATGGCTGCCTACCATTGGGAAGCGCGCCGCAAGCAGATAATAATGGAGCACCGGCTGCGGCTGATGCAGGTGGTCGGATTGGGGGAAACGTCCTGCACAGATAAAGGGGCAGCTACCGCCGGGGTGGGGGATGGGGCGGCGGCCAGGAGGATTAGGTGGACGCGAGTAAAATGGAGGGGCCAAATAACTTCCTGGTCATTGGAGGCCTTGCCTGTTTTTAAAAGTGGCCATCTTCAAACTCCCGAAGTTTGTAGGATAAGTTCTGGAAGGCGCTAATGAATTATAATACATTTGTTTATCTTTAAGACGGAATAAACCTAAGCACGAGGGCCTCCATGGAAATTGCCCTGTCTTAAGAGTGGGTACTTCTGGTCCAGGCTTTTACTGCATTTTGTAATTCTCTGATTTCAAGAGATTCAGAAAAAAACAGCTTCCCTAGCTTTTCCTATCACCTATGCCAGGGGTAGGCAAAGTTGGCTCTTCTATGACTCATGGACTTCAACTTCCAGAATTCCTGAGCTAGCATAATTGGCTCAAAGTCTGGGAGTTGAAGTCCATGAGTCATAGAAGAGCCAACTGCCTACCCCTGACCTATGCTATCATAAAGTAGGCTTATTAAAAAAAGACAAAATATCTGCATAAATATCTGTTTTGACTGATGAGACTTGTTCACTAGACCTTTCCCCCCCCCCCCCCATCCCAGAGTGCTGTGCTGAGTTGGTGTTTTCTACCTTTTGGGTGGCATGAAACAAAACCAGCTTGACATTTGTAACCCCCTGCAGATTTCTTCTACCTCTATTGCTTTGTTTACTGTCTCTGTCATTACTAAGATAGTGAGAAAGCCTGACTAGTTTTATATACCTTCACACTACCCTGGTGAGAATAAGAAAGAAATACTTTAGTAGTTATACAGATGACTGAGGCAATGGATGAGACTAAGACAACATCCTGGGAATGTGGCAGAAAAAAATGTTGCCGGGATATATTTGCATCTTGGTTAGGTGTGAGTAGGGAAAGACTTGGGTCAACCTGTCTTCTGACTTACAGTAGTATTTGTTCCTGGCTGTGTTGGTGTGGAAAGGCCCAGTCACGCCAGGGTTTTTAGTGACTTATCTTGTGATTCTAGGGATGTGACAAGCCTGGTCTCTCCAAAGCAAAGTACACGTGCTTTGCTCATAGCAGACCTGACATTTTGTTTTCCTGGCATTTTTGGATGTGGGCTGGGAAAGCACCATATGTTTAACCTGAAGGCAGAGGGGCTTAAAGAAAAGTTGAGTGCCAGGCACTAAAGAAAAACATAATCAGAAACCATATGGTAAAGAAATTAGGACCAGAGAAAGGAAGAATAATGAAATACATGGGATGCAGAAAACAGAATAATTTCAGAAAAAGTAGTATCTGTTCTTCTAAAACTACCATATTTTTCGAAGTATAAGACACACCTTAGTTTTGGGTGAGGAAAACAAGGAAAAAAGGCCTCTGCCTCCCAGCAATTTGCCAAACAGCAAACAGCACAGATGATATACACCAGTGATAGCGAACCTATGGCACGCGTGCCACAGGTGGCACGCGGAGCCATATCTGCCGGCACGCAAGCCATTACCCTAGCTCAGCTCCAGCATGCATGTGCAAGCCGCCCAGCTGATTTTCGGCTCGCACGGAGGCTCTGGGAGGGTGTTTTTTGCTTCCGAAGGGCCTCCGGGGGGTGGGGGAGGCCATTTTCACCCTCCCCGGGCTCCAGGGAAGCCTCTCGAGCCTGGGGAGGGCAAGAAATGGGCCTACCAGACCCACCAGCAGTTGGGAAATGGGCCATTTCCAGCCTCCAGAGGGCCTCCGGGGGGGGGCAGAGGAGCCCATTTTCACCCTCCCCAGGAATTGAATTATGGGTGTGGGCACTCACGCATGCGCTTTCGGCACCCGAGGGAAAAAAGTTTCGCCATCACTGATATACACTGTTTGCTGTGTATTTCTGTGCATGTGTGCTTGACCCATAGAAATAGCAAAGAATTGGAGAAATGTACATCATGGCAGTATATTAATCCCAGAAAGTTTTCTTAAATGTAATCACACTAACTCCTCCCAATAATTTAAATAGATCTACTCCAAACATGACTAAGTCACGGTTTAATTCAGCTGCCATATTTTAATACTAATACTTAATACTAAAACAGGACATTTCAGATTATACTTTTACAGATCTTTAAAATTGATGTGGCTTTCTGGAAGGCTTTCTGCTATTTAAAAGAAGATACAATAGCACTGGGCCTCTTTAGAGCAAGAATTTATTTTAAAAAGCTTCTTCATTTTGTTAAGCTGTCTAGAACAATAATAAACCAGTCTTTTAAAAAATAAGTCTTATAATTTGAACACTCTGCATTTAACAAAATAACATATTAACAGAATCTGCCTCTACCTAGGATAGAACTCACAACCTCCTGACTGTGAGGCAAGAGCTCTACCTCTAGGCTACAGTAGCTGTAGCTTACTTTCTTGCAATTTCAGCAGTGTAACATTGCCACCAGTTTATCTCCCAGCATTTTGTCTCATTACAGCCACCGTAGTTAGTTTCATTTTACCACGTGGCTTGCAAGCCTCTGTCAGCTGTAGGTCAGGAGGTAGATAATCTTAGTGTGCTAATAACTAAGTGTGCTGTTCTGTTTGCTGCAAAGAGGTAAATTGTTGGCAGGCAGAGGCCAAAGGGTGGGGGTGGCTGGGTGGGGCTACATTCAGTGTATAAGATGCACCCAAATTTTCACCCTCTTTTTGAGAGTGAAAAGGTGCGTCTTATACTTCGAAAAATATGGTATCTATAAAAATAAAGGGGGAAAAAAGAAAAGAAAAATATAGATTGAATTAACCAGCAACAGAACAACAGAGGTGAGGAACTGAGAAAAAGGAGGCTTCCAAGAGACGGAAAAGGGTGGAGGAGCCAAAAGGCAGGCTAGGAGGTGTGTACCATTTCAATATCAAGCAACCTTATCAAAAATGAGCAACTTTTAAAAAATAATTAGTTGCATTTGAATTTGAGCATTTGAGTAGCATTATTAACAGCGGTGGGTTTCACATTTTCTTACCACTGGTTCGCCCCGCGTGTGCACCTTCCGCACATGCGCCCGGCCTCAAAAACATACCTAAATAGGACGGCATAGAGCCGGGGTGGGTGGTC
The DNA here is from genome assembly GCA_023053685.1 of Diadophis punctatus similis. Lineage (NCBI taxonomy): Eukaryota > Metazoa > Chordata > Lepidosauria > Squamata > Dipsadidae > Diadophis > Diadophis punctatus. The sequence continues at coordinate 937,842 of JALIGW010000008.1, read as the reverse complement.
CCACCTGCAATTTCCGCTACTGGTTTGGGCAAACTGGTCCGAACAGGCTGAATACCACCTGTGATTATTAACCTGCAGGATTGATTGTATCTTCATAAATAGCTCTCATAACCAACTTTAAAGCATATCATTTAGCAGGAAGCCAATTGATTGAGGTTGCTCACCATCTTATCTACCTCTCCACTCTCTTCACAATGCTCTCTACTGCCCCATTTTATGTGAGATGTTTTACTTGCAGCATCCCAGATTTTCATTTTTAAATTAAAGGAATCAGATAGGGCATGGAGCCTAGCAGACCTGGGCAAAGGGGCCAAAAGGTTTTAAGAGAGCAACTACAAATGGGCAATCAAAATTGCCATTCTAATATTTTCGATCAAGGAACTCCCTGTGAGCAATTCCTTCCTTAGCACCAAGAAGGCTGTAGATTTCATTATCTAAATTTGAACAGGCATTGGCCAAGAAATGCAATTTCTCAATTCTCATGCATGTGGTTTTTTTGGGGGGGATGGACATAGGAGAGCAAAACCTCAGAAGAAAGTCAGCAACAAGTTTCAAAGGAGAGCACCCAAAATTCCACTGTCCTTCTGTGCTCCAGCACGTCGTCTCAGAATTTGCCACAAAAAGGTAAAGGATTTAAAATATGTCACAGATGGGGAGAGATTGTTTTGCAGATAAATACAAAAGAAAGTGCTTACTTTTTCCTTCAGAAAATAATACCCAAGGAATTTAAAGAATAATTTTTTGAACTGCCATGGACTTGCAGATATGGTAGACAATAACACCCATCCACCCCAGCAAAGATAATTGATGGCATGCTTGTTTGGGATGATATGGGTTCAGTCCCACTCCATCTGGAGAATGGGGAAGGCTGGAATAGATTTTCAGTATACAGTAAGGATAGGCATTTTTTTTGGCCTAGAGGTAGTTTTGGAATGTTGATAACTTGTGATGGTGACATTCAAAATATAGTTTTCCAATTATGCATTGTATTACCCCGATGGGACTGAATGAGTTGCATTATATTTATTTTTCAGCACAGTATGCTAGTATTGACAATTTAAGTCAGATTACCTATAACTGATTTAATCCACATCCCAAGAAAGTTTCACAGGAGAAAATCTTCGCACCTATTTTTTAAAGAATTTACCTCAATAAAATAAATGAGCTGAATTGTACATTAGTAGTTACAAAGGCTGAGGTAATGCTAAAGAACAGGTCAAATTGCTATAGAATCTGTTCCACCAGTAAATACATTTTCAGTATAGTGTAAGACTAGTGGAAAAACTAAATAATAATTTTTAGAACATGGTAAGAAGTTGATTTTAGTAGCTTTTAATAGAAGCTGAAAGTCAGAAAGCTAGTTGGTTAACATTTGTACCCGTTTCATTTGTATGGGGCAATATAGAAAATAGCTATATTTGAAGTGTGTGAATTGCCCTTTATGAGCAACTTCTCCAAGTTATAAGAGGCTAATCAAAATTGTTACTTTGATAGCTCTTTAAGATAATAGCAAATGAATTACTTACATAAAGCTACATTAATTTCCATAGAGACTGAATTGTTTGTAAATCTTATCAACCACTTCCACTGGAGTTTTCTGCATACAAGTTTCAAAGGCAGCAGGTTAGCCAGAAACCTTTTCCAAAACAAGGGGCCATATTACATGTTTTATTATATTATGAAGCAGTCACTCTGTGAGATTTATACCAACAAGAATTATTAGGTGTCTAGTGATGCTTCTAAGCCTGAACACTGACACATTGCAGGAAAGGAAGTGTTTGATTAACCCAAATACAACAGTGAGATACCTGTGCATCTGGTTTAAGTAATACGGTACTTCTGGATGTTGTGGATTCCACTTCCTTCTGCCACAACGAGCAATGCCAACAGCAAAAGGTAGTAGAGTTGTAATTTAAAATTTCTAATGAGGTACCTTACTTTACCTCACTTCTTCAATTAAGCATTGCAAAATAAACTCTTAAATATTGTTCTCCAGATTATCTAGACTAGCATTCCCAGAAACCCCAGACAAGTATACAAGGATTATAGAAGTCATATTTCAAAACAATTGGAATTACCATCTTAGTTCTACTTTATATATTTTATATTGGTAACACAAAAAAATAGTATTTTAATTCAAAATTATGAGAGCAAGATTGACAACTTATTTCCCATCAGCAAAGTGAAAAGACAGGCTTGGTTCAGAGAGCTCAAACAGTTAAATATAACTAATAGTCCTGCTATTTGGTTGAGTTTACACAATACAATAATGATCCATACATCAGAGAACCATATTTTAACTTATCATGTTTAGTGAATCCAGTATGAGGTCATGTAATGGAGTACAGTATGCTGCACAAACCCAGGAAATTTATTGTAGTTAGATAAAACTGTAGATAAGCATGCCATGTGAACAGCTTGACCAAGTACATCACACATCTTTTTTAGAAAGAGAACTTTATTTCTTGGATATTGAAAGATGATGCTGGTCCATTATGCACTGGTTTGTTGTTTGTGCCTTCAAGTCAGTCTTCATTCTTGGCAACTGCCTGGACTAGCCAATGCAGTTTTCTTGGCAACATTTTTGAAAGTGGTTTGTCTCCTTGCTAAGTCTGAGAGGAAGTGACTGGCCCAAGGTTACCCAGCTCTCTTCATGCCTAAGGCAAGACTAGAAGTCACAATCCCTTGGTTTCTAAACCTTAACCACTACACAAAACTGGTTCTGATATGTTCTAATAGTTTGTGCTGACCTTACAAGATATGCAAGGAAACCTCATAACATCATCATGCAACAGATAGGTAAAGTAAAAAGGATGGCAGAGTTCCATAAGATAATTCTGCTTAGATGATGACTAGACTTTCTTTTCTCAGAGAGATGCTACAAATTAAATCTGACTAAAATTGCATTCTCTGGGTTTTATATAATCTTTCCCCACTCCTACCTGCTCCTCCGATTATTATATTTTCAATGTGGTCACCTATATATGAAAGAAGTAATCATAGAATGATCTATGAAACTGTCTGTACCGCCTGAATAAATTCACTCCTTATTTGCAGAAATCATGCAGGATCGTTGCCTATGCCAGACAGAGCATGTTCCAAGTCAAAGCGGTAAACTACTCAAAAGATATACGGTAAGATGACCGAGGTAAAGGAAGAGTTTATTTTCCCTGCATGGAAAATCTGCTGCTGGAGACCTATTTATCCCCAGATCTGAAATGGGGCCCATTTCAGTCTAGTTCAGGAATGTTGCAATATTTTTTTTTAAAAAAATGCTATTGGTCAACTTAAGATATTCAGCTTTCTTTATGATCCTTTACTTCCCACATAAAGGGAACATGCCTGCTTCCCTGTTGTTCATCTGCTTTGGGATTTTTCTTTCTAGAATAGTGCCCACAACCTCCCTGACCCATTTCATAGCAGAACACTGGCTGAAGTTTTAAATACACCTTGAAGCCTTGAGAAGTCAAGATAATGGGAACAAAAGGCATGTTGTTGCCAAAGTCCATTTGACCACACAAATAGCAACAGCTATAGCAACAGCAACAGCACAGACTTACATATTGCTCCACAGTGCTTTACAGCACTCTCTGGGCAGTTTATAATGTCAACATATTGCCCCAAACAATCTGGGTCCTCATTTTACCAACCCCAGAAGGATAAAGATTGACAACTAAGGATGAGCCAAGGTGGCGCAGCGGTTAGAGGCAGGTACTGCAGGCCACATTAGCTGACACTGATCTGCAGATCAGCAGTTCAAATCTCATCGGCTCAAGGTTGACTCAGCCTTCCATCCTTCCGAGGTAGGTAAAATGAGGACCCAGATTGTTGGGGGCAATGTAAATATATACATTGCTTACTGGTGTAAACCGCTTAGAGAGTGCTTGCACTGTGAGGCGGTATATAAATGTCACTAATAAATAAATAAATAAATAAAAGGTTTGAGCCGTGTCAGGACCAAACTCCAGGCTGTGGGGAATACTACATTTTAACCACTGTGCCACCAGATAGGTGGTGCTGTAAAGCTCAATGGATTTTTCTGCATTGACACTTTAGGTTATTAATGCAACTAGTTGTGAAATACTGTTCTCCTTTATCTCCTTTTCTGTAAGGCTTCTGGCATTCTCTGTGGCTTGGTTCCTAGTGATTCTGTTGCCCATCGCCTTTCTGTTCCTCTGACTGGCATGCCTTTTCCATCTTCAGATTTGTCCTTCCAACATTTTCTAACTATAAAGTATGGCTTTGGATAGGATGGGGGTGCGGTGTTGGATTAGGGATTAATGGGCTATATTTTTTCTTATAGGCTTTAGACTACATACAACAGTGGTAACAACAATACAGCTGAAAACTATAGAGAAATGTTGTTCTGTAACCGCTGCAGGACAAAATGCCACATGTCTGAGCTGCAAAGTCTGCCAGGGCGTACAATGAAGATTAATCTTTCAGGAATTCTTCTAATAAACTTTCTCTAGAGTCACAGTTCCAAAGTGCCTGCCTTTGTGTGAAACTTTGCTATGATCCCTCCCCACTTTTCTGCCTGAAAATTCTAGCTACAGCCCAAACTTGCCTGTTATCTCCTTTGTTTTGGGGAACAGGTTTGAAAAAGACTGGGAAAGAATCTGGTAGGACAGATTTAAGTTGTCATGCTAGGCCCTTTAGCACTGCCGAGACATTGCTATTCTGTAATTTCCCATGAAACTAGAACAGAAATTTGAGAACAGAAATTAAAAACAGAAGCAGGCTGTGTTATCCAGAAAAATCCATCCCTATTGCTAGGCTTTAACCAAGAAATCCAGTTGAACAAATTTTGTAATGGTTTCTTTTTTGCAAACTCTCTTCTGCCAACTTTATTGCTTCTGGTTAACTGAGGCCTTGGGGTTGGTGCTTAATATATATTTTTTAAAGTACTAAGTAAGTACCCACCAGTCTTGGTCAATGGTTTTTAATTTTCCCATTGTTAATTCCAGTTTCAGAAAAGCTAAAAGGAATGAGTCCAAGTACACATTGTCTTATTTGTCTCATGATTATTTGTAGCAAAATAGTGTTATTCAGAAAAAGAATGAAGAGGAAATCAGATCATCCTGAACAAGATGAACAAGACCATCCTGGTCTCTAATCTATTAGCTATAATAATAAAAAAATGCAGCAAGGAAAGATTCATTATATCCCAATAAAATACTTCTTTTTCAACCTACCTGATATTTACTCCACACTGCAGTACTAAATAGTCTGAATATCAAATGAAACCAAACTTGAAAGAATTTAGGAAGTATTGTACAAGTATCTCTTTAAAAAGGATGGGTAAATAACTGCCTTTTCCAGTGATCAGTTTTTCTTATCCATCTGTCTTTCCTACCATATATTATCACCAGGTAGCATTGCACAATTTGCTTCAAACCTACCTAATTTTAAAGCAATTCTATCAAGGCACAATCATTTTTTACAATCATTTTTTGTATGTGAACTGTCATACTGGTCCAAGAGAAAATAGCTTCAGGATTTTATTCACCTCTTGGCTCCAATAGTGAGTAAACCTTTTAATGTTTTCTTTGCTTTTTTTGTATTCTATGCTTTTAAAAAGTTAATAAAGTTTAGGGGAAAAAAAACAAGAAAATAAAGCTATAGTAGAAATAGATTTAGAAAAGCAGCATTTGAACAGAGCAATTATTTTGGCTTCATAAGCCTTTTCTTTTTCCTACAACTTATAAAAGAGCTGAACTAATGAGCGGGAGGAAATCTAGTGGGAGAAGAAGTACAACCTTAATTCAGTGGTAATGCCTTCTTCAAAAAGTTCAAGTTTTCCTCCTGCTATATCGGTTTGGGAGAAGATAGTTCTGGGAAAAAGAGAACGCATCAGATCAGCCCTTCAATAAAGTCTACAGTGGTAAGTTTCATTGTGTTTACAGATCCCAGTTCCAGGCAGTATCCTCAAAAAGAAACTGTATCAGGCAGGGGTGGGTTCTAACTTACCTCGCTGCCGGTTTGCTTCCTCCTGCGCCGCATGGGCGCGCCTCGTGGGCATGCATGCACATGTACAGGGCCAAAAAATCCAGGGGGGGGAGCCGAAAACAAGATGGCAACCACATGCACAGTGCCAGAAACTCGGCTTCTGCACATGCTCAGAAGGAAAATATACAGTGGGGCAAAAAAGTATTTAGTCAGCCACCAATTGTGCAAGTTCTCCCACTTAAAAAGATGAGAGAGGCCTATAATTGACATCATAGGTAGATCTCAACTATGAGAGACAAAATGAGAAAACAAATCCGGACAATCACATTGTCTGATTTGGAAAGAATTTATTTGCAAATTATGGTGGAAAATAAGTATTTGGTCACCTACAAACAAGCAAGATTTCGGGCTCTCACAGACCTGTAAATTCTTCAAGAGGCTCCTCTGTCCTCCACTCATTACCTGTATTAATAGCACCTGTTTGAACTTGTTATCAGTACAAAAGATACCTGTCCACAACCTCAAACAGTCACACTCCAAACTCCACTATGGTGAAGACCAAAGAGCTGTCAAAAGGACACCAAAAACAAAATTGTAGACCTGTACCAGGCTTGGAAAACTAAATCTGCAATAGGCAAGCAGCTTGGTGTGAAGAAATCAACCGTGGGAGCAATAATTCGAAAATGGAAGACATACAAGACCACTGATAATCTCCCTCGATCTGGGGTTCCATGCAAGATCTCACCCCGTGGGGTCAAAATGATCACAAGAACGGTGAGCAAAAATCCCAGAATCACACGGGGGACCTAGTGAATGACCTGCAGAGAGCTGGGACCAACCTAACAAAGGCTACCATCAGTAACACACTACGCCGCCAGGGACTCAGATCCTGCAATGCCAGACGTGTCGTTCTGCTTAAGCCAGTACATGTCTGGGCCCGTCTGAAGTTTGCTAGAGAGCATTTAAATGATCCGGAAGAGGATTGGGGGAATGTCATATGGTCAGATGAAACCAAAGTAGAACTGTTTGGTAGAAACACAACTCGTCATGTTTGGAGGAGAGAGAATGCTGAGTTGCATCCAAAGAACACTATACCTACTGTAAAGCATGGGGGTGGCAACATCATGCTTTGGGGCTGTTTCTCTGCAAAGGGACCAGGACGATTGATCAGTGTACAGGAAAGAATGAATGGGGCCATGTATCATGAGATTTTGAGTGCAAACCTCCTTCCATCAGCAAGGGCATTGAAGATGAAACGTGGCTGGGTCTTTCAGCATGACAATGATCCCAAACACACCACCCAGGCAACAAAGGAGTGGCTTCGTAAGAAGCATTTCAAGGTCCTGGAGTGGCCTAGCCAGTCTCCAGATCTCAACCCCATAGAAAACCTTTGGAGGGAGTTGAAAGTCCGTGTTGCCCAGCGACAGCCCCAAAACATCACTGCGTCTAGAGGAGATCTGCATGGAGGAATGGGCCAACATACCAGCAACATTGTGTGCTAACCTTGTGAAGACTTACAGAAAGCGTTTGACCTCTGTCATTGCCAACAAAGGATATATAACAAAGTATTGAGATGAACTTTTGATATTGACCAAATACTTATTTTCCACCATAATTTGCAAATAAATTCTTTCCAAATCAGACAATGTGATTGTCCGGATTTGTTTTCTCATTTTGTCTCTCATAGTTGAGGTCTACCTATGATGTCAATTACAGGCCTCTCTCATCTTTTTAAGTGGGAGAACTTGCACAATTGGTGGCTGACTAAATACTTCCCTCCCCCCACTGTGTGTGTGTGTATATATATATACATATACATTACATATACATATACATATACATATACATATACATACATACATACATACATACATACATACATACATACATACATACATACACATATATATATATATATCAAAATAAAATAATTTTTAAAAAAGCGAAAACAAGATGGCGACCACATGCACAGTGCCGGAAACTTGGCTTCTGCACATGCTCAGAAGAAGAAAAAAAACCCCAAAAACAAAAACAAAAAACAAAAATAAAAAAAAGATGGTGCCTACGGACCGGCACTAACTGAACTGGTTCCGTGACATCATCGTGACGTCACCAGCAGGTCGCTAGCAGTTCAGGTGAACCGGTCCGAACCGGGAGGAACCCACCTCTGGTATTGGCAAATTCAGCAGCCACTTGGTGATCCATGCAGCCTAAGTCCATTCAAATTCCAATATGAAGCATAACTGTCTCATGTTAGCATGTTCTTCTTGCATTCCGTTTTCTGCACTTAGGTGCCATTCTGCTGTTCTTTTAGAATATTACTAGTCCATTAGCATCATTATATGCTATCTTAAAAGGAATGTGGTACCATAGCCATCTTCCTGTTTTGTAGAACTGGCAATAAAGAATCAAAACTTCAGTTTCTTCCCACACTACAAGTCCCCAGAGGCATGAAAAGCATACTACTGGAATTTCACTGAAGGGGACTGAAGACACAGCCAAAAGAAGCTCCTCCAGGACTCTACTGTAGCCATGAGAGACTTTAGAATCAAGACAGTAGGACACCATTTCTGCAATCCACATACTGATACTTTTCAAAGGAGAGTTGCTCCGAATGAGAGAGATAGGAACAAGTCAGTGTACCTCTGGTGGGAGAGAAAAATAGGAATTTGGTAATTTAAAAATGTTTACAAATACGATACCTCCTTGTCACTTCTACCAATAATTTATATCCCAGACTTTATTCTCAATGGTATATTTTGGAAGATAAGGGACAGACAGGGAGTGTAAAATTAACAGCAGATCTGGAAGCCTATTAGTCATTGAGAGAACCAATATATGGTTTTTAAAAAGAAGTGATATAATTCCTAGGAACACAATAGAAACTACATTAATTACATTGATTAGTGATACGATGAAATTATTAAACAAGCTATCTTAAGTTAGAGAAGATTATCTTGATTAAAAGTATGCTCCTCATTTGAGCAGGATGAAATATTTGGCCTACAGACTAAACCAACCATCCAACCATTAGGATTTTAGGTTAAAAGATACAAATACTGGACTAAGAGTTAGAATAAGGGGAGAACAAAACAGTAAAGAGAAGCAGACTTACTGTATATGCAGAAGAACATTGTGAACCTTTATTTTGATCCATGTGCAAATTTTGCTGAAATAATGAAGGGGAATTTCACTGTTACTATGTGGCACATGCAAAATCATACTTTAATTCATTTTGTATTTTAGTACTCCTTTATGGCGTGTATTGAATTAGACTAATTTCTCTAGATTTTACAGATGAAGTGGGTATATTCCATATTAATGGAAAGCTTTTGGTCAATGGCACTCAGAAATTTGTATGTTCAAGTCCTGGCATCCATAAATGAAAGTATCTTGGGGAAAATAACCAGAAAAATCCTTAAGGGTTGATCTGTACAACCAGGTTGCCTTATGGCAAGGATAGCCATTAATATCTCTTAAGAGCAGGAATACAGTACATATCATCCTCAACCAAGCCTCAGCCACCATTTCATGCTTGGTTCCTGGACTATGGAATAGTGAAAAGGCTGGACTTTTTAGTCTGTGTATGTGTGTAGTCACCCATAAACACATTCACAGACAAGCTCACCAATGGAAATGTGAAAAGCTAGGCATTTTTAATCAATTCACAGATGGAAAGGTTAATAATAATAATAATAACAATAACAGAGTTGGAAGGGACCTTGGAGGTCTTCTAGTCCAACCCTCTGCTTAGGCAGGAAACCCTACACTACTTCAGACAAATGGTTATCCAACATCTTCTTAAAAACTTCCAGTGTTGGAGCATTCACAACTTCTGGAGGCAAGCTGTTCCACTGATTAATTGTTCTGTCAGGAAATTTCTCTTTAGTTCTAAGTTGCTTCTCTCCTTAATTAGTTTCCACTCATTGCTTCTTGTTCTACCCTCAGGTGCTTTGGAGAATAGTTTGACTCCCTCTTCTTTGTGGCAACTGCTGGAGGTTAAAAGTGGACCTTTTTTTAAACCATGTGAACTTGACTAGAGTTTGCTAGTTTCCCCTTACACCCCAAGGGACAGAAATAAATGTGAATTGGTAATGCTTGCTTGAGTTCTTACAAGCTCATTGATGGTACTGAAATGGTAGAGTTCTCTTACCTCTTATTGGGTGAAATAGACAAGAGTTTTTCCTTTTCTTTTTAGTTCAAGTTTTAAGAATAATGATAAAACTATGTTTGTTTCCTTACTGGACCCATGAAGGCATCAGATGGGAAAATATCAAGTACTGTACAAGAACTGAAGTTCAATTACTGTACAAGAGTTGAAGTGAAATGTATCAGTGTATCAATGAAATCCATATGTCCTTAAACACACACCAAAGGGAAGAAAAGTGATGTGCCTGTTTTTCTAGCAATAGGGGCAAGAAACAAAGTGAGGTAATCCCACAATTGGGACCAATGCTTCAATAAGAAAATACAAATTCATCAAGGTAAACGGAGTGGAGGAAGGGATTAACATGTGAAAATGTTTTTTTTATGATGGCATAATTTCCAGCCAACTTATACATAGGAGTCAAGTAGCTTAATGATGCCATGGTGGGGGTGAGGAAGAACACAACTATAGATTCTGGAGAACTGCAGATATATCCATCTAAAGCAGCGATTCCCAACCTGGGGGTCGCGACCCCTTTGGGGGTCGAACGACCACTTCCCAGGGGTCGCCCCGGCATCCTCAGCTCCCCCCCACTGCCACAAGCCTGGCCATATCGCGCCCCACAACCTGCGCCCCCACCGCGACCCACCCCACCGCCGCCATTTGGGTTCTTTTACCCTCTATGCATGCGCAAAGCATTCTGCGCATGCGCAAAGCATTCTGCACATGCGCAGAGGGTAAAAGAACCCAAATGGTGGCGGTGGGGCGGGTCGCGGTGGCGGGGCGTGGGTCGCGGCATTAGGAAGGTTGGGAACCGCTGATCTAAAGTCTTAACAGTTGATTTTGTTGCAGCTAAGGTTATTATTTTGTTGACTAAGCATGGAATTGGCATTATGTCAGAATGTTATAAAAGCAATTTTTAGTCAAATTAAGTATTTTTAAACCCTCAACTTTAAAATACAGTTGGATTTCAAATTCATCTGAAGTTCTGTTGGCTATGTTAAATTACTGCAGTGGAGATAATCAATTCTGTATTGCCAAAATTAATCAGGGAAAATTAGCATTATGGATGATCTTCTAGAACAGTGATGGCGAACCTTTTTGTCGCCGTGTGCCAAAAGTACGAGCACGCGCACCAACACTCCTGCATGCCAACACCCATAATGCAATGCGTGGCCCCCTGCGTGCGCACACACCCATGTGCACACCCCATGCATGCACGTGCCCTGCACCGTGCATGCACCCCGCACCATGCATGTGCCCCACACTGAGCATGTGCGCATCCACATGCGCCCCCGCACCCCATTTTGGATCAACCTTTGCAGAGGCAGCGGCGGCTCCTCCTCCTCCTGCCAGCCTCGCACTCTGGACAGCAGCCAGCCAGCCAGCCAGCCAGTAGGACCGCTGAGGAGCGAGCTGCCCAGCCTGCGGCTGCTGGCGCACCACCCTTGGACCAATGCTCCACTCTGGGCATGAGCGGGCACAGCCCAGCCTGCGCGGTCCGTCCCTCTAGGGCACCGCAAGCTGGCTTGCCCTGCTCAGCCTGGCTTCGCCCGGACGCTGCCATTTGGGTTCTTTTACCCTCTGCGCATGCGCAGAACGCTTTGCGCATGCGCAGAAGGTAAAAACCCAAATGGCGACAATGGGCGAAGCCTGGCGCTTCCATTGCTATTTGAGTTCTTTTACCCTCTGTGCATGCCCCGCTCAGCCTGGCTCCCAACCAGGGGTGAAATGCTCCTGGTTCGGGCGTGCTTGCCGGTGGTCAGAAAGCCAGTAGCAACGGCGCCACAAGGCGCCGCCCAGACACCACCATTTGGGTTCTTTGTGCATGTGCAGAGGATAGAACCCAAATGGTGGCATCTGGGCGGAGCCTTACGCTGCCGTTGCTACTGGCTTTTTGACCACCGGTGGGCACGCCCGAACCGGGAGCATTTCACACCTGCCTGGCTCCCAACCCCACTGCCAGCCACTCTTACCTTACGCGGCTGGCGCATGGTACTGCCAAGGTGGGGGCGACAGAGAGAGCCGCTGCTGGCTAGGGAACGGTGATTCCCAGTGGGGAGGATCCCAGACATGGCCATGTGTTCAGAGCTTCTCCGGCTGCCAAGGTGGGGAGGAACAGAGCGAGCTGCTGCCAGCCGGGGAATGGTGGTTCCCAGTGAGGAGGATCCCAGGCATGGCTGCGCATTCAGAGCTTCTCCGGTTGCCGAGGTTGGGGGCAATGGAGAGAGCTGCTACCAGCCAGGGAACGGGCATCAGCAGCTCTCTCTGTTCCCCCCCACCTTGGCAGTGCCATGTGCCAGCTGGAGAAGCTCCGAACGTGCGGCCTTGCCTGGGATCCTCCCCACTGGGAACGACTATTTCCCAGCCGGCAGCGGCTCTCTCTGTTCCCACCTCGGCAGTATCATGCGCCAGCTGGAGAAGCTCCGAATGTGTAGCCTTGCCTGGGATCCTCCCCACTGGGAACGTCTGTTTCCCAGCCAGCAGTAGCTCTCTCTGTCTCCTCCACCTCGGCATTACCATGCGCCACCTGGAGAAGCTCCAAATGTGCAGCCTTGCCTGGGATCCTCCCCGCTGGGAACCACTGTTTCCCGGACGGCAGCGGCTCTCTCCGTTCCCTCCCATCTTGGAGTACCATGCGCCAGCCAGAGAAGCTCCAAACGTGCAGCCTTGCCTGGGATTCTCTCCGCTGGGAACCACCATTCCCTGGCCGGCAGCAGCTCTCTCCGTTTCTCCCCCCCCACCTCGGCAACCGGAGAAGTTCCATACACGCGGCCATGCCTTGGATCTTCCCTGCTGGGAACCACCGTTCCTTGGCCGGCGGCAACTCTCTCTGTCCCCCTCACCTCGGCAGTGCCATGCGCCAGCCGGATAAGCTCCGAACATGCGGCGTTGCATAGGATCCTCTCTGCTGGGAACCACCGTTCCCCGGCTGGCAACTGCCAAGGTGGGGGGGGGGGGGCAGAGCGCTGCCGCCAGCCGGGGAACAATAGCAATAGCAATAGCACTTAGACTTATATACCGCTTCATAGTGCTTTACAGCCCTCTCTAAGCGGTTTACAGAGTTCAGCATATTGCCCCCAACAATCTGGGTCCTCATTTTACCGACCTCAGAAGGATGGAAGGCTGAGTCAACCTTGAGCCTGGTGAGATTTGAACAGCTGAACTAGCAGTCAGCTGGAGTAGCCTGCAGTAGCTGCATTTAACCACTGCGCCACCTCAGCTCAGTGGTTCCCAGTGGGGAGGATCCCAGGCAAGGCTCCGCGTTCGGAGCTTCTCCGGTTGCCGAGGTGGGGGGGGGGGCAGATGGTGCTGCCGGCTGCTGGGGAATGGTAGCTCCCAGTGGGGAGAAGCCCAGGCTACGGGCTCATCTGCACAGGAAGCCCACCAACAACACACTACCCTCACCGGCTGCTCGTCCACCAGTGCTCCGAGCCACCTGGGGCCATGCAAGAAGCCCGTGCAGGCAGGCAGGGAGGGAAGCCCGGCTTACCTTGCTCTGCTCATTAGGAAGCGACTGCCGGGATCCCCTCTCCGTGTCTTTTGACACGTGCGTCTGTTGGTGGTCTTTGTGCTCACATGAGCATCAGAAACCAGATCAGCTGGCCAGCGCGCATGCGCACTCTGGAAACCAGGAAGATCATCTTCCTGGAGCGCACATGTGTAATGGGCGGCTGTTCTTCCGGATTCTGGCACGCCCATGCACATGAAAACCAGCTGGCCGGCACACCAGAACCTAGAAGAGCAAGGGGCGACTGCTCCGCGTGCCCGGAGAAATGGCTCTAAGTGCTACTTCTGGCACGCGTGCCATAGGTTCGCCATCAGTTTTAGAATTAGGCCTTTTCTCCTTTGAAATAAATCTGAAAGAGAAAAAAACTTCTTCCTCCAAATATTTTAAAAGCATCTCCATTAGTTCTGCAACATACAAATCTATCAACTAGTTCACTGGTGGCCAACCTTAAGCATACCATGCGCCAATTTTTTCATAGACAAGTTCAGATGCGCCATACAAATTCGGCTTCCAAATCCAGAAGCGGTGGGGAGGACGCGCACCCCACCCTGCCCCGCCAAGCCCCAGCGTGAGACGAAGAGCCGAAGTTACAGGAGATTGGCTCGCCTGCTCTGGGTTCATCGCAGGCAGGATTCAAAATGCTGCCGCAGGAGTTGGGTTTTTGGCGGGGGATGGGGCGGCGTGGGGCGCGAGTGAGGAAGGCGGCGGCAACTTCCTTGTCCCTGCCCCGCCCTATCTCCCGCCTGAAACCACCAAACTCCTTCGGCAGCATTTTGAAGGAATGCGTTTTGCCTGCGATGAAGGGACCTATGCTTGCCTCCTATTCTTCGCAGGCAGAAGCATGTTTTAAAATGCTGCTGAACCCAGAGCAGGTGAGCCAGTCCAGCAAGTGAGGGAAGTGGCAGCAAGAGGCGGAGCCAAAAGGGACGGCGACAAGAAAGTTTGCTTCTCAAGCCCTGCGCTCATCTGGCTCTGCCTACATCAGTTTGAAACGCCTCTTGCCAACGCCTCCCTCACTTGCTGGACTGGCTTGCCTCCTCTGGGCTGCCTTTGGCAGCGTTTTGAAACGCGCTCCTGCCTGCGCGGAGGCAGGGATCGATGCTCGCCTCCTCTTCCTCATGGGCAGAAGCGCATTTTTTAAATTGCCGTAGGCAGAGCCCAGAGGAGCCGAGTGAAGTAGGCGCAAGGATGCAATGCGCCACTTGTAAGCATCCAATGCGCCACATTTGGCGCATGTGCTACGGTTTGGCCACCCCTGAATTAGTTGATTAAAAGATGGATATGTAATTGTCAAAACAAATAAAATTTCACTTTTGACACCATTATTTTAAAATGAATCAGCTAACTGCAGGATCATTTCTTAGAGATATACTTACTAAGTGTTGGTATCCATGATTGTACTAGAGACACTGTAAAGGATCTAAAAATATATCAGAAAGAGAAAGTTACTGCAAAGTGTATTCATGTTTGTGTTCAGACAAATTAGTAAACCCTTTCAAGTCCTCACCTGGGCACTCTGCAAAGGCCTGATATCCAACTGAGTCATCACAGTTTTTTTCCCAATCACCACTGTTTTATGCAAGACTTCAATGTCAAGCTGAGCCACATACACAGGATAAAAATTGTTGTTTGTCACATTTAATATGTTCTAAAGAGAAGGAGGATAGGTGGTCAGGAAAAAGTGGTAAAGTGGCACACTGTCTGCATTCATAAAAGGATCCTCCTGAACTTTTGCCCTTAAGAGGCTCCTACTCTGCCTCTGTTGCTGCTACTTTTTAAGATACAATACAAAACATGATGAAACATTGTATGGTTTCCATGTTTGTGCAAAGTTTCAGATTTAATTCAAAATTGCACAGGTACTTAAACACAGTCCACATCTGCAGGTCTCTTCCAAAGATCATACAAGCACCTTTTTGAAATCATATCTGAAGTGCTGCAAAGCCCCAGTGATTCCTGTCTTAAACAGTACAGCATCACTATAGTAGATAGCCATTTACTTTTATGGGGATGAGTGGTTGAATGCAAAAGGAAAGAAGACAATGATTGTGTGATAATGATCTGGACAAGTAGCAAGTTGGCTATGGATGAAGGTTTTTCTATGTATATTACTCGCTAAATTTAGCTCTATCTTTTTAAGAGCCACAGGAGCCAGCTCTACTAGCATACAAGACTCTATTCAGAACATGGAATTGACATGCTTTTATATTTGGGGTACGCTGAGAATTATTGTGACACTATTCCAAGCTGCGGATCTTGGCAGGTGATTGTATAAAAGCTTGTGCATTCCCTGCTGCTTTTAGGTACAGAGCAACATTAACCAAACTAAATTAAGAACAGCTTCCTTTTGATCAATTTCATCTTATCCATGAGATGAAGGCTTATCGAAGACTAGTTGCTTGGTCCTTTCCGTGTTCTTCAGCACATTCATTTGCATGCAGCATTTCTACACATGAAATAATATTGTGCTTATTTCTTGGTAGCATAATGCTGCTTTGAATGTCTGCAACATACATTTTTATGTTTGAGTGTAGTATGCTGCTAAGCTGCTGTACAAATTGTGTTGATGATACGAGTGTGTGCAGAGATGTGCAGATATGACAATGAGAGATGGAGGGAGGAAAGAAAGCTTTATGGGAACTGTTATTTCATATCTGCACACTTGCTCTGGTATTCCTTTGGATTTATAATCCCCCCTCCCCCAACCAATGTGTGCATTATGACCAAGTGCCAGAGTAATGCTGGCTTTGCTGCATGAAAGAACCACCACCATTGATCTTCACAGTTTTTCTCTTCTTCCTTCTCCCTCTCTCCCCCTACCTTCTCCCTTCCTCCCACCCTTTTTCTGTCACATATTCGCTTAGTGACCATTTTGCTTCTGATTTAAGGAATGGATTGTGGTTGCTAAACAAGGACAGAGTATATATTGTATACTTACTGCACAACTTAACCTATTGAACAAAGATTAAGAATATGATGTTGATAATTGAAAATACTCAGTAAAATACTCAGATCTGCCAATATAACAGATGATATGTACTATATTTTATTCTATATATAAAAATAATTTAAGTTCAATTTTTTTCTTCTTCCCCAAAAGAAAAATATGAATTTAATGAGCTGATTTCTTCTTTCCTAAAAAAAATTCTGATTCTGGTATTTTTATCAGGTACAGGCAATTTAAAAGTTCTTCAGATGTTTTAGGCTACACTTTTCTATACCTAATCAACAGGTTATGCTATCTTAGGTTGATGGGTGCCATAGTCTGCAATATCTGAAGAGCATCATCTTGGCAACAAGAATTAAATTGGCTGTCAACTCTGAGGTATTTTTAATGAATGAATACATATCTATGCATTCTGGCACATTATCTTAGACCAGTGATGGCGAACCTATGGCACGTGTGCCACAGGTGGCACGCGTAGCCATATCTGCCGGCACGCGAGCCGTTGCCCTAGCTTAGCTCCAACACGCATGTGCACGCTGGCCAGCTGATTTTTGGCTCACGCGGAGGCTCTGGGAGGGCATTTTCAGCTTCCTGAGAGCCTCCAGGGGGCAGGAGAGGGCGTTTTCGCCCTCCCCGGGCTCCAGGGAAGCCTACTGGGGCCACCGGAAGTCAGGAAACGGGCTATTTCTGGCCTCCAGAAGGCTTCCGGGGGGGGGGAGCAGGGGAGGCCATTTTCGCCCTCCCCAGGTATTGAATTATGGGTGTGGGCACTCGCGTGTGTGAGATAGCGCACGTCTACGCACTTTCGGCACCCGAGGGAAAAAAGGTTTGCCATCACTGTCTTAGACTCTTACTATATGGAGTAATCAAAATATTTACTTTTTAGAAAAGTACTGCTGTTCAAGGCTGAAAAAATACATTGAATTACTGCTTGCTAACACTGAAGGGTTTCCCCCCATATGTTTTGATTGCAATAAAAATTATGAGCAAATATTTAGATTTTCCTTTTGTCAGGAGGTTTATTAGCAATGATCTAAGGGTTCAACAAATATTGAGGTCCTTGTTCATTCCCTAGCCCTTCTGAGTAGGAAACAAATTCTTGATGTGTTATTAACCATGTATTTATTTTATTGTGCCTTGAAATATATCTTCTAGAATGGTACCATCAAGAGTCACACAAATCCCCCTCCCCCTTTTAAAATTGAGTTAGAGTATCATGCGTAATTCTTGGATCATATATGCTGGGTTCAGGCATTGCATTGGGTTATTTATTTCATTCTAGTTTTAAAATTTTATCCTTAAAAAAAAACAAGCTAGATCAAACCATAATGTGTTAACCAGTGACAACGTTTTGAAGATGAAACTTATGATAAAATAAGCATTTAAAAAAAGAGACCATGTGGCTAGACACAAGCTTTTTAGAACTTGTACTATGTTACATATTGTTTCTTCTCCTTGAATGCTATCTATTCGCAGGTTTCAAGTTTTGATTAAAAAGAAATTTAACCATGCTCACACAAAACCCAGTGAAATGCTTTGCCTCGGTTAAAAGAAATAGAAAGAGACTGACTACACTTTATTCCTTTTAATCTCATTTAGTCATCTATTCTTTTGTTTTAAAAGATTAAGATTTTATTTGGGAGCAAAGTTTATCCCAATAACTATTCTACCCACCAGTGTTCAGTCTTAAAATAGATCTTCTGACAAAAATTACCTCTAACCCTATTCACCCAAGCTTTCCTTGAAAAATGAGCAAGTACATGTTATAGAAACTGGACAAAAGAGAGGCTTCCAGATCAGAACTGACATGTTTTCCAGCTTGTGGCCCTGCAATATTATCTCCCTGCTTCCTATAGCCAGCACACAAATTATATTCTATCTCAGATGAATTTTAAAAAAGATTCATAAGATGAATGTGGCCCATGTCTCTCCCCAACTCACTCTTCTGTCACTCTGTTCCTTGAACTTACAGTCATATTCAGGATGATGCTGGAAGTAGAATTGTCAAAAGAGATGGTGGAGGAATTGAGACCTGAGGGGAGCACCGCAATTGAACGTGGGAACAGGAAGTACATCATGAGACAAGTTGTCAGCAGGCAAATGGCTACTGTGAGAAACACATACAGCTTCCTGTCAAAACAGATCACAGGCAGTTAGTGATAGCAGAATTTCTAAGAGGTCTGTAAGGGAACTGCATAAGCGCACAAGCGTGCCTACTGTCCCTGTCCTAATGCCCCTATGTATTCATAACCATCTCATGTACTCATAACCATGTTTATACATCTTATGTATTCACAATCATGTTTATACTTTGTCTGTAATAATATATATGCTTCATAAAAAAATTTAATAAATAAAATAAATAAATTTCCTCCCACATCAACATACACAGCAATCACTGATGGCAGTGTCTAACAAATGGGGATAATAACTCCACTGGGATGAAGCAGAGGAAGAAAATGAGGAGAAATTTGTTTAGTAAAAAAAGACTGTGCTTACGTCCGTCTAGGCTTCAATCGCTGATCTCCATATGGAATGAGGGCCACTAACTGTTGTTCCTGCTCTAGAAGGAGGAAAATAGAAGAGATAAAAATGAGGGAATAGTCTGGAAAAGCAAATATTTAGGAAAATTCAAAACTGCCAGAACTGCTGGAATCTGTCAATTTAATAAAAACTTCCCTATGTGCAAAACACAATGTATGGGTCTGGCTATTTTCATTGCAAAGCTATGTGAGAATTGCCTGTCTATCTGTAGCAATTTTAATCAGGCCAAAGCAGCTCTATGGACTAGTACTACTAAGCCCAGTTAATGCATCTCTTGGTTAAACAATACAGAAAACAGGAGGGGGCCTGGTTTGACTCTGAATGTCAATCAACAAGGCCAGGTCACCTCTGCAAAACAAGTCTTGAAAATATACCTACCTCTGGGGATTCTTCCAGTGCCTTGGCAAGTAGGACAAGTGACAAAACCTCGATTGGTGTGATTACCACAAGGAACACAAGACACCTCCGAAGAATCTGCTCCATTAATGCTGCCATAACAGGATGCTTTATTCTCAGCATATGAATTTTTCTGCACAATCGATTTGCTTTCTTCTGTCTCCTTTCTGGTAAACAGGTTCTTGAACCACAAGACGGCTTTATCCATTGTACATAAACACTGTCTCTATGGTGCAAACAAGCAGTATTAACAAATCAGAGCACAAAAAGGACTTTTGATTCTATAAAGCAGTACTTCATTCCTGAGTTTAGGACTCAGACAATCTTGAAAAGCATATTTAAAATCAGTGATTTCTACATAAATACCTTTCCCTTCTAAAGCTTCCCCACATTCCAGGAATTCATTGCATCCAGATATCTGATGCTGAATTGCTAATACAGGTAATGCTGCTGCTTTATGGTCTTAAGTTCAGCTAACTGTGAAATTTATTAATACATAAGCAACATCCTGCCCAAGTTTATCAATCTGTGGAATAGTAAAATTGATGCAATTAGTTCATCTAATTCAGTCCTGTGAGTGGCACACACGTGTTTTAAGTTCAAATAAATATTTGTTTCAAGAGCAGAAACACTTTGAAAAATTGAGAACTGTTTACTAAGTACACCATCATTTTTCATGTAATTTATTGAATAGATTTATATCTTGTCTTTTATACAGGGGCTCAAGGCAGGAAATATAGTGTTCCCTCCTATTTTTCTCCACATCAACCCTGTCAGGTAGGTTGCGCTGAGGGAAAGTGCCAGACCCAAAGTTATCCAGTGGCTTTCTGGATTGAACATTGGTTGTATCAATGAGAACTTGCAATAACTTAAAAAGAAATGAAGAAACACTTGAATCATTTTGACCTTTTAAAAAAGTGAGTATTGATCTCCGGGCTTAAGACTAGTCTCAGATTTGGTATACATTAATGGGGAAAAAGAGATCCAGTTTGGCATTGTGGCTAAGGCATTAGCCTAGAAATCAGGAGACCATGAATTCTAGTTCTTCGTTAGACATAAAACCAGCTGAGTGACCTTGTGCCAGTCACAAACTCTTAGCCCTGGGAAAAAAGGAATTGCAAATCACTTCCCAAATCTTATTAATAAAACTGTAGTTATCAAGAGTCAACATGGACTTGAAGATGCCCACACCCAGAGATACAAAGTTGAGGAGTGAGGAGAAATCACATGAGTTTTCCAGAAAAGGTTATTTTATCATTATGCTTTTAAGAAAATACTACCTAGATTGTGATCTAAGTATTGTTATTTTTAAGACTCTACTT
The DNA here is from genome assembly GCA_023053685.1 of Diadophis punctatus similis. Classification (NCBI taxonomy): domain Eukaryota; kingdom Metazoa; phylum Chordata; class Lepidosauria; order Squamata; family Dipsadidae; genus Diadophis; species Diadophis punctatus. Next base: position 917,026 of record JALIGW010000008.1, on the reverse strand, counting down.
CTTTCAACAGTTAGAAGACAGGGATACAGCTTCTTGGGGAAAAAAATCTTGGGTGGAACGTAAATGGGCATGACATTTCCCTTGCAGAAGAGAAAGACAGATCTCAGGATCACTCCCAAAGATTCCAGCAGGGCTAAGCATCAGGGGTACTAAGCAGTGGTGAAATCCAATTTTTTTTACTACCGGTTCTGTGGGCATGGCTTGGTGGGCGTGGTGTGGCTTGGTGGGCGTGGCTTGGTGGGCATGGCAGGGGAAGGATACTGCAAAATCTCCATTCCCACCTCACTCCAGGGGAAGGATACTGCAAAATCCCCATTCCCTCCCCACTCCTGGGGGAAGGATATTGCAAAATCTCCATTCCCACCCCACTCTGGGGCCAGCCATTTGCCAATTCTCTGAACTACTCAAAATTTCCGCAACCGGTTCTCCGAACTACTCAAAATTTCCGCTACCGGTTCTTCAGAACCTGTCAGAACCTGCTAGATTTCACCCCTGGTACTAAGACAATTTGTAGCATTTGCTAAGGATAAAGATTCCCAACCATTGTCAAGATACTCAGATTTGCTCAATGAAGATTGGTTACTTAATTAACACCATACTTTGCAGGTGCAAGGTTGGTAAGAGAATGGAAAAAGAAAGAAAGGGGGTATTTAATGCACATAATACTTTAAAAATTTCTCCAAATTTTTAGAAATTTCTCCAAATTTTTAGAAATTTCTCCAAATTTTTAGAAAAAATATATTCTGAATGGATTAACATTTTAGCTCTTCTGCCTGCATTAAAAAATGGGAAACTGCTATTATAGCAGAAGGAAACTTGGAGGTAAGCATGGCTCCAACAATTTTTTTCTAGCTCAAATGTATTAGCAAAAATCTGAATAAATAAATAACACAAATAAGTACAAATTATTTCAAGATTCTTTTCTGAATCTATCTCACTTTGCAAAAATGATCCCTTTCAATTAAATAATTTGTTTTTCAAAGTTCATTTATATACAGAAAAAGCATTTTCTATTTAATTATTGTGTAATCATGGATTGCATTGTACTGTGCCTGGCAACCTTTCTGGAAAAATGATTGATTTCTAGGAGAAAGCCAACATTCAAACGAAAATAATTTTATTCTATTTGAGAGGGCTCTTTCTGAAGTGTTGTTCCTTTACAACTCTAGATAGAATTTAGTTCACTGTCTGTAACCTAATGAACTACCCTAAATTATGTTCTGTTTCTGCAGATAGAAAAACTGTAATTTTTCTAAATTCTACTTTCTACCGGTAGCTGGTCAGAAGCTTGTGGACTTCACCCATGTCACAAAACAGACTGAAAACTAAATGGCTTTTAATTATCTCAGAGGAAGCAGTTATTTTGTCCTGAATGCTAGCTGTAACCTGACACTAATATTGCCATCATCTACTGAATTCAGTCCCACCATTTCTTTTTTTGAGATTAATTTTTAATTACCTCATGACAAGCATTTGACTTAATTTCTGGACTTTTAATATTTGTATTATCCCATTGACAAAGAATTGATTGATGAATTTGAAACTTCTACTCTATTTTGATCATAAACTTAAGTATTTGTTTATAAAATTTATAGGTTGCCTGTCTTATCTCAAGATTTTGTTTGTTTATTTAAAAGTTTTTCATGGCCTTCCATTTTAAACACAACTCCGAGCAGCTCACAACAATAAAAACTTAGCTAAGTAGATAATTTGTCTTTGAATTAGTCTTCTATAAATATTTTATAAATCACAGTAAATAATTTATTCTATTTATCATTTGTAACTATCTACACTTCAAACAACTGTTTTATATTTAAAATAAAACAGCTATTATATACACTGAAACACAGTCAGCTCACATTTTTCAAGATTGTTTAGAAAGTCAGACTGCATATCTCTTATAAGAGATTATTGTGAAAAGCTTCAACTATTGATTCCATCAAATTGCTGAAGAAAGGGCAGAAGGGGGCCAGCTGACAAAGAGCTGTGCCTATCAATGATGAGATGGGGGGGGGGGGAAACAAGGAACCAAAGCTGTTTTTACATAACTTATTGCTGTTAATTTTTTCCCCATTAAGCCAATGTTTAGGTTTTGCACAACAGACCTAATTATAAATTAATCGTGAGAATTATATATGCACAGCATTCTAGAATAGAATAGAATAGAATAGAATAGAATAGAATAGAATAGAATAGAATAGAATAGAATAGAATAGAATAGAATTCTTTATTGGCCAAGTGTGATTGGACACACAAGGAATTTGTCTTTGGTGCGTATGCTCTCAGTGTACATAAAAGAAAAGATACATTTGTCAAGAATGGTTGTCATAGGGTTCAAGTAAGCAATCAGGAAACAATCAATATGAATATAAATCGTAAGGATATAAGCAACAAGGATTCTAGGATCCATAAGCTGCAACACTTATGCTTTAATATGAGTTCTTGTTCATGTCTGAGAAATGTTGCTAAAAACAGTAGCTGATATATTGCTATCTTGAACCTAACTTTGCCTTCTCATTCAGCTATGGCTATGCAATCAAAAAAGAGTACAAATTAATGAATTTGCTTCACAAGGAACATCACCGTCATTGGTTGCTTCCAAGCAAATAGGAAATTCACTCAAGTTCCCTTGTTCTCCCAACAGGGCATTTTTCTGGTTAGCATAATTGTGTTAAATGTCAAATTACTTTGCTGCAAAACAACGAATATTAAAAATCACTCATCTAAAAGAAGTGGGGCATGAAATCAGAGAGAAATAAAGTGTTTTTGAATCCTCATAACGGCCCAGCAAAAGGTTTCAGGAAAACAGAAAGACAGACAGAAAGGTTAAAAAATTAGAAGAAAACAAGAACGAAAGCAAAGAAGCGGAAGATAAATCGGTGAGGGAGGGGGTGGGTGGGGAGAAAACAGTGCAGTATGGTTTGAAGGGGCAGGAGAGTATGAGAGTCATCTGTGGATCGTTAGAAAGGTTTCTGAAGAACTTAAGAAGAATATGTGCTCACCGTATCCCGCCGAGGCCAGAGACAGGCGCTAAATCCTTAGGACTCCAGCCAATGATACATATGAAACAGAAAATTAAAAAAAATATACTACAATGGTGCCAGCCTTCGTCTCCCACCCTCCTGCAAGAGGTGGGAAATAAGCAGCTCCACCCTCAACAGTCACTTCCCTTCTTTTTCAGTCGTTCTATTAAGGTGCATTTTTCTTCCTGAGACGCAGCAAATATTCAGATCCGCATTTTTTTTTCCGGGAATGGGAGGTACCAAAGTTAAACACTGACTGAAAAAATGAACCTTGTGACTTACAACGTGATTCTTTACGCTTATTTATTCGACACTGAAAGTGCTCTTGGAAATATTCCAAAGTAAATATCGTTGAGGATTGGAGCCTTGCAACAGATCAATCCGTTTCAAAATTGCATGGAGGTGAAGCCCGTTAAAACAGTAGCTCTTCCTTCCAAAAGAGAGCTCCCAAACTCGTAGCTTAACCAATCTAAGCCTTCCCATGCGCTGCAAGCCCATGCCAAAGTCCGCTGAACAGGCGCGGCATAAACGAGTCGCGTTAAATAAAAGGAGTGGCTTAATGTAAATGCCCACGCTCACGTGTTTGAGCGTCTACCTTCCGCGTTTTACATTAGTTTTGATCCTTGGGTGTGAAAGGAAGTGCTTGTGTAATTTTGACACTCCACTGAATGGGGGTTGTGCTTCCATCAGTTAGCATTCGCTCCATTTATTAACAGAGATCTTTATGAAGTGTGTCTGAGCTTCCTCCGCTTTTTCTGTTCGGAGACGCTGGTTCACTTTCACTTTAAATTCAGAATGTAAATACGCTCTCTGGATTTTGTGTGGTTTTTCAATGGGTTTGGTAAATTTCCTCGTTCCAGTCTACTGCAATTGTTCTAATCGCTGCGCGATTGCAGGTTTTTTTTAAAGAGAAATTGGAAGGTAAATGTAGCTGGAATTTCTCTTGCAATTTACTTTCTATTCAGCGTTTGGCCTCAGGCAGGGGAAAACGGCAGTAGTTACCTCAAAACCATTAGTGTTCCTTAATAGTGTTTTAGGGGTCCGAGATGCGCCAATGAATAAATTGACCCACCAAGTTATGTTAGGGTCTCAAAATAATCCTTTGGATGTTCCCAGCACCATTAGTTTAAAACGATCACATTAGAATTACCATTTGGTTCCACAGGACTTGCACTCACAGGCCTGAATAAATATAATTTAGCTTTTTTTCTGCTCGAGACCCTCTCACTTGGAAGCCCATTTGTTGCAAGTGCAAGTGGGAATACCAGGCTCTCCCTCCCAATTCCGAATGATATTAGGTGGATTTAGTCTCCCCCAGGGAATTAAACTAGATGGAGTAACAGACAGGCTTTGTTTACCACCATACAGGAAGTATAGGAGCAACAAGGAGGATGTGGCTAAGGTTTACACAGAAAGCCTTGCATCTTACTTTCCTAGAGTTGGGCTGAAGGCAGTGGCTCCGAGAAGGAAAGATGAGGTTTACTCAGAGGTCAAGAGGTTCATCTTGATGGCAGTCTGTTAAAATTATCCCTCATAATTTTTAATAGATCCTTTTCAGAATACTTAATCCAAGGGAAACCTTTCTTTATCTGATTTGGGATTAAGTTCCTGAAGTGATATGGTAATATGGTATATATCAGACCCTAAATAAGATTACTAGTATTTTTATGCCATGTTTCTGAATTTGTACGAATACCGGATAGTCTCAGAAATTTGTTTTAAAGATTAGTTGAAATTTTGAACTGCCAAAGAAATACTTAAGAAATGAATTAATTCCTTATTCTTTGTATACCGTAAAAGAAGCCCCTGCTTCAACACCTCCCCCCATTTTGAATGTGAGACTGACTTTCTAAAATACCACTCTGCAGCCCACACTCAGTATTTCACTATCTGCATAATAGTTACATGTTATGTCATGTTATATACATGACAATAGGTAACTGGTGTCAGCATCTCTAAAGAGCAAGAGAAATGTCTTTCACATGCTCAAGAAATCTTTGGACCTACACAACTGGTATAAAGAATAATAAATGTGCCTCACTATATAAGTGTTGCTATCCCAGCATGAAGATGAATTTTATATGGATACATGTTTGCTTTTACTAGAAGTTTCTTTTGCGATCCATATGACTTTACCCATTATTTTAAAGATCAAAGAACAAATTTTCACAAAGACAATCCTAATGTGTATTTTTAATATTTATTTTTCAAACCAGAGACCATGGTGCTTAATCTAAGCAATAAACAATATCTTAATATCAGTATTGTTTAAATTATCAATCATGCAACTTCTCATAAAACATACAAAGCCAATAGAAGAAAATTTCACCTTTTATGAAACATAAGAAGAAAGCTCTCTTCATCAGGGCCAAGAAGAAGTTAATTGATTGAAGTAATTCAAAGTAAAGTAATTAAAAAAATATGAAGATCTACCTAGTAATTTGAAGGTTTTCCCTATCAGCCCAAGAGAAGTTGCAAATCTAAACTCTTCCATTTAGAGATATTCAGTTTGCATACATATTTTATTAAAGAAGCAATACATAGCACAAGCAGCTTGTCCTCAGCTCCTCAATCTGCCTTGTTAGGAAACTTTCTCATTTCAATCCCTTGCAATCATTAACTATTTCCTACAAAAATCACAGAAAAGCTATACTTGTATACATCCCATTACAGTTTGCATGCTTTATGAACAGACATTCCTTTCATCCTATATGAAAAAAAAATCAAAAGAACACCTGAGAGTAAAATCAAAAAGTGTAAACCGTTTAGGATCAAATCCTTACAGTATTTATTTCAGGAGGATATGGGCAGAAATTCCCCAGAGATTCTTGAGTCCTATGTTTTGATTAATGGAGACATAGGAAGTTATTTTCCTTAAATATCATTCATCCATATTTTTGTCTTTTTCGTTTACATATTAAGCAAAAATTTCTATCAGGTATTTATTTAATTAATCTATCAGTATGTAATTAAGCTGAAGAGTTGTTAAAATATTGCTTTTTTAAGGACTTCAAACTGGTCTAACACCTGGGTAGAGAAATCAGGAATACTGCTTGTGAGAGCAGTATTTACTCCTATCAAACACTGCTGGCTGGTAAAAGTCTACAAAAATAATTTTTTAAACACTCAGATTTGTCTTGATCATCTACCCTTCAAATAGCTTGAGCAGTCACTATCAATATTTTTCTCTAAATTATGCAATATAAACAGCTACACCTTTAGTATTTTTATTCACATAAACAATTGTTCTGCTTCTAACAAGGAAATAACCAGAAAATAATGGAATTGTGGGGTTTTCATGGAATCTTCCTAATGAGGACATCGTTTTCAGATGTCAGTGTCTTGCAAGACACACAACATTAAATGTGGGATAAAAGTATTGCTTAACCAGAAGAAAAGTAAATTAGAGAACAGCCTACTTTGACTGCTAACTCTACTTATATTTCTGGAGCATAATCACTTCTTTTCTCCTGTCTATAATCTGGCATTCACCAATTTGGGGGAAAAACATTTTAAAATAAAAGATACTCTAATGCCTGAGCTGTAGGATAATAGAGATGGTAGGAATTATAATGTACTGAAAAATAAAAGTGAAGCCATCTTGGCTTTGCTTAGGACAGAAGGGAGCTAGAAGCTGCTGGTGCCAGTTGCTGTTAAGTTTTTTAATGCACAAGTGAAAAAGGTTCAGTATGGGTTCCCATACCAATCACCCTGATTCAGCTGCAGCAAGTCAGTAACAACAAGATTCATGTCACATTTATGTTTCTGCAGCAGATGGAGATTAAGTTGTCTGTCACAGAAGCCCATTTCATGTAGGTGAGCCAGAAATGAAGCCATGTGATTTTCACTGCTTACAGAAAGAGCCTGAAAGGATGAAAAGTACAGAAATATCAATATAAAGAAACAAACACATAAACACAAAGGTGCATAAAGCAAACATTTATGTACACCTCAGATACTTTAAGAATTCTCCAACTACAGTCATCCCAATAAATTTTAAATTGGAATAATTTCTACTATACTCAGTATTATTTTCCTTATTTGCAATAATTCACTATATCACCCCGTTCTCAAGCTTATCTTTGCATTCACAAAAACTAGCAACCTGTTTTTTAGATTGCTGTATCCTTATCTGCAAGGATTAATTGTGAAACTACAAAATGTACACACTCCTGTCCTTGCTCTTCCATATTTATTTTTAAAATTTATAAGGCCAGGTACTTTAAACAATATGACTTGGTGGAATGCAGCACAAATAATTAAAAAGAAAAAAACCCCATCATTCAACAGTAACCAAATATATAAATATAAAAAGATGACCAAGCACATAATAAAACAACCAAATAGGGATTCTCACTCAAATGGCAGCCAATGCATCAGGGAATAGCCAGGTCTTAATAACTATAAGACCTGGGTCTGTTGTATTGGGGGGGGGGGGGGTGTTGTTCCAAAGAGCAGAGGCAGACATAGAAAAGGCATGTTTCCTGGGTCTCATAAGGTGACAAGATGATCTATTTACCTGATCCACGGAGGCCTGTCCAACAAACAATGCCTTGTAAGCTGAGGCAGCCACTGATAAGGCTCCTTTCACCAGGCCACCAGCAAGGCTATTTCCCGGGCTATGTCTGCAAATCAAATTGGAGTTTAAAATATACAAATATAGGGAAAGGGCTTTTTCCGTTATCAGATTGCTGATTCACCCAGCACAGTGTAACCTACTCCAACTACCAATAGTTTCCAATCCAATGACCCAATATCTTCAGTGAACATGCCAGAAACTAAAATTAACATTTTCTGCATCCAAAGAGTAGTGAGTGATAGTGAGTTTGTTCTCTTAAAACCATTTATCTGCTCTAGTTTCTTTTGCCCGAGGGGTGGCTTCCTGCTTCAGTAGTGCAGGTTTTTTTTAAAGCCTCAATTGATTTGTTCAACTGTAAGATTAAATCAACATTTCTGAAAAAGGAAGAAACAAAAGGCTAATTGACACATCAAAAATCTGACTTAAAAAAATCGTTATTCACATCATGATGAAATCTGTTTTGATTTTTTTTTTACCTAGAGGATTCAGGATACATTGATGGGTCATTTATATTTTCTGGAGATGAAACCTCAGAATCGTATCTCTGTAATTCTACAAGAAAGTGAAAATAAAAGTACATGAGAGCAAGAACAGAAAAAAAGAGAAAAGAATCCATATTTGTGCTCCAGAAGGAATAGAGAATATTCTTACAAACCAAATTTGTAAAATGTACTGGATTTACTTAATAAAAACAATATGTACATATGTATACTTCAAATATACATAAATCTCTGGAGAGCAGCAGTCTATAAAGTGAAGGACTTCAGTTACAAGTCCTGCTTACTGTCTATCATGTAGAACATTGCAATACAATACCTTCCCTCATTTGGGCAGGAATCAACAGAGCTTCATCTCCAGAGGGAAAAGTTGCTTCTTGGGAACTCTCAGAAAGAGCCCGAAATCTTTTAGAGAAAAACAAACAGGTATTCATAATAGTGTACCAAAAGCTCCATAGAATGAAAATTGGGGATACTGGTCTATGCTACACATTCAGATAGTTCTGTTATAATATATCTATTATAATATAGTAAAATTCCAGATGGCTTTTTCATTTGGATTTGTGTGTACATTTTGGCTTGGTATAGACACTCAGAAAGCAATACTTCTCTTTGGGAGGTTACTTATAATTATATGAAATACTGAAGTCTTAAGGTTCTGGATTATTCTTGGTTTACTTGGTACCTTATTAGCCGTGGTTCCCCACTCCGAGGGGTCGGTGACATTTCATCAAGGGTCTGAATGGTAATCAACATATCACTGGTACTATTCACTGGTGTGTCGCTTTCTTCAGGATTTTCTGGAGCCATGGCAACGTTTTCTAAATTTGACTCAGAGAGTGCTGAACTGTACATTGACTCGCCCAGAGGACGACTAGTATCAAAACATTCTGGAAGGACAATGATGTAATCTTCAGAAAGAGAAGATGCCTGACTGCTGAATTCATCCTGAGTATCATTGTCAGCTTCTCCATTTGATTTTTCACCATCTTGCACTGAGAGGATTTCTAGAAGATAGGGAATGATGTTTCAGTATAAATGTCAACATTGCAGTCCTTTCCACAATACCTTCATCATTCTCTTTTGTAGGTACACCCAAGTCACAACCCTCATAAACTCAAAACTTATTATCCACCATCCAAATCACAGGCAATCCTCAGTCACCTGCAATTCAAATATGCATCTTGGAGAGGAACAGAAACTATGAATGTGTGTGGGGTGTGTGCCATCAAGTCTGCTTTTGACTTCTGTTCACTGCCTGAACTAATCCCTCCAGTTTTCTTAACAAAGTTTTTCAGAAGTGGTTTGCTATTGTTCCTTCTAATGGCTGAAAGAGAGTAACTGCCCAAGGTCACAGCTGGCTTCATGCCTAAGGTGAGCTTATGACTCCTGGTCTCCAGCCTGATGCCTTAATTACTACACCAAACTCTCATAAACTATGAGTAATTCAGTGAAATCTTTAACAGTAAATCTCATTATTATGTTACTCTGTTCATCTGATTCACTTTGGGAACTTCCTCATTAATCAGAGATGTTACTTACATTCAATTCATTAACTCTTCAGAAAAGCGAAGATTAACCATCAAACCTTACCAAATTCAGAAGTTGGTACTCTGCCCTGTAATTCCTCTGATGCAGAAACAGGGTTAATGGAATCATTCTTCTCTGGGCTGCAGTGGGCAATATCAGATAGTGTTTGCAGAGAATCTAAATCAACAATAACAAAAAAAGAGGAAATAATCAATGACCCTGGAGGTATTTTCTGAATATGGTAGATTTTTAACGAGATATTTGAAAGCACTCACTGTGAAAAGGCTTCTTTTTTTGTGGGGGCTGATGGTCAGGTGCAGCATCTAAGGTGAGAGAACGAATGACTGTTTCACATACAAACTGGGTTCCACTCATGTCCTCCTCTCCTTCTTGGTTTCCTGAATTTTCAGCCTTCCCTTTGCTGACTTGAGCATCTGTAGGATGAGATTAAATATTCTTGACAGTATTTACCAAAAATGTCAGAATAGAGAAAGCTATCCTAGATACGGAGTTTGCATTTAATCTCTGGTAGTCACTTTTATCTAATTCATCTTACCGAATGAATGTAAGTACGTCAATCAGTGAGATACCGAGGTGGCACAGTGGTTAGAGTGCAGCACTGCAGGCTATTTCAGCTGACTGCTGGCTGCAGTTCGGCAGTTCAAATCTCACCGGCTCAAGGTTGACTCAGCCTTCCATTCTTCCGAGGTGAGTAAAATGAGGACCCAGATTGTTGGGGGCAATATGCTGACTCTGTAAACGGCTTAGAGAGGGCCGTAAAAGCACTACGAAGCAGTATATAAGTCTAAGTGCCATTGCTATATATCAAGAGGAAGCCTGATACCATTCAAGCTACAGGGTTGCAAGAACAGGGTTTTCACAAAACATAAATTTTCAAGAGCCCGATTTGGAGGAGATTTCAGAACCTGCATATTGCAGCTTTTATACAAAAATTAGAAATATTTAAATTTCTAAGTAGATTTTATAGTATTTGAATATAGGCCTAGTAAGAAATACTTATGTTGAGCCAAGTATATTCTGGTTATCAAGGGATGAAGGGTATCTTGCAGCAGGGGCTATATTGTATGAAAAAAGCTGAAGATATAAAATACAAAACTAGATAAATCTGTTGAAAGCAGTTTAGATTATCTTGGTCTATAATGCAGCTTTGACTAAGTGCACACAACCTTGCAATCATTTGTCAGTATCACTAAAACTAGCTGGTAAATTTTCCAAATTCTAAAGTTAGCAGCTTTGCAGCAAAATAGATCGTCAATAATAAAGCCAATTAAAATGGTTGGTCATTCAGTTCTTAGTTGAGACTTCTGGCTTCTACTTTAAGTTTTTCCTTGATAAGGAAACCCAGTGGAAGAACAGGGAATTCTTAGGACCACCACAATACTTCTCATTGCTTACCAGACAGTAATTTGTATTCGATTCCCTCATTCTCTTCTTGTTTCTGATCTAAGACAGTTGTTTTTGGCAGAGAAGTGCAGTCATGAATTTTGTATGGGCTTGGACCTTGTATGGAATCTGGAAAAGCAAGATAAGGATGATACCACAAGGAAGAACCATACCCCCCCTTTTTTTGTATTTCTGAAACTATTTTTATAGATTCTTTCCATTGCCTCATCTGTAGGAAGGAAAAATGATGGATTGGTCAGCAGGTAAGGACTAAATATACCTGGAACCAAATAGAAAGAAATAAAGATTTCCAATAGATGACAGAAATGCATCGGCACATGATTAGCTGAGCATCACAGATCATATGGAAGGTTCACAAATTTATCCTGTAAAGTTCAACTGTCATTTACAGTCAGGGATAGTGTGGTAAATACATCCTAATGTGTTGGCCTAGAGCAGTGTTTCTCAACCTTGGCAGTTTGAAGATGTGTGGACTTCAACTCCCAGAATTCCCCAGCCAGCAACACATCTTCAAACTGCCAAGGTTGAGAAACACTGGGCTTAGAGTATCAAAGGTAGCAGATGCTGACCCAACTATATTTCCCTTGAGGAAACTAGTAAGGAGGAGACTAAGCCTTACAAATTAAAATCTCATTACAGTTCCATACTGTGAGAAACCTTAGAATCTTTCACAATAAGCAAATAGCATATTGTTTGCTTAATAGAGAAGGCAAAACACAGTAATTGCAAGAAGCAGCAGCAGATCCAGAAGATTCCAGGAGCTGGCAGGAAATCCCCTACTGAAAAGGTATGGGCTTGGCAGGTATCCAATAATGCCAATTAGACATACTATATTGAGAAAGCAGGATGAGAATGTATTTGCCACAACTTACCAACAGGAGTATTACGAGGGACCTGCTCCAATTCTTGCACTATGTTAATGTCCAGCAATTCAAAGGAGAGCAAATCCTAATGGGAAGAAAACAAAAGTGAACAATTTAATCACAGAGAAAACTTATGAAATACATTTTTTTTCTGAACCCATTTTGAATTTTGGTCTGTACCAGACATTTCACCTGGGCTGTGAGAAGATCAAGTGATGGAATGTAAAACTCTCTAGCACTGAGGATTCTTTTCATCTTTGATGAAGCAACTCGGTTGGCCAAACTTACTTCCCCCTTAAATTCTGAAGCGCTTTCCTATAGAGAAAAGAAGTAATACTGAAGGATGCCCCAAGGTGATTTTGAGGCAAACAATTTTACTCAGGCACTTCATTGTATTGTTGATACTGCAGTACATACTACCTTGATCTCTACATTTTCATTTTGTTATTCTATATTACATAAAAAAGACTGAATCTATTTAAAATACTTGGTATAGAAAATCTGGAATTCTATTTTATTTAATGCTTCTTCAGCTAAATAAAAATGCAAAATAAACTTGTAAAGTTTAATTCTTCAATACATCTTTGTATTTTCTAAAAAAATAAGTGACACTAGTACACTTTCTCCCATTGTTTTGCTCATTCAGAAGTTAAATATTATTTTGGTTAAAAAATAATATATCCCTTATATTATTGAGCTGAGAAATAGATGGAACCACCACCTTGCAATTAGTTTAGACTGAAGTTAATAGGATAAACAGTAGGAGCCGAGGTGTGCAGTGGTTAAAAGCAGCACTGCAACCTTCAGCTGATTGCTAGTTCAGCAGTTCAGCTGTTCAAATCTCACCAGGCTCAAGGCTGACTCAGCCTTCCATCCTTCCAAGGTGGGTAAAATGAGGACCCAGATTGTTGGGGGCAATATGCTGAACTCTGTAAACCGCTTAGAGAGGGCTGTAAAGCACTATAAAGCGGTATATAAGTCTAAGTGCTATTGCTATTGCTATAAATAGATTAGGATGTTTTCAGGATCCTATTTTTTGCTTGGGAAACTATCTCATGCAGACTAATCCATTGGTCCTGGTAAGATTTCTAACAGTCCTGCAAATGTTTTGGATGACAACTCTCATAAGCTTCAATCCGTGTAGACTGATTAGCAGGCTTTCTGTGGTATCTGATCAAGTTCTCTTTTTCTCAGTTATACCTGAAAACATTAGGGGTTCAAATTGTTAAAACAAATTAACTAACAGCCAAAAGGATAATTAGTTGAGTGATTCTAGGAATTTAAATTATTTGAATCAGGAGAGAATATGCACATTAAAGAGGAGGGGTCACTGAGTGAAGACAATACAGACATAAAACAAAAAAGGGGGGGGGAGAGAAGGCAGAGTTGTAATAGAATTACAAAATGGGAGAGGTGGGAAAAAATATTGAGTGGAAAAAAACCAGTCTTAAATCGACCCAGGTATATGAGGGCCTTACCTCTTCTTTGTAAAGAGACCTACTATTCTGGCAAAAGCTAGGCATCAATCTGCCATGGTCAGGCAGATTGGAAATTGTGGAAGAGGAGGAGTCAACCACAATACTGCACCAGATCCGGGGTCCAAATTGTTCCCCTTTATGTGATAACCTCCAGTGGGATGTATAGGTTCCTTCCGTTGCTGGGGCTTCAAAATCCACTGAGACAAACCCCTCTTCCCCAGGAAGTAGGGAAGGAACAATCACATCTTTTTTTCCAGAAGACACCAGAGTTATGTTTCCCCACATGAATTTTAGCTGAAATATGAAGAGAAGGGAAAGTTATTTTATGGTAACACCAAAACATGCATGTTTCTCCTATTGCTCATGCATGAATGTTTTTAGGCCTTATGTCCTATATGACTTTCATTAAGTAAATGTTGGTAAACAGAGACTCAAACTTCTATTCTGAGTTGAGCTTCATTCTGTGGCTCTCAGGCACTACGCAACACAAAGAAAAATTACTGTGAAGACAACATCAGAATCCTGCATTTAAGTATCTGGGACTATGACATAGAAGCCCACCTCTCAAGAATCTCTAGGGCTGCAGAGAGAAAGTTATTAGATAATCTTGGAGACAAGTGGTGATGAAACAGACTAATAACACTTAAGAGACAAATCACAATTCATTGAGTGCATACAGTTCTGAGATCTGGGCATCTCTGATTCATTAAAATGAATCCTTCAGTTCCCATTTACTTAGCAACCAGAGTAGCACAGAACCATAGTTTCTGCTTTTAACAGTGTAGCCAAAACTCCAAAGCGGGTGGTTGGGAGTTTAAAATAAACCTTTGTATAAATAAGTAAGTTACATTCCTGAGATCCATTATTTACTGGAATAGTAGAAAACAAAATATTAGCACAACTCAGCCTAAAACATGCAACAAAGTACCACTGCACTTTACAAAGTACTGTCCCAATATTGATGCAGAAAGAGCTAAAGGAGATGAGTAAAGGGAAGCTCAGTGCCAAAGCTAAATTTTAGCATGTATTTTTTACAAATTAAACATTGAAAAACACCTTGGTATCTGAGCTCCATGTCATATTGCCTGTGTTCCTCATACGCCAATGCTTCATGAAGATAATCTTTGGTGGGAGGTGAGTTCCATCTGGTAAATTCTCATCTACAAAGGCAGCACTCAGTGTGGAGACAACTGGGCATCGCTGCAGAGAACTGTAAAATGGAGGAGACCAGAGATAAATCAGTAAAAATTCAAATCTGAAGGCTCATTAGCCATTCTAAGTAGGTATTCTAAGGGAGTAGCCCAACACACCTAGCTATCTAGGAATGCACAAATCATAAGCTGGCTAGAAAAGGAGCTCATAGTCCACTAAAAGCCAACACAGAATATGCAGAATGTGCTTTCCAGACATAACCCAGGTCCAGGCTTGCTTACAGAAGTGTATTGGATTGTAGCATCTCAGATTTTGCAGCTGCCAAACCAGTGTGGTCAAGAGCATGAACTGAGTTCCACAGATTAAACTTCTGATGCAACTTAAGTTGCTTCTTGAGTTCCCGTGCTTCAGCTTTACGCTGCTTCTTTTCTCCTCGTAAACGCTGCTTTTCTGCTTTCAGGAAATGCTTGTCCACCTGCTTCTGGAATCTGAACAATTTGAAATAAGGTATTAATTTTGCTTCTCCCCTATTAAAAAATATGTGGAGCTGGATGTCTCCTAAGTTAGCCGGACAATCCATGGTTAGAGGACCACTAGCAATAAACAAGCATCCTTTTCATGACATCCAAATACTATTGCTGGTTGACATCTTTTCAGCAGTAAGTGTCATTTAAGGAATCTGCAAGTTTTTTTCCTAGGCTTAATAAAACAAAAACAAATACAGCACCTCTGCTACCCCCAAAAGAAAGTCCCACCCTATCAGAAATTCTGGCCTTTGTCCATTTCAGTAGGGCATCTACAACCATCATCCAGTTCTCCCTGAACAACAGGGCATTCCTTGTTGCTAATGTTAGTCTGCTTCTTTTCTACCTAGAAATCAGATTCTAATTTTGTCCAATATCAAGATGGAATCTTTGCCATTTCAATAGAACTAATCTACTAGATGAGAAAGAAAGGCATGGAGACAAACCAAATATTGAATTTCCCAGGTTGATATGAACTTAGCTATATCTTTGATTCCTCCATGAGCTTTCTTCACGGTATGTTATATTCATTATCATGAGCACTCTAAATATAAACAATTCAAGGGGACTCACAATGGAAGCAAGGAAGTTGGTTGCTTACCTGACTTGCTCTGAAGTGACAAGAGTTGATGACAGTTGCCCAAGACTTTGTGGGTCTGAAATATGCCAAGTGGGCCTCCGCAGTTTTAGAAAGACATGGTTAGGGTCATGGAAATATAATCCTGCTTCACACAATTCACAGATGTTATAGGTTGGGCAAACACTGGGAAAAGAAGAAAGGCGATGTGGTGAATTACTGATCTGTTTCTTCTATTAACTGTTTCAAGTTATCTGCTACAATACTTTCCCAGCTATGCTGATATATTGAGATATATCAGTGTATTTAGAAGTACAATATATTTGGATGAAATCTTAGGGGAAGATATAAAAGCAGAATTATGAGCCAGTGAAGCTTCTGTAAGGAAAATAAAACCCTAGATTTATTTTTCTCAAATGTTGATTGAAAAACTGAATAGCAAGGGGATTTATAAGCTTAAAAAAGTGTTAATAAAGTTACTTTTATCTGCAGAACACTTTGTGTTCCAGCTGGCAGGATCAAGGAAAAGAACCTTTTCCGCTATGGCCTCAGCCCTTTAAGCTCCCACACTTCTGCCCTTCTGGAAGTGTATAAAAACCTGGTTTTGCCAGTTGGTTTGAGGCCTTGTGGGGACATGCGCCACTGGAGAAGACTGCTGAGATAAAAGAATATCATCCCTGTGCTGTCCATCTCCTTGGTTCTAAATTTCTATACAGTGTTTTAAATTTTAATTATTTTTGTATTTATCTTTTTATTGTCTGTAAACTGCCCAGAGTTGCTTTATCAATAAGAGGGGCAGAAAATAAATTATCTCTTAGAAAACTCCTGTAAGCAAACCTTCTTGCCAAAACAGGGAAATAATAAGAAATCAGAATGGGAAGAAAGGTTACAATGGCTAATATTCCTGAAAGTGTTTTTTTTTCTTTTTAGAGAGCCTTTAGGGTAGGGTAAATTCTGGTAGTTCCTGAAGAAGTGCAGCTGCAGTAAACAAATGTTATTGAGTTTCATATTGTGTCCTAAGCTATTTTCTGTATTAACGAAATATAAACTGCTCAATTTAATATGTGATTAGAGCAGCATTAGTCTCAGTAAATAAATCACAAATACAAATGAAAACAGCTCCTTTCGCCAATGTAGTATCATGCAATATTTATTGCCCAATTTCTCTTTTTTTGTTTTTGCTAAAGAAGGAAAATGGAACACAGGTAAAGTATAATATTTTTTTAAAGCAGAAATTTTATTGAAAGGAAGAATGTGAAAATCACTGATGTTCCTCTCCCAACTATTCAAGAAATATCACTAACTTTACCTTTGATTCCATGAGATATTTTCACTTTGGCTATATAATGATTAGACCATTTTTGTTTAAATCACTTATATACATCACAAACAACAATCACTAGAAAACCCCAGTACACCAATTTCTAATCTCCTGGAAAACCATGGAAATTTGCATTTTAATCCCCTGGCCTGTCTCCTACCTGCACTGGTAGCGAATTCCCACTATGGGCTTTTGACAATTATTACAGGACAGCAGCCAGTCATAGGAATTGCCTTGCACCACGGAACTTGCAGGAGTTTGGTGTCTTGAAGTGTTCATGGACCTTGGAAGCTGGTTGGTAAGAAGCAGCTTGTCATTCAACTTCTGTTCCAGCATTTTAACAGTGTCTTGAACAACTTGCTCCCGGAACTGCAAAAGGAAAGGCAGAGAGAAAGAAAAGCATCCTGAGCAAGTGTCTATTGGCTTTTCGTTTCTTGCTCTGATCTCCCATTCCCAGAATTGATGCATGCACTCCACTAGAATGGACAGGCAGTAAATTGGTTTGAAGAAAAATAGTACTGCATACAATGTACACTTCAATAATTTGGTGTATAATGGACAACCACCCTTACATGCCTTCAGTTATCACATACTAACCGTGAGAGATGAATGTATTGGTTTTTCTCTACCTCCTGACCACACTACACTAAGCTGGACAAAACTGCCTTCTTAAATCAACTAGGAAATTTGGGTTTGGCCAATTTGGATCAAATATCAATTTGTGTGTGAAGCTCTATCCATGATGAATAATATCCTTTTCTTTACCTGTAAAGAAAGAGGTATTATTCTCCAACTCTGTTTGAATCACCCCCACTCCAATGCCTTTTCTGAAGGCCTCTTACATAACAAGACAAATAGAAAAGAAACCACATTCACCTTTTCCAAATAGCTTGTGAACCACTCAGGAGGGACCTCACTGAGAAGGCGCTCACTCTAGAGAGATTTAAAAAAAAAACATAGCAGCAAAACTTAACATACAACTTCCTTGTACCTATTCATATTGAACTTGGCAAGACTGAGAGAATAAATAAAGACACTCTTCAGACTTTGCCATATTGTTTGGTATTTTTATTTAAAAGGCCGGCTTGCCGCTAGAAACAATGTCATTGTTCTGGCAGAACAGAATGTAACCTGGACTTTGGTATTAAAGGGGATGCTTGGAAGTTTGCAGATATGTTCAGTCAGCCCAAAATTTTAAAAGCCCAAAGCAAAACCTCTCCTATTATTTCAAATAGCCAAGAACACTGGTTGAGTTCATAAAAATCTGAGGATATTTTAGCATTATTTAACACAGCATTATTTAAACAGTATTATTTCTTTGAATGCGTATAGTGGATTACTAACTGGTTAATTAAATGTAGCTGAATATTTTGATAATACATTTTGCTAGTGGTTTTAGAAAATAGCTTATGATTTCTTCAGCTTTTTACTACTTTAAAACTTTTAGCAAAATATATGATATATTCAGGGGGGAGCAAGGAAGAGCAGTGAATTCAGTTAATAATTTGTAAGAAACAAATCTTCTTTCAAACAAGTCTGAAATGTGAAGAATAGTTTTGTACTCCAAAAACCAGGAAAATATTTACTCTTCAGAAAATAAGCATACAGTCCACTCAATATCTATATTCCCCTCTGAATGCTTTGTAAGAATTTTATAGAAATGAAATAAATTGTAAAAAGTAGCAAGAACAATTAGCAATAAAATATGGGAGAAATTAAGGCATTAGAGACTAACTTTAGGACAGGTGAAAGTCAGTTTTGAATAATACCAGAGAACCCACATTTCATCAACATTAATACACTACAGACCTTGAATAAACCTGTGTATTTTTCTATTTTTGTAGAATTAGAAAAATTTTGTGATAATTATCAATAATTATCTCTCCCCATGGATGTAAGCTCAGTACACTATCCCTAAGCCTGTATATATCTCAGGAGGATATCTACATAACAACTAATACATACATTATTCACCTTAGATCTTAAGATCTGAATCTAAATATAAAGGTTGATTAAAACAGAATGAAGCATTGCCACACAATGTAATGCAATTAAAATTGGAACCTTTGCAAGCTGATATAGAAAGACCCAAAAAGAAAAACATGGTGTTAATGGATATTTGACAGGATAGTTCCAGATGCCAGAAAACACATCTTTTTACTTCTACCTGCATCCTTTTATTCTTTCTTTTAGTATCTTTGTCTTTTATCAGAGTTTGAGCAATTGGAGCCTTCTTTTTAACTTCTGGAACAAACGGTTCTTCAGATCTCCCAAAGATCAGGCCTGAAGGAACTCTTAATTCATAGACATTCATCTGGAGCCTGCCTTGTTTCATTGCAATCTTGGGGGGGGGGGGGGAGAAACCATTTTCAGTAAAGTTACTTGTACATGAACATAGTCATTCTAATGAACTATATGCCATTTTAAAAACAATCCTATCTTTCTAAAGTAACACATTTATTGAGAATTGAAATTTTAAAAAATTAGCATTGTGACAGGTTGAAGTGCCTAGCAGAAGGAAAGCAGATGGTTTGCACTAAGATCATAGTTTTCTCAGGACAAGACCATAAACACTTAGACAAAATGGGAAAATGCTAGAAGGTACTTTTGTATATGTTTTAGATGTAGAATATAAAAGACAGGAAAAGCTGAAAAAGGATTTTTTTTTAAATAGCAAAATTGACTACTGATCAAGCCAGATGGATGTTGTATCAGTAATGGATCTTTTCAAACTCAACATATATGGAGCGTTCCCCAATTTCTAAGGCCCAAAAAGATAAAACCAATGTCCTCTTTTATGTAATTATTTCTATATTCACTTTGCTTTAAATTTCCTAGAAATTTCCTTAACAGTCTTCTCATAACCAGCAACTGGGATACTAAGTGGTTTTGCCAAAATTCCTCCTGTGACTTCTCCATCTGTGACAAGAGAGCTAGTACCCTTCACAACCAGACATATATCCATCATCCAGGAATTAGATTAGAAGAGAGAATCTAAACTCTCTAAATCTAAAGTTAGGAATCAAACCTTTGAGAATGGACATAGTAACAATAATCTTTCACACAGAGTAAGTTACAAGGACACAACCACAACTTTTATTAAAAATCACAAATGTTGCAAAACAAAAAAAAAGAAAGACTAGGTGCTTAAATCCTAATATAGTTTCTATATTAGAAACTAACAGAATAACCATAAGAATGTGGAGAAAACTGAAGCTCTTATATGTATTCTGACCCAACTGAAGAGGAAGGTAATACAGGAGTAATTTGCTATTGTCCAGAGAATAACTCTTTATACGAAAAAATAGACAAACAGTATTGACTAAAAAGAACTTCAGTATCTTGGAATTGGACTAGAATGGACTAGTTTAAATGATTTTATTGGTTGAGATAAAATAGAATAATAAAATCTAAGAGAGTTGATTTATACTGCTATAAAAATAAGCCCCCAAAGCTAGTCTAATCCATTACCTTAACAGCCTCTTGATATTCCTCTAAAGAGAGAAACAAACTGTGTTAATATTAACATTATCATGACCAAAATTGCATTTGTAAGTAAATTACTATATTTTAAACACATTTTGGCCCAATGTAATTTCACTGCTTTGGTAATTCCTTCTTATTCCTTGATACAGATTTCATCCCCAATCTCCAAATCCAATTTGAAGTTTAGGAAAGAAAAATTAATACACCCTGCAGGACTTGCTAGTTTTATTATGGTGTACAATCCATGTCGTTAATTTCATCTTTTCAAATGTAATAGAATTCTATATTCAAACTATTTAAAAGAAAGAAGAAAAACCAAGAAGAATCACATATACTGGGTAGTATGAGCAATCCACATTTCAGTTCTGAATTAATTTTGAGAAAATTTAAATTAGCATTGAACGTAATAAACTTTGCATAATAGGAAGTGACTGAATAAAGAGCTGAAGATCTCATTAGATTCAACCTCCTCCTTAAAAGACAACTAAAGCAGCTGCTGATACAAAGCTTCATTCTAATGTACAAACAGACAAATGCTGGTTAATTAGATAATTGCTGAATATAGTTTTTACAGGGGGGAAACAAGGCATGTTATGTTGTTTACAAAAGTATACTTCTCAGTACTATTAAGTACTTCTCTGTGTCCCTTATTTAGATCGCTGCCTGTATTCACACTACCACAGCAGGACTCAACAGATTTTATTAGTCAGCCAAAGGCAACTTACCTGCAGTGTTGATGGATACCTGTGAAAAGAAACCAAACCATGAAAGGCGGCTTTTAATTGATGCTTATAATATTCATAGCAGGGTTTTTCATGTGATCATTACAGAACAGTAGATTAGCTTCTGACATCATTCATAGTTATTACATTTATTTCTTTATTAAACAGATCTTTTCCCCCATCCTGCTTTCCTACTAAGAAACTACATAGTTCAAAGTAAAATCAACAAGGCCATGCAAATTAAGACAGTAGACAACAACAAATATTGCTGGTTACACCATATTCAAATGTAGTCACTTTCTCTCCCCCGGCCCAAATATGCTACCATCTCACTGTTATGGGTTATCATTTTGAAGACGACTGGTATAGGTACATCACAGAGCCTACCAGTCCATCCCAACTTGGTGTTCCCTCGATGCCCCAGCCAGAGTTCTATTTTTTGTGGAAATATTGGAAATTGTAATCTAGCTCATATCAGGAGGAAGCCTTCTGTATAACTAAAGCAACTAAAGATAAATTGCTCATCCTCAGACAAAAATGTTTTCTGTCATACCTATTTATCAAGAGTGGACAAATTTGGAGCAAAATGCATATATATTTTTCTTCTTTTAGACACACATTGGTCTTTTCATAATTTCAAGAGCAAAATATTTTTAAATCATTGTTATCGTTGGGAGGGCAGGATTCAAGAAGTGTCCTTATTTCTGCTATAAAGATGTAATTTGTTAATCCTTGACTTACAACTGCTTGTTCAGTGACCCTTTAAAATTATGATGGCACTGAACAAAGGGACTTACAGCTTCTGCCTAAAGTTCCAACCATTGCAGCATTGCTGTCACATGATAAAAACCCGGACTGCAGGGATCACATCCTTATGACTACAGATTCACTACCGCTCCCACCCCAACACAGAAGGAAACAGCTGCAGGGAAAGCGAAAGGTGAGTGGACTCAAGCATGATGGGACAGGAAAAAGGCTCACACATCTCAGGAATGGCAGGAGCAAGGAAGCGGGTTATGTGCTGGTGTGCCTAGCTGGCTGAGGTCTTCTGGCCATGGCAGGCTTCTGTCCATTGGTAGGCTTAACAAGCTAAGACTTCCAGGTATGGTGGTAGAATGAGGCGGCTCAGGCCTCTCAAGAGTGGCAGGGGGAAGGGAGGAAGTCTGTGAGTTGGTGGACTTCGCTAACTGCAGCCTTGTGACCCGCAGATTTCCATATGTTGGTAGGTGCCAGGATTCCCAAGGCCTTCATCAATCCTTGAGGCTGATGGTTACTTAATACTGCATGGTCACTTAATACTTAATAGAGCTGGGATTATGATCATTGAGGCAGTTACTTGGATGTCTTGCTTTATGACCATAACTTACGAAAAAAACTCTGAGCTTAATTGTGGTCATAAGTCAAAGACTATCTGATTATTATTATTTTTAAAATATATTTTCAATCCTGAAGTGGTAAGCAAGCTTCCGGAGAGATGTCAGAAAAAATAGATAATCTGTGAAACTAACTATTACACAATACAGACCAAATATTGACTGGAAGCTATTTTGCAAGGGGAAAAAAAGCTTATTTATAAATAATATATGGAGTTCTTTTTAGTGTTCTATTCTTTAAAAAGTACAAGGATACACTTTTCATTTTTAAAATGAAGCCTTCATAGGAAGATAGAAGTGCAGTACCTCATCATGGTCCTCATCAAGGTATTTGATCTGGATATTATTCAGTTCAAATGAGACTTTCACCTATAACAGAAATTAACCATAGTGAAATGGTCATCTCCATGATGACGGAGAAACAGGCCGCAATGATTAATCCTTTTTATTGATATTTCAAAAGTGCAAATGAAGCCAAGAGCAATTCTACTGCTCTTTGTCAAATCCAAGCTATATCTATATCTATTGTACTTAAAAGAATCAAAGCTTTGCACCCCAGTGAATAAGTCTATAAGCTGTTTAGAATATTTTGCATATATCTTGTCCATTAATCAAAATATGACTTTTGCAATCTTAGTTTCACCTCCCTTATCCAATAGACTTCAGTTTTCAACCACAGTGCAGACCTACTAAAAATAAATCAAGTAAATAATTTCTTCTAACAGGCCCACTGCATTCAATAAAAAATTCTGGGAATTTTTGAGAATAAAACTAAAATTCTTAATATATATAGTACAGGAGTTTCTTCCAGTAAAAAAATATAGTATTTTTTGTGTGAAAAAAATGAGTATACAGAAGTATACTAGCAAGTTAAAGGTTTCCACATAAAGGGCAAAGCAACCTTATGTCAATATTGAATTAAACCACTTGCAGCAAAAACATGCAAGTTCATGCCCATTTTTAAATACTGTCTACAACTGATCTAAATTTACATTTAATCTTGATTGGAATAAGAGTTTCCATTTTTTTTAATGTTAACTGCTGGTCCAAAAACATCTCAGATCTGCTTTCTGCAAGCATACAAAAAGCAACTTGGAGGGGCAAGCAATTACCTTGTTTGATCATGAAGAGACTAATTCAATCCCATCCACTTTCTGCTACGAAGCACAGATTGGTCAGTGAACAAATAACTTGAGCAAGAACTGTTCACTTACAAAGAACATCAAAAAATGAAGAGAACACTATTGAGAGCTCAGATTTTTTTTATTATCACCTGGTAGCCTATACCAATTATTAGTGTCTAGATTTGATTACTAGAATGTTGTTGTACCTAGTCACTGATCTTGCACTTATATAGCTCTGCATAAATTGAGGGAGAAGGTTGAAGCTGTAAAACATGTTAATGTTATACTAGTTTGACTACTGCATAGCTGGGATACTATAGACATGTCAGTAATGCAACAGCCAAATTGCCTTCAACCTTCTCCATTCTATGGAACTAATGAAAAGTGGGGACTTTAATACAATTGCATTAATAAAATTTGTCCAATTTGCTAATCAAAGGATGGGAAGAAAGCTGAGATCATTCCATGAATGACTAATACACTTAACATTTTACAGAAATTATCCTTTCAAATTTTATTAATTGTTGGTTTACCACTTCAATTACAATAGGAATTCTAAATACAAATTAAACAACAAGATAGAAATAGATAACAAATAATTAAAGATTAACAGTCACATTGGGAAAATGGATGACCAATTACAACTCATCTGAAACA
Organism: Diadophis punctatus similis; assembly: GCA_023053685.1. Lineage (NCBI taxonomy): Eukaryota > Metazoa > Chordata > Lepidosauria > Squamata > Dipsadidae > Diadophis > Diadophis punctatus. Next base: position 892,695 of record JALIGW010000008.1, on the reverse strand, counting down.
TACGTCCAAAAGTGGGTTCAGAGACCACCCTGTTCTAGGGCCTGCTGAAAAAGCCAGATGTTTGTGAAAACTTAAAACAGTAAGTGATGTGAAGACAGTGAAGGGAAATATTAAAACTGTTATTGATTAGTGAATCACAATGAGCAAAGACCCAACTCACCATGGCTTCCACATCAGCCCATGTGGTTTTAGATGATACAAGGAAGTTCAAGGTGTTACCTTGGAAGGTCACACTGAAATTTACCTGGGGATCCATTCTGCAAATCTGTAGAAAGAAAATGAAAACATCAATTAAAAAACAATGTAGTTGTTCCAAACTTAACTTCTTTTTGAGAGGAACCAAGCAGTCACAATATTTTTATATAATTCAAAGAACCAAAAACCTGGGGTTAGGGCCACCTGAATTTTTCTCTTCCTCTCCCCATCCTTCTGAATATTCTCCTAAACTATGCTTGCTCGCATATGAGGAAGATAAGAAAACAATAATGAAATTAAGGAACTTTCATCATGTCTTCTGACTGCTAATTAATGTTCATGGATACACTATGTGCTTTGGTTAAGTCAGGTGCACAGTTCTGTTCTTTGTTAGGTCAGGTTCACCTAACCAAATACATTAAGATTAAAATACTCAGAATCATGTATACAAAGTCAAGGTTAATATGGATTAATCATCATGTTAGTCATGCCATATTGAGAATATGGAATAGAAAAAAATCCAAATTGGGTCCAAAAACACCTTTGCCCAATAATTTTTTTATAGAAAGAAATAATAGGCAAACATAAAGGCTAACTTATTGTGAGATACTAAAATTTTGTAAAGGAAAATGTAAAATACAATTTTAAAAATTGAGGCAGAGAGAGATATAATTTTTATTTAAATTCAATTAAATATCCATACATAATACGGATTTTATTTACAATTAGATTTAAAATAGACAAAATAATTTAGTTTTGAACATTCGAAGACTGAAACAGAACTGTGTAGATATGAATATATAATTGCAAAAACGTAGACATCTATTGAAATTTGAAATGGAAGAACAAACAGTTATGGAACTTTGTTTTTTTATAGCTACAAGATTATTGTATGCACAAATAAAAAAGATTTGGCATTATCCACAATGGAAGAATATGTGGTGAAGATAATGGATAATACAAATCAAGACTGGGAACACTAGAACTTTGCACATATTCCTAATTGTGTTGTAAATACAATAATATTTGCAGTTTGTAATGCTTCCCAGCCCATGACCAGAATGTACATTAACTTGTTCGTAGTACAAAATAATTTTCTATATTTGTTTCTTCATTAATCTACCTATAATAATTTACAATGCATTGTATGTAAGGCAGATGTACTTTTTTGGTAGCTCCTCAGAATGGCATTGCTCTGAGGAAAATAGCTATTAAGTGGAAATGTGGTTTTCCACCATTTTGAGGTAGGAAAGCAAGTATTCTTTATGCATACTTTTATAACTGTTAGGACTATCAACAGAAAAGCAGGTCTACAAAAGGTATCAAGAGTTATCCAAAATAATAGTCTATATTATTGAAATCACTTCTCCCCACACAGCCACAATAGGACAGGTCTGCTTTTAAATTCTATCGAGCTTTATTGTAGGGCATGACCCATAAACACCAGCATGTTATATTACTTATAGAACAGTTTTGAAAGAAAAAAAATGTTCTGGAATATTTGAAAGTTTCATACCCTTACAGGAACTTAAAAGCGGTTTATCTGAAATAAGAGTGTTTTGGCTACATAATAACTTCACAAACATTCCAGACAAGCACTATGGGACAACTACCATCTTGAAAATCCTTGGAACAGGAAATTGCATATCATGGGATCTACCGGAAAGTCACCATCTTAACTGGCCTACTTGCTACAGTGCAAGATATCTAGTTAGTAGGTTATCCCCGGGATTAACTGCAGTATTAATAAAACTACGAAAACACAGTCGTTGCTGCCTTAACCCTGCAATTATGTGCTTACGTATATGGAGGTAAAAGCATCAAAATTGACGAATATATGTAGTAAGCATACATAGCATTTATCTCAATATCACACATTTGCTCGAAGAAGAGATTAAGGGCGTTTCCATTTGGCTTCGCATTAAAATAGAAATTGCCAACTTGGAAAGCCTTAAGAAACAGTTTATTATAACGCGGGAACCCGAAAAAGTTGCCTGCTATTGAAGCAACTACCGAAAACCATTCGCTCCTGGGGTCGGGAGAAGAGCCGACTTAGTAACACAGCGTTTTCCGAGCACAAATGCTATGCGGTGGCCGCTTCTTCTCCAGGACGTAGCTTACTCTTCGCTTACCAACGGCTCAGCAAACCCCCATCAGTCGGCGTCCGCCACCTGGCGCCCTCCAGCTGCACTAAACCGCCGCAGCCCATGGACGTGGGGGGTGAAGCCGAGGAGCTATTCTACTACCCCGCACGACTGGAGGACGCCTCTGGGGGAGGCAGAAGGCGTGCGGGACGGAACTTACTGGACTGTCCAGCAGGTCCTGGACGTCTGACGAGTGGACCTCGGCAAAGACCGAGGTTCCACGCTCAGCGTTCGCCATCCCCTCCCCACGCTATGACGCAAGTTCGCAGGTTCGTCGGTCAGCTCTTGCAACCACTGCTGCTGCTTAATGCGACTGGGCGGGGTGGCTGGGTGGGCTCGGTCTTTTATACTATTGGCTACCCGCGAGGAGAGAGGCGGATCCTGCAAAGAACAACAATAACAAGTAAGGAGATTGACGTATCTCATTACCAGGGGAAGGGATTTCCGGGTCCAGAGCGTGATGGAAGCCATTTTTACGTGTCCTCTGTGTTGCAACCAGCCAATGAAAAACCAAACACTTGACTGCGGTAAAAAGATCGCGGCAAATACAAAAATCGTCCGAATTCACATTGGATTCTGTGTGAATGTTTTCCTTTTGGGGAGAAATTATCACCGTCTTTCCGAGATTATGAAGAAAATGCCATGCAACCATTTATTTATCAAACTTGTGTGCCGCCTTATCACATCGAGGGAGACTCTAGGCGGTTTACAGACAAACCAGTTTAGATTTAAAAAAAACACTAAAGCTATAACGAGAGCCAGTTTGATGGTTTGCCATTGCCTTCTTCCCTGGGCTGAGAGAAAGTGACTGGCCAAGGTCACTGGCTTCATGCCTAAAGTGAGAAGACCAGAACTCATAGTCTTCCGGTTTCTAGCCTGTGATGCCTTAATTACTAGACCAAACTGACCCTCCATCGCTTTAAGTACATTTTGAATAAGGCCACATTGTTCGGCTGTCAGAAATTAGTGATGGGATCCTTTCATACTCAAGCAGCGAGGACTGTAGCGCCATTCTTTCCCCCGCCTTTCTGGCATTACCAATTGGTGGGGCTGGATATGTTGCAGCCATGGGATCCAGAAGTTACGAGGCGATTGGTTAGCAGGCGTTTGCCCCTCCCCTGCCGGATATCAAAAGGAGGAAGGCGCGGGGAAAAAAAGCTGAGCGGGAGGAGAAAGGAGTAAGGTCGCTTTTTAGGGGCGGCAGGAGCTTAGAGAGCGTGCAAAACTTAAGCGAAGGAAAGCAGCGTTTAGGTGAGTAATACCTATGAAGCAGTGTAACTCGGCAATGACGGCAGATTATGGCTGGAGTTTGGATGCACATTTTTTTTAATCTCGGAGATTTTAATCTCCGAGATTTATTAGTACCCTAAAGGAGTTCGCGGGAGATGATACAAGCATCTAGTTCATATGATAAAAGACTGGAATAAGGGAGAGATAAATTGTCTTTGTCAGCAGCTAACCTTTCTTTCGGCAGTCTCTGTGTAAGCTAACTCTTCCTTTTTTGTTACTATATTCACTGTAAAACCAGGGAAAGGGGCGGGGCACTGTCTAGTAAAGTAACATCATTAGATCTACGTGTGACAGAAAAATATTTGATTCAAGTTTAGTACTTAAAATAGGGCATTTGTTTCCTGTCCATAAAAAAAGGATTTACCTACAAAATGAAACAACTGGAGGTGGATAGAAAAAGAACTGTCGCCAGTAATGCCTACTTATAACATGATTTCATGAAATTAGTTTGGATAGTTTGTGAAATTAGATAGAGATATTGCTGAAAAATACTTGGGCAATAAATCAAGGATATTATTAACTAAAGTTTGTTTATCAAAATTTTATTAGAGACATTGTGGGAAAATTGTGTGTGACTCAGCTGAGTCACTTATAAATGAAGAAGGGAAATTCTTATAGCAATTCAGGATTCTGTATTACAGAGAAAACTAATTTGGTGTAGTGGTTGAAATGTCAGTTTAGAAATAATAGATTGTTCTACCTGTAGTCCTGTCTTAAGTATGAAAGCTGCCTGGGTGACTTTGTGCCAGCCATTCTCAGCCCAACAAACCTCACAGAGTTTTTGTTGGAAAAATAGAAGGAGCCCAAATACTTTTCAGCATTATCTCTATCTAATTTCACTGACTATCTGAAATATTTGTCACCTCGAGTTATTTATAACATAATAAAGGAAGCATATAAATAAAAAGCCTGCTGGGTGATCTTAGACCAGTGGTTCCCAACCTTTTTGTGATCGAGTACCACTTGGAGGTCCCGTACAGTCGCCGCGTACCACCTGGTTCCAGAGAAACTAAATTCGATCAGATATCACTTTATTTCCATAGAGTTCAGAACAGTCACCATTCCTTTTTTGGCCCCGCGCATCCAGCAACTGGATTCTCGGGCCGCTGGGACCAGGTGGGTGGCGTGTGGTAACAGTTGCAAATCATTGCCAGATTATCTTGTGTTAGGCAGTAAACATTTTTGTGAAGTAAAAAATAACTAACTAAAAATCGTTCATGACCCCGAAAGTGTTCGCGTACCACCTGGAAGGCCCTCGCGAACCACTGCCTTAGACCATTCACTTTCACTTGTGGCCTTGAAACTCTGGCATGCTCTGTCAAGGAGCTGCTAAGAAGTTGACCCCTGAACTTGAGAGAGACACTATCCTTGCAAAGGGGCTTCTTTGCCCACTCAAATATAAATCACAAGTAATTCAGGCAAAGCAAAAAATAATAATAATAAAGAGTTCAATTTCTTTTTATTGATCCAAAAGAAATTATGCACTCATATGTCATACATCAGAAAGCAAATGGTTAAAGGATAAAAGATATTGATTATATGTGAGATTTGAATAATAGAAAACATTGATTCTAGATAATTAGATTCAAAAAGTGGCAAATTTATGGCTTATACTACTCTTTCCTAATTTGATATGTATCTTAAAACTTAAAATTATATCCAAGGACTTTTAGAATAAGTTCTCTATTGTTTAGTGTTAGAAAGACAAGTACGTGCAAACCAAAAGAAATTGCCTTATCTAAGAAGAAGGCATATGTTTTCTAATGTTAGAACAGAGGCCAAACCATGTTAAAATTGCTAATACTATCTTTTAAAACAATAATGAAGCCTAAAATACCAGGTGACATCCTCAACCCAAGCAGCAGGCAATGCAAACCACTTCAACTTCTTTGCAAGAAATCTGCAGGTCCTAGTCCAGACAATCTCCAGGTGTCAACAGTGATTCAAAGGCATACATACAAACATACTACTATAGATACTTATTAAAATCTGGGCAGTTCGTGTTTCTTTGGTCTTGCTAGCTATGTGGGAATTGACAGATACCTCCATAGATCTTGTGAAGTTTATACAGATTGAAACCTGTTTTTCTAAATTTTCACTGCTTCTTGATTTTTCTAGATATAAAGCATTTTATTTAATCTGCAAACATAGAAGAATCTGAGACATCCAAAATAATGTTCCATAATATTGTGCAGTTTTAATTGCCTAATTCAGAGGCTACAAAAAAGAAAAAAGACAAATTAATATCTTCCTCTTTTATCCCAGGAAGGAAAAATAATATATAATATAATAACAAATCATAAGTAGCTGAACAACTCTTTTGCTTAGAAACATCAATTTTGGGCTTGGTTTTGGTTGTTAGTCAATGACTACCTGTAATCTTTCTTCTACCCATTGTTAATCTCTTATGTAAAGTAAAGAAAGCCAGTCAATCTTTGTCAGCAAACTTCCAGTAGTGGAAACCAAGTATAACTATTTTTTTCTTTTAACTCTGATCAAACAAGCATCTTATAAACCTCTAAGTTTTAAAAATCATGAATGGAAATACAAATATTAGTTCCTTTATTGCTATTTATCCCAGTGTCAGTATTGGCATTCCAAAGAACGGGAATGGCAGGCAAGCAAAAGCCAAAGGAGTGAAATTGATTAGTCTTGTGAGTTTTGAGCTGAGGTGCCAAGATGAACATTTCAAAGGCTGGTGGGCAAAACAAAAATAGAGTTGTGGTCATGTGATTTTCCATTTAGCAACTGTTTCACTTAATATTCACTTAATATTAGAGATACCAGTCTTAATTGCGGTTGCTAAAGGTGAAGTACCTGTACTATATTTCAGAATGCTACACAAAATTAACATTTTTTTCTGTTTTCAAGGTGTATAACTAGCTATGGATTTGCCTGTTCCAAGTATTGGTGAAGTTCATAGACTGCTGCTAGCTTTGCAGAAAAATTTGGAGTGTGCAATCTGGTATGGAAAAAAACGGGTTTGAATATCAAGATTTTATTAAAAATGTATAATATCTAACAAACTGATCTCATACGTCTGGATATCAGATAAACAACATAGGGAAGGCTGTTCCAGAAATATAAATTATATACAATTTTATTTTCACAGTGCCAGAGTTTGTCTGTCTATAGTATAATATGTTTAGAAAGTTTCAGGACATTAGAAAAGAATACATCTTCACTACATATATAAGATGCAGGTGTGAGAAAGAGTTACTTCAGGCCTTTACTGCTGGGAAGAAAATATGACTAAGAAGATCTGGGTGATTTTTAAAAAAATTCTTCTCCTTGATTTCTGAGACTTGGCAGCATAATCAAAGAGGAACAGTACAATTAGTTATATTTCCTGCCATCACTAAAGTTTCTTGGAGTACTACATAGAGTTTCATTTTGGGGTGGGGGGGCGGGAATAAGTGGTTTTGCATACAAAATAGTTATTCTGTAGCTAGATATATATAATATGAAAACCATTTGGATAATCTGCATTATATAAATGATGGAAATTTCTAAACTATTTGACATAATGTTTAACAATACAGGTAGACCTTACTTAGTGACTGGATTTGGGCAGTGACCGTTCAAAGTTATGACAGTGGTGAAAAAGTAACTTTGGAACAATGCCTAGATTTGTGACTTGCAATGTCTCTTTCACAGTCACTTGTTCACATTGGCCTATATCTGGCCTGTTTGTTTTTCCTTCCTCGCAGAGAGGAGAGTTTGCTTTAACAAGCAATGTCTTCCTGAGCTGCTTTTCTCCCCAGTTCAAGGCTGCCCCAAAAGAGGGTAATTACAAGTTAATAAGCCAGTTCTATGACCTTAATTAGACTGTTTGCAGCTGCTTCTTGTAACTGACAAGAGTTTAAACACTTTCAAAATTTCAGCAGTTGTTTGCCACCAAAGTGGCTCAGAACTAGGAACTATGGGCGCACTAAACAAACAGCTGACAACAGCTCATTCTTTTTATTGTGTTCCTGCTTACTCTTTTGTAATGCCTTCTCCATTGATTGTAAAGACAAATGTTAATTCCCTACTTGCTAATTACCAGGACAGTAGGGGTGAGGGGTGGGGGGTGGATGGAAGACAGCTGAAGCAGAATCATAAGTTTTGTCAAGTCACTATATTTCCAGTTAATGACTACATCACTTAATGAGTTGCAGTCCTAATTGTGATCTCTAAACAAGGACTACCTGTATAATACAAATGTTTAATATTTCCTGTTGATATAAAAAGTTGGTGTGAAGGATTCCAAGTTAGCAATCACACATGCTATTAAAATATTATTGCATTAATACACGGTACATCTTACTTTTTACAGAATAACTTAATGCAATTATTTTTGCAATGTAACATCAATGGTACTTTGAAGCTTCATTTCTTTTCGTAATTGCAAAGTAGTAGACTTTACATGGAGCTCTGTAGCCATATTTTTGAGCTAGGTTTTTTTGTAGAATTTCTTTGAGGACAAGGCTATTTTGATATGCAATATGTTCAGTATTCTGTATCTTTCGCTAAATTGTTCTTTTTACTTCCATTAACTTTATTCTTTTGTATTATTTGAGACATTTTGGATGTTTACAATGTAGCTTAAAGCAAAATCAAATATATATGCATGTAATTATAAAATGAACACTGTATTAAAACAACTATGATAAATATAGCTAACAGCTCCTAAAATACAGTATATAAAACCAATCAGCGGGGGGGGGGCAACCAGGAAGCACGTGGCTATGCTGCCCGCATCGCGCTACAGCCTCGCCCATCCTGCAGGCAACTCTGGGCTAGGCAGTGGTTCGGCTATCCCAACTGGCTGTGACCTTACCTTCCTCCTGCGGCTGGTGGTAGAGGGGAAGGCGAGCAAGCCAGGGCTAAATCGTCACTGCTCGGCTCTCCCCCAGCCCGCATCTTGCCCGGATTCTCCGCAGCTGCTGGTCCTTGCCTGCCAGAAAGCGGGGGGGGGGGCAACCAGGGAGCACGTGGCTATGCTGCCTGCATCGCCCCTCTGCCAGCCACCGCTGGCCCACACGCTTCGGCCGAGCACAGCTGACGCTGTGAGAACGGTGCGAGACCCATGGGCTAGAAGGTAAGGCTGATGGCAGGGAAGGAAGATCTGCTCCAGGTTTGCTGCGCTCAGCCGAAGAGTCGCCTTGGTGGTGGTGGGGGACACGGCAAGGCTGCCTTTTGGGCCCTGCTCTGGGCTGCTGCCTGCTTGACCTTCGCTCCGGCTCAGGTGCTGCATCAGCCAGTGACAAGGGAACATGCCGCTTCCAGCCCAGCCAGGCCAGCGAGTGGTCGACCCTCGGGGGAGGCATTTCTCTCAGGCCTCCCACCCGGAAGACCCTGTGGAAGCCGAAGGTCGGCCCAAAAGACAGCATCGCCTCACATGCCGTACCCCCCCGAGGCAGTCCTTCAGCTGAGCGCAGCAAACCTGGAGCGGATCTTCCTTCCCTGCCGTCAGCCTTACTTTGCAGTCCATGGGACTCTCACCGTTCCCACAGCGGCGGCTCGGGTAAAGTGCACCGGCCGGCGAGGGAGAGGTGACTGGCAGAGGGGTGATGCGGGAAACAAACCCTCATACTTCCTGGTCGCCCCCCTGGCAGGCAAGTCCCAGCAGCTGAGGAGAATCCGGGTGGAGGGCGAGATGCAGGCTGGCGGGGAGCCAAGCGGTGATTGCTCAGCCCTAGCTCGCTTTCCCTTCTGCCACCAGCCCCAGGAGGAAGGTAAGGTTGTGGGACGAAGAAAGAGGCAGTTGTGGGGGAAGAAGCAGGGAGAGTAAGGGGCCTCTGAAGGAGGGGAAACGGGGCAGAGGTAAGCGAACCGATTTGCAAAGGGTGAGAAATTTGTGGGGCAGTGGGGGGGGAGGTGTCCCTTTAGAAAGGCAGGAACTGGCGTGTCCCCCGAGGCGAAGGGCGAGCGGGTGGCATGCGGGCGGAGACCCGGGGAAAGGCCAGAGCCAGGGACTGGTGCATCCCTGAGACGAAAAGTGAGTGGGTGGCATATGGGCAGAAGGATGGCGAGAGCCAGGGCTGAAAGGCAACTCAGCTTCGCCGTGTCCATCCCGAGGTGGCCCTTTGGCCGAGCGCCTTACCTTTGCAGGCAGCCATGGTGAGCAGAGCGGATGAGGCGCAGAGATCAGCTGGGCTACGTGGTAGGCCGCAGCGAAAGCAGGCAAGGCGCGGAGATCAGATGAGCAAACGAAGGAGCTAGAGAGTAGCTGACCGCAGGCTACTCTGACCAGTCACTGGTGCGACAGCCAGTGGTAGGATTAGCTGGTTCTCCGAACTGCCCAAAATCTTAACAACCGGTTCACTTGAATCGATCCAAACCGTTGAATAGAATGAATGAATAGAATTATTTATTGGCCAAGTGTGATTGGACACCAGGGAATTTGTCTTTGGTGCATATGCTGTCAGTGTACATAAAAGAAAAGATACATTTGTCAAGAATCATGAGGTACAACACTAATGATTGTCATAGGGTACAAATAAGCAATCAGGAAACAATCAATATTAATATAAATCGTAAGTATACAAGCAACAAGTTACAGTCATACAGTCATAAGTGGGAGGAGATGGGTGATAGGAACAATGAGAAGACTAATAGTAATAGTAATGCAGCCTTGGTGAATAGTTTGACAGTGGTGAGGGAATTATTTGTTTAGCAGAATGATGGCATTCGGGGAAAACTGTTCTTGTGTCTAGTTGTCTTGGTGTGCAGTGCTCTATAGCGTCGTTTTGAGGGTAGGAGTTGAAACAATTTATGTCCAGGATGCGAGGGGTCAGTAAATATTTTCACAGCCCTCTTTTTGTCTTGTGCAGTATACAGGTCCTCAATGGAAGGCAGGTTGGCAGTAATTGTTTTTTCTGCAGTTCTGATTATCCTCTGAAGTCTGTGTCTGTCTTGTTGGGTTGCAGAACCGAACCAGACAGTTATAGAGGTGAAGATGACAGACAGGTGGAATCTCACCTCTGATCATATTCAGATAAGAGGTGCATCATATATTCATGTAGCATTGCTACATTGGCAGGTTTATTTTTTATTCCTTTTCCAATTATTCGTAGCATGGAATTTGCCTTCTTTTTTTCAGCTGTTTTCAGCATGTCAGGTTGAATTTTTATTGAGATATTTATCACAATTCCAAGATTCAATTCCTGTTTAATCAGTTTCAGTTCAGAATCACATATATGTATAATCCAATAAACATTTTGTGTTTGTTTACACTGAGCTATTCATACTATTTTATTTTATTTAGTTTTATTCTATTTAGAGATATTTTGGAACTCTCCATAATCTTTTTTGTAAAAAAACTTATCTAAATAAGAAATTTCAACTTTGTGATGTATGAATATGGAGAAGTTACTCCAATTTTGGCCAAACGCCTGATTTTTTTAACATTGATATTCTTGCTAATTATTTGTTGTCATGGCAGTAAATACTTTGTGTTGTATCAGGCATTACGCTTCATACCACCATTTTGTTTCTTTTACTTTTCCTCTCTGCATAGCTAATTTGATTAGATGGTTAGCTAAGGAAAGGACCACAATATAAAACCTTGTTCTGTACAGGGTGGTATGTCAGGGGTTTATAGAACACTGAAGCACAATTTTCATATCTTAAAAATGAGTTTTAGTTTACAAAGGGTTATGTCAGAATAAATTATTATACTGCAAGATTAGAGAGTGTGTAATTACTGTAATTAATTCTTAGAATTACAGTATATTGAAGATACTTTGTTTGACATGCAAAGTGGTGGGTTGCTTTAGTGGTGGGTTGCTGTCAGTTCAGAATGGTTCTGTAGAATCGGTAGTGGAAATTTACCACCGCTCGTCGAACTCATAGCGATGACTGGCGGTCCACACTACCGAACCAGTCCTCCGGTCACCGCGGCTTGCAAAAAAAACCTCTGCACATGTGCAAAGTCTTCTGCACATGTGCAGAGGGTCATTTCCTGGTGCTTTGTGCGACGTGACAGGTACTTCCATCGTGATGCAAACTGGTAGGGAAGGTAAGTGGAACCTACCCCTGCATAGTTTTGATTTTTTATTTCTTTCTTTCAGTCTGGAGGTGATGAAAGAGCCAGTCTCAACAAACTGTGGTCATATCTTTTGCAGGTAAACCTCCTCAATTATCAAAGCTTGAACATATCGTCTAATTGATTGATGGTGATGAGAGTTGTAGTCTCATGTATCTGGAGGACATATGACACTGAAAGGATGATGTTAGGATGTCAAGTGTTCATTCTTAGGATTTTTAGAGATTTTCATGTAGAAATCTTAGATAATTTCTTCTTGAGAGACAAGAAGGCTATAAACAATGTGGGTATGCAGACTTTAAAAATACAAAATAGTTATAATTATCTCTGTCCAGATTAAAAGGCTGAGTCTCCAATATTCATGTTGAACATGTTTCAAAACTATATACCATATCACTAGCTGGCTGATTTGCCTGTGGCCGTGATTTATTCTGTGGGCCTTTTTTTGCCTGCCACCAGAGTTAAACTCTCATGTCCAAAGTTTTGCTTGCTGCAGACATAAAAGTCATTACTTAAAATTTAGAATATTCCAATTTAGAATACAATAGAATAACAGAGTTGGAAGGGACCTTGGAGGTCTTTCAGTCCAACCCTCTGCTTAGGCAGGAAACCCTATACCAGTGATGGCGAACCTTTTTTGGTTCGCGTGCCAAAAGGGGGGGGGAATGCGGGGGATCACGTGTGTGTGTGCCCACACTCATAATTCCATGCACCCCCGCACATGCACGCATGACCCCCCTGCTCCCAGCATGCAATGGCACGCCCATTTTTCGCTCTCCCCAGGCTCCAGAGCCTTTCTAGGAGCCTGGGGAGGGCGAAAACGGCCTTCACCCCCACCTCTGGAGGCTGGAAACAGCCTGTTTCCCGACTCGCAGTGGGCCCAGAAGGTCCGAAAATCAGCCGGATGGTGCACACATGCACGCTGGACCTGAGCTCGCGTGCCCACCGATATGGCTCCGCGTGCCACTTGTGGCACCCGTGCCATAGGTTCGCCATCACGGCCCTATACCATTTCAGACAAATGGTTATCCAATCTCTTCTTAAAAACGTCCAGTATTGGAGCATTCACAACTTCTGAAGGCAAGTTGCTCAACTGGTTAATTGTTCTGTCAGGAAAAATTTTCTTAGTTCTAGGTTGCTTCTCTCCTTAATTAGTTAAGGGACACATTTGATTTCTGGCAGAGCAAGGACCAAAAAATAGTAGTCAAGCTAATACAGGGGTGTCAGACTCAAGGCCCGGGGGTGGGAGGTCAGATCCGGCCTGCGCAGCCATCCTGGAAATTAAAGGGCCAGCCCACATCGCTTCAGCCTGGCCCATGCCATCTTGGCGGGCAGATGCGTGCACAGGCCCAGTTCGCCGCGGCCACATGCAGGTCAACAAAAGTAGTTTGTGGGACTGTGGTAAAAAAAATAGTTCAGACCTTCAAACTTCTCACGAAAAAAGAAAAAGATCTCATGAAGTTGGAAGGTGTGAACTATTTTTTTTACCATAGTATCACAGACTACTTTAGTTGCCGTGCATGCGGCGGCAGTGAACGGAGCTGGAAAGCAGGTTAGTGAAGGGATGTGGCTGCCCTTGGGGGGGGGGGTGTGAGGGTTTGACATGGGTGGCCTGGCTGAAGGGCCCTCAGGTAAGCTGGTGCAGGGTGGGTGGGGCAGCTCTGCACCCCCTGCCTTGCTTCGTCCTACATCCCCTCACCGCCTTGCTTTGTTCTTTGCCACTTCTTCTCCTTGCTCGCTGCCTTAATGGAGCAGGAGGCTGAGCACAAAGCAAGGCAGAGAGGGTTGGAAGATGAAGTAAGGCAGGGGGTGCGGAGCTGCCTCCCATGCCCTGCACCAGCTTATCTGAGTCATCGACATCCGCCTGGCCTCGCGGCAGCTCCAGCAACCCCATCCAAGACCCTACTTGTGTTGTTCAGCCTCTTGCTTCGTTGTGGCTGTGAGCAAGTAGAAGTGAGCCGATGGCCACACGGGGTCCTGGATGGGTCACAGGTTTTGTCTGGAGGAGGAGGAGTGGGGAGAAGAAAGAGGGAAAGAGGCCGAGTGATAAGTGCCCTGCTGGCCAGGCACTGAAGGGCCGCTATTGCCACTACAGTGAGACACACAGAGAGAGAGAGAGAGAGAGAGAGAGAGAGAGAGAGAGAGAGAGAGAGAGAGAGAGAGAGAGAGAGAGAGAGAGAGAGAGAGAGAGAGAGAGAGAGAGAGAGAGAGAGATCCGATCCAACCTTGGAGAGTTATACCGGGGCTGGTGGCGGTGTGCCTGGCCGGTGGGGTGCTTCTCACTCGGCCGCTTTCCCTCTTTCTTCTCCATGCTCTTCCTCCTTCAGACAAAAGCTGCGCTTTTCGTCCATTGGAGCGCAGTGCCCGGGATTTACTGTAACAGCGGCAGGGCTTGGGGGATAGTCAATCCCCATTCATGGCGTGGCAGAGAAGATGGAAGGCAATCCCCCCCCACCAAACCAGACCAGCCGTCCAGCCTTCCTCCCAAGGAATCTCCCTCAGCTGACCTGCTCCGTCCAGCCGCTCCGTCCGCCATTGGCAGGCTGAGACAAGGGCCACCCCGGCCGGCCTCTTCATCACTCCGCCCTGTCCTGACAGGGCCTGGCTGGGGGCGTCCGGAGAGTGGCGGATCCAGCCCAGGGTGGGACAGAGTGGGATGCATTGGGGAGCGGTGGGACTTTCTGACCGCAGCCAGCCCCGAGTGAGTCTGAGGGTGCCAGGAGGGCTGGGGAGCTGCTGCGTAGTTTCACCAGGGCTGCATGACAAGTGATGGGTGGGCTGGTCTTTTGCCCACCCCCCAGGGCATCTCTGGTCTCTGTGCTTGGGGGCTTTGCAGAGTCGTTCCTTACACCCAACCCGTCTCTCAAGGAGCTTGGCCAAAGTTTCCCACGTCACTTCAAATGCTGATGCCAAACTACAGCTGAGAGAAGCACTTCAGCCGGGCTCCTCAAGAGACAAGAGTTTGCAGGCAGCCGAGCTAGCGTCCGCAATGGACAGCAAACTCCAGCTGCTCCCCGGACCTGATGCCTTTTACCACTCAGAGTCCCGAGTGGCAGGAGACAAAGGCTGCCTTGTGCCACCGGCTGGCGCAAATATACCAAGGTAGCTTCCAGCCATCGCAACCCCCACTTCGGCCCACTTGCGCAGCACCATTATTTCGTTCCGGCCAGCGCAACAGCACCATTATTTTGTTTGGCTGGCGTGGGATGCACTCCATTTTGTATATTGTACCACCTGCAAAGTTGCACATTGTAAGTGCCACCCCAGGGCAGAGATTTACAGCCCCACCACAGCCGGTCCCATATTCCAGGGCTGTAGTAGTCACACTCACAGGACTGACCTATTGCAGCTCCTCCACCCATGTGCACTGTCCATTGCGGACGCTAGCTCGGCCCCCTGCAAACTCGTCTCTTGAGCGCTTGCTGAAGCGGTGTGGGAAACTTCGGCCGGGCTCCTCGAGACGAGAGTTTGCAGGAGGCCGATGTTGCAGGCGCTTTCTCTTAGGCCTCCCACCCGGAGGTCTTACAGGAGGAGAGATGTAGGCCCGAAAGGCAGCTGAACCTTTCCGCCCCCCAGGCAGCCGTTCGGCTGAGTGTGGCGAGTTTTTGTTCTTACCTTCCTGTTCCAGCTTGTGTGGCTTGCACCGCTATACTCAAGGTGAAGTTTGGGCTCGCCCTTAAGAGTGGGGGCTGGGCGGGGTGATGTTGGGCGGTGCAGCCTTGTGTTCCCGTGCGCGGGCTGGATTAATTGCTCTTGGCCATATCCAGCCTAGGGACCCAAGATTTCTCCACGGACCACCAAAATTTTCTCACTGACCACAGTTTGGTTACCTGTGATCTACAGGGATTTCACTCACCCTTGCCAGGGTGATGTAAATAAGATTCTCTCATAGACATCAAGCTGCAAAATACCATATTTTGGAAGGCATTTTACCTTTACCCTTACCTTACCTTACTTTACTTCTATTGGTTATGTTTGATAATGATATGATAATGATTTTGACCCTGAGCATTGTATCAATTTCTGCTAGCATGATGCTAGCATGCACCTACACATTTTCTCTCTCTTTTTCTTGTCCCATCTCCCCCTCCTTCTCCCACTTGTATGTAATACAAATGCACACTTTTTCCCTCTTTGAAAAGAAAGGAGAGACCAGGAGGGATAAATTAGCTTACTTTCATTACTGAATTGAAAAAGTTCTCATTTTTTTTATTCACTACCAGTGATTTTTCAATGGTTATGTTTATGCTATACCCATAATTACAATGAATGCTTTCAGTGAAAATAACAGACACTAATAATGTCATTGCATTCTTTTGTTCCTAAAAAAGAGACTGGAGGAGTAAAAATGTAAATATCATAAGCTCTTAAGAAAATTCATAAGAAAATTTGTTGATATAAAAATCTGAAATACAAGCATAGAAAAGAAAAATAGTTTATACTTACGAATATGGGAATGTGCCAGGAGGAAGATTTTCCCAGGGTGATTTTTTTTTAGAAAAAAAGAATTTGAGTGAAAAACTAAACACGCTGGTTTTCTTCTTTTCTAGGTTCTGTATTTTGAAACTGCTTACACATAAGAAATTTGCAACACAGTGTCCACTTTGCAATGCCAAAGTCACTAAAAGGTAAATCCCTTCAAGCACAAAATATATTCCACTTGTTAGGAGACCAATGGATAAAATGCTGAATTGAATATGGCCAATCTCAGAAAGACTAGAGCAGTGATGGCGAACCTATGGCACGCGTGCCACAGGTGGCACGCAGAGCCATATCTGAGGGCACGTGAGGTGTTGCCTTATGTCAGCTCCAGCGCACGCATGTGCGCTGGCCAGCTGATTTTCGGCCTTTTTGGCCATTTTCGCTCTCCCCAGGCTTCAGGAAAGCCTCCTGAAGCCTGGGGACGGCGAAAACAGCCCAATGGGCCAACTGGAAGTTCACTTGTGTGCGTCACCCCCAGCCTCCTTTTCGCTGTCAGAGATCTTCAGGAACTTCTTTGGCTTTGGACAATTGCAGCCAGGCCTCTCACACCTCGGCCCATTTGTTCTGCAGCTGGGAAGGCTTTCCTGAAGGCCTCTGCAGCCGATAACAGAGCTCCAGATTGATCTTGAACTCTGGTTATTGGCTACACAGGCCTTCAGGAAAGCCTTCCCAGCTGCAGAAGAAATTGGCCAAGGTATGCGAGGCCTGCTTACAACTTTCTGAAGGTAAGTAGTATGGCAGCTCCACTTCCGTTTAGTCTCTGAACTTCCGATTGGCCCGTTGGGCCATTTTTCTCCATCCCCAGGCTTCAGGAGGCTTTCCTGAACTCTGGGGAGAGCGAAAAACAGCCCAACAGGCCTACCGGAAGCTTCAGTGAGGCCTGTGCGCATGTGCGGGAGGGGATAGTGCGGGGTTGTGCACATGCACAGAGAGAGGGAATTGCATTATGGGTGTGGGCACCAGCGTGCACGCTATCACTCATGCGCATACCCTTTTGACACCCGAGCCAAAAAAGGTTCGCCATCACTGGACTAGAGTACTCACTATTCAATTGCTAACACCGATCTGTGCAATGAGGGCATTGATGTAAAAGGGTTGCAAATATTTAAAGCTTGCAGAAAAAGTTACTATAGTGTATTGATAGCAGCTCCATCTAACATTTGTTGGCTTGTTTCAGAAGTCTGAGGGACGATATCTATCTTAAGGAAGTAATCAAAGGAATTCTAGAAACCATCCATGCTTTTGAATGCGATACTGGACTGAAGTGTAGGTATTGTGCCTTACCATAAACTTCATAGAAGGTTTTTTACTAACTTTTTTGTGATGCTGAATTGCACAACTGATCTTTCTGTTTTGATTTCCACTTGTTGATTTAAAATTCTAAATTATACTATCTATAAAGTTTGCATCTTCTTCAGCCCTTGCTTCAGCCTCTGAAACAGGTAATATATCTAATGCTACTCTGATTTTTGAGACTACTGAACC
This sequence comes from Diadophis punctatus similis, assembly GCA_023053685.1. Lineage (NCBI taxonomy): Eukaryota > Metazoa > Chordata > Lepidosauria > Squamata > Dipsadidae > Diadophis > Diadophis punctatus. The sequence continues at coordinate 875,067 of JALIGW010000008.1, read as the reverse complement.
TTCAAACTCTTGCTATCGACTATTCTGGCTATGTCAATGAATGCTGAAATCTGAAGTATCTGGAGATCATTAGGTTGGCCTACTCATGCTCTAATATATTTAGTAGTAGTATCAGAAGTGCAGCTTCCATATATCTGGTTCAAAGACCATGATTGGATTTGTTGTTTTGAAGCTCTGGCACTTTTTTTTGGGTTCGTTTTCCTTTCCTTTTTTTAATTGATTAAGATCCAAGTTTGGATGGTGTCTAAAGACACAGTCCAATTGATGGAAGCATTTCGCAACTAAGAATGAGTATGTCTTTTAGGTTTTATATTTTAGAAATATATTTATTAAAAGTATTGCTATGATAAAAAAATAGCTTGTATTCTGCAAATGTAGATTGATTTTCTTTGCTACTGCTAAAAGCCTCACTCCCAAATTTAAATCAGAAGAATCACTAGAATGTTTGCATTGTACCGTTCCATGTGCATGTGCATTTTGATTTTAAGTACACCAGAGCACAGTGATTTTAAAATAAAAAAGCTAAACATAATTCAGTCAACTAGTATAAAATGCCTGGCAAACAAACATGCTTTGACTTAGTACTATAATTTTAATACCAGTGGCATCTCAATAAGGAGATAGTCCACAGTTATGAATCTTTATTATATAAAGGAACCACTAGAGGAAGCAAAACCTGGGGTTTATTGCTGTCTCTTCTCTTATCCCAGCTGCAAATGAGAGGTTGCATTAAGCGGGTATCTCACATACAACAGCTGCCTCATCAAAGTTATCTCATCTGTAGAGGCCACTTTTGCCCCTCATCAATAGCTGAATATCTTGACAGCAGTCTATCTTGTTCAGCTTCAAAGTGAGTGATGTTGTTCTGGCCCTAACCTGGCAAAGAAGAGGCCTAGGACAGTTAAATTTACCTCTCCGTTGCTCATTAGTCATCTTGCTTAAGTCTCAGGTTTAATGCTAAGGATTCTTGTGATAGCTTTTTCTGAGGGCTTTCAACACACACACACACACACACACACACACACACACACACACACACACACACACACACACCTCTGAACAATGGAATATCCCCAAGACGCTAAGGATTCTTGTGATAGCTTTTTCTGAGGGCTTTCAACACACACACACACACACACACACACACACACACACACACACACACACACACACACACACACACACACACACACACACACCTCTGAACAATGGAATATCCCCAAGACTTCATGTTCAGCATAACAAGTAAGTAGCTGTTTCAATGTATCATTATCCAATGCATATAGAATTATTTATAGAATACAATTCTTTATTGGCCAAGTGTGATTGGACACACAAGGAATTTGTCATTGGTGTACTCAGTGTACATGTGTATGACAGATGACACTGCTGACATGGATTTCTTAAGTGAAAAAGAATTTGGTGATATGAAAATAGGGCATTCCTTTGCCATGGTTAGATTATTTTCTGCTGAAGCTCCCCCCCCCCCGCCCCTGTTTTTGAGTCAGAAGGGACTTTTGACAACCACATGGGAAAGTCTACCTTTCTCGATAACATTTTTCTGGAATGGTTTGCCTTCTTCCTAGGACTTAAAGAGAGTGACTTAATCCAAAGTCATTCAGCTGGCTTTATACCTAAGACACAACTACTCCAAACTTGTTAAAATTGTCTAAATTTTAATTCTAAAATTGAAAACTAATAAATACTATCTAGAGGATTTTCCAGTTAGTGTGACAGGAATACCTGTGAATGCCTTGGTCAACCCACTTGTTCTCTCCCTCTTTAACAAACTTCTATAGTTCAGAGCTGTGGTCTAAGAAGCAAGTGAGATGAAACTAGACTGTAGATAGAGGAATATTCATACCCAATGAGACCAGACATAGGAGTTTACTCATTGGAAGGGAAGATAATGAAGACTTGTCCCAAAGATGCTTTTTTCAGGAGGCAACTGATCTTTCTTGTTTATTTGTTATTTGAAGACGTTTCGCTTCTCATCCAAGAAGCTTCTTCAGCTCTGACAGTATAGTGGGGAATGGAAGGATCTATATGCCTTGCAGACAGCTGGTAATTTGCATCCTTACAGAGGGTCCTTGAAGCACTTGTAGGTTTATCTGTTTTCTCAGGGTCACCTGAGTAGTGCTCCTGGTTCCTGTAGGCTGCAATTTTTCTTCTGGAAATACATTCCTACTCCCACACCATTCAAAGGGTGTTCATCCCAAATTGTATAACTAAAAATTGGTAGAGATTCTCAATCATCCAGGTCATGGTTGTCCCAAAAGTGCTTTTTCAGGAGGCAACTCAACTTTCTTGTTTTTTCTTTTGAAAAGTAGTTGTCCCATCTTTGGGACAACCATGACCTGGATGACTGAGAATCTCTATAGAATAATAAAGACTTGCTTTTCTATCTTCATTCCATTTAATATGTAAAAGATAATCTGGCTCAGCCCAGAAAATTTCAGACTCATTAAAAGTAGCTATTATCAGTCAACTCTTAAGAAACCTAGCCTGCATCTAGACAATATAAACATTTATATAGACTGGCTGCTTCTATTTCCATGCTGGGCATGGTTAATAATTGCATGAGACATAGAGTTTCTGATATAAAACTTTTCCCATAGCTATTTATATCTGGCTTCAGGCTTAGTTTTGTAATAAATTGATGAGAAGAATCGCCCCATGGTTATTTGGGATGTCTCTGTAGCTTTTGATTATAATAGCCTCCTCAGTTAAAAATTGCAGAAACTACATCATAGTGCAGGGGTCCTCAAACTTGGCAACTTTAAGACTTGTGGACTTCAACTCCCAGAATTCTCCAGCCAGCTATGGAGCCAGCTATGCTGGCTGGAGAATTCTGGGAGTTGAAGTCCATAAGTCTTAAAGTTGCCAAGTTTGAAGACCTCTATCATAGTAGGTCTGCTGCTGCTTGGAATTCTGATTACAGAAAGTGGTCCTGGGAAAGTTACCACTCTGCATAAGTACCATCCCTTGTGCTTTTTAATAGAATGTACAAAATTTAACACTCAGTTCTTCTGAAATATGATAATCTGGCTCATTTGTAAGCGGCCCGGTAGTTTAAGTGACTTCTCTAAATTAGTTCATACTGTTGCAGATTGTTCGTGTTTAGGAAATTAACTTTCAAAAATGGTAGAATAAGCATTTTGACATAACTTACAGGAGAAATATGTTTCAGAATTTTAAGCCAAATACTCTCACATGATATGCACATGTGGTGTTTCTATGTGTGTGTGTGTGTGTGTGTATCTTTGTGTGTGTGTGTGTGTGTGTGTGTGTAGATATAGATACACACACACAGACATGTATATATCTGATTACCAGGGTCCCTAGAAGTTGAGATCAAAGCCACTTTATTCTTATTCCTATAACCAATATCACTGACTAGATTCTGTTAATAGCAGTGGAAGAATAATGTTCTTTCTTGATTCACAGGAAATAGAGTAGGATTTCAGGCACCCCAGTTTCTCAGTTGTGAATTTTAAATCGTGAGAACTCGTTGCTTCTATAAAATTGTATTTAAAAGATTGCATAAATCAAAGTCCTTTAAAAATCATCCCATAAACTGTAAAATCTACACCTACGACAACTATTATGTTTCAGGGTAAAATTCTATTTTTCTCAATTTCAGGTGATTTGTGTCACCCCAAGAAAGTGATAGAAACTGTTTCTGCTTCATCCACATGTCAAGAACAACTGATTATTAACAGTAAGGGATATAGAGATAGATCGAAATATATGAAGAAAGAAGAAAAGAGAAATACAGAATCGGTAATAACATTTTTCCTTTCTTTTTCCTACATATTAATTTGTGACATTGCCCTCCCAATTGTTAACTTATTGGTTCACTTTTATTTTCATTTGAGAAGTTATTGCTTAAATTGAACAGACTGGGAAAGTACACAAATAACTCCTTTTGCAATAGCTTCATTTCAGAAATTTCTGAAAGAAAAGCTGTGCTGCTTGCTTTGAAATGTATTTAATTGTGATTGAAATTACTGCTGTAAGGACTCTATAATTCAGAAAAGCTGCAATAAAAAATTACAATAAGAGACTGTAGAATAAATATCAGACAAATAGCCTTGACCATAAAGAATCAATTTGTTTCCCTGATTCTTGTTCTCCCATCTTCTGTGTACTGATCTGACTTTTAAGCTTGGGGGAGGGGGTTCTGTTTTCGCTGGCAGTGGGCTATCAGAACAAACTAAAAACAAATGTTTCCCCTTTTGCATTTGAGCATGCAAGAAGGGACAGGAAAGGAGAAAGAGAAAGAGGAAAGAGAAAGAGGAAGATGGGAAGAGAGCAAAGAAGGAAAAATAAGAAAAGAGGGGAAGGAAGAAGAAAGAATGAAGACTGAAGGAAAAAGACAAGAAAGAGGGAAGGAAGGAGATTATAATGAGAGTGAGGGAGGGTCTCAGAGAAGTCCTGCCTTAGCACTTGTCCAGCATAGGTGCCCCCGACACAAGTGACATCGAGCTGGCCACGCCCATCCCCGGCCCTCCATGGTCAAACACAACCCCTCAATGAAATCAAGTTTGACATCTCTGCTCTACAAAATACAAGTCTTGGCCCTAAATATTTCGGCCTCCCCTCCCTTAATGGCAACCCCGAGATGGCTCAACAGACAACTAACGGTGTCTTTTGCTTACCTTCCAGATGCCATCTCCATGATAGAGGGAGCCGCCTGTCAAACCCTGAAATGGCAAGCCTCCGGCGAGCCGTCTCGGGGTTGCCATTCAGGGAGGGGAGGGTGCAGGGGCGTGACTGGGAGCCGTGCTGATCAGCTGGAAGGCGGCAAATGGAGCGGCCTTGCTGATCAGCTGGGAGGTTGCAAATGGAGAGGCTATGCTGATCAGCTGGGAGGCGGCAAATGGAGTAGCTGTGCTGATTAGCTGGGAGGCCAACGGCGAATAGATCAATTAGGCATGGGGCACAGGGTGGAGACCAGAGGTGGGTTCCTACCAGTTCAGACCGGTTCTATAGAACAGTGATGGCGAACCTTTTTTTCCTCGGGTGCCGAAATAGGGCGTGTGTGCGCTATTGCACGCACGTTCGTGCCCACACCCATAATTTAAAGCCCCTCACTTGCTCCACCCTCCTGCACATGCGTGCGCGACCCCCTACTCCCCCATTTCCCGACTTCCAGTGGGCCCGGTGGGCCCATTTTTCACCCTCCCCAGGCTCCAGAGGCTTTCTTGGAGCTTGGGGAGGGCAAAAACGCTCCCCCCTGCCACCCTGGAGGCCCTCCGGAGGCCGAAATCGCCCTCCCAGAGCCTCCACGCGAGCCAAAATCAACTGGCAGGCACGCACATGCGCACTGGAGCTGAGTTAGGGCAACGGCTCGCGTGCCGGCAGATATGGCTCCGCGTGCCACCTGTGGCACCCGTGCCATAGGTTCGCCATCACTGCTATAGAACCATTAGTAACTTGGCGGCCTGGATCGCTGGAACCAGCAGTGACCCAGGCCTGCCACGCCCCTGAGACGTTCTCACGGCGCCAGCTTGTTTTTTTGCTTCTGCGCATGCACAGAAGCTTTTTTTAGTACTGTGCATGCACAAAGCGCGCGGGCGGTGTCCCCCTGAGCGAACTGGCAGTAGGAGAATCCGGAACTCACCCCTAGTGGAGACACTGATCCCCGTGTGGAGAAGCAGCTGGGCGTCTGAGCTGATTGGCTGGGAAGCAAAGCGCCGATCAGCTGCAGCGCAGAGAGCAGGCCAGTAACTAAGTGTCGGCCTAGACGCGGCCGAAGATTTCAGGCTGTTTGTGGCGTCCAGAAGCCGAGAGGGTGGGTAGTTGCATGTAAGGGGATTTAAGATGTGGTGGAAAAGCCATGAGCAACGCTCACTCAGTGCTGGGTTTCCAAGCTTTCCAGGTTAAAATGCTTCAAACAAAAACTGTATTGCTTGTGGTTTCTTGGTGCTGGGTACACGGAACGTGACAACTGTATTTTACACCTAATATACACACAGTATATATTGATGCTAAGCTAAGAAATATTTTGTTAGCTTATACCAACCATCTTTCAGTGGTAACCAGTATCAAAAGGGTATGTAGGAAATGGCTAGGCTAAATGGCTAGCTAACACTGTTTTTATTGTTTTGCTATTTTATGTTATTAACATGTTTTTAAGCGTCTGATATTAAAGTCATAGCCAATGAACTATGATTATTAGGGAAATTGTAAATGGAGTTAATGATTAATTAAATCTACCGGTATTAAAGTTGGAATGCTGCTCTATGTCTGTAATAGAGATAGAGATAGTTGAAGAACTATTGCAGGAATTAAAGGAGATGAAAGGATTCTACTTGCCTCTAAATGTCTGACATGACCATTTAAGTAACATTTTGTTGTGGTTCTTTAGATGCTAAAATCTATCTGGAAAGAAAACAGGCAGCAAATACATGGTGCTATATCGCTATTATCTACTCACTCACCCACATATTTCAAACTACAGTGCTCCTCATATTTCATGTTTTTCCCCCTCTAGGTCAAACTATTTGCATGTGACACTTCTTTTCATTTTGCCATAGAAAAATTGAGAAGTTCTGCAAATATCAAATATATATATTTTAAAAACTTCTATAGTAAAATTGGGCAATGCAGGGTCTTAAAGGAACACTATTTTAATAATATTATTCTTTAATAAGGTTTTGTTTCTTTGGAAGGGTGATGACTCCAACTTGCCACAGTACAATGAAAATGAAACAAGATATTCCCTCAGAAAGAAAAGAAATTCTAGTAAAACTATGGTTTTGGAAATTGATAAGGAACACAGTAAGTAGTGGTAGTACAGATAGTCTCACTAGTTTGCTTAGTGACCATTCAAAGTTATAATGGCACTGAAAAAAGTGACATATTACCATTGCACATCCCCATGGTCACCTAACAAATGTGTCAAGAAAAGTCATAAATTGTGGCAAAACTCAATTAACAAATTTCTAACTTAGCAACGTTAATTTTGTGCTCAGTTGTGATCATAAATTGAAGACTGCCTGTAAAAATGCTTTTATTCTGTGTAGATTAATTTTAAGGCACCATGGTCTTTGATCTTCTTAAATCATCTTCCTGTTTTATTTCCTTCCTCTTTTTTCTAGTATTTTCTAATAATATGATGCAATTAATAATGCTAATAACATTATTAGTGTTCCACCTGGCCAAAGCTACTGGAAAGATGCAGCTTGTGAGGGAGCAGGCTGCTCAGAATAATGGCCAGCACCTTGCTGCTTTCTGTCCTGTCTCTTTTAAGCCTTTCCCCAGCCAGCACAGCACCGTTAGCTATAAAAGCTTTGATAAGAAACAGTTGCCTGTGGTGATAGTGCCTGTGAGGAAGAGAAGCAGGTACAAATAGTTACAAGTAGTAGTAGGACTTATAAGTAGTAGTTGGAAGAGGAGGAGTGAGTAGCAGTGGGGAAGAATGGTGTAGGGAGTAATAGCAGTGAATGCTTGTTTGTGTGAGGTGTCTAGGAAGCTATGTGGTTGTTGACTCTGGATCCCATTATATTGAGTATATTGAGTATCCATTTCACATGTCCCAGAGGTGTTTTTCCAAAAGGCAACTGGATTTCCTTAGTCCCCCCCCCCCGAAAATGTTTTGCTTCTCATCCAAGAAGCTTCTTGAATGAATGATGGGGAATAGAAGGATTTGTGGAAGGATCTGAGTGCAAAGAATATAAATCCTTCCATTTTTCACCATTCAGTCAGAACTAAAGAAATTTCTTGGATGGTGCTGGGGGACTTTAATCTGCCATCACCCGGCGAAGCCTCGGGGGCAGTCCAGGAGTTCATGGCTTCCATGACAACCATGGACCTAACCCAAGTAGTTCAGGGTCTGACTCATGAGGGTGGTCACACACTTGACCTTGTGTTTCTCTCGGGGCAGTGGAGAGATGATCTGGGGCTAAGGGGTTTAGTCACAGTACCCTTGTCGTGGTCAGATCATTTCCTTCTGAGGTTGGATTTCATGGCACCACGCCTCCACCGCAAGGAGGTGGGACCGATTAAGTGGTTCCGCCCCAGGCGCCTAATGGAACCCGACGGATTCCAAAGGGAACTTGGGGAAATACCTGAATCCCTGGTACACAGTTCATCCGAGTCCCTGGTCGCCGCCTGGAATCAGGCGGCGGCGGGGGCTCTGGATCGGATTGCGCCTTTGCGACCTCTCCGTGGAAGTGGATCCAGGAGGGCTCCTTGGTTTACTGAGGAACTCCGGGAGATGAAGCGCCACAAGAGACGTCTAGAGCGACGATGGAGATCTAGTAAAGCTGAGTCTGACCGGACACTTTTAAGAACTTTCATTAAGTCTTACTTAGTGGCGATAAGGGCGGCAAAATGCTCGCATTTTTCCGCTCTTATTGCGTCCGCTGACTCCCGCCCAGCCACCCTGTTTAGGGTGACCCGCACCCTTCTTGCGAAGGAGGAAGGCGGAGACCCCTTGCAGGGTAGAGCTGAGGAATTTTCTCGGTTTCTGGTGGATAAAGTCACTCAGATTCGGACAGACCTGGACTCTGATTAGGCAGTATAGGCCGAGATGACTGGGGTAGGTCTTAGTCCGGTTATATGGGATAGGTTTGAACCGGTGACTCCTGAGGATGTGGACAAGGCCATAGGAGCTATGAGCTCCGCCACTTGTTTATTGGACCCGTGCCCTTCCTGGCTGGTTTCGGCCACCAGGGAGATGTCACGCGGCTGGCTCCAGGCGTTGGTCAACGCTTCTCTGAGAGAGGGGTCCGTCCCGCAGCCCTTAAAAGCTGCGGTGGTGAGACCCCTCCTCAAGAAGCCTTCCCTGGACCCGGCGGATTTAAAGAACTTCCGTCCAGTCTCCAACCTTCCCTTCGCGGGGAAGGTTGTTGAGAAAGTGGTGGCACTCCAACTCCTACGACTGTTGGATGATACTGATTTTCTGGATCCCTTTCAATCTGGTTTCAGGCGCGGCTACAGTACGGAAACGGCTTTGGTCACCCTGATGGATGATCTCTGGCGAGCCCGGGATGGGGGTCACTCCTCTATCCTGGTGCTACTTGACCTCTCAGCGGCCTTCGATACCATTGACCATGGTATCCTTCTGCGTCGTCTCGGAGAGGTGGGAGTGGGCGGCACTGTTTTGCAGTGGTTCTCCTCCTTCCTCTCTGACAGGACGCAGTCGGTGCTGACAGGGGGGCAGAGGTCGAGCCCTAGGCCCCTACTATGTGGGGTGCCGCAGGGTTCGGTCCTCTCGCCCATCCTGTTTAACATCTACATGAAGCCACTGGGTGAGATCATCCGACGACACGGGGTGAGGTATCAGCAATATGCTGATGATACGCAGTTGTACATCTCCACCCCGTCTCAATTTGGGGAAGCCGTAGACGTAATGGGCCGCTGCCTGGCCGATGTTAGGGTCTGGATGGGGAAGAACCGGCTAAAACTTAACCCTGACAAGACTGAGTGGCTGTGGATATTGCTTCCTAAGGACTTGACCAATTGTCCCTCCTTGGTTCTTGGGGGGGAGAAATTAGCTCCCTCAGAACGGGTCCGCAATTTGGGTGTCCTCCTAGACCCACAGCTAAAATTGGAGCAACATCTTTCAGCTGTGGCTAGGGGGACCTTTGCACAAGTTCGTCTTGTGCACCAATTGCGACCCTACTTGGAGAAGGAGGCACTTCTCACAGTCGCTCATGCCCTTATCACCTCACGGCTGGATTACTGCAATGCGCTCTACATGGGGCTATCCTTGAAGAGTGTCCGGCGACTGCAATTGGTGCAAAATGCAGCTGCGCGAGCTGTGGTGGGTGTACCTAGATGCACCCACGTAACACCTATTCTCCGCCAGCTGCATTGGCTGCCCATTAGTCTCCGGATCCAATTCAAGGTGTTGGTCGTTACCTTTAAAGCCCTACATGGCTCAGGGCCAGGTTACCTTCGGGACCGCATCCTGCCGCATACCTCCCTACGACTGGTTAGGTCCCACAGAGCGGGTCTCCTCCAGGTCCCATCGACCAAGCAATGCCGGCTGGCGGGGCCGAGGGGGAGAGCCTTCTCTGTGGGAGCCCCCTCCCTTTGGAACCAGCTCCCTCCAGAGATCAGGACTATCCCCACCCTGCTGGCCTTCCGTAAAGCGATAAAAACTTGGCTCTTCCGGCAGGCAGGGTATGAATGAAAGTTATTTTAAATCTGGATAGTATTTTAACATGGTTTTTTAACAAAATTGTTTTTTACTTGTTATGTTTTCTATACATGCTGTGAGCCGCCCAGAGTCCCTCGGGAGTTGGGCGGCATAGAAATTTTAATAAATAAATAAATAAATAAATAAATAAATAAATAAATAAACTTTTCGTGGGGGTGGGAAACAAAGTCCAGTTGCCTTTTGGAAAAGTACCTTTGGGACAACCATGACGGGGATGATTGAGAATCTCCAATAGACAACCCATAACATAGCTGAACTGTGATTTATAAGTCTTTTGTTACATTCAGGTCCAGTATGACAGCCATTACAGGCACCAGTTCTCTTGCTCTCTCTCTCTTACTCTATTATAAGGGTCTGTTACCTCTTCTATTTGCCTATCCCTTAATTTACTCTGTGAAGTTGTCTGATTTCTCTACTCCAGCATTGCCACCAACTGTTCCACTCATATGTTGGGATTTCAACTCCTATGATCATTACAGGAGATATGGTCCCAAATCAGTTGAAGAACAAGTTGAGGATGGTTGCTGTAGCCCATATCCTACCAAAATTGACTTTTTCTCTTCCCTGTTCCAGGTGCACTGTTCACATTCCAGCATATAGCTTTGATTTAAATGTTTTTGATAATTTCTAATTTGGTTAACTTGGATTTAAAGAGATATTTGCTGGAAAACATTGACCTCTGAAATAGAATATTTGACAAAACATTAGCCTCTGAAAAGGAATTTTTAACAAAAAAAGCCATTAGCCTTTGAAAAAAGTGGCTGTGATCCTGCTTTATTTAAGTGATAACACGTATTTGAATCCTCTTTCTGCAAAATATGCTAATTGCAAACTTTGCTCATCTAAGGATCAGTCTCATCTGAAGATACCTTTCAGGAAGAGAACATAGTCAGCTGGTAAGTTAATGTTCACTCGAGTTGTTTCGTTTGCATATTTTGGGATGTCAGAAATGTTATTAAATACTGGATAGGGTGCCTATTAAGGAGATATCATATTCTTTATGTCATGAAAAGACAATTTCTGAAAAAGAGGCAGTGGCTTTTTTTGTGACAAGAACTTCTGAGAACATGTATTTTTTTCCACTTTATCTAGGAATTTTATAAACATGTGGAAAACATGTTTATGTGATTATATTGCTTAGGAGGTTTGCTTGAACATAAAGGACATTGACTGCTAATCCTACTGGGTAAAATTAATGCTAAGCTTGACTAAATCTGGTCACAATTTACTAGTTCAGTATTTATGTACATTTTCTAAACATGCCAAAGTAATTTGGATATTATTGGCAAATTCCAGACAATGAGCTCCGGTTATTTAGGAGATGCTATTTGCTTTTTACTTTTTCACTTGTATTCTTTCTGAAACAACATTAAAGAATGAGAATATGATTAAATGGTATACAGTAGAAAGATACAAAGAATCTCTTCATTTTTCTGAAGGAAGAAATTCCCAGAGAAGCAGACTAATAGAACTTCCAGCCCAATAAAGGCTGGTGGGAGGTCCTCTTTTCCTAGTCACAAAATATGGAAGTGCCATCAATATCTTACCTGGTATTGTTTAGTTGTTTTTTTTTTACATAGGATTCATGGTTGAGTATATGAACTTTTCATGATTCATGGTTGAGTATATGAACTTTTCAGACCTTTAATTTTCTAGAATTTTTGTTCATTCTTTTTTACAGCATGGATTTGGAAAGTCCTTCCTCATGTCAAGTTGACAAAGACTACATTATGAATCAGAGCCAAAGCTCTTGCCACATAGAGCATCCTGAAACAAGTGCCAAAAATGAGCCATCCATAAATATAGGTGAGAGTGTTTCCCGGTAGATGGTTTGGTTTATTGGTAACATATACTAAATACAGCAGTCCAAATAATACACAATAGTCAGCTGAGTTGCATTTTTATAGGTGGCCATTTTTTATGATATGCAAAAGTAGTATGCGGGGGATTGAACTTGGGCATGCAAATCAGTTTATTCCTAACATTGCCGAGCAAACGTACTTCCCTTCTTAACTCCATGTATCACACATTAGTCAAGAATTGTCCTAATACTCCAGGATAATGCATATGGAGTCATAGTGTTTCTATTAATCTCTGTATTGACAAATTTAGAATTGGCTAGACAGATTCCAAAGAAGAACACCAAGAGATGCCAGAGCTTTAGTATAGCTTTAAAAAGGTTTAAGAAATTGCCCTTTAATACTGACAATGTTAGGAGGATACAATCCTAATCAGCTGGGTGACTCTTAATGGTAAGGAAAGTTCATGTTACAGAATTTGACTCAAAAAAACCCTGAAAAAAGACATAAATCTCTTTTTCTCCCATTTCGTGCCTTTTTGAAAACTTCACATTGGTTCTGGGATAATTAGCAAGGGAGAAATCAATGTTTGTATTTACACTCTTTAGAAAGGAAGAGATTACAAGACAGTAAGCAAACTTACAATGGGGAGTACACATTAAAAGAAATACCTTGGCAACATGTTCCTGGCTGTTTAGGATACAAAAGGGAAGCCATGCCAATATTAGATGGCAGTGCAAACTAGCCCTGTATATTAATTAATCTCTCAATGTTCAAACAATCTCTCTCTTCTGGGAAGGAGAAAAAGAGAGAAGAAAATACAAAAAAATACAATCCGGCACAGGACACACGGCAGTAGCCACGCCTTCTGAAAGAGAAAGAAAAGAAACTTAAAATGGAATATAGAACACCATGACAGAAAATAATAATATTGGATTTAATTATCACAAATCTGCCTTTAAATTAGAGTCACCCTTGTGGTCACAGTAATTTGTCACTCTTAATCCTTGCATCCATTGTTTGCTTCTTAATTGTTGGTCCAGTGTTAATTTTGGTGTTAATTTCTGCTCGTCATGGTGAGATGTTTCTATCTTTTTGTTTCCTTTTTGGCTTTTAGACAGATGGCCAATTTGTTTGAATGCTAGGCTTCCAGGAATTCCCTAGCAGATTTGGAATTGGCTTGCTATAGGATGCTCAGTTTCTCAATTGAAACTATGGTTAAGTCTGTCCTTGTGTTGTGAAATCTATATATATAAAAGCCAAATACCACTCACTCATCTTGAAATCTCCAGAACTGTAAAGCCTACAAACTTGAAACTTGGCACGTATGTTCCTCTTGGCTTCTAGGTGCTTGCTAAGAAAGGATTTTTTAAAATAACCATCAAATCATTAGTATTTCTTATACAGTATTATATTAAGTAACATGCTCTGATGCTAAGGAGTTAAACTTTCTTCTCCCCCTCCCCACCTGAAAAGAACTCTGTTCCAACTGCCAGTTGCCTTATGTTATCAATCTCTGATGCTACCCCTTCCCTAAACCGGACGTGGCCAGCGCGTGACTCATCCGGTCTGCGGGTTGGGACATTCTACTCCCCCTCCCCACCTGAAAAGAACTCTGTTCCAACTGCCAGTTGCCTTATATTAACACGCTCTGATGCTAAGGAGTTACACATTTTACATAAATTTTCAAGCTTTACGTGTCAATGTATCAAGCCCGATCATAACTACTCCTTAATTTTCAAGCTTTAACTGTCAATTTATCAAACCCGATCACATAGTTTCGTAGCAAAGCACAGGTATCCAGCTACTAGTACCTTTATATCTCTCTAAGTTATATATCTGCAGTAGAAGTATAAAAGTGGTTTGATCTTGTGGAATATAATTAATGAATTATAAACATGCAGTGAATTGAGGTTGTAGGTTTAATTATCAATGAAAGAGATAAAATAGAACTCACAGTTTATGAAATGGTGTCACCTCAATAGAAATTCATAGATAAGTGATACTCCATGGTAATGGAGAACCAGACATGAATTCTGGGGAAAATTGTGCAACATTCTGAATAAGATCTAGAAAGCAAGACAAATATTCTGTTAGATGATATGAGTGAATAGATGAGATAAGAGAATACAGAAGATGCAATTGGGTTACTTCCCTAATAAATAAAAAAGTGGGCAGGTCCAATCTTCCCTATTGGGTTACAGTGGTGGGGCTGCAGCTCAAGAGATCTGATGACTTCTTTCAGGATCAGGATAGATTGGTGTAACTTTCCTAGTTAATCATATTTTCTAAATGCTAGTTGGTATCATATATTTTCTAAATGCCAGAATAGTTACTTTTTACACTTTATGTTGTAGATCAGGGATCCCCAACCCCTGGGCTGTGGCCCGTTCAGAACCAGGCTGCAGAAACTCCATTTGTGCAAGTGGTGTGTGCATGTGTGCCCACCGCTTGCACAAATGGAGTTGCTTGCCTGCCGCTCATGCGGAACCATCCCCTCTTCCCTCCCAGTCCGGAAAGCCGGAAAAGTTGGAGACCGCTATTGTAGATGACTCATGGCATCATCGTAGTACACAAATTTTAAGAAAACACTGGATAACCACTTGTCTGAAGGGGTGTAGGGTTTCCTGCCTAAGCAGGGGGTTGGACTAGAAGACCTCCAAAGTCCTTTCCAACTCTGTTATTCTATATTGTAATATAATATAATATAATTACAGAGTTAAAAGGGACCTTGGAGGTCTTCTAGTCCAACCCCGTGCTTAGGCAGGAAACCCTACACTACTTCAAACAAATGGTTATCCAACACCATCTTAAAAACTTCCAGTGTTGGAGCATTCACAACTTCTGGAGGCAAGTTTTTTCCACTGATTAATTGTTCTAACTGTCAGGAAATTTCTCCTTAGTTTCCACCCATTGCTTCTTGTCCTACCTTCAGGTGCTTTGGAGAATAGCTTCGCTCCCTCTTGTTTGTGGCAGCCCCGAGATACTGGAACACTGCTATCATGTCTCCCCTAGTCCTTCTTTTCATTAAACTAGACATACCCAGTTCCTGCAACCGTTATTCATGTTTTAGCCTTCAGTCCAGACGTGGGTTCCTAATGGTTCGGACTGGTTCGCCCAAACTGGTAGCGACCCGCTGGTGACTTCATGATGACGTCACCGAACCGGATTGATCTATGCCGGTCCGTGGGTGCCGGCATCTTTTTAAAAAAAATTTCAATTTTTAATATTTTTTAATGTTTTTTTTTAAATTCCTTCTGAGCATGCACAGAAGCCAAGTTCCGGCACTGTGCATGCAGTCACCATTTTTTCCGGCTTTGGTTCCCCCCACCCAGATTTTTTGTTATTGCGCGCAAAGTGCACTTGCACCCCTGCGGCACGCCGGCGCGGGAGGGAGCGAACCGGCAGCGAGGTAAGTTGGAACCCACCCCTGCTCCAGTCCTCTAATCATCTTTGTTGTGCTTCTGTGCACTCTTTCTAGAGTCTCAATATCTTTTTTACATCGTGGCGATCAAAACTGGATGCAGTATTCCACATGTGGCCTTACCAAGGCATTATAAAGTGGTATTAACACTTCACGTGATCTTGATTCTATCCCTCTGTTAATGCAGCCTATAACTGTGTTGTCTTTTTTGGCAGCTTCTGCACACTGCTGACTCATATTTAGATGGTTGTCCACTAGATGGTTGTAAATCAACCAAAGCCATCCAAAACATCCCAAGTAAACCAAAAGACCAAGCAGTCCCAGAAGAAAAAAACAGGAATCAAACTCCCTAATTTCACAACACAAGGACAGACTTAACCATATGAAACTGAGAATCCTAGACCAAGTAATGTCCAAAACTGCTAGAGAATTCCTGGACACTGGAATTTAGATAAATTGGACATCAATAGGCATATAGTGATAAACAACTTCTATTTTCTATTCAAAAGAGACAAAAGCCAAAAAGAAAACAAAAAGACCAAAACATTTCCTCACTAGCAAGCAAGCAATACTCACGTGAGCAAAGATTAACATTATACCGACTGCTTAACACTGATGATGTTATCTACTTTGGTAATAAAACATCTGCAAGAAAACAAGTTCAGAGAGCATCAAAGATCCTATAGCTCAACCTTGAGCTACAAATATTATCTTCTATTGGTATGAATGGTATTTTTGGAATGAGAGAGACCAAGTATTGTTTATCACACATAATAATGAATCAAGCAGCAGAGAAGGATGAGATGAATGTGAGTAATAAATAGATTACATAAGCTGCCTCTAATTTGTTGACATTTTATTATTATTATTATTTTTTAGATATATGTGGAGCCTTAGAAGGGAGAAAACTAGGAAGCCGAGATGATACCAAAACTGTCAATGAAAACCTAGAAATTGTTGAGGAAAACATGACTGTCAAACAGCAACAGGATGTATCTTTTCTAGATTCCTGCATGGAACAATCTGGTTTTAGTTACCTACAGGATGATAGATCTTCCTCTTTCTGCAGGACGACTCAAGTACAATTGGCTGGTAAAGCCATGAATATGAATACAAATGAACAGATAGATAATGGAGAAAAAACTCTCACTGACCAACCTGCTGGAAATTTATCAGTTGTATGTGAAAATAGGGAATGCCAGTTACAGTCCCAGACTATGCCTGACATCTGTCTGAGTAAAAGTTCTGGGGGGAAAATGATTCAGGACATGAATAAAGTCAATGAGCGGTTTTCTAAAAGCAAGGAGATCCTTTCTTCTAATTCACTGGTGGATGGTTGCAGTGAAGAGCTTCTTCAGGCTCCAGATCCAGATTCCTCAGATTCTGAGAGCTCTGAACCGCTAAGAAAGGTATTCGTACAAAAGAGAACACCAATATTAGATTTGAACTATTTCGTTAAAAGACAGAATGTGAAAGCAACCGACAAGGAATTGGTTAGAAAAAGAGAAGATCCCGTTTTGGAAAACAGTGATCAAGCCTTTACTGTTGTTAAAAAATCCCCAGCAGAACAACGGGAAGCTGCTTTTTCAAAAATAGCCTTTGTTGAGGAAGCAGTGTCCATGTTGAAAGGAGATGGAGATAAACAAGCTCAGAGTGAATGCCACATGTTACCAGATTTGAGTCTAACAAATATGAAAAACAAAAGTAGTTATTTGAACAAGAGAAGTAAAGAATTAATCAAACCACTTAGTAAACTACAGGTGTTGAATAAAAGCCCTATGCTATCTGAGGAGACCAAGGAAGAACTGGATATTAAGGAGCGGAGAAAAATGAATCAAGACCAGAATCAAGTCAAACGGAACAGGAAGCTTCAGTTGTTCACAAAAGAAGCCAGGAGACAAAGTGAATCGACTAAGAGAAAAATAAATGAGAATGAGAGAGATGATACCAAAACTGTCAATGAAAACTTAGAAATTGTTGAGGGAAATGTGACTGTCAAACAGCAACAGGATCTATATTTTCTGGATTCCTGCATGGAACAACCTGGTTTTAGTTACCTACAGAATGATAGATCTTCCTCTTTCTGCAGGACGACTCAAGTACAGTTGGCTGGTGAAGCCATGAATATGAGTACAAATGAACAGATAGATAATGGAGAAAAAACTCTCCAATCTGCTGGAAATTTATCAGTTGTATGTGGAAATAAGGAATGTCAGTTACAGTCCCAGACTATGCCTGACATCTGTCTGAGTAAAAGTTCTGGGGGGAAAATGATTCAGGACATGAATAAAGTCTTTGAGTGGTTTTCTCAAAGCAAGGAGATCCTTTCTTCTAATTCACTGATGGATAGTTGCAGCGAGGAGCTTCTTCAGGATTCAGATCCAGATTCCTCTGATTCTGAGATCTCTCAACCGCTGAGAAAGGTTTCCGTACAAAAGAGAACGCCAATATTAGATTTGAACGATTTCGTTAAAAGACAGAATGTGAAAGCAACCAACAAGGAATTAGTTAGAAAAAGAGAAGATCCTGTTTTGGAAAACAGTGATCAAGCCTTTGCTGTTGTTAAAAAATCCCCAGCAGAACAACCGGAAGCTGCTTTTTCAAAAATAGCCTTTGTTGAGGAAGCAGTGTCCATGTTGAAAGGAGATGGAGATAAACAAGCTCAGAATGAATGCCACATGTTACCAGAATTGAGTCTAACAGATATGAAAAACAAAAGTAGTTATTTGAACAAGAGAAATAAAGAATTAATCAAATCACTTGGTAAACTGCAGGTGTTGAATAAAAGCCCTATGCTATCTGAGGAGACCAAGGAAGAAATGGATAATAAGGAGCGGAGAAAAATGAATCAAGATCAGAATCAAGTCAAACGGAACAGGAAGCTTCAATTCACAAAAGAAGCCAGGAGACAAAGTGAACCGACTAAGAGAAAAATAAATGTGAATGAGAGAGAACTGAAACAATCCATTTCTCTTTCAGAAACAATGCCATCTTCCTCTGTAAGAGAAGATGACACCTGTGTCCTGCAGGAAAATCCGAAGAACGCAAAGTTTTATTCAGATACCAGCATGATTGATAAGCTGCACCTATGTAATGTAGACTTGGCTAACCATGAAAAGTTTCCTCATGTGACTGGGACTGTAAAAGACATTCTGAATACTGAAGAAACTGCAGAGAGCCACAATGCAGATTCCCAAGACAGGAGCTCACACTTGCAGTTTCATCCTGGAAAAGTAGACCAAGCAGTTTCCAAGGATAAACAGGTCATGATGAATCAACTTGAGAAATATGCAATTTGTTCTGAAATAATACAGAGTGATGCGATTTGCACAGATAATTGCAAGTCCCCTGAAACCAACAATAAAGCTAAAGGGAGTTGTGAATTGAATCTGGAAACTGATGAGAGTGAACTAGATACAGGCTTCATGCAGAATATATTTGGCTGCTGCAAACGCCAGTCATTCTTGCTATGTCCAAATCCAGTAAAGGAATTGGCTTTGGATATTAAATATTTGCAAGGGCTAAGCCCTGACAAAGGGAATAAAGATGGAACAAGTGAAGAGAAATGTGATGTTTCTTGTGACGAGAATAAAAGTACCTTGAAAGTTCCATTTCCTGATTGTCCATCAATATCTCTACAATCAGTTACCAGAAATGAAGAAGATGGATGTCAACCAGAAAGTAAAAAGACAGTGGATGAAAAGAGACAGTCTCCAGGGTTAGAGAAAAAAACTGAAAGTCCAGATGATTGCATTGGAAGTTTGAATGTCTGGAAAAATAGCAATTTGCATGATACAAGTTTCAACCATATTAATAGGAGTAGTTCTGGTTCAGTCCACTTTCAAGAAGCAAAATCCACAGATATTGAAAACAAAAAAAAGAAACTGAATCCTCAGTCAGAATTAATGCAGCAACATTATTTAACTTCTCTACCATTGTTACTCGGATTCATCAATGCTGAAAAGAAGAACCCCATAGAAGAAAAGCCACTGAACAGTGACACAGAAAAAGCGGTTGATATTTCTAGCGCTGGTGAGATTAAGAGCATGATTCCCCAACTGAATTTAGAATGTTCTGCGAAAGAGCATCAGCATTTTGAACTGCTGTCAGAGACACCAGACAACTTGCTGGACCCACCTACCAAAAATAAAAGGGGTTCACCAGATCTTTGGGATAAGAATGACATCTTGGCCATGTCTGCTAAAATAGACAAGCACACCACTAGTAGGACAAACCTGGATAGCAAAAATAAATGCAGTTCCATGTTGAAGAGTCAGGACTTTGTTTTGACTGACCAGAAATTGCTACACAAGCTGCCATCCTCAGAAGAAGATTCCAGCGACGATGAAAAGCTTCCTTGTTTTCAGGCACTAATAAATATGCAAAGCACACAATTACATCCAGTAAAAGAGAAGGAGATACCAGTAGAGGTACTAGCATCAAAGAGCAGCAGAAGAAGTTGTTTCAAACACAAAAAGGAAGGTATCTGCCAAAGCCAGGAATCAGAATTATCTGTGAATTTATTTTCCTCTCAGTCAAATGTATCTGTGGACTCTGGCAAGGCTTGTAATTCAAAGGATTTAATCCCATTCTCTAATTCCAAAGATAAATTGCCCAGTCTCAGTGGGAATAACAAAGACATTTCACCTAGTGATAAAGTCTCTGTAGATGCCGAGCAACTAAAATGTGGGCAAGAAGAATATGCACATTCAGAATCCAATTTAGGTACAAAATTGCCATTGCAAGTATTACCTAGAATTGCTTTATTTTTTAAATACCTTTCTGCAATTTTGAATATACATTTCTAGCTCCAATGAGAGAAAAAAAGTATTCATCTTGATGCTTTTTTATGAATTAATCCAAGGATTCTCAAACTTTACTAGATTATGAATTCCTTACAAGTAGCACATAAATTTATTTTGCTCACCAAATAAAATCAAGGGAGGTTGGAGCAAGTAATAAATTACTTTTATTTTGTTACTTGTATTGCCGTATTTTTCAGTGTATAAGACACACTTCCCCCCCCCCAAAAAAGTGGGTGGAATTGCGTCTTATAGAGCGAATGTTGCCGAAGTCCTGCCCACCCGTCGGCTTCTGCCTCCCAGCAATTTGTCTCCTTACAGCAAACAGCCTGATTTAGCGCGAGCAGCTGATTGGAGGTTGAATCTGTGCGTCCCCGTGCCTCCCGTTTTCAGCATCCACGCATCCCGTTTTCGGCCTGTTCCAGGCAGCGGGGATCACCGCCGCCGCCTATCCCTACGGTCACGAGAGGCCAGGCGAGGCAAAGGATCCCTCGACATGAGTGGTGTTGAGTTGGCCATGCCCACCCATCACATGCCCACCCAACCATGCCTACACAACCAGTCATTAGAGCAGAGAACTGGTTGTTAAATTATTTGAATCCCACTACTGCTGTATCTAGGCAACCCTTTGGGTATTGCCCTCTGGGCTCCTATTACTATTGGTACAACCATTGATTTCTTCTTCCACAATTGCTGAACTGCAGTTTACAGATTGCAATGTTTCTTTTTCTTTTTCCTAGTTGTTTCTCTTCAATTTGTGCATCATCTGGTATTGCAATATTAATGAACCAGACTACTATCGTTGTTGTTGTTGTTATTATTAATTTAATCTTCAGTTTGATTCACAGTCTGGGGATGGTAAAAACTTAGCATTTCAAGTCCTAATCAAGAACCTAAGAGCTGTTAAGGTAACGTCTGAGTATACAGATAGTTCTGAGTAAGGTTATTATAATTATTATTGTCAGTTTTAGTAATACTCAAAACATCGTAGCTTGATTACTTAAAGCATTTTTTTTTAAAAAAAAATGGTTTCCCAATCTTGAAGTTACTGGTCCATCTTGAAGCCACTTTGGTCCATCAGTTTGAGAATCCTTGAATTAAAATATGTGTCTCTGTCCATTGAAATATTTCATTTGGCTGCGTGCTTTTACTCTTTTTTTAATGCCTAGGAAGAATTCCATTTTAATGCATGTTTGCATTCTGCATTTCAGAAATTAAATTAACTCTTTTTAGTATAGATATATACAAAATAGTAAACATGCTTTGCTTTAAGGTCAGGAAAACAGCCACTGAAATATGTTATTGGAACAATCTCAGATGTATTATGTTGGTATAAAATATGAAACATTTCAGATATTCCAGCCATAGAAGATAATGGAATTCAGAATAAGGTTCTTGCTTCACTTTTTTCGCTCCTGGGCTACTAAGTAGATGGACAAATAATCTATGTTTCTACTCCATGCCAACCAGCTGGCAGTAAAATGTTAATGACTATTTTTTTAAAAAAAGTTAGAACTATCTCAGTCAGTTTGGAATTTGGATAGCAGGTAGCATTCAGTTCGGATTGCTATCTCCCTTCACATTCTATGTATCTACGTCAAGTTCACAGACAAGTCTAGGCCCCCCTCCCCCCACTTCCAAAATCCAATATGTGTTTTACATATTGAAAAAGGCTGCAGCTGTATTGTTGGTTAAATAATAAAGAAACATTGCAGTACAGCTTTTTTAAGAAAGAGAAAATCATTATTGCCTCAGGCTTTAAATCCCAGAAGAACTTCCATTTCAGTGTACTCTAAAGCTCAATATCAACAGGATGCAAAAGTGTACAAATAAATACCACAGCCTAGCAAATGAATTGCAACCATAATTTATTTATTTAATAAATTTATATGCTTTCCAACTCTCAGCAATTCAGTTTTGATTTCTCCTAGCAAAGCATTTATTCAATCATTTTGCCAGACATACAGTTGAGACCAGTTATCTCCATATTTATTCTCTTTCTCTAATAAGCAGAATAGTCTATAATAACTTTTGGATTCTGAGTTATATGCTTAGTATCTTACTGTACTCCAGCATTCCAACCTCCCTATTAAATCATTTCATCAAAGTGCAACCCAGTAACAGCCCAATAGGATCATGACCCGCCCATAGGTTTTGAAAAATTTAAAAAACAACATAGCCCATTGCTGCTTTCATTCTAAGCTACAGATTTATCAAGTGGCTTAGCATAATGTGTGAATCAAACCATGTTAAATATGGGACAAAATGGCTATCTGGGTCTCTGCTGTATCAGTCTTTCTAAATCAGACTTGAAATTACTTTAATAAAATCAAACCCTCATAGGTTGAGACCACTCATAAACAAAGGTATAGCTTAGAGAAACATTGCTACTTTGGGGTTCTGCTCAATTTCCTTCTCAGATTTTTCTTAATTTTATTTTTCATTACTTGCCTAACATCAAGTAACCTCAATACCCAAATAGCTTCCTGTCATATAGGATGCTTTATTGCTTGTATATCTATATGGTCTAAATTCAGATGCTGGAAAAAATCTAGAGAGTTCTCTGGTTTCTTAACTTCCTCATGTTATTCTTTAAAGAGCTTCCCACCCCCCAACTCTTTCCAGGAATTGTTTGCTTTCTCTTACTCTCTCTAAAACATTTTGTTTCTGTAAGGTGAAGAAATGATGCCCTATGCCAGTGAAGCAACCCCTCTGGAAGATTCATTAGGTCAGTTCTCCGAGAGTGAAATTCTCACCACACAGGTATGAGATTGTATGTTTTCAAACATAAATGTGATGACCTAATTTATGTGAATGGTAACATAAGATTAGTTAGATGCTACTTTATAAGGAAGAGTTTGCAATAAATGTGAGTAATTTGAGGAGGATTAGCTAAAATTATGAAAGGTTTGAAAATTCATTTTAGGTGATAATACAAAGGGTTTAGTCTGTTAGAGTTGATAAAAAGAGTGTATAACCATGACATTCAAATATGGGGATGATACAGCTATTTTTTTCCTTAACAATTCTTATTGGATCTTTTCTCTTATTTATTCTGGCTAGTGATTTTGATAAAGATGTTCTCACAATTAAATTAGAAATAAGTGAGGGAACTGATATCGTCTCACCAGAGGTCTGTAGAAACCTCATTGCACTAGGAAGTTGTTTCTCTCTGTATCTTAAGACATATCTTGTGTTGTTTCCTTTGCGCTGTAAAATGGATTTTTGGGTTCTCCACCAACTGTGTTGTCCCTGAAAGTTGACATGAAGTCTATGATTTTCTAGTAGGCATCCTATAATTTTCATGAATTTAAAATCCTTTGTAATGTGAAGTACTTTCTTCAACAGAGCCACATGGTTGACTGTATCATAAGCCACAGTAAGATCAATGAAACCCCACTCCTGTGATTTCCTTCAGTTTGAAGTTTGTATATTGTATTAGGTTAACTTGAGCTGGACAGTTTTTGCTGGGCCTGAAAATTTAAGTTCAATTACTAAAGTTAAAAAGATTAAAGTTAAATATTGGGAATGTAGTAAAAATATTATTTAAATACACTAACCCAAAAAAAATACAATTGTGAAATTTTAATAAATGGTGGCCAGGAAATTACAGACCCAAATTTATTAATTTACTTCAATTTCAATTCTGCAAGCAATTGTATAAACTTGATGAAATGTCTGGTTCATGACAATACTATGGACAGTGAAGAAAAGGGGAAAAATGGATAATTATACAAATCAACCCTGAGATTTCATTTGAGGCACAAATTAACAGGCTCAAACAATCCTACTTTGGATATATCATGCAAAGACCCACTCTCTGGGAAAGAAGGGTGGAATGGCATAAACAGGAGACCAATAGCAAGGTCAATGGATCCAGTTACAGAAGCGATGGTTGTGCTGTTGTACAGGTAGTCTTCGACTTACAACCACAATTGAGCCTCAAATTTATGTTGCTAAGTGAGACATTTGTTAAGTGAGTTTTGCCCCATTTTACAACCTTTCTTGCCACAGTTGTTAAGTGAATCACTTAATTGAATCACAATTGTTAAGTTGTTAAGTTAGTAACATGGTTGTTAAGTGAATTTGGCTTCCTCATTGACTTTGCTTGTCAGAAGGTAACTAAATAATGATCATTTGCCTGCAGGATGCTGCAATTGTCCTAAATATGAGTCAGTTGCCAAGCGTCTGAATTTTGATCATGTGACCATGGGGAGACTAAAATGGTTCTAAGTATGAAAAATAGTCATAAGCCACCTTTTTCAGTGCTATTGTAATTTCAGATGGTCACCAAAGACTACCTTTATTAATTTTTTGGCTTGTATAATCTTCCTTTTTTGGATTACAATTGTACTAAGATTTAAATAAATTAGATGTAGATAGAAAATTCTAGAAGTCTTTTTTTTTTGGAAATGAAAAAAATGATCAGGATGAGTAAAAAGCCCTCCTTTCTATATGAAAGATTAACTATTCAGGACTCAATAGACAAAGAGCTTCCTGATGCTGAGAAGGATGCTGGAAAACTAAAACTTAAAATGGACAAGGAGAGTTTGGTGCAGTGGTTAAGGCAACAGGGTAGAAATCACAAGACTATGACTTCTAATTCTGACGTAGGCATAAAGAAGGTGAACTTAGGCCAGTGTTTCTCAACCTTGGCAGTTTGAAGATGTGTGGACTTCAACTCCCAGAATTCCCCAGCCAGCAATGCTGGCTGGGGAATTCTGGGAGTTGAAGTTCACACATCTTCAAACTGCCAAGGTTGAGAAACACTGACTTAGACTAATCACTCTCTCTTAGGCCTAGGAAGAAGACAGTGGCAAAGTACTTCCAAAATCTCGCTAAGAAAACCTCAGAGATTAGTCCAAGCAAATTCCAGGAATCAAAATGGTCTCAAAGAGACCCAAAAAGAAAGAAAAAGAAAATAGACAAGAGAAGATTGATCTCATAAATAAAAATGGACTAAATGAAAGCTAATTTTGCATAAACTCAAAACAGTTAATGTTGATACTGTTTGCCCGCAAGAAAAAACATATACAATAAAACCATGCCAATTTACTTGGGGAAGGAAACTAGGGTAGATATATTCAGTAATAGGAAAGACAAAAATTGAATAGTATTTTATTTTAAATATTAGAAATACTAGAAGAATTAAAAGATAAAGAAGGAAGAATTTTAATCCTGAAATTAAGAAAAGACGATCTCAATGCTGGCATATCCTTATGCTCCAAGCTCAAATAAGGAAGAATTCTAGAAAATATTATTTCAGTTATAGGGGAGGAAATAATTATTGTAGGAAATTTGAATAGAGTGCTAGATTGAAGCTTAGACAAATCATCGCAGGGGGAAAAGGAGACAGCACCTTTTGAAAAGTTTTTCAATATGTGGATATACTGGCTTTGATCAATGCTTGGAGATTTTAAAACTATTCCAAAGCAAAAAATTACAGGGTGTTTTTTCCTAGCAAGACATCAAATGCATTCAAAAATTTATATGTGCTAGATTTCAAAGGCTTTTTGCACCATCTATAAAAGAAGTATGGATTTGCTCAATGGTGTATACAGATCACACAGCAATTCTATCTTCAGAGAGAGAAAATGCCTTTCAAATGGTGAATGAATGATACTCTGTTACTTCAAGAAAGTATATTGCAGAAATACAAAGAAAAATTAAAGTGCTTTTTGTAAATATATACAATTCTGGGGATGTCAGAGGTAACTATTTGGGAGATAGCTTATATGCAAAGCTTGTATCTCATAAGGCTAACTATATTTTAATAAAGCTTGCAGCTTTATTATATTTTAATAAATATATTTTTACCACCTTTGCTCTATTGTACAATATTTATAAGTGTTCATTTCCCTTTGATTGTTTTTTGTTGTTGTTGTTTGTTTTACCTAACGATGATGAGTAGATTCAAGAAATATGTGACTTGCCAATTTTTGACAAGACATTTTTTTCTGTGAATCAAGATATTAATCAAAATGATTTTCCTTTGGCACATATTCCATAACTTTCAAAGCAATTCCAAACAGACAAATTTTTGTGTGATTTGATAAATTGCTTTTATTTGTAATTTATTTAGATGTTTTATTGAAATTTAATATGTTAATTGTTAGGGTTTTATTTCTCTTTACCTTTTTTGGGGTTTGGTATAATAGAACTTAATTAGGTTACTTGTTGGATGGAAGTGTATATTACCATTTTTAAAAATAGTTTTGTTTATTGTTTTTTAATTACAATGAAATTGCAATCTACTTACAATATTTTTTTTTAATTACAATGAAATTTACAGTGAAAAATATTTAACCAAGTGAAAAGGGATCTTATTTTAAGTAATTCCCCTGCAATACAGTATGATTATTTTGCAATTTAAGGCAGATTGAAAGAGCTCCTGATCTTTGAGTTTTAGATCAGGATTAGAATCCAGAAATTTTTTTTTATCAAATTTAGATATAACCCATCTCACTCTCAAAAGTGACTCCAAATGGTTACAAATAAAAGCATAAAAAGTTAAGTAACTAATTTCCCTTCTTGATAATGGTTTTGTTAGTGCAGTATTGTTAGCCAGAATTATGAGTAGAGTTGGAGGTTTATCATGTTCTTTCCCCCCCTCTGTTTTGTAAGATGGGAAGATAAACAATTGCCCTCATTTTGAACTGAGAGTGTTACCCTTTTATTTATTTTTATTTATTTATTTTTGCCACTTATATGCTGCCATTAACTTAAAACCTGACATTATTAGATGAATAATGAGATATACTACAGTAATACTTCTGTGTTGGAAGCACCACAGTTGCTTCTGTGGTGAAAGGATTTGCTTGTGGTATCACCATGTAATTCTCTGTGTATCTCACTTCTGAATGTTTTATTCTCTGTTCATTGATGAAAAGTTGTCTGAGGCAAGCCTGTGTTCTGTTATTTTCTGTTTGTAGCAAAGGGATGCTATGCAAAATAACTTAAAGCAACTGCAGCAGAAGATGGCTATCATTGAAGCTGTCCTCAAAGAGGGAAGCCAGAGTGTTGGCTCTGAAGGAGGGTCACCGGAAAGAGAGGAAACTGGTTTCAAAAGAGAGCCGACAGAAACAAGAAAGGGTGAGTTGGCAGTGTTCTGAAACTGCCTTTCTTTCAAAAACAATATTCCTGAGAATTTAGAAATTTCTTCCTACTTATAAAACATTAACAAAGTAATTCATTTTTAAGTGAAATATCCTGTTATGAATTTATGTATAAAATGCATACAATATTGAATGAATGCATTTCATACATCAATCCTCTGTTTTTTTAATCCTCAGAGAAATATTAAATCCTCAATTATTTGCTGGATTTAGTATACACTGTATAGGACTTAAGCATCCACTAGGAATTGACTCAAAACTGAGAGGAGTATTGTAGGTGCTCTCTATTTATTTTCTTCTGGTAGTTTTATTTGTACTGTTTCATTCTAAACATATGCCTTCTGTGCAATATCTACCATGGTATAGATTGTCACTGACGAATTATAGAGTTAATTTTTTTTGTTACTAGTAGAGTTTATGAATATTAATTCAGAGTTCTGTTGCCATGGCAGTGGTTTTAAAATGGATTTCTATTGCATTGTTGTGATGGTGTATTAGCTAGTTGAGGGAAATAAACAAGTTTGGTTCAAGAAATGAACTTGTTCCAGGATTTTTCTTTGCAATTATTTTGAACTGTGCTTCTACACAAAGAAGATCAGTTTAATTATCATATCATCAGAAAAGCCAATTATGTTTCATGGAACAACAAAATGTACAATAGTGAGATTCCAGAGGCTTATAACTTTTGACATTTTATTGAAGTAGAAGAACTGTAGTTAATAGACATAATTAAGAGCCTTCTATAGAAGGATAGTTCAGGTGAACAAGCACAAATCTCTGACAGTTTCAAGTCTCTCTAGGATGCTGCCATGAGAACCAGATTGAAAATATCAATGCGAACAAAATAGTTGCTTCCAAGTTTTCTAGAAAAGCACCATTCTAAATAGACAAGGTGGATCAGACTTATTAGGACACTGAATTCTTCCAAAAGATTCTGTTCAATAGATTGCCACATTGTGCTGGAATCCCTGTAAATCTCTAGGATGAGAACATTCTAGTGAAAAGTAGGATAGCCATAGATGTGAAGTACTTAGAGATACTATGTTTTGCAATCCACCTTGGGAATGATACAAATTGTAATTTAATATCAATCTCAAGTAAAATTAGAGTTTGTAATCCCCATTCTCAGTCACCCTCAGACAGCAATTCCATGGCATGGCTGTCTAGGTGAAATTAATTTAAGCTTGTGCAAGGCTGGTTCTGGTTTGTATTAAATATACTGTAATATTTTGAGATCAGGATCATTGATGTTTCCATTACCCATTAATCCTCCCACTTACTCAGTTAAGTATGTAATGTAATGGATTTGTCTAATTTTTCATGAATCAGTTTCTAATTTTCTGGAGATCAAAGGAAAACTTTTACTCTATAAATCAGCAATTATTTGTTTAATCTTATAAAATGTTAAGGAAACTATAACTGCAACTGCTTGCATTTCTTAGCTGTAATGGCCAGATTGGAGGAAATTAATTAGTAGTGTATACTGGAATACTGCTTGTTCTTAAATAAGCCAAGTATTTCACAATTCTCTATATAACATATACTTTAAAAACAGAAATGTATTACTTATAAATTGCAAAAATGTTTGCAGTTTTGGGGCCCTGTGATCTTTTCTTGTATGCTATTTATATACAAGTCCATTTATTAATACCTCCCCATATAGTGAGTCTGAAATATTATTTTCTGGGTTTGAAGAATTATATCCAGAAAGAATCTTATTTGCTGTGAGAAAAATATATTAATTAAAATAATGTAAAAATACATTCATTTTGCTGGAACAACCTTATAGATGCTTGTTTTTTTAGGATCTCCAAATCCAATCAAAGCTAGTTCCTTTGATTGCTATAAATAATAGATCTGAAATATTATATTAGTGAAATCAATCAATTAGTTTCCTTTGTACCCCGAAACAAACTGAATACAACATAATTAACGCAGCCCTTGTTTGTATTTATTGGCAACTTGATTACTAATTATAGTTTGTTCTCTTGGCTAGTTTAAAGTCTTTTGCTTCTTTTTAATTGCATTTTGGAGAGAGGATATATATTAAGGCTGTTCGAAAGTAGAATAAACAAGCACAAAGATTATTGCCTCCGGTCTTTATATTGTTTCCATGTTTTATCTTCTATTTTATCGTTCATCCTGTCAGGTGCATCACTTGACATTCTCTACTTTTAAAATGTGATTGACAATTAGAAGTATAATTTGAATATTATGTAGGTCATATATTAAGCTGCATGCCCAATAGACAATTAAAAGATAAAGGCACCCTAAGAAGAAAGAAAATATATATTAAATATCTATTTTTGTTAAAAAAAGTAACTTTATAATAATTGTTGTCAAATATAAAATATGTCATTAACTAGATCAACAAGATTTTTTAAAATCTTCTTTTCTAGAAATGCATAGTGTATTGGAAAAATCAATCTCTCCCTTGGCACATACCACCGGCTGTAGCAGAAAGAAAAGGAAAAGCAAGAGTCTACTTCTGACTGGAGGGCAAAAAATGTCTCTGGTGGCATCTGGTTTAAACCAGAGTGAATTGGTAAGCATGCTCTAATATGCTTGTAGATTTTTCATAGCAACAGATTTAAATTTTTCTGAGCTTTAAGATTTTATGGGAGGAATTCTTTTAAAGATAAACCTGCTTTCATAGCTATTTTGCATAATGTATAAAGCAATAAAACAATAAAAGCAGAGATCATATATATCCAAACACTCAAGTGTTTAATCATATAAAATTCTGTAAGGACTTCATACCCATCCCAACAACCAGGTTTTCAGCAATAGTTTGAGTATCAACCATACAAATATTTGAAGGGATGCATTTTGAAAGGGCAAGTGCTGCGGCAAAGAGACATTTGTATTTGTTTATTTGTCAAGCATATATGATTATAAATGAAGTATAAACAGTAAACATGATTGAATATATATGTAATAGTACAAGCATGAATAAGAGTAAAAGAGGTAAGAATATATGTGAACATTAGGACAGGAACGGTAGGCACGATTGTGCGCTTATGCACGCTCCTTAAAGTATTACATTCGGTGTAATCTGAATGGAACTGAACAATTAGAAACTTAATTGAAAGAAGACAGATTCTTCTAGCTAATAGGACATTGAACTGTCTTGATTTGTCTTACCTGTAACCAAACTACCAGTAAGTCACACACTGGAGGTGCTCCTAGATTTTGCCTTGACTTATAGAAATTGTGGCTCACTTGTGTCCAGTCAGGCTCATCTACTAGTTGTACCTGTTTCTAAAATCTGTACTAGTTGGCTATGTTAATATCTTAATTAACTTTGGATGACTATGCACTGTAAATGAAATAGATTTTAAACATGGCAACTGAATTCCAGAGCATCTCCAGTTATTAGCATCATTACTCTTTTTTTTTGCTATTATTCATCTGTTTCCAATTCAAGGATTTAATTATAACCATTACAATTTGAGAGCAGGAGAGATAAAGGATTTATTTCTCCTATAAGAGCCATGGTGGCGCAATGGTTAGAATGCAGTACTGCAGGCTAATTCATGCTCACTCCAGGAGTTCAATTCTGAGCGGCTCAAGATTGAGTCAGCCTTCCATCCCTCTGAGGTCGGTAAAATGAGGAGCCAGATTGTTGGGGGAATATGCTGACTCTGCAAACTGCTTAGAGAGGGCTGTAAAGCACTATGAAGTGGTATATAAGTCTAAATGCTATTGCTATTGCTCTATGAATGTATTTATTGGCTCCTCGCTGATGGCATTCTGCTGCTATGTGATGGTCTATCAAACTAGTCATTTCCTAATTCTTTGAACCATCCTAATTTTGGATTTTATCTGTTCTACCATGTTTTTATAGTTAATAATCATATTATCAAAGTAAGGTAGTTAATGTAGGGAAAAAGTGAGATATACATTTTTTTAATAAATGAAATATTCCATTGAGAAGCCAGCAATCTCCAGTGTACTAATAAAACCAATTATTTCTAATTCAGTTTTTCTTTTCTTCTAGAAACTAGTACGTAAATTTGCTAAGAAAACTAAGAGCACTTGGTGTAATAAAATTACTGAACGAACAACTCATCTAATAATGAAAACAGGTGAGTTAGAAACACAAAAGTGAACTTCCTATTTGTTTTATCTTCATGATTGATCGGATAGGTAGGTATACCTTTAGAATTGTGAGATCTTAATTTAATAATATGCAATAGTTAGTCTTGCCTATTTTAGATCTTTCATAAGGATCTTCCCTATTTTATTTTACATTGTTGCTCATTCATGTTCAGAGGTGATCTTTCTAATTGTTAAATGTTGGATATAGTGATTAGCATAAAATTCTTATTATATCATATACTGCTAATATTCCTCCCAGAAGCATTTGGCTAGCTGTTTCGTGGCAAAAAATATTGGTCAATATATCTCCTAATCATTGTAATGGTCTTGGAAGTCCTGAATTAAAATCCATACATTTCCTGTTATGTTTTGATTTCATTTCCTGTATGCAAAACTATAATTTTTCTTTTTCTGTCAGAATATTGTAGCAGCAGAACACAATAAAATGTGATTCAGTGTTTGAATTTATATCTAGATTGCAAACTAAAGCTACAAATCAGCTAGAAAAGTTAATCATTAGGTAAAGAAAGTTCAAAAACAAATAAATTATCCTGGTAAACAAATATATGCACTGCTGCTTATTATTCAGGATACTGTGTCAGCTCTCTTTGAGTTAATATGGTATTTAAATTGGATGTATTGCAACTGAGAAATAGTGCAGTTTTGGCCAACTTGATGTTTTCCTTAAATATTCCTATGCTCCTATGCTATTGGTTTACAATCCAATAAATATTGAAATGAGGAAAAGTATGGTAGTGGATGAACCAGAATTCCTAGTCTATTTCTTTCCCTCTTTTGAATGTCAGAAGTGTGATTGCAAACTGTACCTATTTTTTCAGCTTCTAAAGTTATTACATAAAAGATGAAAGTGTCAAAAAGGGAGGAAAAACCTTTAAAAACAATTGCAATCTGATAGGTTTACTAAATCCCATGATCATTTGGACAGTCCGTAATCTGTGGCTGCTTTTCAGCAATTTTGCCACCTTAGGGAGCATCAAAAAAGCCACTGACCTTTGTTTGAAGGACTGCTTACCTGCCTCTACACTATTGCTATCGGTGACTGTAATACAGTTCTTCTGTTCTTTTATCTACCATTAAAAAGACTCAATTCCATCCATTTGTATAAAGAAAGCTGAGCTTTTTTTGTAGTCTGTACTTTAAGATACAATTTGCAATCTTTCATTTTATATTGTTTCAAACTGTTATCTTGACCAGGATATGAAAAATATCATTTTAAAAGGAGGTATGTAATCATTTAAAATAAATCAGTAAAGCTCTAGTCCAGTGACGGCTAACCTTTTCGGCATCAAGTGCCGAAGCGCGTGCACTGAAAACTGGAAAAGCAGATGATCTTCCGGTTTCTGGTGCACAGATGCGTGCCAGCCACCTGCTCTCCAGTGCACATGTGCCGGCTCCGCCTGGCCTTTCGGGGATCCTCGCGCCCCACTGCCCCCCGTTGGGGTGGCGGGACATCCCCACCAACAACCTGGTTCCGCAGCCCTGGACAGGGAGAGAAAGTTGGGCCGCCTCCCTCTGCTGGAAAGCCAGAGCCCCTTCCCGGCCTCAGAGGTAAGGGGTGTCGGTGTTCCTGGGGCTCGGGTTGTGGGGCCAGCAGGCAGGAGAGCTTCGCCCCAACTCTGGCCGGGATGAAGCACACACATCCAACCCGCCACCGAGAAGAAGCCAGTGCAGCCCCTCCACTTCCCAATTGCCTCCCAGCCGGTGCACCTCTTACCCCTAGGCGACGTCTGCATGCTGCGCTCTCCTCTGACCCTCCTGGGGCAACTCGCCTCCCCGACGGCGGCTTCTCCTGCTTTCCCTGCTCCAGCATGCTGGCTGGGAGCGGCAGCGCAAGAACCACCACTGCTCCCTCGCAGCAACAGGAGCAGCGGGCCGGCTGGCTGCCCAGCCAGCAAACCCTGCCCTGTGTGCCCGAGCTGGCGGGGCACTGCAGACATGTGGCAGTGCCACCGGCTGGAGGGCTGGGGCTGCGCAAAAGCTCGGGCAGGGAGGGAGGGAAGCCCCGGCCCGCCCATCCTGGCTGGCAGCTCTGCTCCTCTTGCTCCCCTTGTGGGTTTTTGGCTCGTGCATGCACACTGGCCAGCTAGTCTTCGTGTGTACATGTGCACCAGAAACTGGAAGATCATGTTCCCGGCACGTGCATGTGCACCGAGCAGCTGCTCTTTTGCTTTCTGGCGCTCCCACGTGCATGAAGACCAGCTGGCTGGAACCTAGAAGAGCAACAGGTGATGGCTCCGCATGCCCAGAGAGATGGCTCTGTGTGCCACTTCCGGCATGCATGCCATAGGTTCACCATCACGGCTCTAGTCTCTGTAACTCAACAAACTGCTTTTGAAACTGGACATATTTTTTAAAGCAGTTTCTGACATTGTGTGAAGAATTGCTGTAAAGGAAATATTTAAAAAATAGTCAGTGGTCTTTATTCGTTTAATATTGAACACTGGTTTTTCTCTCTCTCTTTAATCTTCAGATGAGGATCTGGCCTGTGAGAGAACCCTGAAATACTTTATAGGTATTGCTGCACAAAAATGGGTATTGAGCTACCAGTGTAAGTATGAATATTCAATTTTAAAAATTCAATTAAAAAAAGACTTCCTTTCTGGTGCTCTCTGTATTTCAGTTTAGTGTTCAGGCATATACTCTTATTAGTAAACGGTTCATATCATTAACATACAATAAATTATTGTAAGTTAGCTGTTCAATTATAGCTGACATTTTGCCTTTAGCTAAACAAGGTACATTTCATCAAAATTCATCCAATAAAATAATATTAAACAATATAGGAAAATAAAGGCAGTAATATCATATTGGACAATTCCATAAATCCATGGAGTGTCAACTAGCCAAAAGAAAACATTTATCTTTAGTAAATGTCAAACACTGAGTAGAAAGAAAGACATTCACAATTTCTAGCTTTACTGATACCAAGGATAGTTCAAGACTGTTTCTTCTTGAGCAAAACCAGATAAAATGCTTGTAGATATTCAAAGTATATGCCACTACCATTCTTTGCATATCAGAGTAAAACACACAAATATACAGAATCTTGCATGAGCTTTGAAGCTCATGTATGAATTGTGGGCAAATGATCTATGGAATTGTTAGAGTAAATTAATGCTGTGGTCTGAATTTAGTTTGCATACATCCGATCTTTCAAATCCTTTTAGCTAAGCTAAACAAAAATTAATTATTTTGATATTCTGATACCAGATTTTTCCAAGTTTTATCTAGGGTCATGCTAATAAAGGTAGATATATTTTTGTATTTGTTTCATTTTCATATTTCTTATACCATTCTCCCCCAAGAATTTCCTGGAATATGATTTAAAAATGTGGGAAATTGTTATTGAAAATATCAGAACAAGAGAAGAAAAGAAAACCAAGCATTTAAGTGTCCTGCTTATTTCATATAATTTAATTTTATTGTTTCTGATTACCAGGCATGTATTTTTTTTTCCTGTGACATTGTGATACATTATTTTGCCTACAGTTGCTTAACTTAAAAAAAAGTTAACCACAAACTATTTCAGCACTGGAATTCTTGCAGAGAATGAATTTTAAAATCTGTGAGGGATAGGGAGGTGAGGTTTCTAGCGGTGCATAGTAATACTGCTGGCATGCACTATTATGTAAATATAGACTTACTCTTTTGCAACCCTCCATGCAGTTTTCTGTTGTATTTTTAAAATAAATGTTACAGATGGTAAAAAGTGCTACTTTAAATAATAATAATAATTTCTGCTTCAACTGGTCTAGGGATTATACAGTCATTCGAAGCAGCAAGAGTTCTTAAAGAGGTAGGTCTTGTGTTTATGGGAAGGGGTAAGTGGTTTTGGTTTTTTAACCAGTGTATAATGCTTCCAGAATTCTTAAATGAGGAAGGTGAGAGAAATTGGTGATTGATTAGTATATCTTTTTTTGCCATTCCTTTAAATGCTTAGTCCTATACAATTCTCACTATAATATTATGATAGTAATTTAATGTATGTATAATACATTATAATGTACATCTTATAAATCTTCAACCGAAAAATATCTGGCATATTTTAAATATCTAAACCAAGAAAAGATATTTCTGAGTATGTAAAAAATTTTTACTTGCAGATAAAAATCCTACAATTACAGTGGCTACAGTTAACTATGGTTATAAAATTAAAGCTATCAATAATGAGCCAATGATTTGATTTAAATCTATTATGTAATATTTACTAAATAGTTTACTTGTTTTATCCAGTACTAAGTTTACATTGTGTTTGTAACTTGCTTTTGGGCCTTTGGGCTGTAAACAAAATTGATTGATTGATTGAATACTTAGCAGATTCTAATGACCAAGAAGGGAATAGACATGAAAAATAGAGAAATCCTTAGTTTGTCTATGAATTGCCTCTTGAGAGGAGAACAGCAATTAACAACAGGGGAGGCCATTCTTTAAGGGTTGGAAACACAATTTCCTAACTTCAGTTGGAGCTTCTTTTTTCTTGCTTCAGGCACTGTATCTGACATTTTGCCTGTGACATGCTAAAATGGAATCAAGCCACTGAAAAGCGTAGCATGCATTCAAAAATTTAGAAATTCAACACAATAAATGTTCTGTTTCCCAAAGTAACAAACAAACTTTGGACAATTTGAATGGATTGCCAAATTTCGTTGGATGAAAGAAGATATTTATATTTAGCTGGGATAATTTCTGGGATGCTATACAGGCTGGGGCCTGTGTCTTCCTGGACTTCTTGCAAGGAGCTAAAGAGGTTAAGACGGCTGATAGAATTTCTTGTTCTCCTTTACTGAGTTAGGGAGGAGCACTGACAGTTAGGCATTGCTCTGCGTGTTTGGTTGTTTGAGGTTCCTGGTTTGGCAACTAACTTAAAGGTAATCTAGATTGATGGCAGAGATTAAGGATCTGCTGGGTCTTATTTACCAATGTTAGCAGAGGAAGAAATTATAACATGTTATCTATGGTGGCATCTATCTCTGACTCTGTTTACCTGAATGACAGCTAGAATAACTTTGAATTATTTTTCAGTCCCTTCCTGGATCTCATTGTATATTGGAGAAACCAGATTATTATTATTTTTTTAAATGTATATCTTGGTCCCCTGCACTCCATTTTTTTTCATTTCCCCACTCAACTGGAGTAGACTGTAAGCTTCAGAAAAATTCTGCTTCAGTCCTGCTTGCGCTGCCTCTTATGTTGAAGGAAGAAGTTGAAAAGAGGAGAGGCCAGCAATTAGACGATAGATAAGATTTTCTCCAAAGGTTTTTATGCTATAATTTTGATCCTCGGTATAAATAACATGTCATAGCTAACCTGTGAGTTCAACCATCGTCCTATCCTGCCATTGATCATATTGCTGTATCATTACTGAAGATGTATATTCAAATTGCTAAAGGGGATTTGCTTAATTATATAATGGTTTCCACTTAAATATAATTTAAATATCTTTTTTTTACAATAAAATATGGGATAAGAATTGTATTGCTGCAGTCACACATTCTTTCGACTGCTTCAGTTGGGATATTTGACTTCTACGTACCATAATTCTTTTTCTGCTTCAGTTATATAAGATATGGCTCAGCCAGGAATTTGTTGGCATGTGATTCTATTTGTTTTGTTTTCAGGAAGATTTTGAAGTGAGAGGAGATGTAGTCAATGGGAGAAACCATCAAGGACCTAAAAGAGCAAGAGAATCACCTGTTGGAAAGGTATGGCTATCGTAAGTGGTACCCCACGAAAGAAAAAAGTTACCCCCAAAGTGTGCCCCTCTTCTTTGTCATCACAGGAAATGAAGAAGGTTGAGAAAAAGGTTGCTTTCACAAAGTAGAATCCTGAGAAGGGCTTTCATTCTTCCACAGGCCATGATGATCTTTAGGAGAAACACAGAATGCAATTACCGTATGTTGGATATGAAATTGTCCAGATAGATAACACAGCCTGCCTGAATAATTTTTGCCGCAATGCTTACAGCTACTAGCATTTCTTAGTCTCTGCTGAAGTTTTCCAGATTTCTTTAAGTGGAATAGTATTGTCCCAAATGAGTATGGAGATGGAGATGGTGTGATTTCCTCTTTAAAAAGTGACTTATTTTCTGAGCATTAAGATAATACATTCAGAAATTAAAAAGAAAGGGACAGCTACAATTCAAAATGCCTTGTTGCCCCTTTGTTATAGATAAACATAACTAATCCCCCCCCCCCCAAAAAAAGGAGGGAGGCAGATTATAATGAGGACTCATCGCTGGGAATTACTGGTAGTGCAAGTAGTGTTGTAGAAGCAGTAGTGCTTGCGTCCTGCTATTTTGTTTTCATTATTTAGTCCTCTGTTCTTGGAATCCAAGATTTGGAGTCTTGCCTCTGTTCCTGCATAGAGGTGGATGCTGGATAGTATGTGGGTGGGAAGGAGGGGAGAGTTTAAGTTGGTCCTTTCTTTTCCCCAATTATTTTAATAGCCCCAAAAGATATTTCCAGATTCCTTCTTGCCTTCCCTCTCAATAGGAAAGTCTCTTCCAAGCTAGATGCTTGGTAGAAAGCTAGAAAGGTGAAATTGATGAAGCCAAGGCAACAGACATCAGCTACAGCAGTTCCCATTGGCTAAAAGTGGATAACACTAACCAGTAGTTACTTCAGCTTCTTTTCCAGTTCCATCAGCTTAATTGTTTTCTTTCAGGTGGAGGATATAGATGTGTATAGTACTTGATTATCTTTTCTTCCCTATGCATTTCTCTGCCTTTAAGAATTTTATTTCCCAAATTTCTTATTTCTCAGCCATTTCTGTACTCAGTACCTAACCATTTAAAAAAAAAGTGAAGCAGATTAACTAAATTTTCTTCTGGTTGACAATCTAAACCAGTGGTTCTCAACCTTCCTAACGCCAAGACCCTTTAATACAGTTCCTCATGTTGTGGTGACCCCCAACCAAAATGTCTCATTGTCAGTCTTCTGCAGCTGACATATTCCATCATCAATGAATGATATTCCTGAATGTAGTTTTTATTGTGTTCAAATCATATGAGTTGAATACATTCTGACCTAGCTGGTAACTTAAATCACACTGTTTGAGTTTAATTCTACACCATGCTTACATATTTGTTTTCCTTTCCTTCCCAGCTATTCCAAGGAATGGAGATTTGCTGCTATGGGCCATTCACTGACATGCTCCCAGGTAAGGGGATTGGGATTCTTGAAGTAAGTTGAGGGAATGAATCTAACTGAGGTCTCTTTATTCCCCGTTTTGGTTGCGTAAACAATTAAGTTCTGTCAAGAAATGATCCAACTTTTTGAGAAAAAGCTAACTAGCTTTAATAACTTAATTTTCTTTGCTCACTCAGTGATATTTATCTTTTAGTAAGGCAAGATTTATGTCTTGCTGCAGGGACATTTCTGAATCTTGAAATTTTAGCTAGATTAATGTACATAAGTTTGCCCATTTCTGCACAATTCATTCTGCTCCTGATCATCATTAACAGAGATTATCATTCTGGCTGTGTAGATAGTTATATCTATATTCTTTCTCAAATTGTGATGTAGTTTGAATGTCTGTCTGCTTATCTTTATTGACTTACTTGATGAATAGTTTTTAAAATGCAAGTTGCAAGGATTGTATGCTGTCCTGATTAAATGCTATCTCTTCATCTTTTTTCTTAAAATTAAATAACTTTGTATCAGGAAGAGGGAATGCTTAGAAAATTTGCAAATGGCACAGAATATAGGATAGCTAATATCATGAGAGACTGAAATGAAATTCAATGTATCATCTTAATAACATTTAGCAACAACCTTGGAACGGGTGGTTTACGGCCTGTAAAGGATTTCCAACTGTTGCAACATGGCGCCACTATGATCATGTGATCGCGATCTGGGTGATTGACAACCTATTTGCATTTTTTAACAGTTGCCAAGTGACCCAAAATCCTCTGCTGGCTTCCTCAGAAAAGCAATTGAAAGCTGGCAGGGAAAGTTGCCCACCCTTCTGAGGCACTCTGTGCTACTTACTTGGGGTTTTGTCCACTTAAGAATCCACAAGATTCTTAAGGACCATAACTGGTAGTGTTGGGAAAGCAATCATTGTGCAAAGCAGCCACTTAATGCCTTGCTTAACCATTGCTTTGTTGAAAAACAGAGAGTCTAATCCCAGTTATGGTCATAAACTGAGGAAGTTTGCATTTCGTGGTTAAATTTTGTGACCAGTGCTAAGTTCAATTTTTGCAGGATTCAGAAATATAGAATATGCAACCGAAGAACCCGAAACAGATTTGCTTGTAATGTCAGTAGTCATCAGTTTGAGCTTAACATCTTGTGGGGGGATAAAATACTTTGTCATTATATATAATGCATTTTGTTTATCTTTTGGGAATTTCTCAGAACATCTGGAATGGATTGTAGAACTCTGTGGCGCCTCCCTTGTGAAGCAACCTCACTTATTTGCACATGCAACAGTAAGCCTGATAACTATATAGGCCAGTTTGAGAAAGAAAGATACCAACAATTAGCATTTCCCACCTTCCCTTTATTCTTTCAAGATGTTGGTAAATTTAGCTGGTTCTGCTTAGTTATAAAATCAGATCAATGGCTTATATTGCCCTTTATTGATACTAGAAATCCTCTCACCCAAGTTATTGCAAATAAACATAGATGCATGCAGCTCTGTGGGATTGCAATATGTCACCCACTAACAAGACTTGTGTACAGTACTCATTTCTTTTTAAGAGAAAATATGTTTGTAAATGAGTGGTAACGTATCCGTGTATGGCATCTTTTAAGCTACAGTGTGTAACCTTTATATTCTGCCATGGCTTTCCCATGAGTATCATGTATCTCCTTTAACTTTTATTTTGTCACATGGAGTAATTGTTTGCCTGTGAAATCTTTATTTCTTCTGTGACTCCCCATCTGATTGCAGTATTACAGCAAAGCTGAAGAATAGTATGCCTTAGCAATGCAAATTATATATAGGAAAGATGCATTGATCCTATATGCCACTTTCCTTTTCCTTTTTGTCTTTTATCCTGTAATCATTTAGGATTCTACTGCTGTGATAGTTGTTCAGCCTGATGCATGGACAGAAGAAAACACCTGCCAAGGTGAGATGATAATGCTGCTTGTGTCTCCCCAGGCATAAAGGCTTTACAAAATGTCTGACTGACTTCTTACTTGGTATAATAAAATACTGCAGCAGATAAACATGTGAGGGAATAAGAGGTATGGTTGGCTTTAATCATCACACCTGACTGTCATTACCACCAACTTCTCTTCCCTAAGAAATTGGTAAAAGACATTACTGTTCTTCAACAGTAGCAGAGTTGGAAGGGACCTTGGAGGTCATCTAGTCCAACCCCCTGTTCTCCCAGGAGACCTATGCTATTTCTGAAAAACCGCTGTCTAGTCTCTTAAAAACCTCCAGTGATGAATGGGACACCCACAACTTTCAAAGGCAATTTGTTCCACTGGTTAATTGTTCTCATGTTAGGAATTTTTTTCATAGTTTTAGGTTGCTTCTCTCCTTGGTCAGTTTCCATCCATTGTTTCTTGTCCTGCTTATAGGTGCTTTGGTAAATAAGTTGCCCCCTCTTCCTTGTGGCAACTCTTCAAGCATTGGGAGATTGCTATCATGTCACCCTTATCCTTCTTTGCATTAGACTAGGTGTACCCAGTTCCTGAAATTGTTCTTCGTATGTTTTAGCTTTTAGAAGCCTAATAATTTTGTTACTCTTCTCTGAACTATTTCCAAAATTTCAACATAGTTTTTGTATTGGGATGACAACAACTGGATGCAATGTTCGAAGTGCGGTCTTACCAAGACTTTATAAACCGGTACTAGTACTTCACATGATCTTGATTCTATCTCTCTTAATGCAACCTAGGATTGCATTGGCTTTTTTGACTGCTGCCACATACTGTTGGCTCATGTTTAGATGGTTGTCCACTAGGACTTCAAAATCCCTTTCCCAGTTACTAGTGTTGAGCCAGGTTTCACCTAGTCTGTACTTGTACTTTTGATTTTTCTTGCTTAAGTGTAAAACCTTGCTTTTCTCTATGTTACATTTCATTTTGTTGGATAGAGCCCAATGAACTAGTTTATTGAGATCCATCTGGATCTTGAGCCTATCTTCTGGGATATTGGCTATTCCTGCCAGCTTGGCTTCATCTACAAATTTAATGAGTTCGTCTTCTATTCCGTCATCTAAATTCTTTATGAAGATATTGAAAAGTACTGGGTCTAATACTGCTTACTTCCCTCCATGTAGATATAGTTCTAATAAGGACTACATGTGGAGTGCAGTTTGTCAGCCAGTTACAAATCCATCAGGTGATGATGCAGTCTATTCCACATTTTTCTATTTTACCAAGAAGAAGATTGTCTTCAACTTTTTCAAATGCCTTACTGAAGTCCAAGTATACTATGCCCAGTGCATTTTTCTGGTCCATTAATTTAGTCACTTTGTCAAAAAATGAAATAAGATTTGTTTGACATGATCTGTTTTTGACAAACCCGTGTTGGCTACTAGTTATAGCTTTGCTTGCTTTTAGTTGTTTGAAGATCTGCTGCTTAATTGTCGTTTCCAGGATCTTCTCAGATCTTGATGTCAGGCTGACTGTTCTATAGTTTTCTGGATCTGTTTTTTTCCTTTCTTAAAGATGGGAACCACATCAGCTCTTATCCAGACTTCTGTTAGTCCTCTGGTT
The DNA here is from genome assembly GCA_023053685.1 of Diadophis punctatus similis. NCBI lineage: Eukaryota > Metazoa > Chordata > Lepidosauria > Squamata > Dipsadidae > Diadophis > Diadophis punctatus. The sequence continues at coordinate 832,952 of JALIGW010000008.1, read as the reverse complement.
CTCCAGGATATTTGAAACATATGATTTACTGTCTCTTACAGGGAGAAAGATACGGAGCAAGGAACTTTGAAATGCCTGCCTCTACCCTGAACTGTTTAGAACAGGGGTGTGAAACTTAAGGCCTGGGGGTCGGATCCGGCCCACGGGGTACTTAGATCTGACCCACAGGACCGCCCTGGAAACAGAAAAGGACCGGCCCATGGTGCCTGTGCCAGTGAAAACGGAGCTTGGGAGAGCTACAGGCGGCCCTCCCAAGCTCTGTTTTCGCTTGCAGAGAATTCCAGGAAGCCGTCGCAGCCAAAAACAGAGCTCGGGAGCCCTTTTTCATTGGCAGAGCGCTTGGGCCACCAAAGGCGCTCCCGACAACAGTGACATTGAGCTGGCCACGCCCACCCTGGCCCCAAGGTCAAACACACCCTAATGCGGCTCTCAATGAAATTGAGTTTGACACTCCTGGTTTAGAAGTTTCTCCAAATAGTAATACATAAGAGAGTTTGTCGTCTTTCAGTTTTCCATATCTGTTTTTGGAAAATCAGAGAATGCAATTGAGTTGCATGAATAAAAAACTGCTCTCTTATCTATACACATGATCTTGTAAAGGATGGTTACAACAGCATTGGAAAACTACGATTTTCCATGCTTAGGTTAATGCATTTGAAATGTTGTTCATCAAAGTGGCTTAAAGAAATAACTCTCAAGAAGATAATACAGGCATCAAATGTCTCACTGCTTGTCTGGTATTTTGCAGAACTCCCACTGGAATGCAGCGTTGCTGTAGTTTCACGTGAGTGGGTGCTGGACAGTGTTGCCTGCTATCAGTGCCAGCCGTTCAACGACTACATCATTCCAAAGGTATGATGGAATTAGTTCTTAGAATTGTACCTGAATGTTTTTGGAATAATTTTCTTTACAAAGAATGTGACATTGTAAATATTTCAGTTGGCCTAAAATGCCCTGCCTTTCACCAAAGGTAGAATTAGATTGATAAATATCAATTTTCAACACAATTATTGCAAGTGGATCACAAAATAATGTGTTCTTTATGTTGATGCAGATTATTTTGCAATCCATTGTTGCCTTGTTTGGAAAGATTTTTCTTTCTTTCTTCATAATGCCTTAAAAATGTAATAATTTGCAAGAGTTAGATATAATGAAGAGCTTCAATGAGCTGGATAGCAGCAGTTTGTCTGCTTGCTTCATGGGAGAGTGTTCAAAGAGGCAGTTATGCTGGATCATAGGCATAGCATACTAACTAGAAGCAAACTAGATTGGGGATGGCCCAAGAGACCCCTGCAAAGGATCATAGGGCAATAAAGAGGCATGTGTGGAATCAAATGTCTGTGTTTGATAATAAATGAGTCAGAAATGTAATCTATTAGAAATTCATTATCTGTCTAGCAAGTTAAAAGCAAACTTGACTTGGTCAGTACCACAATCATTGTAGTGAGTGTGGTTGGCCTTAAAATTGTACAGATTTTTTTATGCAATAAAGAATCTGAAATGGGAACAATCTCACTTCTCCAGCTTGCATGACAGCAGATGGTATATGCTAAAAGGGGAGACAGTTCATTATCCTCTTTCTTTCATCTGCCCCATTTCAGAAAATTAAGTGGATGGGGGTAGAAGAGGCAGATAATAGTATTGTCCTCAGCAAGGAACCCCTCACTGGTTTCTCATTTCTTCCAATAGTAAACTTGGGCTATCTCGCAAGCATATTTTGCTCCCTGCGCATGTGTGCACATGTTTAAATTTTATGTTCATTTTTTGAACACAAATACGACATTCTGTTTATTTAAGGTTGGGGTGGGGAGAGAGACAGATTGAGATTTTCTCTGGATGTGGCAAATTTTGTTTTCTGGAAACAAAGATGCTTATCTGAGTCCCTGAATCAAAGCCCATGGAGCCACTGGTGATTTGTACATGTTTTGTTTGGCTATGTTTTTTATTTCATTAGCTATTCTAATAGGATATTTCTATTGATTAAGAAAGTCAGAGTATTTTATTATAAACATCACCCTTATATATAGGTAGTTCTCAACTTATGACTGTAATGGAGCCTGCCCATTATGATCACAGGTTGTAAGAATCATTAAATGAGCTGCCCACATGATCGCTCACTTAGTGATCTCAATCTTGCTCTTAAAGTTGCATTTGTTAAACAGAGCACTGGATTCCCATATCCAGAGAAAATCTCAATCTGTCTCTCCCCCTCCCCAACCTTAAATAAACAGAAGGGGTGGGGGGGGAGTCCTGGGAGGTCTGGTGCAGGCCCATACTCACACTGCAGGGCTTTCCCAGTTCACATGTGGCCTTCCAGGGCCTCCCTCTGCTCTCTGTGGCATCCCATGCTCTGTTTCCCAACCTGCTGGATTCCCACAGGGCTTGGGCCTACTTTCCACCCCACTAGGATACACACCCTTCTCCCCACGTGGCATCATGGCTTGGCAACTTACTTTTTTGGTAAATCTCCTTTGAAAGATGCAGCTGTTCAGCTGTGTAGCTTTTCTACACGAAGGCCGTGTGGTACTGTCCCAGAACTATCTCTCTCCAGTGATTGCATTTGGGAAAGAGAACAGGCCAATCTGCCCCTCAGCCTTCCTATTCAATACAGATACCATGTACTGCTGCTCAGAAGTGGGTGCCATTTCAGAGCAGTCACAATTCCCCAAATGGTACCCATTTCGGTAATGGTGCCACATGGCCTCTATGTATAAAGGCCATGTGATGGAATGGCTACTTCCCAAAGGGGATTTATGGAAAAGGTAAACGATGGGGGTAGGGAAGAAGTGTGGGGCCAGGTGAGGTGGGAAGCAGGCCTAAGGCTTATGGGAACCCAGCAGAGTGGGAAGTTGGAGAAGATAGACATGGAGGCACTGCAAAATCCCTGGAGTCTGTCAAAGAGCAGGCAGATTGCCAAATGCCTGAATTTTGTTCAAGTGACTGTGGGAGCAATGTAGTAGCCATAAGTTCCTTTGTTAATTTCAAAACAGTCACTGAATGAATGGTCACAAGTCAAGGACTTCTATACTATATATATATATATATATATATATATATATATATATATATATATATATATATATATATATATATATATATATATATATATATATATATATATATATATATATATATATATATATATACACACACACACACACACACACACACACACACACACACACACACACACATACACACATATATATGACTTTCTTTTTTTTACTAAAAGTTATCAAAGATTAATTTAACAACAGATTTTTAAAATAATTCAGTGTTCAATGCAAATGTTTATAACAATAAGTAATATGCATTGTCTTGCTTTGGGGCAGTAAATACTGTAAGCAACATGGGAGGCAGAGTGTGATGATATGAACTAGAGTTAGTGAAAAAGGCAGTAAAGTATGTAGGCAGATGCAGCCAGCTAATAAAGGTCTGACCTTCAGGAGAAGCAAGAGGTGCTGCTCATCAGAGTAATGATTGCCAAGAGTCCTAACTCCAAATGATTGGTCTTTTACCCTTTTATCTCCCTCTGTTCACAGGAACCATCTTCCATGTCTGAATAATAAAGCTCTTGTAGCCCAAATGGGATTACAGCTTTCAATGGGTTTCTCACCTACACTGATAAGCGAGTTTTGGGAACTGGAGAAATATGTTGCCTGATGAATTGTGGTGTCTTCCATGAGGTTTCAAGTCCAGGAGCAATCTCTAATTTTTATGCATTTATTTTCTTTTAATTTATCTATTGCCATATGCTTTCAAGTGGTGTACAAAATCAGCATAGTTTTTGTACAATTCAGTTATAGTTAAAAAGTAATAGTTGAAATAATATGTAGCCTACATTAAAGGCTAGCAATAAGGCAGAAGACTACCACCCTGAGATGTTATCAAATAAAAAGTTTTTACAATCAGATTTGTGCATATTTTATTTGTAGTTGGATATTTTTCTCAGAGGACTGATTGCTTTGCAGTTTCTGTTTCCATAGTGCCAAGCTCAAGCTCAGGGGTCTAGTTTTTGCTTCTCGTTGAGCTGCAGGTGGTGTTGACTGAATGTGCTCTTCTTTTCCTAATCGCTGCTCAAGAAGGGATTAAAACTATCCTGAGGCAATTTATTAATATCACACATAAGGAGTGCCTCTTACAAGTTACTGCACGTGAAAGCATAGTTTAAAACAATGTTCTTTTAAAATTATCATGCTTTTGTTTATACATATTCTAAATTAACTAATCAGCTGAAGTAAAGTTTTCTGGAAGTAAGTTCAGCAGAATGAATTAGTCACGTAAAAGTCTTAACAAACCTAGGATTCAGAAAAATTGAGTGTACTGTATGCATGTGGCGTTTGAGCATCTGATTGGGAATTTGTAAGATTAGTACCATGAAAAATCTGATTTAAATTTCTTAAAATGTTTCATTCAGTTCACTTTTCCCCATAGGCTTCCTCATTTTAAATCCCTATATTTAAATGCCCTTAATATCTGTTATTCACTCTACTGACTTTCCTAGACTATTTTGTAATACATATTGCAAGTACAACTATTCATAAAGTCTTTTATTAAGGCAGAAAGATACGATAAAGTAGCCATTTTAAAAATGTAAAATAGCACTTTCATTGATGGATTTCTCTACTTGTTCTATTGGCATGAGAACTAGATGCATCACTGCATGTTACATGCCTTCATAATGAGTAACTGGCTAATGAATGTTCACTAGCCAGCAGCATAATCCATAGCCTGATTATATCAAAAGTGCCCCATCTATTGCCAGGAGGTTATGCAACAACATTTTCTAACTGTCAATTCAGCTTCGCCTTTTGACTGTTAAGTTTCTTATCTTCAACGTTCACCTTGGCTTCTGTTATCTGTCTTCTGGAAGATTATAGCTATCTTTCAAAACATTGCCTAGATAATATGAGGAAATTGGCAACATGCCCCCATAGGCACTGCTCTGAATTATCTTTCCATTTGGAAGGTGAACATAGATGCATAGCTATTGGAAAGGTAGCTGCAGTCAAGATGGTGAAGGAGAACAAAATATTCTTGCATGACATTTAAACAGGATAGAGTAGGATTGAATTGAATTATTTGGCCAAATGTGATTAGACATAGAAGGAATTTGATTTTGGTGCAATTCTCAGTATACATGCACAGCAACAGATTAATAATCATAACACTAATAAGAGGGGGTAATAACTATAAGGATAATAATAATTAATAGTAATAAATAGTAAACAGGTAATTTAGGACTTTTCTACCATGCAGTCATATTGGTTTTTACCAGCTTGAGCAGGGGTTAGACTAGAAGACCTTCAAGGCCCCTTCCTACTGTTATTTTGTTCTGTTCTGAAAAATGCAACTTTTTCTTACTCTTTAAAATGAAAATTTCTCCCTAGTTTCCTGTCCCTGTTCTTGGATGCAGGAATTTCCAACACATATTCCATTTTTCTACTATGCATTTGGTGAGTTCAGTCTTGGTTTTTTCTCCCCCTTTTACCATAAGCCATAAGCAAAGGAATAACCAATAATCATAGAAAGTGGAGAAAGTATTTTCTGTTTTATGGGGTCTGTCAAAACCTCTGAATTCTGAGATATATTTCATCTTGCTCATAACTCATGAGATAACTTGGCAGCTGTTGTTTGCATCCTTTTCTCTATTATATAGCTTTTTTCCCCTCTGTGCTAATACTTCATAGTTTCTGATCTTCTGCAAAAGAAAAGAGAAACACCTGCAGGATCCAATGTGGGTCAGTCACCGGGACCAAAGGTTTACTCTTCCAAGCTTTCGGACTCATACTGGAACCCATCCTCAGGGAACTTCTCTCTCAGCAGAATATGACACCAGACACATTCTGGTACAGATATAAGTTCCCTGAGGATGGGTTCCAGTATGAGTCCGAAAGCTTGGAAGAGTAAACCTCTGACCGAGATTGTATCCTGCAACATTATCCTGGGACATATATTATAACAACAACAACAACAACAACAACAACAGAGTTAGAAGGGACCTTGGAGGTCTTCTAGTCCAACCCCCTGTTTAGGCAGGAAACCCTACACTACTTCAGACAAATGGTTATCCAACATCTCCAAACATCCAGTGTTGGAGCTTTCACAACTTCTGGAGGCAAGCTGTTCCACTGATTAATTGTTCTAACTGTCAGGAAATTTCTCCTTAGTTCTAAGTTACTTCTCTCTTTGTTTAGTTTCCACCCATTGCTTCTTGTTTTACCCTCAGGTGCTTTGGAGAATAGTTTGACTCCCTCTTCTTTGTGGCAACCCCTGAGATATTGGAACACTGCTATCATGTCTCCCCTAGTCCTCCTTTTTATCAAGAAGGCTTTTCAACTATCTTACTGTAGAGTTGTGAAAGGGAAGATTCAGTTTATTTAGAATTAGTTTCAGACCCATGAAGAAGAGTCAAATTGGATTCAAGAAAGTATTTTGTAAGAGTGTTAGACAGTACAAAATCAACTGATACAGAATTGATTTGGTTGCTCTGCCATATTTTAACAGATAGGCAGTTTCAATCTGAAGTAAACAGTGTTGAAAATAAAGTATTATTTATTTATTTATTTATTTGAAGTTCTTCTATGATGCCCTACTCCCTCAGGATTCAGGGCGGCGTACAACATTTTAGGGAACATCAAATAAATTGTTAAAAACAATTTAAAACAATTTTTAAAAAACATACACATCATATATACATGGGGGAGACGCCAGATGGAAGGTCGTCTCAAAATCACCCCGCCTGCAAGAAGAGCCATGTCTTAATGGCTTTTCGGAAGGCCAGCAGGGTGGGGATGATTCGGATCTCCGGGGGGAGTTGGTTCCAGAGAGCAGGGGCCCCTACAGAGAAGGCCCTCCCCCTAGGCTCTGCCAGTCGGCACTGTTTGGCTGACGGGACCTGGAGGAGACTGACTGTGGGACCTGACCGGTCGAAGGGAAGTATGAGGTAGGATGCAGTCCCGGAGATAGCCTGGTCCTAAGCCATGTAGGGCTTTAAAGATGATGATCAGCACCTTGAATTGTACCCGGAGACCAATGGGCAGCCAATGCAGCTGGCGGAGTATAGGTGTTACGTGGGTGTATCTTGAAACACCCACCACAGCACGCGCAGCTGCATTTTGCACCAGTTGAAGTCTCCAAATACTCTTCAAGGGTAGCCCCATGTAGAGCGCATTGCAGTAGTCTAATCAAGAGGTGACAAGGGCATGAGTGATCGTGAGCAGAGCCTCCTCCTCCAAGTATGGTCGCAATTGGTGCACCAGGCGAACCTGTGCAAAAGCCCCCCTAGCCACAGCTGTAAGATGTTGGTCTAATTTTAGCTGTGGATCTAGGAGGACTCCCAAATTGCGAACCCGTTCTGAGGGAGTTAATTTTTCTCCCTCAAGAACCAAGGAGGGACAGTCGATATAGTCCTTCGGAGGCAATATCCAGAGCCACTCAGTCTTGTCGGGGTTGAATCTGAGTCTGTTCCTCCCCATCCAAATCCTAACGTTGTCCAGGCACTGGCACATCACATCAACCGACTCCCTGAATTTTATATTTTATATTATATTTTATATATTATATTTTATATTATAATTTTATGAATTTTATTATAATGCTAAAATATCTAGTTCCTGTTATTATATACATATTTTTTCAAGTCAGATAAGTTAATAAACTAGAGTTTAGTCTTCTATTCCAGAATAATCTGCTGGAACCATAAAAGAACCATAGCTGAAGAGTTCTCTCTTTTAACATCAATTGAAATTATTTCCAATCAAAATTATCGTTGTGCAATATTTTTAAATAGAACAGTAATAATATGAAACTATATTTGTGCAAATGAAGTTTTAGTCGATTATCATCATGCATCAATTATACAGAGTAGGAAATAATGTAGGAGTGTCTAAGCCAATAGTTACTTTTATTTCAAATACTTTTAAGTATGATTCAAGAATGCTAGAAATAGCCGAAACATATAGAAATTGTTGTAAATCATATAGTCATTTAGGTGAGGTGGACAGTGTTAGGAATAAATAAATAATAAATAAATTGAATGATAAACTCATGTTGTGCATTTGAACTACCACAGTTCCTAAATTCTGCAAGGCAATTTAAACAATAACATCCATCTCAACTCTTTCTTGAAGAACAGAAGAGTCATTTGAATATATATATAGGTAGAACCTACAGCTTCATTAAGCCAAAGCCTTGAAACCTAATGGTTTAGAAGTCAGCTTAAGAAATTGCAAATATTCTTAAGAGTTAATGTAAGAAATTACTCTATAAGAGTTGCTTTCTAAGTAGAGAAATATAGATTAAATTGGGTGGAATATTGGAAATCAATTTACTTTAAAGCAGGGGTGTCAAACTCACGTCACGTCATCACGTGACACATCAGGACTTTTTCTCCCTTTGCTAAACCAGGGGTGGGCGTGGCCAGCACATGACGTATCCCGCCCGTGGGCTGTGAGTTTGACACCCCTGCTTTAAAGACTAGATTCGTAGAATCTTGAAATACAGGATTGCTAATCACTTATAGTAAGGTTTTTTAAATAGAGAGTAAATTCTATAAAATTGAAGCCACATTAATAATAATATATTGATTTATTGATGTCAAAGATTTCTTGAGGCTTAATTTACATTTTGTCTTGCTGATTTTAATGAGTCTGTTCTTAAAACTGGATTCAGGCTCTAGTGCCATGATGGCGAACCAATGGCAAACGTGCCCGAAGTGGCACACGGAGCCATTTCACCTGGCACGTGTAGCATTGTCCGTTCCTCTTCCAGGTTTCTGGTGCGCATGTGCATGCAACAATCAGCTGGCCTTTGTGCGTGCGGCAGTGCCGGAAACTGGAAGAGCTGGTCTTCAGTTTTCTGGCGTGAGCATGCACACTGGCCAGATGATTGGCACATGCACATGTGCAGCAGTAACTGAAAGACTACATACGCACCGGAAACCAGAAGTACATTTTCCAGCGCGTGCATGCCCCCTGGGCAACTCCTGTTCCTGGTCGCGGCCCAGATGAGTGCGAAGTGCTCCCTTTTGGGCACTTGTTGCCCACGCACGTGCACACGCTCCCTTTTTGGCACTCCGTGCCAAAAAGGTTCGCCATCACTGCTCTAGTGCTACAGATTGTGTTAGAAAACAGTTTTAGGCTGGGGTTGGCCAGGGTTTTCAAATCGCCTGCTTGAAAATTCAGGGGGGAAAGCATATTATTTAAGAATGGTACATTTGGTCTTTAGCAGTACCAACATGATTCTTATTTTTAGTATTCTTCTAGTACTATCAATTAGAACTATTCTACTATTTTTAAATTGGCTTTGTTTATCGTTTTGTTGTTTGAATTTGGTGTATATTTGCTTTGTTGGTTTTTAGGGAAATGTTTTTGTAGAAATAACATTAAAATACTACACAATACTTTTGTGCACTGACTAAAATATTACACAGTAGCTTATTTCATCTGAAAAATTAAGCAGTGGAATGCAGGGACAGTTACTACTGAGTATCTGAATTATCTTACTAGCAGAGATTACCCTATAGTAGAACCTAATTTGCAGGTTAACTTCTTTGAAAATATTGTATATTTTATTTGGATGGGTATAGATGAGTCCACAGGGTTAACAAACATCTGATTGTTCAGTGATGTGAACAAATAATGGGAAAAATCTACCTGGCCAGTTCTAGTAATAAGAATGGAACAGAAGATAAAAACTTGTGGACTAGTATAGAACCGTTATTTCTGGAGACCCTGAAATCAGTCACAAACTACTAAAAATTATGGTATAATTTGCTGTGCAGATTTTTACAAAATATATTATGGGATATATGAAAAATGCAATTCTGTTTCAGATATCATATTTTTTTCTGATAAGGGATTATAAATATGTAGAAATATAATTTTTTTCTTGGATATTGAGAACATCTATGTTTCTTATTTATTTTGTACTACAGTACATACATATGCAATTTTGATTAAGTCTTCTTTGGGCACAGGCACCACCAGTATATGGCTCGTATAAAATTAATATTGGCCCTGATTAATTGAATAGCTGTATCCCGCTTATGTGTGACAATTAGTGGAGCAAGCCTATTTTGGCAGCATATGTGAGGAATGGAGTGAGCTAAAGTGCCCAAAAGGTTACAGGTATATCGAGATTCTATTCAGTACAGGTAGAACAAGATTAGGCAAGTACTTCGGAAGGTGTGGCTGCTTTTGAATAGCTCAACTTCATAGCTTTATTGACATTATACTGTATATTTAGCCCTGTTCTGCTACTTTGTTGTCCCAAATAAAAGTTTGTTCTTATAGTGAAACTTGATGTTAATGTTAAACTTTGCATGTTAGAAAGTTCTTCAGATTCAATTTACAAAGAACTCTTCATCATGCAGATTCCTGTAAAACTTAAATGCAGGTTCCTAATTAGCCTTTTATATAACACACCAACAATTGTATTTATTTTTTCTTGGTATGATAAATGGCAATCAGAACTAATTGAACTAATTTTCATATAGCATTTTCATAACACATACTCTTGGGTTTGTGTTCAGTAACCCTTATTTAGCAAAGACAGTTGGGACCAACAATTCAGTTGTGGGCACTAGGGGAAAATCACATGACTGCAACTTATGATTTTACATCTGCCTTCTGTGTTTACTGTCCTTGCAAGCCTGGTGATTCATAACTCTGGGATGCTGCCACAGTCCTAAATACAAAGATTGGTGAGCTGCTTTCAAGAGATTCATAAGTAAGCCAATATAAGAGATTTGGCTCTTACATTGAAATTCCAAGTTAAGTATCTGTGTTGCATGTTTAATATGGGAAATGAGCCAATTTGTCCAAACATCAAAAGCTTTATTGTAATGGAAAGAAAAGAGTGGATCTCTGATATGCAGATTTGTTCTCTGGCATGATATCACTTTTGAATGTAAGTTACAGTTACCCTCTTGGTGGAGTATTTTCTTAGGATTTGATGGAAGTAACCATTTTCTATGACTGCATGAAAAACTGAATTACAGACTTCTATGCATTCCTAGCATTTGCATTTTCTTCTTGCCGCTGTCTTGCTGAATGCTGATTTCTTGCCATTTTGAAGTGGAAATTCATACAAATTGAATATTTAAAATAATTGTTTTAAAGCTCTTCTGCAAAAAAAATAAAATAAAATTTTTGCCCTGCCCAAATGTATGATATGTCTCCATCTACTTTGCAATAATTACTATTCCTTGGCAATTATAATTTCTGCTAACATTACTAAATACAGCCCCTTCTGATCAAAAGGATGTTGATCCCTGCTTTGGGAAGAGCCACCAAACCCTTTGGATTTAATTTGGCCTCTTGCTATTCCGACTACGAATAGGAACTTGGGCAGTTTTGCCTTCTCACTCCCCACTTGCATAAAACCAGAACATTTTGGATCTTTTATGTAAATTCTATGAGATTGAAATCTAGAATAACTCCTGGTAGGTGGTAGGGGAGGGCAGCATCTAGGTCTTGAATGGCTTAGGAAAGAAATAGGACTTTTAAAACAGGACTAAGTAGGCAGATCACACCAGTATCACCACCAGACAGAGATATAGCAAAGCTAAGACTTCACCTTGTAGTTGCTGCTGTTATTTTAAGAAGCTGTTTTCTTGAAAAAGTCATGATAACCTGAGTTGCTAGGGAGAAGTTCCTTTTACACTTGTAAAAGGTTGATAGCATATCAGTCAGCTTCTTTAACGTCACTAGTATACCAATTTCTCACTTTCCCACCCTATGATACCTATTCTTTGCTTGCTAAATATAAAACATGATATATTTCTTTGCCAAGTGCAAAAGGGTCTGAAGCAAAGACAGTTGCAATGGGTTGGATCATAGCAGGAGAGAAAGACTATCAATTGGAAATGACAAGATAATGATTTTCTGGAAAGGAAAGTATAGCCCTACAAAACATTTGCCAAGGCCAACTCAGAACTTCCAATAATCTTTCTAACTTTGCCTTTTCATCAGATACCAAAAATTTAAGTTCTAAGGTTCTACATAGGCAGCACATACACCTTGCATTGAAAATACCAACTTTGGCCATGTGCTCTATGCATGGTTCTTGTTGTGCCTAGACACTCTTGGCTGAGACTGATTATTGGGATATATTACATGTCAGAGCTTAGCCTAGAATACATCAGATCAGCCTGATGGAGAATCTATATGGGAGAACGATCCTCTTAATTTTCTTGGATATTTAAATTGTGTTTGATCCCATTGACAATGGTTTCCTGAAATATTTGTATTCTTAAGAAGTAGTGATGGAGAATTTGCTGTATTCGTATGGAAGATACAATGTGGTGTGCTACAGGATCTGTTTGGGCTACCCATAGTCACATATGAAACCACAGAAGGAGGTTATGGTCATGTCTATGGTTGTCAGGTTCACGGCAACCATTCTATTTCTCTTCATATTCTACTGATGCACTAAACCAGCTCCCTGCTTTGTGGGTATATTTATTAAAACAAATTATTAAGTCATAAATTATTACTAGATGCAAATCGCTCAAAGCTTTTCTTGAGCAAAGTCAGAGTGACATTTCAGTTGCATAAATAACAGATACTTTTCCCCAAGATCTGTTAATAGCAGAAATTGCAGAGAAATTCATTTTACATCTTATATGCTCTGTGAAGAATGAAACAAAAGCTAACATGAGGCCATATGCTTGGCCAATTGGAATTATCTATAGTTTATTCATTTATTTGTCACAGTCCCCACCAAGTCCTAGCCTGATGGTGTGGAATCCAACTCAAATTTTTGAAAACGTGGGTTTTGCACCTCAAAGGGAATCAATGCATATTTTATGCCTCCTCTTCTGAGTAAGTGTAAGCCACCCTGTTGAGCAGTCACAGGAATAGAGAGGACAGATATTAATGCAGTCATGTTACTCAGGAGGACTCTACTTCAGATTAAATTCTGTACCCAGCCTCTCTGAAGCATACAGTGCTCCAAAATGATTGTGCAAACTGTTCTGTGGGATGCTGGGGAGAAACAAGCAGCAGCTCACAGTGAAATCACTGAGTGCCTGTAAGCAGATGCTGCTTGTATCTTCCTGTGCTCTCGGCCACAGCTGTTCATGAACCCAGCATGCTATGTAAATGTACCCTTCCTAGGAAAACCTTTGACGTGCAGCAGAGAGAGCTGGGAAACAGCGCAATGCAGGCAGCTGCTGTTGGCAAGGCCCTCTTGGTTGTGCTTGTTCTACATTACGTCACACTTTGCTTGGCAACATAATCTGCTGTATGCTGGGGTGGGAGGGGCTGTGTGCATGTGAGCTTAGTCCCAACAACTGCAGAAGAGCTGGGCTGAGCTTGACTGAATTAAATCCACTCAAACAGTTGTAGCAGTTAAGTCTCCTAACTCTTGTTCTGGGAGTGGTGGTGGTGAGATAATCTTTTGTAACATCACAATTTTTAAATCTGTAGCATAGCCACAATGCTTTGAGGGCAGATCTGTTGGCTTTATCATGCACCCATTCAAGACACAAAAATACAGAGCAGCATGAGAGGAGTGTTTCTGTATCTTATGACTTATGACCAGTCCCTTACAAATTGGTAGGCTTTACATGCACAGAGCAAAAGGAAATGTTTACTTTCTTAGAATTAACTTTCATGCATGGAAGAGAGCTTAGAGAGAGCTACAGTTATCCAAAGTGCCTCTAAATTTGGTAACTGAATAGATAAATCTGCCGTATTCAAATCAGTGGCTTGATGGTCTGAACCTACACTATCCTGTTCAGAATAGAGAACTATTTTTGTAACGTTTTCCATTCATACAAACTCGGAAATATATAAATTTGGTATCCTGGTACAGTTGCCTCTTTGGGGCAACCATGACCTGGATGACAGAATCTCCATAGATATAAATTTGGGATGGAAATCTTGGGGAGGTACATATAGTCATTTCAAGATTCCCATATCGTCTTCTTCCAACACCCCCTCCCTATCCTGCCCATCTCCATCCAGGTTTTTGTGAGGTTCTGGCTTGCCTTCAGTGGGAGACCCAGTTTGCAGTTTGTTACAACTGCAGAGTCTGATCTAGATTAGGACTCCCAACACAAAAGTGGAATGGGAAGAAGTTTAAACCTGGCCATTCCTGCTGTCAGACTTCCACAGGAAAATAACCTCTTTAGATCAGATACTGCCAACCTGAGGTTCCTGAATCACATGCATCTCCTTTATCTCCTTTTAAATCAAAATGCAGCTACTAAAAAGGAGCTACCATTTTAAAATAATTTCAAAAAGACAAAACAGCAGAAGCAGGACAACAAAAACACACCATTTTATAAATGCTCTTCTTTTTAATTCCTATCTTCAGGCAGGGCTGAGAGGCAATCCTGACTATAATCCTGCACAGCTGTTGCTTCCTGCTGCTGGTTATGCCCTGAAAGTTAACCCTGATTGGGCTAAATGACCACTATTGTTATCATTTTGGCAGGGAGACTGAAGGAGGGTGGGGTTTATTTCAGCCCATGTGTTTGCTAATTTGACATCATGATATGATTTCTGAATTTGATAAAAGTATCTTGAAAGTGAAAAAGCCAACAAATAATGAGGTACACAGCATATTACCAGGTAATGTTTTGAGTTGGTTTTGTACTGTATTTAAGTGCTCAGGAAAATTGTGCACTTGACACAAAAACTGGCAATCTATATTTCTAGCCTTAGGTGATTATGCAAAGTCCTAACTTCAGTGATTCTTTTTTCTAATCTGTTAATAAAGAAAAGTTGAACCACATCTTTGGTCTCAGATCATCCAGGAAAAAACATGTAAAGATCAAAATGAGAAATAGAAGAAACTGGTGATATATAAAATATCATAGCTGTGTAAAATTACACCAGGCTTCCACAGTGAATACCTTTACATAAGTATAAGGTAGGCTGCTCAGCTCAAAACAACCCAAGAAAAGTGCTTTTGAAGAATTGACTGGGCAGGTTCCAGAGGCAGTTTATAAAATATACAGATGGTTTCTACAGCCATCAGATTCAGCTGCTACCCTTCCCCTGTTTTGAAAATATGCTAGCAAGAATGCCTGGTTACCTTGCTCAATAACTTTCCCCATCTAGGCAGTGCAGAACAATGTGCCTGGAACTTGATCCAGGAAACTTTTCATCCAAATATTATAAATACTAACTATAGTGTAAAAGCATGATTTGTCAGCAAGGAACATGTACAGTATAATTTCCTTAGGATTTTGAGTGTCCGTAATCTTTCCATTGTGCATAGAAATTTCCTTCATGGAATTTAAGTTGTGTTGCTGCAAGCTCAAATAAATGTTCAAGTTAGGAGATATGTTTAACAGGATGGGAGGCACATGTGTTTTTCCACATCAAGATCAGAGGCGGGTTCCTAATTTTTTTACTATCACTCTGTGGGCGTGGCTTATTTTGTGGGTGTGGCTTGCCAGCCATATGACCGGGCGGGCGTGGCTTCTCGGACTGCTGAAGGGAGGGGAACTGAGATAGGTCCTGCTGCCCATTCCCCCTCCCTTCAGCAGCTCGAGAAGCCTCAAACGTGCAAAAATGCCTAGGATCATCACCAGCGTTCATGACTTCTCGGACTGCTGAAGGGAGGGAAACTGAGATAGGTCCTGCCGCCCGTTCTTTCAGCATCTCACGTGCTCCCTCAGCCATCCTCCCCTGCTTGGACTCACTGTGGGGTAGGAAGGCAGCGCATGCGCAGTGCCGGAAGCTCGGCTGCTGGGCATGCGCAGAAGAAATTTTTTAAAAAAAAATTAAATTTTTTCCCCCAAAAAATGGCGTCGCCCAGGCACCGGCAACTGACCGCACCGGTACTGTGATGTCACCAGCGGGCTGCTACCGGTGCTATAGAGTGGACCGCACTGGTAGGAACCCACCACTGATCAAGATACAGAGTCTAAATTCTTTGGATCGAACGTGGTTTGAGATGATTTGCCTTTTCCCAAATCCTGTTCCTAATTCCAAATTTGTCTATGTGCAGGACAAAATGGAAAGCAGTTGCTCCCCATAATAGCTCACAAAGAAGAATTATAAGAAAGACAGATTGAATCAGTTTCTTTTCCCAAACTTTTCCTGCTGGCATTATTTGGCTAGCATGAATTGGGATAGATTATCTGGGGTTTGGATCAAATTCTTTACGTTCTTGAAACTATGTTTGGTTCTAACCAGATGTATTGCTCAGGAAGCAGTAGTCTGATTCAAAGTTGTGCCTCTTCACCAGGATTAAGTGCCTAGTTTTTAATCCCTAAAGTGAACACAAGCTTGCATATGAAAACACCCATCATTCTTTCAAAGTGCAAAGAGATGTTGACAGAAACTTGACCTATATTTTATTTAAATAGGACAGCTTCAGTTAGGATTCAGGAAGTTTAAAGCCTTGATGATTCCCAGCATGATAGTTAATTCCAAGGAGAGAGGGATACAATTGCACACTTCATATTTCTATAAGATACTCGATTGGGCATTACTAAAACATTCACATATTGGGGTATTTTAAGGACTACAACTCATTGGACAAATATTTAGTTCAGCAACAAATCCTCCCATCATTCCCTGATGCTCATCCAAGTATTCTCATTTACTAGGAGATTGTGGAAGAAATTCACATTTCCTAATTTTGTCTGATGAAACACCAAATGTTATCTAGTTCTTTCTGAGAGGCCCAGAATATCAAAATTCAGGGAACATTTTCCAGTGATATATTTGAAATGGATGAATTTCCAATGCTGATTTAAAGTAACTAAAATCTCAGACTGCACATTTCACAATTTTTTAGAGATTTAGAAATAAGCAATTTCTGCCATAATTGTAAATTGCTGCTTCATAAAAAAACTTTTCAAGTGTTTGCATTGTTGAAGATGTATTTCTGTAAAAACTAAAAAAAAATATTACCAAAAAAAAGGGATGAAAAGAAATGAGAGCCAGTGTTAAAATATTGGAGTGTCATTTGGGAGATTCGAGCCCTCTTTAAACTTTAAAACTTCACTGGGTGTCTTTGGGCCGTCAGTTCAGCCAACTCCCTATTTCAGAGGACTATTATTATGGGAAGAAATGCTCAAGCTCCTAAGCAATGCACAGGATACAAATCTAAAAAATGCAGACAGTGTATCCCTATTTGCATTCTGCTAGAGCAGGAGTGTCAAACTTGTGGCGTCACGTCATCACATGACGTATCGATACTTTCCCCCCTTCACTAAAATGGGGGTGGACATGGCCAGTGTGTGACACATCTGGCCTGTGGGCCGCAGGTTTGACACCCCTGTCCTAGAGGGTTCAATTTTTCTGTTTGTAGCACTTAGCTCACTTCCATCTACCAATCATAGATACCAAGGACATTCTTGTCTTATAACAAAGGAGCAGAATAGTTAGTCCATCAGAATTCCAGCTGCTAAACTACAAACTTAATCCACAAGCACTTCTCTAGTGTAGGTTGTAAAGTTAGCTAAACCACATCATTTGATCATTGCCAGTTCCAACTTACAACTCACAGCAGTGACTAGCAACAGCGGACTGATGAACAGTCTGGAATGTATCAGGAGAAGTAACTTTCAACTATGCTATGACACGCTTTCTATTTCTTGAACAGGTTCAACCCTGGATCTTCTCATGTCATTTGACGCAATTACTTTACCCTTCCCCAGCAGTGGTGAAAGAGCAGGGTGTAGAACCAGCAGATACATTTTTGTGAGAATATTAAGCTCTTCGTCATTTCTTCAGAACAAAATTCATGACTTCCAAAGTAGAAGGTCAGAGGTTTTCAGTGACCTTTTCTCCATATTAAAAATGGAAAATGTTCTGAGCTATATATCCTGAGCTATAGCATCAATAGTTGTAAGAAACTAGCCTTTGCACAATGTTTGACAAAATTTCTTATAATACTATATTACATTATATTATATATTATGTATTATAATATTATAAATCATATATAATATTAAAATATATTTATAATATTTAAAGGTAAAGGTTTCCACTGTCCATTTGTTTCTGACTCTAGGGAGCAGTGCTCCTCTCTGTTTCTTAGCCAAGGGAGCCATTGTCCAAAGACATTTCTGTGAACATGACTGTATGCCTAGAAGTGCATGGAACATTATTACCTTCCCACAGAAGTGGTACCTATTTATCTACTCTCATTTGCATGCTTTCGAACTGTTAGGTGGGCATGACCTGGGCCAAGAAGGGCGCTCACGCCATCTTGCGGCACTCAGGTCCTGAACTTTGCAGCTGACAAGTTCAGCGTCATTAATCACTGAACCATTGCATCCCCAATATTCTTTAATTAAGGTATTAAAAAGAAGAGCTAGGCCCAGTGCTCAGTTTGTTTCTAATTTGAGGGGCTACCCTCAAAGAGCATCCAGAGACTGCAATTGGTGCAGAATGCAGCTGCGCGAGCTGTGGTGGGTGTTCCGAGATACACCCACATACCACCTATTCTCCGAAGCTGCATTGGTTGCCCATTAGTCTCCGGACGCAATTTAAGGTGTTGGTTTTGACGTTTAAAGCCCCACATGGCTCAGGGCCAGGTTACCTCCGGGACCGCATCCTACCACATACCTCCCTACCACCAGTTAGGTCCCACAGAGTTGGCCTCCTCCAGGTCCCATCAGCCAAACAATGTCAGTTGGCGGGACCACGGGGGAAAGCCTTCTCTGTGGGAGCCCCATCTCTCTGGAACCAACTCCCACCAGAGATCTGGACTATCCCCACTCTGCTGGCCTTCCGCAAAGCCGTAAAAACATGGCTCTTCTGGCAGGCAGGGTGAAGAAGATCGGATTCCCCCATGGATGAATGGTTTTTAAAACTATGTAATGTTTTAAAACTATTTTGTATTGTTCTTATTCCTGCTGTATGCCGCCCTGAGTCCTATGGGATTGAGCGGCCTATAAGAACTTTTAATTAAAATTAAATTAATTAATTAATGACTGTTGATGTCAACCAGGAAAGGCATTTTGAGACTTATAGGCTCTCCTAAGCTCTCTGGGGTTTAATTATCTGTAACATTTGGTGTCTTTCCTTGAGAACTCAAGGTGTTATAATTTTATTCCTACATCAGTCCTGTGAAGAAGGTTATTCTGAGAAAGATTAGTTGACTAAAAGTTATAAATTGAGCTCTGTGGTGAGATTTAAATGTAAGTCCCTGTGATTTAAGTCCAAGATCTAAAAGCTTCAGAACATTAACATTTATAAATTATTTACATAAGAAAATAAAATAACCTTACTGTCTGGGGAGAGGGAAAGCAATACCATGAAAGTTATGAAAAAGGTCAAAATATTCTCAACAGGCTGAAAAATATGGAAGCAACCACTCAATATGATGGCATTCAAGAGGCAATGCAGTCTTAGGTTCAAACAGAAAGATTAAAAACATGTAATGGGGGAATTCAGCTTTGGAAATAGTACAACTATGAAGTGCCTAGGAGTTTATGTTGATCACATAATTGAATATAATTTGTATTAAAATAGATGTTTTAATCTTAAAGTATTGCCAGATGAAGTTTGGGTTGCCCTGGGATTGGCTGTATCCCCCATCCCCCCTTAGCAATTGAACCTTGCAGCACAAGAAGAATTGGCCCTGAAGCTGGTTTTTAACTTGAAAAACTAAAGTGTTGTGGGATTCTTGCCTAAGTCCAGCTTTCCAATTCTTGAACTTCAGTACTTCAGCCTTGTAAGAGGAATGGTGGCTTGTCAGCTTCCTAGTTCCCCATTGTTAATCCAGGCAAATAACTCTGTAATTAAACTGGCAATTTCTCAGTTTCCTTCTTCCCTTCTATACTGGGCCAGCCACTTGGAAAGCTCCAGGTTACTACAGGTAGTCCTTGACTTATGACCACAATTGAGCTCCAAATTTATGTTGCTAAGCAAGACAGTTGTTAAGTGAGTTTATCCCATTTTATAAACTTTCTTGCCACAGTTATTAAGTGAACCACTGCCGTTATTAAACTAGTAAAACAATGGTTAAGTCGATCTTATTTCCCCATTGACTTTGCTTTTAAAAGTTGCAAAAGGTGATCACATGACCCTGGGACACTGCATCCGTCCTATGAGTCAGTTGCTAAGCATCTGAATTTCAATCACATGACTATGGAGATGCTGCAATGATCATATGAAAAACGGTCGTAAGTCCCTTTTTTCCAGTGCTGTTGTAACTTCAAATGGTCACTAAAGAAACTGTTACAGGTTGAGAACTACCTGTATAGTTTTTAATATTTCTTTTATGACCATGTAGGGATTTTTATGCTGCCACCCTTGCAGCCAGAGGTGGGATCCTGCCTCTGATTGCCGGTGCGGTTAATCGCTGAGTTCGGCGCAGAGCCGAAGAAGCTGCTCCCGTTCGCGGAATGGGAGCTTTCCCCGGGCGCTTTCCCCGCCCGCATGGATGCCGCCAATTGCGTTCTTTTGCTCTCTGCGCATGCCCAAAGCGTTCCGCATGCGCAG
This sequence comes from Diadophis punctatus similis, assembly GCA_023053685.1. NCBI lineage: Eukaryota > Metazoa > Chordata > Lepidosauria > Squamata > Dipsadidae > Diadophis > Diadophis punctatus. Next base: position 812,529 of record JALIGW010000008.1, on the reverse strand, counting down.
AGGGCAAAAGAACACAATTGGCATCCATGCGGGCGGGGAAAGCGCCCGGGGAAAGCTCCCGTTCTGCGAACGGGAGCAGCTTCTTCGGCTCTGCGGCGAACTCAGCGATTAACCGCACCGGCAATCAGAGGCAGGAACCCACCTCTGCTTGCAGCAACTTGAGCAGTGGTTTTGTTCTCCTTGGCGGTATTTCAGAATGGGAAATTGTGAAGATTTGAAGTTCATTATCAAGTGGTTTGAAGGGAGTGGCATGTGAAAGTGCTCTTATAGAAGGCATTCAACAGGATGTATTCCCAGGGCAGAATCCATACCAGCTGAGGTTCCAAGTAAGGAAAGGCTACTTGAAGTCAGATGCTGATCTCCAGAATTACACTTTCTCTATATGTTGAATGGAGAAGCCAGTAAGGCATCCTATATGTACGAACATAAAAATACTTTTGACTGAGAATCCTGAAAAGACCCATTTCCAGTTCATTCCAAATCATTTCGTTCAACAGCGGAATGGAATATAGAGTAGATAGAGCAGAGCTGCGCATCACCTCTTTTCCTTTATATTGTCATTCCTAAATATGACTACAGTTCCACATTGTTCTCCACTGGTTAAGTCAGGCTACATCTACAGGTAGTCCTTGACTCACGATCACAATTGAGTCCCAAATTTCTGTTGTTAAATGAAACATTTGTTAAGTGAGTTTTGCCCCATTTTACGATCTTTCTTGCCATAGTTGTTGAAGTGAATCACTGAAGCTGATTGTTGTTAAGTGAATCTGGCTTCCCCATTGACTTTGCTTGTCAAAAGGTCGCAAAAGTGGATCACATGATTTTGGGACACTGCAACGGTCATAAGTGTGAACAGTTGCCCAGCATCTGAATTTTGATCACATGATCATGGGGATGCTCCAAAGCTCGTTAATGAAAAATGGTCATAAGTCACGTTTTTCAGTGCCGTTGTAACTTCGAACAGTCAAAACAAACTGTTGAAAGTAGAGGATTACCTGTATATCTAGTTCAAGGCATTAGATTTTAAAGCAGATTCTGACAAACTGGAATGTTCTGAAATAATAGTGACTAGGATGGTGAGGGATCTGGAAGCTTATAGAAGAAATACGGAAAAGAGACGGCATGCTTGCTTGTTTTTTATCCTAATTTTATTATTTTTATAAATAACTATTTTCTACATAACAACAACCATGTGAGGTGGATTGGGCTGAGAGTGAGTGACTGGGCCAAAGCCAGCTAGCTTTTATACCTAAAGCTGGAATAGAACTCACAGTCTCCTGGTTTCTATCCTGGTGACTTTTATTGTATTAGATTTATATTGCACCTTTTCTAAGAGTCTGCTATCTCGTTTTTCCTATTAACAACAACCCTGTGAGATAGGTTGAGATGAGAAAGAGTTACTGGCCCAAATTCATCCAATGAGCTTCCATGGCTGATAAGTGGACCAGAATTTGGGTCATCCTACTCCTAGTTCTACACCTACACAATCACTAGATACTATTTAAGGAGAAACAATTACCAGTGAAGGAGAAACTATTAGAAGGGCTGCTACCACAAAGGATACAATTTCTAGTATTTAGGACTAGAAACAAGTGATAGAAACTGTAGGAGGCAGATTTCAGTTAAACAATAGAAGAAACTTCATGAAGGTGAGGGTCATTTGAGAGAACTTGCCAATTCCTGGGCTTGAGTTGAATTGAATACTTTATTTGGCCAAGTGTGATTAAACACACAAGGAATTTGTCTCTGGTGCAGAAGCTGTATGTACATTCAAAGCAACAAAATAATGATAACTATCATAATAAAACCAATAAAAGGGGGAAGTAAAGAATAAGGAGGATAAAATGAGTAAATGAGTATGAGTAAATATACATAGACATTAGACAGCACTGTGAGAATTAGTTGTTCAGCAGAGTGATGGCACGAGGGAAAAAATTCTGTCCTTGTATCTAGTTGTTTTGGCATGCAATGCCCTTTAGCCATGATGGCGAACCTATGGCACGCGTGCCGGATGTGGCACACAGAGCCATCTATCCAGGCACACCAGCCGTTGCCTGTTGCTCTTCCGGGTTCCGGCACACACATGCATGCCGGCCAGCTGGTTTTCGCGTGCATGGGAACGTCAGAAACCAGAAGACCAGGTGACTGGCACGCATGCACTCCCGTTTCGGCACTCGGTGCTGAAAAGGTTCGCCAAAACTGCCCTATAGCACTATCCCAAGGGCAAGAGTTGAAACAGTTTATGTCCAGGATGTGAGGGGACTGCAGATATCCGCTCAGCCCTCCTGATATGTGCAATATACAGGTCTTCCATGGAAGGCAGGCTGGTTGCAATTTTTCTTTCTGCAGTTTTAACTATCTGTTGAAGTTTGTACCTGTCCTGTTTGGTGATTGTACCAAACCAGATAGTTCTAGCACTACAAATTACAGACTCAATAATTCCTCTGTAAAACTGTATCAACAGCTCCTGGGATAGTCTGAACTTCCTAAGTTGAGGAAGGAAGAACATTCTTTGTTGTGTCTTTTTAATGATGGCTCTAAGAAAGTTGGGTGTCTATTTCAAGTCCCAAGAGATTATAGAACCCCAAAACTTGAAGGATTCTACTGCAGGTATTGTGCTGTTGAACATAGCAAGAGGTGGTAAAATACAAGTTCTAGTCCTAAAATCTATTGTCATCTTTACACATTTCAATTGGCATTAAAGTCAGAATACCATCTGGTAAGGATACTGTGATAGCATCCCAAGCAGAGGCTGGCTTTCTGATGTTAAGTATCAAATATTTAAAGGTAACGTCTGGAGACTAACATGAACCACCCGCTATCTAGGGAAGCATCAGTAATATGCAATGTTACACCAATAAAAGGTGTAAATAAAATATATGCCCTGATTGAAAAAGATTTTGTAAACATGGAGACAAGGTGACTTGATATAAGCGAGATTTTAAAAATCTCCAATGCATTTTTTCTTATCAGGGGTCTATTGGTAGTTAGTATTGGAATTTATGAAGTTGTATAAAAGTATTGCATTGGGAGGATACCATTAATTAGTAATGAAGACTAGTTTAACTTTTGCACATTATGTTAAGAAGGAGGTTAATAAATAATGATGGCTCTCATCACCACAGAGGGGGGGGGGGGAACCACGGCAGCTTGTTCTTATCACAACTTGCCAGTCACACAGCTCAGGCAGCTGTCATCAATACAGTGTTTTTCAAGTGCAGCTCAAGATTTGGCAGGTGAAGGGAACACAGGTTACTACTATGCATGTACGCGCACACACACTACCAATCCATCATTCAGTTGTGCAGATATTCATACTCAGAGACACCTGTTAGTATTTAGGACTGGCAGGAACGATCTGTGGGCCATGTCCCTTTTTTTAGTAAGCAACTAGTTGTAAGCAATTAGTTGAAACTTCCAATAACTTCAGAATTTCTTTTTCAAGAAAGAGGCTTTCGACCTTTGCCTTTGGTTTTATGCTACCCATCATTGCTCTTTTTGGAAATTGAAGTCTTTAGAAGAAAAGGGGGGGAAATTCCTAAATCCTAATTTTAATTGATACTGTTGAAAATCTGCTGTCCCAGAATTGTGGGAATCTTGCTTTTCTTAGGAAATAAAGAGGCAGCAAATAATTGAAAAGCAAACATGCTTTGGCAAACTTGTAGTCATTTCAGAGTGGACATTGAATGTATTATGGTTAGAGTCAAGGAAAGCAATTCTGTAAGGAAGAACTTACCTTTAATAAGCTATTTGGGGGATTAGGGAAGGCAGTCTGTATATTAAAATTTTAGTCTTTGGCTAAATGTTGATAACTGGATATCTAAATGCAATATTATTTGACCTGTTCCTTCCTACATAAGGGGAAATCTCATTCCTTCTTCCCTGCCATTAGAGTAGGCAGGACCTCTACATGAGCATTGAAGTTTCTTCTCTAAACATCTTTTTCTTAAGTGAGTAAGAAACAGTTCTATGTCTGAGAATATCACTCACAGATTCTACTCATTGTGGCAAATAAAGAGTTTGCCGAGGGGCCACTTTTTGCACAATTGTACTGTGGTTCACAGTGACCTCAGATAACCTACATCAAAATCCCAAACCATACCAAGCCTTAAAAAAGAGGAATGCCAGAACACCAGCTGCTGCGCAGCTTTGGCATATACGGCAAAGACAATGGAGTTGCTGTATTCAAATTCCCATAGAAACAACTGGGCCTTTTGCTGGTGGGGGGGGGGGAGAGACAAGAAACACAGGCAGCCCCTGTTAATCCTGCATGTGAATGATTCCTGTAGACCAGAGAAAGTGGCACCAAGCCTGCCATTCCTGATGAAGAAAGTCATTCATAGTAGTTCATGGCACAAGGAGGTTGCAAAATTTCTGACTTTGTGAACGTTCACTCCAGAGATCTGGGATAGGAGATCAGGAAAAAAGTTCAATGGACCATCTTTTTAAAATCATGTTCTAGGCCAGGGGTGGGCAAACTATGGTTCTTTGAGGAGCTGTGGACTTCAACTCCCAGAATTCCTGAGCCAGCCATGAATGCATGGCTGGCTCAGGAATTCTGGGAGTTGAAGTCCACAGCTCCTCAAAGAGCCATAGTTGCCCACCCCTGTTCTAGGCAATACAAGAGACCAAAAGCAACTGACGATCTATAGCAGAATTTTTCAAAGTTGGCAACTTAGATGTATGGACTTCATTTCCAGAATCCCCTGTTAGCATGGGAAATTCTGTGGGTTCCCCATTGCCAATACCTGTCAATGATGGCTAGGAAATTCTGGGAGTTGAAGTACACATATTTTAATGTCAAATTTTTCATGTTTGAAAAACACTGACCTACAGGAACTAACTTACCTGGTTGTGTTAGGATTATATACCTTAACTCTCAGAATTTTCAGCCACTATTCCATTCCGTTCAGGAAAATTCTGGGAGCCATAGTCCCAACCTATCTGGAGACTAGTTTATAGGCAGTTTGTTTGTAGTAGCAGTAATACAAAATGAATGACCCATTTGTCCATCTCAAGAACTTGCATCATTAAAGCTTTAGGGTCCTTCACTTGTTCAAAATAAGTCCTTTTTAATGCAATATTTGATGAGACAGCCGACTTTTTTGTAGTACTAGAATTTTGAGAGTATATTGTGTGCTTTTACAAAATGGCTGCCGTGGTTAGCATGATTTCTTGAAAAATACTGATTAGAAGGTAAACTGGCTTGCTGTCGTCTCTTAGTTATTGTATTGGCTACTACTCCAATTTACACCATCACTCCCAGCCCCAAGTTGCAGCCATATAACCAGTGACATCTGCAGACGAGGCAGAACATCTAGAACAGTATTATGGTGGTGTAACACAAATTCTGGTCTTTGTGTGTATGTGTTGTTGTTCCACACATGTACAAAAAGGATGAAGCTACTGGTATGCTACCATGTGTCTGGTTTCATCATTCTGATGAAAGTAGCAAATTCCTTCAGACTCTCATGAACCCATTTTGTCTTTCTTTTGTTTTATTTATTTATTTATTTTATATTATTGTTAGTAGTAGTATTTTCTTAGTTATATGGGATCCTGGCACCATACAATTTTAGTGCCAAAGACTAAAAAATTAAATGTTAATGGTTATTATATCTGGGTTTTTCCTTTGTGATGTTTTAATTGTATTTCATTTTATTATAAGATGCCATGAGTTAGAATAATTTGGTGGCATCTATATCGATAATACACCATCATTATTTTATCTTTTTAAAAAGTCATTAATACCCAAAAGTATTCTTTGGAATAAAGATGAAGCTAGCTGCTACTGTTCTGCTCCATGCCATTTATTTTTAATTCAAGAATCTTTTAAAAATTAGATTCTAGGAGCCAATAGTTCACAGAGCACCAAGAAAGGTATCTGCAGCCACATTAGCATCACACTGGAACCCAAGGAGCCATTAAATATTGAAATAATTATGAAAGCCTGCAGCTTTAATTCCTCCCCTCTCATGTAATCAAAAAGTTTATAAAACTCTGCTCTGGGTGCACCAGAGTCACCAGAGTCCTTAGGACCAGCTGAATAATTACTGCAGTAGGTGTAATACAGAAAGCTACCAGTTTCTGATTGAGCAAGGCTATCTCTAGTCTACAGAATGGTCATCTTCCTTTCCTGTTCTGCCTTTGTCGATACATTAGAAGAGGGTCAAACTCTCTGTAAGCAATCTTTCTAACTGTGCAAAAAAATTATTTCATGTAATGTGTATTAAATTTCTATCCTGACTTTTAGTTAAGAAACTCAAGGTAGCATATATGGCTGCCCATTTCCTCCACAAATGCAACCCTATGAGGTGGGTTGAGCTTATTCTATTTCTTTTCTTCTGAGCTGACAGTCAGCAGCTCTTATTTTGCTCCATTGATTTGGCCCAACTGATTGGCAGGGTCTTTAATGAAGTCTAGGGTACTTTGTGTTTTCTCTCACATAGACACATGCTCTATGCCACATTCAATCCCGCTTGCCCAAGGAATTATTATGGGTCTACTCCCAAACGTTTTAAAACGTGTGTTTTGCTTTTTGATGTCCCAAAGCAACATGAGGAGACTTCGGTTGCCAACACTTTGAGGTAAGTTATCCCTCTACAGTTACAACACCCACCTCAAAGAAATGTAACCCAAATCAAAAGATGGAACAGCAATGCATTCCCAATATTTGATTTACAATGTTAGAGACATTTTACTACCTGTCAGCTATCCTTTTTTCCTCCTTTCCAGGAATAAAAAGTATTCCTCCAATCCTATCCCTCTGCATCTTCACCACATGAAAGGAGATCACGAAACAGGAATGGGGACCAAGAAGAACTGGTTCTTGTCTACGATGCAGCCATGGTCATGGCAGACTACCTAGTCTCCCAAATTTGTAGGTAAAAACGACTTGTAGGTGTCATACAAGACAAGTGAAGACCACAGCAGCTGTTATTGAAAACAAAGGCTCCAGTGGACACGATTTTTGAGCTTTCCAGCTTTCACCCTTGGTAGAGATAATGAAAACCATCTCTTCCAAAAGAGCTACTTTCTTGCCGATTATCTCTGGTGGTGATGTCTCTTCCATAAATTTGCCAAGTAGTGAGGTGACCTGTCAAATGTCTGTGGAGTCATCCAGGTCATGGTGGTTTCAACGATGCTTTTTCAAAAGGCAACTGGACTTTCTTTGTTTTGTTTTTTTTGAAGATGTTTCACATCTCATCCAAGAAGCTTCTTCAGTTCTGACTGAATGGTGGAGAATGACTGCAGTCCTCATGGCACAACATCTTTGTGCCATGATGACTGCAAGGAATATCAATATAAATCCTTCCATTCTCCACCATTCAGTCAGAACTGAAGAAGCTTCTTGGATCAGATGTGAAACATCTTCAAGGAAAAACAAAGTCCAGCTGTCTTTTGAAAAAGCACCTTTGGGACAAAATGACCTGCCAGTTACTCCAGAGTGTCAAGTGCCCTGGGAGCTGTTTAGTTGCCCAAAACTTTCAGCCCTCTCCCTCTCACCCTCCCTCCATCCTAATTGATCCGATTTTTCATCTAAAATGACCACCATTTCCTCTGACTCTTCTGTAATTCTTTTATTCCATGACTGCCCTCAAGCACGAGCACATATTTACATGTGGACACATGCTGTGGGCATGGACTGACTGACACACCCCACAGCAACCAAAAGTGCCAGACACTTGGGGTGCCTGGACATCTACGCATTTGAAACTAATTGTGAAATAATAACTCTTTAAGAAGATTTGAAGTATTTATCATCCCCAGTGCTTCTTACAGGGAAGTGTTCCTTTCTTTGGAAGATGTCTACTACCTGAGCATTTTTTTGTGTGTGTTTTGTGCAATTGTGGGTCATCTAGATGCTTTTGCACTATGCTGAGCATTTGTAGTTTCAGGCAGATCCCTCCCAACTCAGCTTCCAGACAGGCCTTAGTTTGTTCTGACCTACATCCTGGTGAATATGGCCCTCAATGCAGAGACCTTCCATTCCCAGTTACTACACAAAGTGATATGGACAGGCAGTGCTATATTTCAACCCCTCTGCAATTGTGCCCACCCTCACATCACCGAGCAGCTCTTGGCCCGGTCTTTGCGGATCTCAGAGTCAGTCAATAAATCTGTCCGTCCGGGCATCTGCGTAATCCGCTTCAGTCCTCGCTTTGAGTTGCTGCGTTTGAGGTGCTTATGCATCCGATTGATTGAGGCCAGTGTGGTCACATGGAAAACATCCCGCACACTATTCTCTGACACCTTGGAAGAGCATTCTACATACGCCACAGCACCCAACTGCCGGGCCAGCATGCTGCCCTGTAAGGGGAAAACACATTGTTGCGTTATGCCAGAATTCACCCACAGCCTTTTGCTTTCTTCCACCCCCACCCCCAAACCTAGTCTGGTAATTGCTTATTACATTGCAACCACCTCCCTTTTCCTCCCCCACATTCTGGCAAGTACCTATCACTTCCCCAGACACCGTTACTCCATGTGTTTCTTTTAAATCACAGCTTTTAATTAATTTTAGTACTTTTTCTGGAAGGAAGGGATACAGGTGTGTCTTTTTAAAAATGGAGCGAGAGGGACTGTGTCTAAAAGAGGGAGGGTGCGAAACATGCTAGGATCTATGGATGCCAAGATGGGAAAGAGGTATTTTTTCTTATTAGTAGTTTTTAGCCTGGGCATCTGCTTGCGTCAGAGTGGATCAGTTCTTTAGGCTGTTATTTACTGCTGAAAAGCAATTTTGTGTATGTGCATAAAAGGGAAAAATAATCAGAACCTACATGCTCATGGTCATCTGTGGGGAGGCCCAAGGAGAGCATGATTTCATGCAAGCATCACAGCTAATGTCAGCTAAGATCAGGTAGATTGTTAGACGTCATATGCAAATACAGGTGGTCCTCAAATGACAGCTGGTCCACAGACCCAAAAGAGATACTTGCAGCCTGGAGTCAAAGTTCTGACAGCTGCAGTCATGTGATCACATTTTAAGTGCTTAGCAACTGTCCCACATTTATGGCTGTTTGCAGCATCCTGCAATCATGTGATCATGATTAACCAAAAACTTGTTTTTATTTCTCTTTTCTGGCAAGAAACACCCATTGAGGACAATGGGTTTATCTAATGACCATAGCATTCCCTTATGACACCTGCATTCTCTTAAGAACCATTGCAAAAAAAGGTAGTAAAATTGGGCATAGTCATATGATGACCTACTTAATACTGGCACAACTTATAAATATAAATGCAATTCAAGACTCCATTTTGGTCATAAGTCAAGGACTACCTGTACATAATTGTTGCATTTGCATAATTATGTAATCACACATCTACCATTTTGGCATTAGCATGGTTTGTCCAAATGCTGTTACACTGCACACAGGTATGTAAATCATTAAGACAGAAAAGGACTTGTTCTTTTCCTCTACATATACCTATAGCTGATGCACCTTGGCCTCATGCTTACTTTAGCAAAATAAGCATGAGATGGGATCCAATGCAGCTCCTGGCGTCTCTTTAAAAGATGGACTGGGGCTCAACTTGCATGCTCCCACACTGAGGGATTTTGCCTCATTCTGAGCTCTACTATAATTCAATATATTTAATAATGTATTTAGAAGTTTTAAAAGGCCCTCAAGATAGAGAAGGGAAAGGGAAAGGGAAAGAAAAGAAAAAAGAAAAAAGAAAAGGGGAAGGGACACAATTAAAATGGAAGCACTGAAATACTAAAGCAATAGAAATCCAAATCCAAATATGGAGTCAAATTAGAACTGTAACATATAAAACATGGATGAAAACACAGCATCAATTAAAATCCATGGCAAAATTAGGCTGTCCAAATTACAGGTAGTCTTCGACTTTAAGACCGCAATTGAGCCCAACATTTCTGTTGTTAAGTGAGACATTTATTAAGTGAGTTTTGCTCCATGTTACATTTCTTACCAGTTGTTAAGTGAATGACTGAAGTTGGTAAGTTAGTAATCCCGTTGTTAAGTGAATTTGGCTTCCTCATTGACTTTGCTTGTCAGAAGGGCGCAAAAGGTGATCACATGATCCCAGGACACCGAGACTATCATAAATGTGAACTAGGTGCCAAGCATCTGAATTTTGATCACATGACCATGGGGATGCTGCCAAGGTTGCAACAGTTAAAAATGGTCATAAGCCACTTTATTCAGTACCACTGTAACTTTGAACAGTCGCTAAACGAACTCTTGTAAGTCAAGGGCTACCTGTATTATTACTATTTAGCTAGGGAAAAAATTAATACTTGGCAATTCTTTCATGAAAAGTTGTTCCATAAGGACACCACAAAAATGATCTGATCGCTTGAGTCAGCCTAATTAATCTTATCAGCAAACTTACGTGATTACTATGAGAATTGGCCCAGGTTAAGTCCAAAACTTCCTGCCATGTATGTGCAAGGGGATGTGTGTTAGTTCTCTACAGCCTCACTCCCTTCCCCCCATGGCAACAAATTGAGACTTAACCAAGGCTAACCCATACTTTAATTAAAGGCAAAATAAACACCTGCTCATGTGTAACAGGGATAAGGCGCTGTTTGGAGAGTTCCCGTAAAGTGTTCAAGTCTGTGCGCATGTCCAGTTTGCAGCCCACCAAAACTATTTTGGCACCAGGGCAGAATTCTTGTGTCTCTCCCTGCCACTATAAGAGAGAAAAATATAAAGAATTAAATGAAAAATGATTTAATATAATTAGGCAAGACCATTGGATCAATTATCCCACCTCATGCCCATATCACACCATTTTTTAATCCCATACCCATGTTTCCAACACAAAAATGGAGACACTAATGATTAGAAACCTGACCTTTTTACAAGCAGCAGCACAATGCAACTAATAATAATTTCTGTGATGCGAGATTCTGTACACATATAGTCCTCAACGCATAACCACAACGGAGACCAGAATTTCCATTGCTGAACAAGGCTGTTGTTAAATGAGTCGCATCTAATGTTTTGACCTTTTTTGCCATTGCTCTTAAGCAAATCATTGCCATTAAGTGAAGGGTTCAGTCAAGAAGATCTGGCTTCCCCCATTGACTTGGCTTGTCAGAAAGTGGTTGGGAAGTTCACAAATGGCAATCACATAGCCATGGGACACTGCAACCATGCCGATGCCAAGTGCCAGAATTCTGATCACATGACCAAGGGGAGGCTGTGTCAGTTGTGTCAGGACCAGTTGTAAGTCACTTTTTTTCAGTGCTGTTGTAACTTTGGTAAGGGTCACTAAATGAGTGGCTATAAGGACTACCTGTATCTGATGTAGAGAACTACCATTCTGGTCACAAGAAAGATAAAAGTTGTCAATGTGCAAAAACTGAGGATGCTTTCCTAAATTAGAGTGCAAGGTTTGAGGTAGAGACATGCTATTTCCCTTGGTTTTTTAAAAATATACTGACATAACTCATTTTATTGTGCTTTGCTTTACTGAGCTTCAAGGTTGACAATCATCTATCTATCATCTATCTATCTGTCTGTCTGTCTGTCTGTCTGTCTGTCTGTCTGTCTGTCTGTCTGTCTGTCTGTCTGTCTGTCTCTCTCTCTCTCTCTCTCTCTATCATCCATCCATCCATCATCTATCTACCTACCATCTATCCATCTATCCATCTATCCATCTATCCATCATCATCATCATCATCATCATCATTATCTATCTATCTATCTATCTATCTATCTATCTATCTATCTATCTATCTATCTATCTATCTATCTATCTATCTATCTATCTATCTATCTATCTATCTATCTATCTATCTATCATCTATCTCTCCATCATCTATCACAAATAAAGAGTTTATGGCAATCCTCATTAAGTGGATTTATCAGTGCTATTTTTCCAACGTAATTTTTTCTATTCATATTTCTGGGGACACATTTTTGGAATTTTGCAATATTTCAATTTTTCATAATTAATCAGATGTTTAGCATTCCCAGCAATAGACTATTTTTAAACTATAGTGATACAATTGCGATTTTGAAGGAGAGCTCCTCTTTGTCTGCAGGCAATAGGCAAACCTACTTCCCAAAAATAAAAGCAGCCCTTCTTAGCTTTACCATCACATCTTCGTATTCCCCTTTAGTAGCACTTTTAGCAATCTCACCTTTTTAAGGACACTGTCCAGAGTTTCAGGACGGCTAATGTCAAAACAGATAAGAACAGCATCTGAATCTGGATAGGCAAGGGGTCGGACATTGTCATAGTATGTTGAGCCTGCATAAGAAAGACACAATTTTAACTTGATTATATGGCTAAACATGATGTTCGTATATTGTACAGCAGATAGGGTGGGGATTTCTTTCAGCCAGAGCATCACATTTTCTTAAAAGTTCCATGAATCACATGCCAGAAAAGGCAGGATTAGAAATATCACACCCTCTCTCTCACCATCCCTGTTCACACTCATTCATATTCTGATCTCCCTTGCCTGCCTTCTTCCCCATCCCCATCTCTTCCTTTGTTATCAATTTTCTCTACATTTCATTTTATTCTATCTTCAGCTCCAGCTGTTTCTCTCTCGTTCTAGGTTGCTCCCTCAGTCAAAATTGGAAATAAATACATACAAAATACCGTTGTGGCCATTATCCTAGGTATTAATCCTAGGTAATTAATCCTAGGTATCAAAATATGGATTTGAAGTTGAGAGTACCATATTCAGGAATATGAATGTTTGGCAACCTTAGCATCAGTGCATGTGTGCATGTGCATATGTGCGCGCATGCAAATGCCTTCAAGTCAGTATTTGACTCTTGATGACTGTCTAGATTAGTTCCAGAAGTTTTCTTGGCAAGATTTCAGAAGTGGTTTGTCACTGTCTCCTTCCTAGAGCTGAAGAGTGACCGGCTCAAGGTCACCCAGCTGCCTTTGCAGGACTAAAACTCAGTGTTTCTCAGATTCTGGCCTGGTGTTTTCATCACTGTAAACCAAACTCCCGCACCATTTAGAAACCATTAGCTAAAATATTAGCAGTCTAGTTAGTAGCAGAAATGCCAAAACAAGAAAAAGTTAACAAAATCCAGATTTTTACATACCTTCTTGAATGAAAGGTAGCCCTTTTCACTTCCTGCCTAGGTTCTTAAAAAGGTTATGAGGGAAGGAAGAAAAGGAAAGTAGACAAACAGGTGTTTTGTTTTGTTTTTGGTCTTGAAAACTGCCAGGCTTATGTCTGGGAATGAAGCTTAAATTCTTATATTTGCTGAGTTACTTTGTACTTCTTCCTAGCTTCTCATTTCCCTTTCTACAATCAATATGCTAGGGGCTTAGATAAGAGCAATTTTGTTTCTGTAAAATGAGAACTGTCAGTTTGATGGGGTTGTGAGGGTATTGATAAAACATTATTAAATGCTCTTCAAATTCCAAGTGTTATGTAAGTAATTTATAGTGTCCATAGACTGGATGACAGTGAAAAAGCAGCCTGTCTGTTTAGAAAAAGGGCATTTAGCTTAAAATGGATTCATCACTTTCCCTTCAGCATATTGTACAGAAGAAATACTAACACATACAGCAGGGATCATAAATTAACTGATTGCAATTACGTATTCCACCGAGATGCAACCCAACAACAATACAAACTGCACACTCCTCTCAGATGCAGTCTAGAACACGGGTCTCCAACCTTGTCAACTTTAAGACTTGTGGATTTCAACTCCCAGAATTCCTCAGAAGTTGAAGTCCACAAGTCTTAAAGTTGACAAGGTTGGAGACCCCTGGCCTAGAACATTAAGTGGAAGCCTGAGAAAGAGCCTCCCCACTATCTAAAGAAATATAGTCAGCTGAATTTTCCTGAAGCAATCGTGGGAAGGCGGAGCAAAAAAATGACCCTCCCCAATCTAATTAAAAGATGTAGTAAATTCACCACCATCCACTTGTGAGGGATACGGTTAGGAAGACTGGGGCACAGTAGGGAACAAATGACTCCAGGGAGGGGGAAGAGGGAGTCACAAATGTTTGCAGGCCCTATGTATTCAACTCAGATGTAATCACTGCCACACACCAAGATCAGTATTTAGAGAGAGCCATTAAAAGCTTTATTTAAATGGGCAGTCACAGATGATATCAGTCAGTGATGGCAGATGTGATAGCAGTCAGTGATGGCAGATGTCTAACAGCATTAGCATGGCAGCTAATGGCAGGTGGAACCAGATGTCATTAACAGATGGAGCCAAATATTTGGCAAAACCGGGGAATCATGACAGATGGAACAGCAATGAGAGTTGGGGTGATATCTTGACCTATGCAACCCCGATGCACTTGTTTTGTGGCTGAATTGCAATCCCCATTGTACAGAGATCATGAAAGTGACCAGGCTAAAGATAAAAGCAAAATTTTCACCCTACTTGTACTTTCTCCAATAGCAATTACACCAAAAAGCAAACTGAAACTATTGATTCCCCCCCCCCAAGAATTATACTTTAAAAAATAATAATATGGGATAAGACAAGGATTGAGCTCATCCCAGGTCAAAATTGTTCAGTTAAAGATGATGTTTTAAAATTAAAGCTGAAGAAGCTTCTTGGATGAGAAGCGAAATGTCCTCCAGGGGGAAAAAAAAGCTCAGTTGTCTTTTTTTTTTTTTTTTGGTGGTGGTGGGGAAAGCATTTTTGGGACAAACATGACCTGGATGACTGAGAATCTCTCTAAAAGACTTAAAATTAAATAATTTTAAGAGTAGATATTGCTAAGGTTATAATCTTTTCATGCTAAGACTTCCTATTTGTCCTGATCCTATGTAAAGATGATATTTTTGCATAATCTTTTACATAGTTACAATGGATTTCTTAAAATTTGTACCTTTCTCAAACAACTGTTTTTGCTATATAACATCTGTAAGATAAAGGATGCTGCTGGATAAAATAGATTACAAGAAACAAATTGTTTTTCAGGCCCTTCTTTTCACACTGCAACCACAAGAAATGAGAACGCACAAATTACATCAAATAGTCCATAGCAATGCTTCTGAAGACAAGGGTGTTAAAATGGAATTTCGTACAAAATATAAATTTGGCAGGAGTGGAGAATTAGAATTAGATAGAATGATTTAAAATTGGTCTTTCCTCCACACAGCCTCCTTCATCGTATCAAAAATAAAACCAGTATTGGTCCTCCCTCCTACCGGATATAATTTTTACCAACTGTGAAACAGAAAAGCTATAAGCCATCACAACGCCTACAGAAAGAAAGCTTAGAAGTTATTCTATCTTGAAATGGATTCTTAGATTTTCTGAGAATGAATTGCAATGCTTCTAGAGAAACCCATAGAATTCTGAATATCTCCATAATTTCTATTCAGCTTTTCTACATTAAGGCACTTTATGCTTTCTGTTTTGATCAAATTCCCAGCCAAAATCTTATGTTTTTAATAAAGTGACATCAAGAATGAACCAGCCAATATGTCCTCCAAAAATAAAATGATAATAGTCTTCAAATCTGAATTATTAATTCCCAATTACTTCAATATTAAACAGTCACAAATCTGCATGAGCTGTCCTGAAAATAAAAACATCAGGTATTTATAAACTTTGCTCTCCAACATAAATGTTTTGATGAAGGCTGCATAACACCCCTTCATCAACAGAACATTGTTCCCCTCAAGAGAAACAAACATTTATTTGGCTAAGCTACAACTGCAAATAAGAAACAGAATTTTTCACCTAAAAAAGAAAAGAAAAAAAGACCAATGCTTGGTTTTTGAAAACTCAGGGCCAGATCAGTGGTGGGTTCCTACCGGTGCGGTCCACACTATAGCACCGGTAGCGGCCCGCTGGTGATGTCACAGTACCGGTGCCTGGGCGCCGCCATTAAAAAATTTTTAATTTTTAAAAAAATTTTCTTCTGCGGATGCCCAAAAGCCAAGCTTCCGATACTGCGCATGTGCTGCCTTCCTACCCCACAGTGAGTCCAAGCAGAGGAGGATGGCTGAGGGAACGCGTGAGACGCTGAAAGAACGGGTGGCAGGACCTATATCAGTTCCCCTCTCTTCAGCAGTCTGAGAAGCCACGAACACGTGGTGATGATCCCAGGCATTTTCGCACGTTCAAGGCTTTTCGAACTGCTGAGGGGAGGGGGAATGGGCGGCAGAAGCCTAGGATCATCTAATGGGGAGAAGCATTCAGGCCGGACGGAGCCTCCTAGAAGAACCGCTGCCGTAGTCTTGCTGCTCCTGCTGCGGGGAGCTGCGTTGCGGGTGAGCAATGCCCCCCGTTTCTCCGGCTGCTGCCAAGCTCTCGAGGCCAACGCCCACCTAGTCACATGGCTGGCAAGCCACACCCACAAAATAAGCCATGCCCACAGAGTGGTAGTAAAAAAATTAGGAACCCGCCCCTGGGCCAGATATGTTCCTCTTTCACATGCTAGAGTATTATAATTAAAAAAGTAATAGGACTGTGCATCTCCCATTAAATTTTAGACAGCTTAGCCTTAAGTCATGTATGTTGGGTCTTCAGGGTGGCTATAGAAGACAGTAATGTAACTGCCAACATAACCACTGGTATACCTGCCACGCTCTTATTTACTAATTTATTTTTCAAGGTAGTTGTCGTTTAAAACATGGTAGGAAGCTAGCCAATTGGGGGGTGGCTAATCCAAGCTTCAGATATAACCTCTACTTGCAACAATGCATTTGGATATTGTATAAAGTATGAGAGATAAAATAGTGGGTGATTACTGCTTTTTTTTTGTCTTTTTATATAGGACTGGCCACACCCATCATGGCACCCATATCAACATGTCCTTAAATTACTAAATAGGCTTACTGGTCTGTTGGGCATGTATCTATACAAGGGGTTATGTGGGGGATCAGGCTGCTGCATAAAAAGGTCAAGACAGAGGGCTGATTGAGTCCCCCCTTTTTATATGGATGTAAAAAGCAACCACATAAAAAAGGCAGAACCTCAGTTATGTGGGCACGAGTTCCATCTTGACTTCTTTTATGCTCCCCTGTAATTGTCCTTGCATACACACTCAATATACAGTAGATGTACTTTTGCAGGGTACAGCTTATCCTTTTAAATTTGTCAAGTTCAGAAGAATCTCACTTCAATATCTTACAGAAATTGCACTTACTAAAAAAAGACTCTCTAGTTTCCCAAATAGGCTGCAATAATATAATCAAGTGGGCTGCTGGGGGTTTGGGAGAACCTCTAGCTAAGATTCTGTGCAGTTCAGAGAACCCCCAAATCCCATTCCTGACTGGCCCTGTCTACCCCATCCCTCCCAGGAGCCCCCATGTGGTCCATTTTGGATGCAGGTAAGTGCAGGGTGTGGACAGAGGTTCAGGGAGGGTGAAAAATGGGCCTACTGGAAGTTTGGGAAGGCCAGAAATGGGGCCTCCAGAGCCTGGGGAGGCAGTTTTTGCCCTCCCGGAGGCTCGAAGAAAACCTCCGGAGCCTGGGGAGGACAAAAAGCCCCCCTTCTGTGGTGCAGGAAGACGACTAGGCCATGCCCACCATGTCCACGCCCACCCAGCAATCAGGCAGAGAGCTCCTTGCTAAAATTTTTGAAGCCCACCCCTGCATATAATGCTAAACAAAACCAGTAAGTAAATTCTGATACATGAAAGCCCAGTACCCAATCTTATTATAATGTTTAAATTAAGCACATATTTGGTACCAATTTAATCTGTTTAATTTAAATGAATGCAATCATCCTCCAGGACCACTTTGCTTTCCTGTCCCTCTTTTCACCAGCCACTATCCATAATCTTCTTCATAGCCTAAAGTAGGAGTCTCCATTACAGTGGTGAAATTCAATTTTTTAAAACTACCGGTTCTGTGGACGTAGCTTGGTGGGCGTGGCTTGGTGAGTGTGGCAGGGGAAGGATACTGCAAAATCTTCATTCCCACCCCACTCCAGGGGAAGGATACTGCAGGATGAAGTAGGGAATTTGCAAAACAATGAAGAGGAAATTAAAAAGATTGTAATTAACTATTTTGAGGAATTATATAGGCAGGAGGAAATTGATCCAGATAAAATAAAAGATTATTTAAAAGAAGAAAGTATGATTGTATTGGAAGAAGAAAAAAGAGAGATGTTAAATAAAGAAATAACAGTGAGTGAATTAAAAGAAGCAATTCAAAAGCAGAAAAATAATAAAACTCTGGGTCCAGATGGTATACCAGGGGAGTTCTATAAAAATGCAGAGGAATTGATAGGCCAATAAGAACTCTACAATGAAGTGTTGATGGAAACTAAGATGCCTGTATCATGAAGAGAAGCATATACTACAGTGATTATGAAAGAAGGTACAGATGCAAATCAAATTCAAAATAGGCCAATTTCTCTTTGAAATGTGGATTATAAATTTTTTATGACCATCACCGTAGGACGAATGAATTTTTTTAAAAAATGAGATAATTCACCCCAACCAAAATGGTTTTCTCCCAATGAGACAAATCAGAAACAATACAAGAACAGTACTAAATATATTAGAATATTATGAAGCGCATCCAGAAAAACACTTGTTTTTTTGGATGCGCAAAAAGCATTTGATAATCTAAATTGGGAATATATGTTTAGACAGATTAAGGGAATGAAATTTGGAGATAGATTCGAACAAATGATAGAAACAGTATATTCCACTCAAAAAGCAAATATAATAATAAACGGAGATACCACAAAGTCATTTGAAATAACAAAAGGAGTCCATCAGGGATGCCCTTTGTCACCTCTGCTATTTATCCTAACATTAGAGTCTTTATTAATAAAGATTAGAGCAAATAAAGAGATTAAAGGAACTAAGATTAGAAAGAAAGAGTATAAAATTCAAGCGTTTGCAGATGACCTAGTATTTTTTATTGAAGATCCAAAGGAGACAGGACAAATCTTACTTAGGAAATAGAAAAATATGGAGAAGTAGCAGGCCTCAAAATTAATAAAACAAAAACAAAAATGATTGTGAAAAATCTAACATTAAAACAGGGACAAGAATTAGAGAGAATATTGGGGCTACAATGTACAAAAAAATTTAAACATTTAGATATTTGGCTAACAGTGAGATGTTCCTCAATCAAAGAAGACAACTATGGGGAATTAATACAAATAAAAACAGATTTGGAAAGATGGGGAACATTACAATTATCTATACTAGGTCAAATTGCAACCATCAAAATGAACATTTTGCCGAAATTGCTCTATCTTTTCCAAACTATGCCCATAAAATTAGATATATTTTTTTTTTATGGATTTGAATAAAATTACAACAAAACGTATTTGGGCAGGTTAAAAAGCAAGAATAAAATTAATAGATCTTCAGGATGATAGAAGCAGAGGTGGGAGGGGCTCCCTGACTGGCAACTTTACTACAAAGCTGCAATTCTGGTATGGGTTAAAGAGTGGATTAATCTAAGAAATAAAAGATTACTAACATTGGAGGGGCATGATCTACAAAAAGGTTGGCATGCCTTCCTATGGGACAAGGGGAAAAAACTGCATACTTATTTTATATGACACAAAATTAGAGAAGCTTTGATGCAAGTATGGCAAGAGATTAAAAGAAAACATTATATGAAAATCCCTCAGTGGGTATCCACAATGGAAGCGATAACCCACCCAACACTTTGGATATAGTGTTATATATGGTTAAATATCAGCAACTTTTGGATAGACAAGGGAATTTAAAAAGTAGACAAGAATTGGAAGATCAGGGTATAATTTTAGATTGGTGGCCATATATGCAAATTCAATCATGATACAAAAAAGATAAAGAAAAATATGGATTTGAAACAGTCCCACAATTAGATAAAATACTGATTGGCCTGGATGAAAAATTAATTACAAAAATTTATAAATATTTATTAGAATTTGACAGAGCAGAAGATATAGTGAAAGGAGTCATGATAGCATGGGCAAAAAATATTGGGCATAGTATAGAATTAGACGAGGGGGGGAAATCTGGAATAGGAACTACAAAATAACTAAATTGGCGAAATATAAACAGTACAAAATGTTTTATCGATGGTATATGGCACCCGATAGATTAGCGAAGATTTATCCAAATCTGGAACCAAACTGCTGGAAATGTGGTCAAAAGCAAGGTACCTTCTATCATAGATGGTGGTTATGCATGGAAACAAAAAAATATTGGGTAAAAATTTATATATGGATACAGGAAAAAACAAGTTTCCAAGTAGAATTCACTCCAGAGCTATTTTTGTTAGGAATTACAAAACGGGAATATAATAAAACAACTATATATATTATATTACATATTATAACAGCAGCAAGAATTGCGTTTGCGCAATGTTGGAGACAAAAGAATATACCCTCTGAAAGTTTAATAACAACAAAAATATTTGATTGTGCCGAAATGGACAAACTAACAATTGAATTGGAAGGACAAATGGATTCGGAATATCATGCAATATGGAAGAAATGGTACGATTGGATTGAGGATAGGAAAAAAAAAGAGACAAAACTCAAGGGGAAGTAAAATATGTAACTGAAATGTAGGGAATATATTTGGATTTAAATGTAAAGACATGTAAATAATTTGTAAATGCAATGATAAGTAAATAATATGTAATGATAAGTAAATAATATGTAAATGAGCACAGCCATGTATAAATTATGAGTATTTGTAAAAAAAAGAAAAATACAATAAAAATTTATTAATAAAAAATAAAAAGAGAGAAATTTGCAAGACAATGACTGAACAACTACATAAAGGAACCTTCAACTAACAAAGAAACACTAAGAGGAGGCAAAGACAAAGGAGGAGAAAAGTTTACTTCTCTTCCTATATTCAACAAGTATTTTATCACTAGGTATTTTGGCAGGCAGGTGAAAGAGAGAGGTATACGGTCTCCTTCCTTCCTTCCTTCCTCCCTTCCTCCCTCCCTCCCAGCTCTTTTGTAAGGTTACTAACAACCCACTCCAAAATATCTACCTTAAAAAAGTGAAGTCTCCAAGTCAAGATGGGATCCAGGTGATTTTTTGGCCTGCCACAGCCAAATGTAGACTTCCCGGGATGGTCAATTGACAGGAATCAACAAGAAAGTTTTCCCCTATACAGATATGTCATTATAGAAAAATTCACCAGTCAGTTTCTACTAGTAAGGCAGCTGTGCAGAGGATATAGCTCAGCTTGGTTCAGAACTGAAAACGTTAGCAGACTTCCTCCCTCCCCATGAACAAAAGCAACCGAGGAATCACCTAGGCCTCAGACCTCATAGAAGATGCATTGTAGCACGATCAATCACAGCCAGTTGGTCAGACTTCAAAAATCATTGAGATTCCCCTAGTAATGTCATGGCAACCCTCCATGCAAGAAGACTCCTATTTATACTCAGAGAAAAACTATCAGGGAGAGCCCTTGTTAATATATGTTTGGCTAAATAATATTGTCACTGTTCACTTACACTTTGTTTTTTATAGCCCATCGCAATGCAGGGTTGTCACTAGCAAAAGTGAATTGAGAGTCGGTTTGTCACATCAACTTTTAGCTGCAGGAGATGAAGTCAAAGATAGGAAAGGGATCCTGCCAATTCAGTGGGGCAGCTGATGTGATGTGCCAATGTTTGGACGCTGTAAGGGTCTGGATGGGGGTTAACAGGCTCAAACTCAACCCGGACAAGACCGAGTGGCTTTGGATGCTGCCTCCCAAGGACTTCGACATCTGTCCCTCCTTGGTACTGGGGGAGGGGGGAATTTGATCCCTTCATAACGGGCTCGCAACTTGGGGGTCCTTCTGGATCCACAGCTAAAATTGGACCAACATCTAACAGCTGTGGCCAGAAGGACCTTTGCACAAGTTCGTCTTGTGCACCAGTTGCGTCCCGTAAGTAGGCACTACTTACAGTCATTCATGCCCTTGTTACCTCACGTCTTGACTATTGCAATGCACTCTACATGGGGCTACCCTTGAAGAACGTTCGGAGACTGCAGCTAGTGCAGAATGCGGCGGCGCGTGTGGTGATGGGTGTCCCTAGATACACCCATGTGACACCCATCCTTCGCAAACTGCACTGGCTGCCTATAGGTCTCCGAGCACAATTCAAGGTGTTGGTGATTACCTTTAAAGCCCTACATGGCTTAGGACCAGTTTACCTCCGAGACCGCCTTCTCCAACATACCTCCCTAAGTCCGATTAGAGCCCACAGAGTTGGCCTGCTGGTGGTCCCGTCAGCCAAACAATGTCGGATGGCGGGCCCACGAACGAGGCCTTCTCTGTGGCAGCACCGGCTCTCTGGAATACACTACCCCCCGAGATCTGCATTATTCCCACCCTGCCAGCCTTCAGAAAAGCAGTTAAAACATGGCTTTGTCGACAAGCCTGGGGCCAATGATTTTAATACAACACCGATCATTCTTGGCCCCATGAATGATTTATTGTATGGGTTTTTAAATTGTGGTTTTTAATGTTTTTTAATGTTTTAATATCTATTGTTTTTAATGCTTTTTATATTTGTTGTTGCATGTGAATTTTTACTGTTGTGAGCCGCCCAGAGTCTCTGTGGAGTGGGCGGCATACAAATGCAACTAATAAATAAATAAATAAATAAATCAAGAAATAAATGGAACATGCATGCCTGGTATCCTGGTTGGGGGCAATATAAATATACATTGCTTACTGGTGTAAACCGCTTAGAGATTGCTTGCACTGTGAGGTGGTATATAACTCTCACAAAATAAATAAATAAATAAATATCCAACTCTTTTCTTTCATTTTTTCTTATTTCAGCAAATAGCATGCACTCTGTACTTTGTTTTCAGTTTATATTATAGCTTTTCCCTATTTCTCCTTCTCTGAATGCCAGCCTCTAAGTCTAAACCATCACTCTGAAGACTAAAGAATAAGCAAGATCAGACTTCTTCCTCCCCTAGAAATGCATATATGGCTCTTTAATCTCCAGAGTATTCTTCAATGACCTTGATGCCTGCCCCATCCTAAATGCAGTGGATCTTTTATCAGACACTGCAAATTCCCACGCTCTAAGCTAAATGCTTATGGCCCAAAATTGGGCAGTCCAATGAGGAAGAATTCCAGTAGCAATTTTTTTCTCCATATTTGGAGGTTTTTTTTTAAAGGATCCAAAAGGCTTTTCTAAATAAAGATGTTTTAGCTGCTGCTTAATTTCTTCTGTGACAGAACTTTCCTGAGAACTATGATTCTAAGATTCCACTTTCACATATTTATTTATTGAATTTATATTGCCACCTATTCGCCCATGGCGACTTAAGACGGCTTACAGAATATAAAACCACATTTAAAACAATAAAACTAATAAAAAGAATCAAATAAATTAATATAGTATCATAAAATCACCCCCACCCCCGCCCCGGCAACAGCAGATCACACAAGCCATTTAATAGAATAGAATAGAATAGAATAGAATAGAATAAAATAGAATAGAATAGAATAGAATAGAATAGAATTCTTTATTAGCCAAGTGTGATTGGACACACAAGGAATTTGTCTTTGGTGCATATGCTCTCAGTGTACATAAAAAAAAGATACATTTGTCAAGAATCATGAGATACAACACTTAATGATTGTCACAGGGTACAAATAAGCAATCAGGAAACAATCAATGTTAATATAAATCGTAAGGATACAAGCAACAAGTTACAGTCATAAAGTCATAAGTGGGAGGAGATGGGTGATAGGAACGATGAGAAGACTAATAGTAATAGTAATGCAGCCTTTGTGAATAGTTTGACAGTGGTGAGGGAATTATTTATTTAGCAGAGTGATGGCGTTCGGGGAAAAACTATTCTTGTGTCTAGTTGTCTTGGTGTGTAGTGCTCTATAGCGTCATTTTGAGGGTAGGACTCCAGCCTTCTCTGTGTTCCCCAGGCCTGCTGGCAGAACCAGATCTTCAGTGCCTTCCAGAAGATTGTTAGAGTGGGGGCCGTTCTAATCTCTGGGGGAATGATGTTCCAGAGAGAGGGAGCTACCACGGAGAAAGCCCTTCTTCTGGGTCCCACCAGGTGTATCTCCCTCGGGGATGGGACACGCAGCATTCCCTGCCTCGCTGCTCTGATGGATCGGGTAGATATAACCGGCAAGAGATATATAATAGTTGACTGTGATTATTTGATGGCAAGGGGAAAAAATCTTCTCTACAGAGGTCTTCTATAACAATTTCACATAGTCTGAGTTTGACGCATTACATTAACCTCCACCTCACAAACAGGATCTAAAGCAGACAGACTTAGATTCAGCCATCTGCCCAATAGTTTTTCAAATGGAAAGACAGCTATTGATCTGTGCCTAGGGATGGTCTCCTTGTTTCTTTGTGCTTCCTCATTTTACTAGTTCTCAGGAAAAAGCAGCATTTCAACTTCTGCAACCCAAGTTAAGAGCTCAACTCCAGCCAGTTTTCAATGCCTTAGTGATAGGAAGTTGCATTGTGTAGTGGAAAAACAAATTAGTGTCATCCTGACCACCAAAGCTCTTTCTCAGCCTATGCTATGCATGTAGCCCCAAGTCACTGGAGAAAAGGTGCTATAAAGACCTTAGAATAACTAAGAATAGCTAGAATAGAATGTGCTATTCTAATAACACAGAAAGCAGGTTTCTGCCCATGTAAATCCAATCCAACACAAGTAAGATATCACATTTAGGATTGCCTTGTGATAATAAGAGCAGCAAAACACTATTTCTCCACCTTTATCACATTCATGGACAGCTGTCTGGCAGTCTTTTTGAAGATGATTTGTTCTTTGCCGGACAGGGATGACCTCAGGAATATTTTCAGAGTCACTGTGTGAAATGTGGAGAACATTCATACTATCTGGTAGATATGATTGATAAGATCTATTCAGAAATGGACTCTGGTTGGACAGGTGCATTTGAGATGCTTGTGGCATGGTCTTATGAGATTATCTGAAATGAATTGGAAACTGTGATTCCCAATGAAATGGATCAGGTGCTCCAGCCATTTGTCTCTTGAATTCAGATCCTTTTTGCCCAGGAGGTAACCCATAGTTGCATCCATAGAATGTTGTTGAGGAAAGGAGGTAGTTCCTCCTGCTTTGAAGGAGACTGCAATGTATCCTTTTCCCAAGAAACCATCAATAGACTCAACAATTCTAGACATCTATCATCCAATCTCCAATCTTTCCTTTAAGGTAAGGTTGTTAAAATGGTTAGACAGCAGTTGCAAAGTAAGTAGATTATCTAACTTGTTTTAGGCAGGTTTCAAATTGGATTATAGCACAGAAACAGTACTGCTTGCATTTGTTGATAATCTTTGGTGGAGCCAAGACAGGATAGGATGCATCCATTCTTATTCTTCTTCATCTCTCAATGACTTTTACTAACATACATCATGGTATCCTTCTGCAGCAGCTGTGAAGATGGGGGACACTATATTGTGTTGATTCATCTCTTTCCTCTGGGGCTATTCCATTCAATGTTGATGGGGAGATGTGCCCCTCATTTGTGGGAAGCCTCATGTCTTGATGCTCTACCCCTTCCCATTTAACATCTATATGAAACTGCTGGATGAGGCCATCTATTGGTCTGGCATCCAGAATCATCAGTATGCAGATGATACTCAATTGTAGATCTCGACTCCAGCTATCAGGTGATGCTGTCACCATCTTGTCAATGTCGATGTCTGGAGGCTGTTCAAGTCTGAATAGGAAGGAACAGACTCAGGCTCAATCATGGCAAACTGTGTGGCTGTTGTTATTTGTGTCTCCTGGAACTGGGACTAATTCATTTTTGGTCGTAAATGGGAATGCACTTCCCCATTTGAGCTGGTATGCAATATGGGAATCATTCAGAACTCTCTGCTTCTGCTCAAAGAACAGATGGAAGCTGAAGGTCTATCAAGAGACCCAGCACAGGTCTATCAAGAGACCCAGCTGTTCCCATTCCTAGAGTGGGAGGCTCTTCAGACAATCACTCTGTTCTAGTCAATTCAAAATGGATTATTGCAATGTGCTGAACATGGAGCTTCTGTAGAATGCAGTATGATGGTTGGGCCACGACAGTGGTGGTTGTGTTACCAGTTAGCCTCCAGGTTCAATTCATCTATAAAGTTACCAATGGGCTTCGTAATTTGAGAGACTACCTATCTCCCATGGCATCAACTCACTCAATAAGATCAGGCAGAACGGGCATGTGCAGGTCCATTCAATCAAATTATGTCATCTTTAAGACTTAAAAAGCACACTTCACTGTTACAGTGCTTACCCTCTGGAATAGCATTTCTCCCAAAAGATCTATACAGTTCCAATTCTCACTTTGCAGTTGTTCAGAAGATCCTTGAAAATATGGCTTTGCTCCCAGGCCTGGAGCTAAGGTGGAGGTTGAGCCTCTATTATTGTTCTTTTGATGTACTAGGCTTGCTTTCTTTGGTTGTACATATTTTTCCTTCACTTTACAATATTGCTTCTTACTTTTAAAATATAAACAGCCCAGAGCCAGCTGGAAATCAAGTGAGGGGAAGGAGGCTAAACCCAGTCAAATAAACCAGCATGCACCAGTAGGCTTCTTTACACTTACATGTTGCTCAGAAGCACAGTTCCCCCAAAAAGATTGTTGTAATGTTTGCTGAAAATTTTATTCCACCACTTAAAATCCGCACTTCTTTTAGTTTTCCTACTGAATACTTCTTAATTTCTAAAACACGAAGAATAAAAACTGTACACTTGAAAATAAAGTTTTCCAATCTGACAGGCTACATAACCAATTATCTCTAAAACATAGTTTTGATCTTGAGAAATGAGAGAGAAATACATTCACTGTAATTTTATTTACAGTCTATATTGTCTGTAAGCTGATGGGAGGATTGTTATCCTAAAAAAATGGACTATAAATCATTACAATACATAAATAATACTCTACACCTCTAGCCATACCTCACTTACTCCTTCTCTCAAACTAAGTGCTGCATTTAGGTTTCTGGCTGAAAAACAGCATTGGAACATTTACTTTGTTTTTAAGATATTCCCTTTCTTGGCTAGATCCCAATAAAATGCTTTTCAGAATCACTGCTCCTTTTGAGAAAAACAGCATTATTCCCCTCTGCTTTCACTTCCTCTGGGTTTAGTATCCTTCAATAAGGAACTTATCCAAACAACTTCAACAGCCACATACATTCTCTAGAAACAAAAAAATAGAGAGAGGGCAGAAATAAATAATCCCCCCCCCCTCTGCTTAGAATTTTTCACCAATCTCTGAAGGGTACAAAGAAAAACAAAGTCTAGTGTTTTTTTTTTTTAAATCTCCTACCCAGCCAGCAGCTTGCTGTATGCTTCAAACACAACTGAAGATAGATCGGTCAGGCACAGTGATTTCATACTGAAATATGGCAACTGTAACCATCCCAACTCTCTTTGCAAATAGAATGCAAACTATTAGCCGGAGAAAAGATGCAAATATCATCTCATTTTTCCGCTGTGCTCTCCTAAAGTGGTTTTTAAAAAAAAGCACCCTGAGAGGAAATAGCATTACCAATTCATGCCAGTGGAAACATTCCACAGTACTTGAAAGTTTGCATAATCATATACCAAATGCTTGAAATAAAAGACAGCATTTACCGTATTTTTCGGAGTATAAGACGCACCTTAGTTTTTGGGGAGGAAAATAAAGAAAAAAATCTCCTACCAGGTATTTATCTGGCTAGCATCCTTAGTCTGGTCAGCTTAGTTAGGGCTGAAAAAACCTTTTTCAGAGGGAGTAGGAATGAAAACAAGCCTGCAAAGACTTAGGGCAGGAAAAAACTACTTCGGAGAGAGTAGGAATTAAAAAATGCTGCAAGCCGGTAAGATTGTTAGGGCTGAAAAGACCTTTTTTCAGAGGAGTAGGAATGAAAACAAGCCTGCAAAGACGGAGTAGGAAGCTGGGAAGATCGTTAGCACCTCCTTAGGGCTGGGAAAAAAAGCTTCGGAAAAGCTACATTCTGAGTATAAGACGCACCCAAATTTTCAGCCTCTTTTAGGGAGGAAAAAGGTGCATCTTATACTCCGAAAAATATGGTACCTTTTTTCTTTATCCTCTAAGTCAAAGACAAACCACCACCTCCAGCAGTTCAGGCCTCTGTAGGCCAAACTAATGCTTACAAGGCCTGACTTAACATTTAACATTTAGCCTGTTTTTTCCCCTTTCTAAAAAGAGGCACAGAAAGGGGAGGGTGAATCAAGATCACTTCTCCACTGCACAGGAAAAGTTGTTCTCTGCTCCCACCACCATCACCACTAATATCTTCCTGGGCTAATAATAAACAGTAAAATAATTTTCATCAGAGAAAGATTAAAAAAAACATTTCCAGTACAGTATACCAATTCTCTGAATAACTAATAGCTGCTGGTAGAAACACTCACCCACACCAAAGCGTGTGGACAAAAGATAATGTATCTAGTTTAAAAAGACAGAAAGATAAAAACTAAAGATAAACTGATAGCAAATCCCACTCCTTACTAGCACTGATGATGTTATCAAATTAGGGTAATGAAACATCTGCAAGAAAACAAGAAAGCTCAGAGAGCACCAAGGACCCCCTCATGTCAACCCCGGGCTGCAAATAATCTCCTTTATTGATAGAAACTATCTATTTAACTTGTATCTAGTTCATCCCTATAACTCCCAGCATGCAAAACCTTGAAAATTCATTTCTGTTATATCGTTAACTTAAACTATTTGTTCTCAATTAACCTTACTGGAAACAAACTCCCACTGTATTTTCTCACTGCTAAATCTATGCCTTTCCTATTCCCAATTTATATGACTGTCAGATTTGTGCAAGTTCCTTTGGGCAGAAGCTATGTTTTAGTTTGTTTTATATTGGTTGAGTTCATGCATCATGGTAAATCAGAACACATGCATGTTCGGCATATATCAGCTGATTTTTTTACTCAGACACACACACCCACACCCACACCAAGACCTGCTTATTGTTTCAGTGATATTTTCTTACCAGGTTCTTCAATGCCTTCAGCAATGACAGAACTTCCAATGTGCAATACTCTTCATTAGAAAAGTTGGGAAGTATTCAGAGATCTATTTGCCTTGAAAATAGCCCATATTGAACTGTTCAACACAATCAAACATCTGCACAGGAAATGTTTCATGACATTTTGTATTATAAACCGTTTTATAAAATTTGCCAAATTTCAACTCCTCTGAAGTCATGGATCCCAGATTTTGAACATACTCTGTAAGTTAGCTCACTTGAGGTACCTTAGTTCAAAATTTGTTGCCCTAGGATGCACTGTTTTTCCCAATTAAAAATTGTGGAAATGAGGGTAATAGTACATGCCTACATACATGCACACATGCATGCATACATGCATCACCAAAATATGCTGGCATGATTCACCATTGCATTTAGCTAGGAAACATGTATTACATTTTATTAACTTGTTATTAAACTTAACACTGCCCTCTTTCTCCCCTTCCCTCAAGGAATCCAAAAACTATGGAAAATCCCAACCCTCCTTTTCACAGGTACACCTTGACCACGTCATATCATTGCCCTTCCCATTCTATCCCTTGGTTGTGACCCCAGACTGAAGAAGCTTGCTATTTATGTTCTAAACCATAATTTGTTTTAATCGTGGTTTATTGAATGAGTCAGAGAATCTAGTGTATGCACAAAATCACTCCTAAATGGAAAATTCTTTGTTATATTCCTTTCTTAAACAAGATAGGAATAAACATGCTTCCTTGTTTGTATTACACTGAGCCACAGTAACAACAAAAAAACCATCTTCAACCAATGGTTTAGTGCTCTAACATAAATTATTCATCAGCTTCATGTATGTATTACATTTAGACCAACTACTTTATATTTTAAGCATGCTGGCTGAGGAATCCTGAGAGTTGAAGTCCAGACACTTTAAAGTTGCTAAGGTTGAGAAACACTGCCTTAGCACAATATGTGAATCTGATTATTGTGAGGCATCAAGGCTCATAGTTTTTACAATATATGCAAAACTGCAAGATAAATCTTCCCTCTGCAGTCAAGATGTAGAGGTAAGAATCAATTTATTTTTGACTCCCATCCAAATAATCTCTCAGTTTCTATCAGCACTATTGTGTTTGTGGCCCCATTTATATTTTCAACATAAATTAACTTGATGTTTGCTCTTATTTCCTATGGTGACTCTCTACTATGAACTGAACCCCAAATAAATGTTGAATTGTTTGTTATCACATTACACCATGATCAAAAGAAAGTTTTCTGAGATTCACCAGCACTGATCTTGGATAAAGGATATATTTCATGCAATATATCTACACTCTTAATGCTACTCATAACAATAAGTGATATGGAACCAACGGTTTTGGATTCTGAAGAAAACATGAAAATCAACATAAATAATAACCTCTGGGGGAGATTGTCAAATGGTATTACCTGTGGTACTGAGGTCCCCAACATGGCACCGGGAGGTGGCTTACTCTGTCTGAAGGCCTCCTGTGCTGACCACCCTTCTTTTGAAAGCATACTTTTTGAAAACAAAAAATCCCCTAATTTTTTAGAAATGGGAAGCTGGCAATCTGCAAAGCAGAGTACCAGCTAACAACATTATCTTTATTTTCAAGGATAACTCTGAGTGCCAAAATTC
Organism: Diadophis punctatus similis; assembly: GCA_023053685.1. Lineage (NCBI taxonomy): Eukaryota > Metazoa > Chordata > Lepidosauria > Squamata > Dipsadidae > Diadophis > Diadophis punctatus. Next base: position 781,995 of record JALIGW010000008.1, on the reverse strand, counting down.
TTAGGAAAGCAAAACAATGAGGGCTATAGCACAGTAATGTATTTTGGGGGTACCGTATATTTCCCCTATCCAGAAAATGGCAAAATAAAGCAGGATTAATAGGGAGCAGCAGATTCAGGAGCTGGAGAGAGAATAGCAGAGAGAACTGGTTAAATTGGTAGATTGCAATCAGTAACGTCCCACATAGCTATCATTTCGTGAAGAATCAGATTCACCCATTAGCTTTTTGCCTGAGAATTTACAATGTATTCTCAAAATTCCAATGGGATCCACATCTAAAAAGATCAGAGACTTGCCATACCATATCATACTTTTCCTTTCTGTTTTAAAATCAGATTAGAAATTGAAACATGCACTAAGCTTAGCAAAAACCATTTCCATTCTTCTAAGGCTGCTGTGAATGTTTTCTAAATCTAAGCCACACTGGATTTGAGAGAATATTTCATGAGATGAATGGCACTGTAATCCTAGCTCAAGCCAAAAAATGTATTGAACTCTATAGCCTTTCAGCAGAATTTAAAGGATATGATCTGGGATATAATTATTGTGACTTCCAAACTCCAATTTTAATGCATAGAGCAAATATGAGAAAGCACAATTGGAGGCAAGATGAATCAATACTAATTTATAAAAGGTAAACCATGGATGTTGCTCAACACTTCGCCCCTCAAGCATCAACCAACTCTCAAGGGCATATAGCGCAGGCATGGACTTTAAAATTTTTAGCAAGGGGTTCTCTGCCCGGTTGCTGGGTGGGCGTGCACCACAGTGGGGGGGGGGGTGTTGCCCTCCCCGGGCTCCGGAGGCTTTCCTCGAGCCTCCAGGAGAGCGAAAATGGCCTCCCCAGACTCCGGAGGCCCTTTGGAGGCCAAAAACGGGCCCATTTCCGGCCTTCCCGAACTTCCGGTAGGCCTGTTTTTTGCCCTCCCCGAGCCTCCGCACACACCCTGTACTTACCTGCATCCAAAAGGGGCCACATGGGGACTCCTGGAGGGGGGGGCAACCAGGAGTGCGATTTGCAGGTTCTCCGAACTGCACAGAATCTTAGCTAGAGGTTCTCCCAAACCCCTGTGAACCCCCAGCAGCCCACCCCTGCATATAGGGTCTCAAAATATTACTGCAGAGACCAAGAGAAATATATCTAACATCCCTCATCATGTTTTCCAAATATTCCCAAAGCAGCTTGCCTATGGAAAAGCAGAACTGCAATCAAAGCGAATATAAACAAAATGACTCGCATCCCAGTCATATCATGCAGAGACCTGCATCTATATGTAACTTTTATTGTGCTTCAATGTGATTTGTATTAAACCAATGCATTCATCTGGATATAATACTAGAGTATCTTGCAAGAGGCAGTGCCTAAGAGTCTCGGTCTCTCTCTCTCTCTGGGGGGGGGGCTGTTGAATGGGCAAGGCTTATTTCAAGATGCAAAACCTCCACATTAAGGGCACCAAATATTTAAAGAGCACCTTAGGCCAAAGCATATTTTTATATTCACTGTTGGTTCATATGCAACAGGACAGGCTCTCAATCACAGAGCTTTATAAGAACCTAAAAGTTATTAGACATTAAATGGCCCTGGGATGGTCATGAATTATAAACAAGAAATAGAGAGCCAACTTGACCCTCACATGTGCAGCAGATAAAATATAATCTGACCAGCCTGCAGACTCAGAAAAACATAGATGGAGACAGAGAGGCTGGAGGGAGTGCAAAAGTGGTGTAAGAAGGGTATTTGGATGTGACAAATCTTTGCAGCAACATTCAATGTAGTCAACAGCCATTATGAAATGCCTTGTTGCTCCACAATTTAAGCTAACCATGGCTATGAAATCACTGCCAAAAAAACCAATAGCAGTGCACCTTGCTATACCTCATGGAGAAGAGGCTGAAGGGAAAAGAGCATTCTCCACAGACTGGAAGTTAGGAGTGTTGCGGCCTAACCACTTCTGGAAAAACATTAAGTTGGGGAAAAGTCATTTAATAGAACTGGGATGTGTGAGGAAAGAAAAATGAGTACATGCTTCACTAAACAGCCGGTCTAGAAATTAAAAGCTACAAAAAGCTGGAGGAAATTAATAAGTGATATTACTTCCCAGTTCAGCCTCTGGCCTATAATATAGTCACACAAAAGCCACAGGCCAGGGCCATATGTTGTCAGGGAAACTCAGAGTCATGCAGTCTTCTTCACGGTAACATGTACAGTTTTTATAGAAGAGTTCCAACTGTGATATAAGGCTTTGTTCTTCATGCTATCACCTCAAACATGTGAAGGGATAACTGATTGCAATTATCAGGATGATATGAAATACTATGTGAACAATTGAATATGGACAGAAAGTCATTCTCTTACTACTGTAGGAGGAGACCCATGTTAGTGAATGGCAGCCAAAGTCAGGAGAAGTCTGATAGCATTTTTTCTGGCTAGCATATTTCATTAAGAGGAATAAACTTTCATGAGCTGCAGCTCATTTGATCAGATACATGGACTGTCTAGACCAGTGATGGCGAACCTTTTTTTCCTCGGGTGCCAAAAGCACACGCTCACTCGCTATTGCGCACGTGCGAGTGCCCATACCCATAATTCAATGCCCCCTACCTCCCTGCGCATGTGTGTGATCCCCCCGTGCTGCCCTGCCCCCGTGCATGCACGCACGATCCCCCCGCTCCCCTGTTTCCCAACTTTGGGTGGGCCCGGTAGGCCCATTTTTTGCCCTCCCCAGGCTCCAGAGGTTTTCTTGGAGCCTGGGGAGGGCGAAAATGGCTTCCCTCCGCTCACTGGAGACCCTCCGGAGGCTGAAAATGCCCTCCCAGAGCCTCCACTCAAGCCGAAAATCAGCTGGCCAATGTGCACATGCACACTGGAGCTGAGTTAGGGCAATGGCTAACAATGCCATAGGTTCGCCATCACTGGTCTAGACTCATGTGGGATTCAAATTGGGATGATGCAGGGGAGGGGGGACATGGTGATGCAGATACACGTTACCTGTGAGACAGATTACAGATACCTTATAAATATCATTATTACTACCTCTCCCCAATTTAAATTATACATCGGTCAAGTCACTCCATGCATCTACTGAAGTGAGTGGCTCATGAAAGTGAATGGCTCTTAATAAATTTGTTAGCTGGAATGTGTGCTACTAGATTTCTTTTCATTTTCCTTTGGCAACTAAGAGAAGCCAGTTCCACCATTAATTGGAGTGATAGATTTTAAAAAAATAAAATTGTAGTTTATGATAGACATTAGATCCAACACATTTCATTTAGAAATGAACATGTAGAACATTCCTGGAAAAGGTCACTTGTATAGAGAACTTTAAAACTGACTCTAAATTATACTGGATTTATTGTTTTTTTTTCCCACCTTGAAGAGAATTATGTATTCAAGGTCCTTTTAAAACAGTAAAGAATTGAAATAGCTACTACAAATCCCAAATTGGATTTCTTAATAATGCCGAAGTACTGGATAATCATTTTCATCCTGGAAATTGTGTCCAACGTATCTGGAGTATGCCAAGTTTGGAAAGGCTGAGTTAGCCAATAGCAGCAGGATCCTCTACAGGATGTTCTTGGTAGTTTATGAACTCAGAAGTGTATCTGGTCAATTACTACAAAAGGGCTTTCAAAAGGGAAGGAGGAACAATACAGAGCCTTTCCATTTGTTTTCAGCAGATCCTCCTGCCTAATGATAAACTGTCTCTGAAATGAAGGCTCAGTTCAAAAACACTTGGTGACAGGAATAGATATTTGCATACGTGGACCTCAGTGTTCAAGTTGCCAGTCCCATAAGGACCGGCACAAGCCCCTTGCAGGAGATCAAGCAGTTTTTTATGCCAGCCAGATTCAATCCTACTTCTTACTTGTCTGTAACATCTGGTAACCAGTTCTTATTACTAGGCATAGCTTTCTATGGTCAGCTTTTCTGGATAATAAATGCATTAGATCCACCCTCCACAAATCTCTGGCGCGTCTAGCTGGATCCACTATCATTACTAAGCAGTTTGGTGGCTGCTTTTACTCAGGCTGCCAAAACTGAAGCTGTTGTTCAGTAGCAGAGCTCCGTTGTTAGCCTTGAATGTTTCTCAGCCTTGCAGAATGCTGGCATTTCTGTTCATTTGGAGATGCTGAAGCATTGTTATCGTTTTGTGTACTGCTCTGGCCTCTCACAGCAAAAGAATTGTTTGCTTGCTTCCTCTGTCCACAGCTAAAGGAAGAGACGTCCTTTTCACTCCTTAGACAGAAGAGGTTTTCTACAGCTTCCTAAGAAGCCAGCAGCAATTTTGCCACAGCTGCACTGGGTACAACAGATCCCTTCACACAAGCCAACAAAGCTAATGAGAGACCTTTGCCAAGGGAAGGGTCTGGCAGTGCCAATCATGAGGCTGTAAAGTTAATCAATGCAAAGCAGAGCCAAGACAGAATAAGGGAGCCCCGAATAGTCAGATTATCCTTCTCCCCCCCCCCAACCAGCCTCAGCAATGTTTATCCCACACCTCATCATGATCACAGCACCACACCTGCTGTTTGCAACCTGAGCCAAAGCAGAAGAGATTTTCCTGATGTCTGAGGAGTCATACAGAAAGCTGGCAGGGAGGAGTGGTTCAAAATAAAAAGCAACACTGAAAAGCAGCCAGAATGAGCCCAAGAAAAGCCTTAGAAGAGCAGCTTCTGAAACAGTAGCAAAAGAAAGCCTTTCCTTTCTGCAGACAAGAGAAGACGGCACTGGGCCTTTCTCCTAGGAGTGAGGACTGCTCCTGGATCCAAAGCAGGTTTTCCCTTTTCTTCTTGTGTGGCCTCACTCTGAACCTCTCTCCAATCACCTTGATCATCAGATGCTGGCAGAAAGTGGCAGAAAGAGAAAGACGTAGGAACTGGGGCTACTATGGCAGCTTTTACTCCTGGGGGGGGGGAACATAATCACATGGGGAAATCTCCCCCCCTCACACACACTACCAAATCTGGTTCTAATAGCTTTGTGAAATTAAGAATCAGAAGAACCAGCAAACATTGGAAGAAAATGTGTGTCTGTGTATTTCAAATCCTGGTTTTGTGGGAAGGATGAAATTCAAGATGGTGGGTACCACATTGACTTTTTTGACAATGCAGATACCTTTGTATACAAGCAGAACTTTGTCAGAAGTCTGGAAAAGTTGAACTGATAATTTGTTTATAACTATAAGGGAACAGAGTAACACATGCAAAACACCTGCCTTACTCACCAAATAACCTTAACTAGGGAGTAAGAGTTTTATTTATACTTTCCAAGTATAGTCATTATCTATTTAACAATATTATTGCTGGGGGTAATGTTAAGATTTCTTGCCCAGATTCACACTAACCCATAATCTGGTTTTGTTGGTTTGGCCAATGAAAGGAAATGCCAAGGAAACCCAGCCACTGGGTAACAAGCTATGATTAAATAAGGGTTGGTATAATGTATGAATCAGAATCATTCCTCACTCCCACTTCCTGTGCTATAATTAAGGATGTATATATTTAAGTACTCACAACGAAATAATAACAAAAAAAGTATAATATAGAGACTGGCACTGGGAGACCCAGATTCAAGTTTACCTACAGCCAGTTGTCTTCTCCCTACCCAGTTTACTTCTCAGCATTGTTGTGGTGGGGAAAAAAGATATAAAGGAGCAATTTTGAGAGGGGGGGGGAGGAAAGAGAAAGAGAGAAAACTCTCAACTTCTAATGGCTATCACAGCTGGAGTTTAAACTCCAGCCTTTCCAAAGATAACTCCTCACTTACCTGAAGTATCCCACATGTTAAGCTCAATGCGCTGCTTCTCAATCTCAAAACTGGCTGTGTAGTTCTCAAATACAGTAGGGACATAATTCTGCAGGGAATGGACAGAAAGGAGGGATCAGAATGCATATCAAGAATCAGATACAGGATTCGTAGAAATGGGAGTTTACTTCCATCAGATTGTCCACACTCTTCTTCAGACTACTCTCAAAAGCAGCCATTCTGGTGCCTTCACTCTATTCTTGATATGATACAAACAGGCCTTGGCTGGGAGGGCAAAATGTAGGTGTAAGCAACACCTACCATGCTCTCCAGATGTGCTGGACCAATATTGTCAAGGCTCCTTTCCGACATGAAGCTGATGGAAGCAGTAATCCAAACTACCTCAGACTTCAGTTTGCTTACTCATGGGTTACCCCAGGGTGAAAGCAACTGCTTACAGGCAGTCCTCTAGAAGGGCTCGGAACTGATACTAGATTTTTAGAGCTCCCTGAAGAGAGCTCATTTTTCAGTCCTCAGCATTATCCACACAATGGATAATATAGCAATGGTATATTATCCCACAACATCCCATATTATACCACTGCTATGTTACTGAATGACCTCTTTCCATCCCTAGTTTCCTAATTTTCAAAATTTTTAATTCCTTTATTTTCCTTGAGCAGATCTGATTCCTGTCCTTCACATCAGCCTCCACCAGAAACTGCCCTTGAACCTCCTTCCTTCACCAAGAATCCCGGGTTCTACTTTTCCTCCTGCATGAGGATCCATACACTTCACCCATTACTTCCCTCTTTTGCCTTGTCTCCCCAATCTCACAGCCTATCTTGAAACCGGGTTTTCAATCTCTGCCCCCTGCCTGAGATGTAATCCAGCAGCTTGCGGAGTCCTCCATAAAGTAGTCCATGATCATTGGGCTCGGGTATGCTCATCCCCGCCGCTGGACCTTCCGGGTGGGACCAGGGTCCGTGCCCACCTCAGCCCCGCGCCAAGAGCACTCTCCACGCGCCACCTGCATACCCAGTCAGTCGCCCTCACTCACTTCCATTGCTTCCCACTGAATCCACTTCCTCGGTCCACAATGTGACCTCCGCAGCGCAGTCCCTTTGGACGGAGCCCTCCAGCCCCATCCTTTCGACCGGCCATCCATTTTCCCCTCCCCCGCTCCCCTTCAAGCTCCCCTGTAGTTCCTCCATCCCGGGCCGCCTGCACTCCTCCGCCCTTGCTCCGGTTATCCTACCTCAGGATAGGCGTCCTTGGCGAAAACATGCAGCAATGCCGTCTTGCCGCACTGGCTGTCGCCAACCACCACGATTTTGCAACGAGCTAGCTGATTCTCCATGACGGCTGGCGTCCCCGCTGTTGAGTGAATCACCGACCACCGACCCGCACACTACGCGCTGCCTGCTAGCCCGGCCGGCCCCAAACCATCGCAGCTCGTCGCTCGCTCGCTCTCCTGCCTTCTCAATCCCAGCGACCGGCTAATGACTCCGCTTTCCGGCTCCTAATGCCGCACCCCCGGCTCCGCCCTCCCGGCCCCCAGCGCTCGCGGTCCTGGTGCAGCCAGAGGTTCAATCATCGGCTCTGCCGCCAGGGGGCGGCTCCTTGGTTCTGTCATTTGCGGGGAGAAAAAGAGTCCGGCAGCGACTGAGACGCATTAAGGTTTGCGCAGATAATCTGCGCGGAGACTTCTGGCAGCTCGAAAGCCTCGCTCGCAAAGTTCAAAACTAACTTTCAGCTCGGAAAAATTAATGATGATTTTGCATGCTGTTCTGAACTACATTTACATTATTTTATAATTTGGAAGGAGGGCTTTTTTCAGTTTATTAACCGTGCTGAACTTACTATGGGGTAACAAATTTAAATGCCTTCATAATTTTCTTATTTGAAGGGACTGCAGGACTTTTACTTTTTTGACGGGGCAGGAAGAATAACTATTTTCTTTATGTTTCATCCGTTCTGTACTTTTGGATCCCCCATTTTATTCCAAGTTGTTATTTTGGCCATCATTTGCATATCCACTTTCATTACCATCTCTATCTTGTCAGATAAAATTTGTTCCACATCTGTCATTTCTTCATACGGTATTTGGACATAATCTGTCCACAGAGGAAGATATCATGACTGATACAGTCAGTCTATCAGTAGTTGTGACTACTAATTTTGGTCTCATTTTTCAAAAGACTTTAATATTTTCAGTGTTGTAACATTTTACAACATGTTATAGATCCCAGTTAATTAATACAAAAGGTAGGTTTATGTCATCCCCCCTCTTGAATTAGTCCCCCTAGTGTTGAATTTTTAAAATCATTGGTCTTGCAAAAACCAAGAGATCTACAGTATTTCCCATGAGACGTTGTTTATAATTAATTCCAAAATTTTATTGTAATGGTTTCTAAATTTCAAATTTATTTGGATACCTAGTCCATTTATAACATTCTAAGATCACCACTTTATTTAGCTTTTTGCTGTTTATTTCATTTTTTTTAAAAAAAACCTTAAGCTTATGGTTAAATTTTTCTTTCATTCAGGATTGAAATCAAATCATCTGCTGTTTTCAAATTTTTATCCCAAGGTCTCTAATAGTTGTTAATAAGCAATTTCTGAAAATGAGAAGTTAGCAAACTTAGTGTTCTTTAATAGGCAGCAACTGCAGTTCTAAGCAAGATGGCTATTCTCCATAGTGGGTGGAGCTATCATCCAGGATGGGTTGACCTCGTCTGTCAGCCAATGAGGACTGAGTCTGTTTAGTGACAATTTCTGCCTCTGTCACTAAGCCCGCTTTTGACTCAGTCCTTGCTACAGTAAGGATGTGTGTGGTCAATCTCCTGAAGGATAGCTTCACCCTCCAGTTTCCACCTTGATCTAATCTTGCCTTTTCACCCATTGTTGGTTTGTGAGTTCTCCCTCGTCTTTACATCGGCAACACAACTAATAAGGGGAAGGCATTCAGGCACTCGGAGCTTGCTCCGGCCTACCGGCCGACTCTGTCAGCCACAGGACTTTTAAATCACCTAAGCAGCTATAAGAGATCAAGTGGGTGGTGGCCGGGAGGGACTGTGTTGCGTCCCGCTGCGAATTCACAGCGAGAGGACTCGCTTCGGTATGGTTGAGGGCTCTCCCGTCTGCGCCTCTCAAAAAGGCTTGCCCCGGCCCGAACTATTAATAGTCCCTCAGCCTGCGCAGCGCTCAGCACTCTATCAGCAGCGCGGCATTCGAGCAAGCAGACTCGCTCTTTGGTGGTAGAGCAAGCCTCCTGCTAATCTCTGTGCCACCTCTGTCAGCCTCCCCGCTTATCGGCCCCGGAGGGCGATTCCGTACCGCTGTAGACTCACCTTTGCCATTAGGAGGTTCCCTCACAAATACCGGAGCCTAGGCTCCCTCCTCACTCGCTAGAGCAGCCGTAGAGCGGCGGCTGTGGTCTTAACGGCCAATTTGCTTCCCGCCATTTCTGGACTGCCTTGCAACAGCCTCCGGTGGCCATTTTAGGAGCTGGCATAGCCCAGCAGCTATTTTGGGGAACATACAAAGCCTGCCGATCATAGGCCCCGCCATTTTGTCACCAAGGCAGATGGTTCCTCGCTATTATGACAGCCTCAATCTTGGCTGACCAGGGCATCAAGTGCCCTCTGATGAGCCCTTGTGTATGGATTGTGAGCCGGGCCCCAGTTCAGCTGGCTTTTCCTATGCCCATTCCCGGAAAAGAGCATTTAAGTCTCGCGATAGCAGGGCCAAGGCCTCTAAGGCATCAAAACGAGACAAGTCCCATCGGGACAAGGCGCTTAATAAAATCTGTGCTAAGGCCTCTGCTGGATTGCCTGGCAACAATGAGGGAGAAGCTCTTCCCAGGGTAACTGAACAGGCAGATGTGACACTCCTCGAGGCTTGCAACCTCTCCCTGGCAATGCCGATATTTGGGGTCGCCCCTCCACCTCAGATCCCCAGGTGTATCTGGCTCAGGCATCAAAACCCACTGGGTCCTCAGCCATTCTGGCACCTGCCTCTGACAGTCAGGCTTCTACATCTGCAACTGGCCAGAGCCCTTCCTCTGCTTCATGTCTCCAGGACCCATCTTGCATACAGGCCATAATTTTGGCAGCAGTCAAGCAAAGCGTGGCTGAATGCCTTCAACAGTTCAGAAGACCAGAGCCTGTTCCCAGAGGACGGCACCTCTTCCGTGACTCTGATTTTAACACCCATGGGGCTTACCAAGAGCAGGAATGGGATCTTCAGGCTCAGACAGACTATGCAGGGGAGGCCAAGGGCCTTATGGCTGAAGGGGAGGGTGCCCTGGATCTTGACCTGTCAGACAATGAGGGGATTTCTCCTGAACACCCTCCCTCATCTGGTTTATTCCATCCTAGTCTGTTCAGGTCAATGCGGCCAATCTTGGGCCCTCTGAACCTCTCCCTTCTGAGTCCTCTATCTCCAACATTGACCCGCTATATACTCAATTTACTCCAGAGGCTCAGGTTGTGCCCTGTCCACAATTATTTGTGGATGTTGTGCATAGCCAATGGCAGGCCCCCCTTCAGGACCGCTTCCTTCCTCCAGTGACCAACGGTTCTTTAACATCGGTCCCGAACTGACTCCTTCCCTCTTACTACCTGCTGTTGACACTGGCGGCCCTGGTATCCCCCACTAATCTCCTGGGGGAACCTACTGAACTCTTATGGCCAGAAGAGAAAAGAATGGAACAGGCGCTACTCAAAAGCCATCAATCTGCAGCTTGGGTGGTTAGGGCCTCCACCTCTGCATCATTTTTCACGCATGCGACCCTCATATGGCTGAGAGATCTACAGGAATGCCTGCCCGCTGCTGACATCAGCTCTAGCAAGTATCAGCAGCGGCCTGCTTCACAGCGTATGCCACTCTCCAAGCGGTGAGCTTCGCCTCCTGGGCGATGGGCTCCTCGGTGGTCGCTCGCCGGCTACATTGGCTCCGTCCCTGGCAGACTGACGTCTGCCATAAGTGGCGCCTGGCGTCGGTGCCCTTTGACGGTCAACACCTTCCTGGACCCCATTTTAGTGGAGACCAGGGACAAGTGGAAGATTCTTCCCTCCACTTCTCATTGGGGCACCTTCCGTTCCAGCCCCTTCCCCAGACGGTCCTTCCGCCCTCCAGACCAGGGGTCCTCCTATCCAAGGGTCCAGGGTCAGTATGGGGGGAGGCAGAGGTTTTTCCAAGACAAACCTTTCAGGGGTAGAGCAGCCAAGCAGCCCTTTCAAGGGGGAGGAGGTCGCACCTTCCGATGCACCAAATGAGTCCTCTGACGACCCTCCCATCAGTGGGCATCTGTAACTCTTTGCCAACCATTGGGAGGAGATCACATCTGATGCATGGGTCAGGGAGATGGTAAAATTTGGCCTCTCCCCAGAATTTCTCTCCACTCCTCCGAGTTTCTTTATTCGTTGCCCGATGTCTAATAACTCTGCTAAATGGGTCCTCATGAAAAATGCCATTGATCACCTGCTGAAGATTCGAGCCATCCAGTGGGTGCCTGAGGACCAAATCAGGCAGAGCTTCTATTCAATTCTTTTTGTAGTTCCCAAATCCTCGGGGGGTGGGGGTGGAGAGCAACCCTTGACCTTAAAAGCCTAAACCATCATATTAGATACAGATGGTTCAAGATGCACTCACTTCAGTCCATCTTGGCGTGCGTTCGGAGCGGGGACCTCCTGGCATCGATTGATTTAATGGAGGCTTACCTCCACATCCCTATCCTACCCTCCCACCAACAGTTACCTGGACGATATCCTTATCCTGGCTTCCTCTCAGGAGCAAGCCTTATATGACATCCAGGTAACTATTAACACCCTCAGACGCCATGGGTTTTCCCTTAATGCAGAAAAGAACCACATTTCCCCCTGCACCTGTCTTACCCATCTAGGAGCCATTGTCGATTCTCTGCAGTGTAGGGTGTTCCTTTCCCAGGAGCATCAGGACAGCATCCGTGAATTGGTATCTTCTGTTCTGCAGCAGCGTAGGTTCCCCTGCGCTTGCTCTCCACACTCCTGGGAAAATTAATTTCTGCCATAAATATTACACCTTGGACTCGCCTACACTCCAGAGACTTTCAATAGTTTCTCTTACCATTCCAGAAGACTGGGCGAGGATCCTCTCCTGCCAAGGTCCTGGTGCCCCAGGCGATCCGCCAATCTCTTCTCTGGTGGTTGTCTCCTGTTCTGACTCAGGGATGCCTGTTTCATGAGCCTCCCAGGCTGATTCTCACGACTGACACCAGTTTGACTGGTTGGGGGGCCCACACTGATTCAGCAGTGGCTCAGGGCTTTGGTCAGCACAGGAAGCTCACCTTCCCATCAACCATCTGGAACTGTGTGCCGTCCTCCGAGCCCTCCAGGAACTGCGCCAGCTAATGGTGGGGAGACACATCTTGGTCCTCACTGACCACATCATGGCCAAGGCACAAATAAACAGACAAGGGGGCACCAGATCCTATGCCCTCATGGAGGAGGCCAGGTCCCTGGGCAGTTGGGTGAAACAGCACCCGCTCTCTATTGCGGCAGAGCACATATCGGGGGAAGCCAACGTCCAGGTGGAGTGGCTGAACTGCTCCACGCTAGACCAGACGGAGTGGCGGCTCCATCCGGACCTGTTTCTACAACTGACCAGCAGGTTCGGCAGACCCCTTGTCGATCTATTTGCCACCAGGGAGAACGCCCAGCTGCCCCGCTTTTTTACCAGGTTCCGCTGCCAGGGGGTGGAGGGGACTGATGCCCTGTGCTGCGCCTGGCCCCCAGGACTACTTTATGCATTTCCACCATTGGTGCTGATTCCCAGGGTTCTCCGCAAGCTCATGGATGAGAGACTGGAGGTCCTCCTCCTGGCACCCCACTGGCCGCGCAAGGCCTGGTTTGTGGACCTAATCACCTTATCTGTTTGCTCTCCTTGGTGGCTGCTGATGTCCGAGTCTGCACTCAGCCAGGGGGAGGTGTTCTATCCCACTCCCCACTGGCTACAGCTGACTGCTTGGTGGTTGAGTGGGGCATACTAGTCAACCGTAATATTCTTCTGGGGGCCATTGAACTCATTCTAGTGTCCAGGCACCCCTCAACCAAGCACATCTATGCGGCCATCTGGCGGACCTTCTGCCCTTGGTGTCAGGACGCTCATTGCTCTCCTACATATCTGTCTGTGGGCCAGGTGTTGGGGTTCCTCTGGGATGGCTTTGATAAAGGATTGTCACCAAGCACACTCAGGTGCCAGGTGGCAGCCTTATCCTCAGTTCTGTCCTGTGGCTTGCTGGACTCATTATCACAACATCCTCTTGTCAAGCGCTTCCTGCGGGGTGCCTCGACCAGACGTCCCCCAGTAGTTCATCGGTTTCTGACTTGGGATCTGATGAGGGTCCTGGATTCCCTGACGGGACCACCATATGAGCCGCTTCATGCCTCTTCCCTTTGATATCTCACCCAGAAGGTGGCATTCCTGGTGGACATCACATCAGCCCGCCGAATTTTAGAGATTGCAGCCCTGTCAGTCTGCAAGGACCTTTGTGTATTTCATCCTGACTGGTGGTGCTTCGCCTGGATCCTACCTTTCTCCCTAAAATAAATTCCTGGTATCACAGGGCCCAGGAGATTATTCTCCCCAGTTTCTGCTCACGCCCTTCCCACCCCCGGAACATAAGTGGCACACCCTGGACGTCAGGCGGGCCCTCCACATCTACCTCAAGCGTTCTGAGTCCTGGCGGAGGTCCGAGGCCCTCTTTATTTCTTATTTCCCTACTACAATGGTACAAAAAGTATCCTCCGCATCAGTGGGAAGGTGGATCCAGGCTGTTATAGCTAAGGCCTATGACCTGTCAGCCATTCCCTGTCCTCTGGGGGTCACGGCTCATTCCACTAGGAGTGCGGCAGTCCCTGCTGCCTGGTCCACTCAGGCGTCCTTGGAGGACGTATGTAGAGCTGTTACCTGGGTGACCCCCTCCTCCTTTGTCAGGCATTATAAAATAGATACCTTTGCCTCTGCCCAGGCATCCTTTGGACGCAGGGTCCTTCAACAACTCCTGCCTCAGTAAAGGACAGGGACCTCCACTGCCTCCCACGGGACACTTAGCTTTGGCAAGTCCTGTTAAGAAGAGAATTACTCTCCATAGGTCGATGGATCGTTTGCTTCCCTTTTGAAAACATTGTTACTTAGAAAATAAAACCCGAGATTCAAATCTAATTAACAAAATATTTATTTCAGTAGAAAAATAATAAAGAATTCTTATTAAGACTACATTTTATCGGCTAAGGTATAAATCACTTCTACCTTCGGTAGAGATGGCGATGAGAAAGGAAAGGAGTTGACCTCTGGAATGCAGACATGCGTAATAGAATATATCATACGTCTGCTTGACCATAGATACAAGAAACAGTAGAAAAATATAGAGATGCACAAACTGACAATATTTCACATTGTGACAAGTCCCATCCTGGATGATAGCTCCACCCACTATGGAGAATGGAATGTTGGGCCTACCTGATATGTCCATTCTCGTAGGAATGGAGCTATCATCCAGTCCCTCCCGTTTTGTTTAGCGTAGGTCCCCGGGGCTTGTCTCAAATTGGGGGTGCTGGCTGTTGGTGACTGGACTAATGCCTTTAGAGAGACAGTTGTTCCTACAGCTCCGGAATCGCACTGTTCTGATGACCACACTTTGAGTCTGTGCTTCGTCTTCATCAAAAGTGGACTTAGTGACAGAGGCAGAAATTGTCACTAAACAGACTCAGTCCTCATTGGCTGACAGACGAGGTCAACCCATCCTGGATGATAGCTCCACACCTACGAGAATGGACGTATCAGGTAGGCCCAATGTTCCATTTTTCTTATCTCCCAGCACTTACATCCATGGTAGAGTGATCTCCTGCAGTGTCCTGGCAGATATCAGCTGTTTGGAGCATAGGTAGATGATCCCCACTCCTTATCTGGAAAGTTTTCAAACAACCATAGCTCCTCTGTCTTGGCCATGGTTGTAAACTCTGCTTTCTTAGAGATGTCTTTAGTCAACCAATCTCACAAGATTTAAAATGTTTTTTTCTTATTCTTTTCCCAAAGAGATAGCCACCCATTAGATTGTTGTGGCAGAATCCTCCTTAAATGCCCACAAATTACTATGGCGGAAACTTCCATCAATGAGAAATGAATACACCAGCAGAGATCCAACATTTGGGGTTTTTAAATCTGTTTTCCATTCCTCTTTTACAGCTCCAGATTTGGTGTGGACATTTATTAGAAGATAACAGATGTTACTCTCTTCATGTGATTCTCCAAAGATGATACAGTATTGTACTCAAAACAGAAAGGCCAATTTGTGTCTTTTTTTCTTTTGCGCAAATAAAGACTATTTTAGCCACATGGGGGAAGAAAGTAAAAGATGCTGCAGTGAATGTAACAAATCTCTCAGATGAAGACATCCTTGAGTTGGGGGTTGACCTCTTGGTGACTGCATGGACACTTTGTGGCATGGCTACAATCACCGTTTCATTCAATGGCCTCATAAAAGTGGGTACAAGCACAGAGCAGCTTTTCCATGTTGATTTCCTTCCTCATGCAGTGGACTGCAATAGCAATAGCACTTTACTTATATACCGCTTCATAATGCTTTACAGCCCTCTCTAAGCGGTTTTACAGAGTTCAGCATATTGCCCCCAACAATCTGGGTCCTCATTTTACCGACCTCAGAAGGATGGAAGGTTGAGTCAACCTTGAGCCTAGTGAGATTTGAACAGCTGAACTGCTGAACTAGCAGTCAGCCTGCAGTCGCAGCATTTAACCACTGCAACACTCCGCATCCATGGATGGCATAGCCATACACATATGTATGACATATAAATGCATCCATGTCATTCTTCTTATTCTTTGCGCCAGTTCCTTCATAGCATGGGTCCGCAGAAAGGCATCCATCTCATTATTTATATATAATTGTTTTGTTCATTTCTGACATTCTCTGATTAAAATGATTACTGGTCTGTAACTACAAACCATAGAATACAGAACAAGAATCAGGCAAGAAGCTCATAGCCTGATTCTCTGCATCAGCTCTGACAACAAGTGATCCAATACTGTCGGTTTTACTTCCCAGCCTTTCTTCCAGTACCTTTATAATTCCAGATTTGATTTGGGCATTTGTTACAAGACAACAGATGTAATTCTCTCATTCTGAATAGATCTATACACAAAAGCACCAGTGGACATCAGGAATGGCTGTATCCTGAAATATAGGACATTGTTATCTGCCAGAACATTCTTAATGCCTTGAATGCTGAATGTGAAATTCTGGTTGGAGAATGGTGAATTGTATCATTTTTTCATGCTCCATGTGGAAATTAGTTTACTAGTCTCAGAATGTTTATATAATCATTTACACTGCCCTATTTAGGAACCTTTGCAGATGTAACTTTTGGTGGAATAAAGTACAGTATACAAGATGGCAAGAACCATCTTGGTGATTAAAGCCTATGCCAGAAAGTAGAAGACTGTGAGTTCTAGTCCTGCCTTAGTAGAGCTGTCAGCTGGATGACTTTGGTCACTGACTTTGTTACATACTGACGTATAGAGTAAATTTGCATAGCCGCCGCTGATTGATCAATGTAGCAGCGGCAGAATTGAACGGCTGTCACTGGCTGGTCGGGTTGCAGGGAAGCCCTTAAAAGTGGCTTCCCTGCAGCTCGCCGGCAGTCTTTTCCTAGTAATACCTGAAACTCAGTAAAGGTGCTGAACTGTTCTACGTCTCGATTCTTCATTCCCATGCAAATCTAACACTGGTGACGAAGGTGGTGGAAGAAGACAACAGGACAAAGGCACCTCGTGGCATCCATGGCCATCTTTGCAGCACGACCTGATCTGTTCCGGCCAAACAACAGGATGGCACACCAACAGTCTCCAGCTTCAGCCTTCTTCAATCCGAAGACAGAAGAATGGCAAACCTACATGTCCCGGTTTCGCATGTTTCGAACAATTTCCAGGATCTACCGGACAATAGGAAGAGGGCTCTCTTCCTAACTTACTGTGACCCACGGACATACAAGATGGCTCAAACCCTGGTGGCACCAGCAGACATAGAGTCAATCTCATGGTCTACATTACAAACGGCTCTGAGAGAACACTACGTCAGCAGAAATGAATTCTACCATTGGAAACAACAAGAAGGGGAATCAATCAATGATTTTGTGGCCAAACTCTGGGAACTTGCATCCAAGTGCGAGTTCATTAACCCGGAGGAAATGATGAAGGACAGAATCATCCTGGGCATGAGAGACCTGAACCTTCAAAAGAAACTTCTCATTCACAGGGGAGCCACTTTCAAAGACGTGGTTGATGAAGCGAGAGATGCCGAATCGTCGGACAATTCAGCAGCCAACATCAGATGAACCAGCGGACTCCATCAAACTCAGCGGCAAGTTGACTGGAGGACTGAGGTTCCGGAGGATGAGGAAGACTATGAGTATGAAGATGACCACATGTACCAAATCCAACAGGAGAGAAGGGTGAGCCCCAGGAAATTTGAGCAAAGGCAGCTCCATTGTTCTGGCTGCCTAGGGAACCATACCAGGGCGGCATGTAAATTTCGGGAAGCCATTTGTCACCGTTGCCAAAAGAGAGGCCATATAGCTGAGGCTTGCAGAACCACACAACCAGCACCTTACCAGGCCACCCCAATGCCCTCCAGACTGCCCATGGGTCCCGGCAGACAAGGGCAGAACTGACCCGGGGGACAGAGGAGCAGGCAAAGGGAAAATTACATGTACCAAGACGGCAGGAGTCTCTAATATACTGTGGGCCATTCAGATTTAATTTAATTAATTAAATGGATTTGTATGCCGCCCAACTCCCTAGGGACTCTGGGCGGCTCACAGCATATGAGATGCAAGACAAGGAGAAAAATTCTTCATCACTGTGACCATAGACGGGCTTCCATGTGATATGGAAATAGACACTGGCTCTGCATTCACTATTATGGCATGGGGGATCCTGAAGCAGCTCATGCCCACATTCAAGATGCAGCAACTTAAGCCACAAAACATATGGCTTAATGATTTCCAAGGGAACCCTATTCGAGTATTGGGACAAGCAGAGGTTCCAATTAAATTCAAAGAATTCCAAGGGGACCTGCCGCTTACAGTCATCAATGGCCACCGACCAACTTTGTTGGGTGTGGAATGGCTCAAACCTCTCGGAATTGGCCTCACCAGACTGAACCACATCCAAGGGGACAGATTGGACAAGCTCCTGACCGAATTCCAGACCGTCTTCGATGGGAGTCTAGGTAAATATATGGGAAAGCCCATATCATTTAACCTAGACCCTAGTGTCAGACCCATTAGACTCAAACCCCACAGTGTCCCATTTGTGCTCTGACCTAAAGTGGACGAGCAGCTCAACAAATTAATAGCTCAAGGGGTTTTGGAACCGGTCAACCATGCCCCATGGGAAATGCTTATAGTCACCCCTATGAAACCAGATGGCTTGATTAGGGTGTGTGCCAACTATAAAGGGACAATAAATAAGGCCTTACAACCCAACGCCTACCCTGTGCCAGTAGTGCAGCACTTACTACACTAACTGGGCAATGGGAAAATATTCGCTAAACTGGACCTGGCACAGGCTTACCAACAACTGCCTGTAGACGCAGCCACAGCAGAAGCCCAGACCATAGTAACACACAGGTGGGCTTTCAAATGCAACCGGATGCAATTTGGGGTCTGTGTGGCCCCGGGACTGTTCCAGAGCATGATGGGACGCTTGTTACACAGCATCCCGAGGGTGGTCCCTTACTTCGATGATGTGCTCATCTCAGGGGACTCAGAAAACCAATTACTAAACCGGCTAAGGGAAGTATTGCAAAGATTCAAAGACAGGAGGCTCAAAGTAAAAAAGGACAAGTGTAAGATTGGGGTCACCAGTGTGGAATTCTTAGGATTCCTGATCGACGGGTCCAGTATTCGCCCCACGGACGAAAAAATGAAAGCTATAAAAGAGGCACCAACCCCCAAGAATAAAATGGAACTGCAGGTATTCCTGGGGCTACTAAATTTCTATGCCATTTTCTTACAACAGAAAGAAACGCAGAGCCACTCCATAGACTCCTGGGGAAGGTGGCCATGTGGACTTGGGGACAAAGGGAAGCCAATGCATTTACAGCCGTAAAGGGACTATTGTCTTCAAACAGTGTACTCATGCAGTACAGTGAGACCCTCCCCCTACTGTTAACATGCGATGCTTCCCCCTTTGGAGTGGGGGCAGTCCTTAGTCACAGACTTCCCAATGGCTCAGAAGCCCCCATCGCCTTCTACTCCAAGACCCTGTCTCCAGCAGAGAGAAACTACAGTCAACTAGGTAAGGAAGCACTTGCAGCAGTGGCCGGCATAAAGAGTTTCCACGAGTACCATTATGGCTGAAAATTTGAATTAATCACTGATCACAAACCACTATTAGGACTACTGGCAGGCAATCAGCAAATGCCTCAGTACATGTCACCACGCCTGGTCCATTTTCCTCTTGGGGTACAGCTACAAGCTCACACACAGGAAAGAGCATTGGCCATGCAGATGCACTAAGTCATTGCCCATGGAGGACCCTGCACCTGTGGCTGAGATCCTACTCATCGACATAGAGCGAACCAGTTCCGTCACATCGAGGGAAATAGAGGAACACACCCTCAAAGACAAGGTGCTCTATAAAGTTTTGAACTGGGTGTTGAGGGAATGGCCACAGGAGGAGGAAGGGGAAGAATGTAAAATGATCAAAACTAAACAGACTGAACTCTCGGTGCTTAAGGGCTGTTTGTTGTGGGGGGAGCGAGCTGTTATTCCCCTAAGTCTGAGGAAAAGAGTACTAAGGACTCTCCACATAGGCCACCCAGGGATAGTCCGCATGAAGGCACTAGCAAGGAGCTACCTGTGGTGGCTGAAATTAGACCAGGACATTATGGAATGGGTGGTGACTTGCCTCCCATGTCAGGAAAGCAGACCTGCCCCACCAAGAACCGCGCCATTAGAATGGGAGATCCCAAAGAGTCCATGGTCCAGAATCCATATAGATTTTGCAGGACCCATGGAGGGACAAACTTTCCTCATTGTGGTGGGCATGTTCCTAGTCCCCTAAACATTGTTATCTAATGGGAGCTAGGAAGTTAACACTGGTTCCCCAAGGCAGCATACTAGGACCAACACTCTTTATACTTTATATAAATGACCTTTGCGATCACATTACAAGTGACTGCGTTCTCTTCGCCGATGATGTAAAACTCTTCAACACCACCGACAACACTGCTATCCTCCAAAAAGACCTAGACTTTGTGTCAGAATGGTCAAACATCTGGCAACTCCAAATCTCAACCAACAAATGATCTGTCCTACACATTGACAAAAAAAAAATCAGAACACCAAATACAAGCTGAACAGACAAGACCTTGAAGACAACCCTCACCCTGTCAAAGACCTTGGAATACTCATCTCAAATGACCTAAGTGCCAAAGCCCACTGCAACAACATCGCCAAAAAGGCTTCAAGAACTGTTAACCTAATCTTACGTAGCTTCTTCTCCGGTAATATCACACTACTAACCAGAGCATACAAAACATTCGCCAGACCAATCCTTGAATACAGCTCATCTGTCTGGAACCCACACCGCATATCGGACATAAATACATTAGAAAGTGTCCAGAGATACTTTACAAGAAGAGTCCTCCACAACAGAATACCTTACGCAACCAGACTTGAAATCCTGGGCTTAGAAAGCTTAGAACTACGTCGCCTTCGGCACGACCTAAGCATAGCTCATAAAATTATCTGCTACAATGTCCTTCCTGTCAATGACTACTTCAGCTTCAACCACAACAATACACGAGCACACAACAGATACAAACTCAAAGTGAACTGCTCCAAATTTGACTGTAGAAAATACGACTTTAGCAACAGAGTGGTCAATGCCTGGAACTCACTACCTGACATTGTGGTTTCATCACCAAACCCCCAAAACTTTACCCTTAGACTGTCCACTGTTGACCTCACCCGATTCCTAAGAGGTCAGTAAGGGGCGTGCATAAGTGCACCAGCATGCCTACCGTCCCTGTCCTAATGTTCCCTCTTATCAGTACTCATCTTATGTATATAAACAATGTTATATCTATGTATATTACCAACACGTACTTGACAAAAATAAATAAAAAATAAATAAATAAAAATAAAATGTGCTTTTTCTGTGGCAGCTGCCCCTATCCTATGAAGTTCAACAGGCCTCCACCCTTTCGCCTTCTGTAAGGTTTTAAAGACTTGGCTTTCCCCCTAGTGTTGAGAGATTAAATGACTACACATTAGAACTGACTAGCACCAGGTTTTTGTTGTTTGTAATGCTTTAATCAGTTGAACTTTACAGTTTTAAAACGATCTTATATATCTTTTTTAATTTTTGCTTGGGAGCCATGCAGAGTTGATTGGAAGATGGGTGGCTACATAATAAAATAAAATACAAAATAAACAAAAACAAAACAAAATAAAAATAGTGAATGGTGCAGCTCAGGAATTTATTTACCAGTGAAGCAGACCTTTAAAATAAAATGGTCTGGGATGGATCGAAAGAAAAGTGGGGAATAGCCTCATCATTGATGTTTTATTTATTTATTTGGGAATTCTTCTATGCCGCCCTACTCCCTAAGGACTCAGGACTCAGGTCCTTGGGTTTTCTCCAAGGACATCCAAGGTGGGGGGAGGGTAAGTGAGCTCAGAATGCATGATTAAAGCCCTGCCCCTTGTATGGGTTTCATACATCTGATGCATGTAAAAAAAGCCAAGACAAATGCCATTTTCACATTTTGAACTCTTCTGCATATCTGCCTTAAAAAAAAAAATTAGCAATCCACTGTAGCAGCCATTTTCACCAAGGACCAATGCGCATATCTAAAAAGTTGTAGGCTCTAAAATTTATCTATATCTAGCCTGTGTAGGTCTGTGTAGGAAATTGCCATCATTTCTATAGCTTCTGAATTTATTTAGTCAAAACCATTCTTCTTGATTTTGCTTTTCTGTGGAAACCAAAAGGGGTATTGAGCCTGAGTATCTCCTAGGATTGGTTCTTTATTAGTATTCTGTGTCAATGTTTATTAGGGAAATGCAATATGTATTGCTAGTCACATGCGTTAAAAGCGTTTTGAATGCAAACTGGATGCTTTATGAATCCTAAGAATTGACTTTTTATCTACTGCAAATAACATCTCCTTGTAGAATATAGCATGTGGAGGAAAAGCAAACAAGTGTACTTTATTTATTAGAATTTTAATTTAGCCTAGATTTTAAATTTTCATTATGCTTCATGTTCCTTATAATTCTTGCTCCTATAATAGCCATTCAGCAGGAGAGTGCTATTATGCCATTTATTTATTCCTGTTATTAATAATCGAGGACTACCTGTGTTTCATTAATAAACATATAGGTTTAAACATTATAATTGTATATTTCTATTAAGCTGGAACCAATATTTTCCATAACAATATACTTTGAATAGGGCGAATTTGAATAATGCAACCATTTTAAATCAAAACCTATGTATATTTTAAATCTATAATCCCAATAAACTAGAGGGAACCATATTCTGGAAGATTGCCATAGCTGAAACTTGTAGCCCCAACTGAGAAACTGGCTCTCAAAAGAGAAAGCATTTTTCGCAGGAATTCATACTAGAATCAAGGTAGACAAAGTCAGACAGACTATAATTCTCAGTTGGGTTTCAGGGATCCCAGCAAATATGAGGGAAATTTATCATTCTGCTCCCTGTTGAGCCTTGATATATAGCCCCCCCAGGGCCACACCTGCAATTTGCATTGGGAGTAAAAGTTTTATTTGGCAGAAACAGAAGCTTTTCTTTACTTCCAGCAGCAGGCATAAGGGTGAACTGAATGGAATTCTTCGTATAGGAGGGAAAAATAAGCACCCTATTGGATTGGTCCAATTGCCCTATGCTTTTTAAAAAGCTGTTCATATTTATGTTAATTGCATGATAGTCATGTTATGTAATTTGGACCCTTTTCATCAAATCCAGGTGGCAGCCATCAACCTGTTCCAAAATTTCAGCTAATCCACTGGAATATGTAAACTAATGATTCTGTAAATAATTATATAAGTTCCTATCCACTCTACATTAAATCATTAAATGACTCACAGTCACTCATGCCCTAGTCACATCCCGGCTTGACTATTGCAACACGCTCTACATGGCGCTGTCTGTGAAGAGCATCTGGAAGCTCCAGTTGGTGCAAAATGCAAAGGCCTGCATGGTTTTGTGCAGACCCTGGTGTGCACATGTATCACCTCTCCCGTGGGAGCTGCATTGACTGCTGATTTGCTTCCGGGTGCAATTCAAAGTGCTGGTTGTCAAAGCCCTTCATGGCTTGGGACCAGGTCATCTGAGGGACCGCCTCTTGCCGGTTACATCTACCCAACCCATCAGAGCAGGGACGCAGGGAGGCAGGGAATGTTAGGGAGATACACCTGGTGGGACCCAGAAGAAGGGCCTTCTCCGTGGTGGCTCCCTCTCTTTGGAACATCATTCCCCCAGAGATTAGAATGGCCCCCAGTCTAGGGGTATATATTACCAGTCTGTTAAACATAAGATGAAGTATAATTAGAATCACTCAGGGAAGGGTTAAGAGGGAGGAAGAGGAAGTAGGAAAGGGAAGGAAGGGGAGAAGGAGAGGAGGAAAGTAGGAAGGGGGAGCGAAGGAGGAAGAAGGTAAAGGGAAAAGAGGGAGACAGAGGGAGAGGAGTGTTATGAAATGAGGGAAAACAGACTGGCAATAGAAGTATAATAGGTGCAAAATTAGGATATTGGTTTATGATATATTGGATAGAAATGTATAATTACGGATATTTGGATATGATTTATGGTATATGTATGGAGATATATATATATATATATATATATATATATATATATATATAGAGAGAGAGAGAGAGAGAGAGAGAGAGAGAGAGAGAGAGAGAGAGAGAGAGAGAGAGAGAGAGAGAGAGAGAGAGAGAGAGAGAGAGAGAGAGAGAGAGATTGTGGGGAAAAAATCAAAAACTTAAAAAAAATAGAATGGCCCCCACTCTGGCACTCTTCCAGAAGGCACTGAAGACCTGGTTCTGCCAGCGGGCCTGGGGAACCCAGAGCGGGATGGAGCCCATTAAATGGCTCGTGTGAGGTGCTGTCACCGGGGCTGGGGGTGATTTTAGAATATTAATTTATTATATGACTTTTTAAATTAGTTTTATTGTTTTTATATGGGGTTTTATATTCTGTAAGCCACCTTAAGTTGCCATGTGTGAATAGGTGGCAATATAAATTAAACAAACAAACAAACAAACAAACAAACAAACAAACAAACAAACGGTGCCACAGAGAGGAGGGGGTCAGGCTGTTCTCTATGGCACCAGATAGCCAAACAAGGAATAATGGATGGAAGCTGACCAAGGAGAGATTCAACCTGGAAGTGAGGAGAAACTTTCTGATGGTGAGAGCGATCAACCAGTGGAACAGCTTGCCAGTGGAGGTTGTGAGAGCCCCAACACTTGCGACCTTCAAGGGGAGACTGGATTGCCATCTGTCTCAAATGGTGTAGGAACTCCTGCTTGAGCAGGGGGTTGGACTAGATGACCTACAAGGTCCCTTCCAACTCTAATAATAAATCTAAACAAACAAACAAACAAACAAACAAACAAACAAACAAACAAACAAACAAACAAACATAGTCTCTCCAAACTGGGATTAGGGAGAAATATGATCTACTCTGAAAGCTGTTTATAACCCTAGGGGTGCTGATGGTGCAAGTGAAAGTCACAAACATACATTCACGGCTACCCTGCATTCCCAAGTAACATCCATGGCCAGAAGTATTATGAGTCCCAGAAATATTCCAAATTTAGAATATAACAAAATCTGCTGGATTTCTCCTTCTCAAGTTATCTTAAACATTGAAGCAACTTGTTTGGAATGTGTGCTCTTTAAAGAGAAATGCTCCAGAATAATGCTGGATCTCTGGCTCAAATGTTTGTAAATGGTATGTTACTGTGTTAATTGCTAGTGTTATTTATTTATTGAAAAAAAAAAGGGAGGATCAGTCTAAGCTAAAATATGACAGAATGAATCATACAGGAAAAAGCAGAGTACTCCAGAGTTTTACCCTAATGGAAAATATTAATTTGCCAAGACTGCAATATATAAAGTGACAGCATGAAATCACACTGCTGATAAAACAGAGAATATAATGTTTGGGGAAGCACTGGGACAATTATTAATAGATGAATTGATGGTTCCATTTCTTTACTTGTCAAAGCAGGCTTACCTTTTACTAGGAAATTTATGACTCATTGGGTCATCGTTTCAGAAATATTTCCTTATCTAATCAGAGAAACAGGATGACCACAGTCAAAGCAATGGGAGCAGGAGCAACTTTCTACTTCCTGTTAACTTCCTCTCCTTGACCTTCCTTGTAAAAAGCTGACAGGGAGCACTGGAAATGACAATCACATTAGGGGTGGGTTCCTCCCGGTTCGGACCGGTTCACCTGAACTGGCAGTGACCTGCTGGTAACGGCACGATGACGTCACCGAACCGGATCAGTCGGTGCTGGTCTGTGGGCGCCGCCATCTTTTTTTTTTGAATTTTTTTGAATTTTTTATTTATTTTATTTATATTTTTGAATTTTTTTTGAAAAAAATCTCCCTTCTGAGCATGCGCAGAAGCCGAGTTCCGGCACTGTGCATGCGGTCGCCATCTTTTTTTTTTTTGGCTTTTTTATTTTTTTTATTTTTTCTGGATTTTTCGTTACTGCACATGCACGCACCCACGAGGCGCGGGAGGGAGGGAGGGAGCGAACCGGCAACAAGGTAGGTTGGAACCCACCCCTGAATCACATGATTACAGCTAACTGTGACAATGCAGTGGCATGGCAGCATGGCAGCACTAAAATGGCCACAATTTTGCCAAATTTCAATCCTGTGGAAACCATGGGTCCCAGATTTTGGACACACTCTATAAGTTAGTTCATTTGTAGTACATTGATTCAAAAATTGTTGTCCTATGATGCACTGTTTAATCCAATTGAAGGTTACAAACAAACAGTCATGAGAATTTTAGCAGTATACATCATCTTCATTTAATGACCCCCATAACCCCTTGTGGGGTGGAGTCTGGGCAACGGAATGGAACTGAGTGTTTACTGGCCGGATGCCCTTCCTGTCGCCAATGTGGAATATACATTATATATGTTTGTGCTTTTTTTGTCTGGAAAAATGTGCACCGAGGCAGAACTGATACTAAACAAAAGACAAAAATTTGTAGCAGGGATAATGTTGCATTAATGTTGGATTCAATTTTTTTTGTTATTGGACAGAACTCTGAATACTATAAGTAGTCTAGGTCAAGTTCAAATTGGAAAGCCAATTCCATTCTGTATTCTGTACTCTCCTGACTGCACACATTATAATTTTTACTGCTGCACAGGGAAAATGCAACACCATTTAGCTTTGGTCACACCCTTCCATCCAGCTCAACCGATCTCTTTCATTACAGAACTTCCATCTTATCTAGATTAAGCTTCAGTTGATTCAATTTCATTCATCCCAGAACTGCCTCCAGATGCTTATTGGAGGCTTCCACAGACTTCGTGGAGTTACAACATCAGCATATTTATAGCACTTTAGCAGCAGCAACTATAGCAAAACTGCTGGATTATTACTTCCATTAGTTCCATCTAGACCTCAGCCTGAAGCTCCCACCATGGTATTCATTTCTGATCTAACCATGTTTATTTATATATAATGTTTTAATTTAAAACAATCCCTCTTTTTCCCTACTCCCTGTTTATGAGACTCAACAAGATTGCTTTGGCAACAAAAGTTGAAATCAGAAGTATCCTTCTCTGACTGCCATAGGAATAAAATTAAAACACAAAGTCTCCTTCAGGTGATTTCAACTCCTGATGATTTCTGAACATATCTATTATGTTGGTTTCTGGCAACTGCATGGATAGGATTTGTCACTGCCTTCTTCCAGATCAACCTATAACCTGGGATTTTTTGATGGCCTCCTATTCAAGTAGAAAAATAGTTAATATTTTGTTGCCCTTTTGTGATGCAAGCTTCATCTATACTCAGAGACGTTGTGGGTAAAAATAGGAAGGATGAATTCTTTGCAGAATTCCAGAAGTCCAGAATTAAAAGTGGGATATAAATCTCATAAATATATATTCAAAAATCAGTAGCTTCAGGAAGGAGGCATTTCATTCTGCCTCATGCACAGCTGGCCTTTATGCATTAATAATTATCTTTGGATATGTAGCTTTTGTATTCTTATTAATAAGTTGAATCATCATTAATAGCACTTTCAGAAGACTCCACCCCACCCCACCCCGGTTCTTTGTGAACCCTAGAAAGACAGGCAATTCCAAAGACTTTGAGAAAACAAACACCAGCCACAGCCACATGAGGGCTAGATCAAAGCTTCAGTCAAGATTTTTTCATAAAAATACATTGTAAGTTTTTTTTAAAAAAAAACCTGTTGTGCATTTTAAAAACAATATATAAATAACCTATAGCGTAGTGATGGCGAACCTATGGCACGGGTGCCACAGGTGGCACGCGGAGCCATATCTGCTGGCACGTGAGCCGTTGCCCTAGCTCAGCAACAGCGCGCATGTGCATGCCCGCCAGCTGATTTTTAGCTTGCGCAGAGGCTCTGGGAGGGCAATTTCAGCCTCCGGAGGGCCTCTGGGGTGGCAGGGGGAGCGTTTTTGCACTCCCCAAGCTCCCAAGAAAGCCTCTGGAGCCTGGGGAGGGCGAAAAATGGTCCTATCGGGTCCACTGGAAGTCGGGAAACAGAGGAGTGGGGGGGTCATGCATGCATACGTGGGGGGTGGGGCAAGTGGGGGGCTTTGAATTATGGGTGTGGGCACCCACGTGCATGCGATAGCGCACACACACACTATTTCGGCACCCGAGGAAAAAAAGGTTCGCCATCACTGCTATAGCAGTTGGAAAGCGTAATGGTTAGAGAGGTGCCTTTGTCGTGGGAAACGGAGGTTTGAATCCTGGCTGGTCTCTATCTAACTTGGGCAAAGACTCTTTAATGCTTCACTTACCTACCTCAGCTATGACAATGACACAAGCTAAAAGAGTCATGGCAGCTCGTACATTGTCCAGATTAAAAAGGTCCACGCTAGATGTTGGGGAACCAGGGAAATCTGATGGTAAGTGGGCAACTGGAACAAACCATGAAACAAAAGAACCTGAAATGCTACCACATTGGCAGATCTTATGAAACGTATGCGGGAGCTATGGATGAACAGGAAACCTACTGTACATCCACAGTAATTGACAAACAGTTAGTTACCCAATATCTCAACATAGTGAAGAGGAAGCTGTTGTCATAACTTAAGAAAGACCAAACTACATATTACATCCCAGGCTCACTGCAAATAACTGGATGTGCAGCCAACATCTGAAGCTGGAATCTCATTGCCACCACTTCCATTTCAGAGTACAGCTGCTGATGTGAGGCATTAGATCATGGATAAACTACCGGTAGTTACAGTCAACCATCAAGACTGATTACCAATACTCAGTGGAGAAGTACCATCAGATAATATGCTAAAAGATGACAATAGCAATTTCTACTACCTCTATAACTATAAGCAATCAACCATCAAGGGTGGTTGATGGGATGGAACTACCAGCAGGCTACATAGCAGACATCCATATCAGCTACAAGTACCTTGATATCTCATAGTCACACATGGGAACTATGATGAGGAAGCAAGGAAAGCAATAACATCCAAGTACCACCAAAGAAGAGACAACTCAATGGGAAGAGCAAGATCTATGCCATGAACACATTACATAGTCTAAAAGGTGCTTTTTACAAAAGGTGCTTTTTCCAAAAGGCGTTTCTTGGTTTTTTTCCCTTTGGACATGTTTTGCTTCTCATCCAAGAAGCTTCTCCAGTTCTAACTGACTGGTGCGAATGGAAGGATTTATATTTATAAATCTTTCCATTCCTCACCAGTCAGATAGAACTGAAAAGCAAAATATTTTCAAAGGAAAAAAAATCAAGAAAGTCCAGTTGCCTTTTGGAAAAAGTATCTTTGGGACAACCATGACCAGGATGATTGAGAATCTCCATAAACATTTATGCCCTGCCAGTCATCAGATACCCTGCTGGTATAATGAGTTGGCCAAAGGAAGATATGGAGGCTGCCAATCAGTGGTGCTATTCAGCCAGTTCTATCTGGATCGGGCGAACCAGTAGCGCTGACTATGGGAGGCTCCGCCCACCAGCCCAGACATAATCACGTCCTGGCCTCCGCGCATCGCATTTTCGGCCGGTTCCAGGCTGTGGGGATCGCTACAGCACATCGCTGCCGATCGCCGTCTCTGTGCGTTGCATTTTCGGCCTCTACAAGTTGCATTTTTGGCCGGTTCCAGGCAGTGGGGATCCAGCTGGCAGGAGAGGGCACAGGTGGGTGAGGCTTCGGCAAAATTCGGTATATAAGACACACCACAATTTTCACCTACTTTTGGGGGGGAGTGCATCTTATACTCTGAAAAATACGGTAACTAATAGACTACACTGAGGCATTGATCACAGCAGCATAAGAATAGGTACTAAGCATCAGATCCATAGAAGCAACAGTCTACCACAATAGACTAGACTCAGGGTGCAAAGAGGCCTCAGAGACAATGCAACACATAGTGGAAGTGTGTAAGATGTAGGTAGAAACAGCATACATTGAATGGCATCGCTAAGTAGTTGGCATGTTGTACAGGAACATCTGCAGAGCTTATGGACCAGAGGTGGGTTTCAGCAGGTTCTGACCAGTTCTGGAGAACCGGTAGTGGAAATTTTGAGTAGTTTGGAGAACTGGTAAATACCACCTCTGACTGGCCCCTCCCCCATCTATTCTCTGCCTCCTGAGTCCCAGCAGATTGGGAGGAAATGGAGATTTTGCAGTAACCTTCCCCTGGAGTGGGATGAGAATGGAGATTTTACAGTATCCTTCCCCTGCCACGTCCACCAAGCCATGTCCACCAAGCCATGCCACGCCCACAGAACCAGTAGTAAAAAAATTTGAAACCCACCACTGGTATGGACTAGATCATCCAAAGTCCAGATGGGAGATTCTACAGAAGATTGTAAAGTATAACAGGACTAAGATCCTGTGAGACTTCCAGATGCCAAGTACAGGCCAATCTATCGGACATTGTGATAGCAGAAGAAAGCAGGGGTAATAGATATAGCAATGCCAAGTGACAGCAATATCAGGAAGAAGTATGAAAAAACTGGAGAAGTACCAGGGCCTGAAGGAGGAACTAGAGAGGATGTGGAAAGTAAAGGCTAAAAAGGTCCCAGTGGTGGTAGGAACACTTGGGGCTATGATCCCTAAAATGGGAGAGTGGCACCAATAGATCCCAGGAATGATATTGGAGTTCTCCATCTAGAAGAGTGCAGTGCTAGCAACAGCTAGGATACTGTGCAGAATCTTCAAACTACTAGGCCCCTAGCAGAGGCCTTGGAGTTTGAGGAAGATACATGTCACCCATGGAGGAATTTTGCAGATTTTAGGACAGCTTCATTTTTTTCTCTAGTTACTTTTCACTACCCTAAGTTCAAGTTTATCATATGTAATTAATTAATATTTAATCTTTGGATGTTTTTAGATTACAATTTTTCCCTTACGTCCATTTAAGATAAAGTGTCCAGATATTTTTTTTTAAGCGGGACATTGACGGGGGGCGGGGCCGCCTGGACGCCGTCATTTGAGGTTTGCACTCTGCGCATGCGCAGAACGCTATGCATCCGCAGGGGGCAAAAGGATGCAAATGTCGGCATCCAGGTGGGTGGGTGGGGACGCGGGAGGCCTTTCCTCACCTCCCGCCTCCCCGCTTCGGGAGCCGGCAGTGGCTTGGGCTGGCTCCAGATCTCCTTTCTCCCCCTGTCACTCCAGCAGCCCAGCGCTGGCGGAGGGGGAGCAGGAGAGCGAACAAAAGTGATTCCGACCGCGGAGCAGAGACACCCGGTGAGCGGGGCGAGAGGCGCGGGGATGGCAGTGCCGCCACTGTACGTCCTACCTGGGACTTTTCCCGGTAGCTCCAGTTGCGTTCCTTGCTAATAGCGCCCAGAGCAGAGCAGCCCCTCGCAGAAAATCGCGAGACGTTATCTTTTGGAAGAGGCTGCTCTGCTCTGGGCGCTAATTAGCAAGGAACGCGACTGGAGCTACCGGGAAAAGTCCCAGGTAGGACGCGCGCCCCGCCCCGCCCGCCCAACCCCCAGCACGAGACGCGTGTCCTACCTGGGACTTTTCCCGGTAGCTCCAGTCGCGTTCCTTGCTAATTAGTGCCCAGAGCAGAGCAGCCTCTTCCAAAAGATAACGTCTCGCGATCTTCTGGGAGGGGCTGCTCTGCTCTGGACGCTATTAGCAAGGAACGTGACTGGAGCTACCGGGAAAAGTCCCAGGTAGGACGCGCGCCCCGTCCCGTCCGCCAGTCCTGCCCCGCCCGCCCAACCCCCAGTGCGAGACGTGCGTCCTACCTGGGACTTTTCCCGGTAGCTCCAGTCGCGTTCCTTGCTAATTAGCGCCCAGAGCAGAGCAGCCCCTCCCAGAAGATAATGTCTCGCGATCTTCTGGGAGGGGCTGCTCTGCTCTGGACGCTATTAGCAAGGAACGCGACTGGAGCTACCAGGAAAAGTCCCAGGTAGGACGCGCGCCCCGCCCTGCCCCGCCCCTTTTGCCGCGGCACACTTGGCATGGCCTCATGGCACACCAGTGTGCCGTGGCACAACGGTTGGGGAGCACTGCTAAGGTGACCAGACGTCCCGCTGTTTCGTTTCATTGTCGGACATTCTGTTGTGACCCAGCACCGCAACCCCCCAGAAACACACACACACAGTCGTTGGGAGGCAAACAAAAAGGTTCCTTTTACTAATAAAGTTTCTTAGTAAAACTCAGAGGGTTTAGAAGTCCAAAACAACACAAACGGAAAGTCTTCAGGAATAAGGTTCTTTGGGTTACGTGAGGGTTAAATAGCACACAGACAAAAGTTCAAAGCAAGACTCATTAATTCTTATCTGAACAACTTGGCTGGCTTCCCGGAATAAAGCTGGCAGAAGCTGGTGATAAGATTCCCAAACAGACGTAGAAACGAAACTCTGGATATGCTGCGGTCAGTGAATTGTTGTTCTCAGCAATGAGCACTAATTACCATGGCCTAATATAGCCACTGAAGGGCGTGGCCCAATTAGCCCTCACTGCTTCCTCCTATTGGACTGACGCTTACTCAGCCAGTCCTGTCTTCTGGCTGCTCTGCGTGCTCTGGCATTCAGCATGAGTTCTTCATCTCCTGATGAAGAACTCTGCTGCACAGGTGCAGAAGGTCCTGGGAGATCGTCCTGCTCTGGCACCGAGTCCTCATCACCAGCTGTCTCTGGTGCCAGGCACATAGGCTGGTACTGCTGCACCATGAGCGGCTCCGCGTCCTCCGGATCCTCCAGACTCGGCGCCGGACGCGGCCAAGGCACAACACTATCCCTCACCGCAGGGCCCTTCCCCTGGGTCTGTCGGTCCGGATGCGGCCGGGACGGGAATTGAGCGTGGAAGGCCCGGACCAGATCCGGAGCATGCACGGCGGTCGCATCCTCCCATGTGAAGTCTTCAGGGCCGTACCCCTTCCACTCAATGAGGTACTGGAACCGGCCCTTCATCCAGCGGGAATCCCGAATACTGGCAACTTCGTATTCGGGTGGGTCAGCGGGAGTGCGGATCACAGGCTGAGGCGGAGCGGGAGGGCGGAGCGGACAGGCAGGACGTTCGGGAACAAGGAGGGACCGATGGAAGACGGGGTGGATCCTGAGAGAGCGGGGCAACGTCAACCGGTAGGCCACGGGGTTAATGACCGCTTCCACCGGGAACGGACCCAAGAAGCGGTGGTCAAGCTTGCGAGCCGGTCGGTCGGAGGGGAGATGCTTCGTGGACAGCCAGACACGATCCCCGACTGCCAGAGGTGGAGTTGCTCGCCGGGAGCGGTCCGCGACCCTCTTGTAATCTTCCTTGGCTTTATTCAACGAGCGTTTGACCAGTTGGTGAACGGCCTGGAGCTCGGACAGGAATTCCTCTGCCACAGGAACAGGAGAGTCTAGGAGCGTGAGCGGGAAGAAACGGGGGTGGTAACCAAAGTTGGCGAGGAACGGAGAGGCGTGCGTGGAGGTGTGCTGAGAGTTGTTAAAAGCAAACTCGGCCACGGCAAGGTATTCCGCCCAGTTGTCCTGCTGCTGGTTGACAAAACAGCGCAGGTACTGTTCAAGGATGCCGATGACTTTTTCAGTGCCCCCGTCAGTCTCCGGATGATGCGCTGACGAGAGGCAGACTTGGACCTCCAGGGCCACCATCAGACCCTTCCAGAACTGGGCCGTGAACTGGGCTCCCCGATCCGACACGACCCGATCCGGCAGACCATGCAGGCGGAAAACATGCTGGATAAACATGCGGGCCGTGGCACGAGCTGTCGGCAACCCGCGACAGGGGATGAAATGTGCCATTTTGGTCAGCATATCGACCACTACGAACACGGTCGTGAAGCCAGCGGACGGGGGCAAGTCCGTGAGGAAGTCCATAGAGACGGCCCCCCAGGGTCTCTCAGGCGTCGGCAAGGGCTGCAGCAGGCCCGGCGGCGCTCCAGGGGCGTACTTGGCCTGGCGACAGCGAACACAAGACGTCACATAGGCCTGGACGTCATCACGGAGTCGGGGCCACCAAAAAGTCCGAGCCACCAGGTTCAGAGTCTTGAAAAGGCCGAAGTGGCCAGCCGCAGGGCTGTCGTGGCACTGCTGCAGGATCAGGCCACGGAGCGGAGCGGCAGGAACGTAGAGCAGGTCCCGGAAACGGAGGAGGTCGTCCGAAAACGTCCAAGGGGACTCAGGCCCTATCTCCTGCCTCCGTTGTGTCGCGTAGGCGTCGTGTCGCTGCGCCTCCCGGATCTGTCCTCGGAGGTCCACGGGATCCTGGGTAGCTGCAAAGGACTCGACGGGCAGGACCGTCCGGGGTGGCAGCGGTTCCTGGGCTTGGGCGTATTCCGGCTTGCGGGACAGCGCGTCCGCCTGCTGATTCCGGCCACTCGGGATGTACGTAATGCGAAAATTGAAGCAGGAGAAAAAGAACGACCAGCGTATCTGGCGCTGGTTGAGCTTCCTGGCCGTCTGCAAGAACTCCAGGTTCTTATGGTCTGTGCGCACCTCCACTTGATGACGAGCCCCCTCGAGGTGGTGCCGCCAGGTCTCGAAAGCCGCCTTGATGGCCAGCAACTCCTTCTCCCAGATCGTATAATTGCGCTCCGACGAGGTTAATTTCCGGGAATAATAAGCTCAAGGGAAGAGATGGCCGCCATCTTCCCGGGTCTGGAGCAAGACGGCGCCCACGGCAATGTCGGACGCGTCCGCCTCCACAACAAAAGGGCGGTGAGGGTCTGGGTGCTTGAGGATCGGCTCCTGCATGAAGGCATCCGTGAGGATCTTGAACGCCTCCTGTTCGGAATCGCCCCACCGGAATGGGACTTGTTTCTGCAGGAGTCGAGTGAGAGGCGCGGTCAGAGTGGCGAACCCCGGGATGAAGGTCCTATAATAATTTGCGAACCCCAGGAGTCGCTGAACGTCCTTCACCCGGCGCGGGGGTTGCCAGGTTTTCAGGGCCTCGACCTTGCCCCGGTCCATGGCGATGCCTTCTGGCGAAATCCGATGGCCCAGGAAATCCACAGTCGTCTGAAAAAACTGGCATTTCTCTAATTTCGCGTATAGCTGGTGGTCTCTCAACCGCTGCAGGACTTGACGGATATGTTGGATGTGGCTGCTCCGGGACGTAGAATAAATCATAATATCGTCCAGGTACACGACAACGAACTGGTCCAGCAAATCTCTAAAGATGTCGTTCATGAAATGCTGGAACACAGCCGGAGCGTTGGTCAAGCCGAACGGCATGACCGTATACTCAAAATGACCGTAGCGGGTTCCGAACGCCGTCTTCCACTCGTCCCCCTCACGAACACGCACCAAATTGTAAGCACCACGTAAGTCCAATTTGGTGAAGATGGTCGCCGAGCGGAGGCGTTCCATCAACTCCGGGATGAGGGGCAACGGGTACCGGTTACGCACTGTGATGGCATTCAACTTGCGATAATCGCAGCACAGGCGCAAGTCCCCGGTTTTCTTCTTGACGAAGAGGACGGGGGCAGACAAGGGCGATGAGGAGGGTCGGATGAAACCCCTGGCCAGGTTTTTATCGATAAAGTCCCGCAGTGCGGCCAGTTCGGGTTCTGACATGGAATAGAGGCGGCCCACAGGGAGCGGAGCGTTGGGAATCAGATCCACAGGGCAATCGTAGGGCCGGTGCGGGGGCAACTGGTCCGCCTCCTTTTCGCTAAACACATCAGCGAAGTCTGCAAACTCAGCTGGGAGTGAAATGTCCGGAGGGTCAGGTACCGCGCCCGCACAAACCTGGCGCGTATGGTCCACACACTGGAGACTCGGGAAGGCAATGAAGTTCTGGGACCATACAACCTGAGGGTCGTGGGTGCGCAGCCACGCCAGTCCGAGAACCAAAGGGAAATGGAGTCCCGACGTCACGTAAAACTGGATGGCCTCCTCGTGCCGTCCAATGCAAAGGCGCACCGGCTGCGTGATGGCCTTAATCGGACCGGACAGCAACACCCGGCCATCGATTGTTTCCACCCTCATCGGCGGGTCCACGGGGCACAGGGGAACGGCAAGATGCTGGGCGAACGCCTCGTCAATGAAATTGGTGGTTGCCCCGGAGTCCACCAAAGCGTGTGCGGAGACGCCGCGGTCCCGGTGGTCAATAAAGACCTTGGTGTCCAAGAGCAGATGCCGCGGAGGACCGGGATCCACGTCAGCTGAGCCGGAGTCCTTCGGTGTGCATGCCCGACCCAGCGTCTCCGCTAGGCCGGGCGCTGGCCGTTTCCCGACGGCGATGGCTGGGACGGTGGAGCAGGACCAGAAGCGGTGGGCCCCCGACCCTTCCTAGGGCACGAGCGAGCGAAATGGCCCGGGTCGCCGCAATACAAACACAACCCCCCTGCCCTGCGTCTGTCCTTTTCCACGCCGGTCAAGCGGGGCCGAACAGCGCCAAGGTCCATAGGCTCGTCACGGGGAGCCGGGGCCGACGGAAGTCCATGGGGAACAGGAGGTGCCTGAGCAGCGCGACGTGGAGCCAGAACAGCGGGGACGTCAGGTGGCGCGAGAGGCGCCGGAGCAGCACGGCGTGCGTTCCTCGCTTGCAACCGGGCATCAATTTTCAAGCAGAGCCGCACCAGTTCTTGGGTGGTTGCAGGAATGTCCACGCGTGCCAGCTCATCCTGGATGCTGTCTGCCAAGCCCTCCTGGAAGGCATCCAACAACGCTGCCTCATTCCAGGCCGAGTCTTGGCTGAGGAGACGGAACTCACTGATGTATTCCCTGAGTGGTCTCCGGCCTTGCCTCAGCTGCCTTAATTGCCTGCACGCTGTCTGGGCCTTAATTGGATCCGCGAACATCTCCTCCAAATGAGTGCAGAAACACCCAAAGTCCTGGAGGAGGGGACTGTTCTGGACCAGTAGAGGGGTGGCCCAACGTGCTGCATTTCCAGACAGCAGGCTAATTACAAACCCCACCTTGTCCCGGTCATGGGGGAAATCCTCTGGCCTCAGAGACATGAACAACTGGCACTGGCCCAGGAACGCCGGGAACATAGCCTCGTCACCATGGAACTTATCCGGCATGGCTATCGGGCAGCGTGTCCGTTGGGCTGGGGCCAACGCAGGAGCAGCTGCCAACTGATTTTGCTGCCTTGTTAACTGAGCGTTCATGATTGCCAGCTGCTGCCGAAGTTGAGCATTCTCGTCCTGAAGCTGCTCCATGATGCAATCTGGGCTTGTGTGTGGTCAGTTTGGGCTGAGAACAAACTGTTGTGACCCAGCACCGCAACCCCCCAGAAACACACACACACAGTCGTTGGGAGGCAAACAAAAAGGTTCCTTTTACTAATAAAGTTTCTTAGTAAAACTCAGAGGGTTTAGAAGTCCAAAACAACACAAACGGAAAGTCTTCAGGAATAAGGTTCTTTGGGTTACGTGAGGGTTAAATAGCACACAGACAAAAGTTCAAAGCAAGACTCATTAATTCTTATCTGAACAACTTGGCTGGCTTCCCGGAATAAAGCTGGCAGAAGCTGGTGATAAGATTCCCAAACAGACGTAGAAACGAAACTCTGGATATGCTGCGGTCAGTGAATTGTTGTTCTCAGCAATGAGCACTAATTACCATGGCCTAATATAGCCACTGAAGGGCGTGGCCCAATTAGCCCTCACTGCTTCCTCCTATTGGACCGACGCTTACTCAGCCAGTCCTGTCTTCTGGCTGCTCTGCGTGCTCTGGCATTCAGCATGAGTTCTTCATCTCCTGATGAAGAACTCTGCTGCGCAGGTGCAGAAGGTCCTGGGAGATCGTCCTGCTCTGGCACCGAGTCCTCATCACCAGCCGTCTCTGGTGCCAGGCACATAGGCTGGTACTGCTGCACCATGAGCGGCTCCGCGTCCTCCGGATCCTCCAGACACTGCGGCCAAGGCACAACACATTCTTTCCAAAAAAGCGTGACTTTTTGGAAAGAATGCGGGACGCGGGACACACGCTTGAAAAAGCGGGACATCTGGTCACCTTAATTTAAGAACAAAGGCAGCATTCCACTAAAAATGTTTTTGGATGTCTGTTATTATTATGCAACTGAGGATGATCTATCTCTCCAGTCTTCTGCTACTTTGCTCTCTTCATAAGACAACTGTCAGAGGCAGATGGACAGTGACCTTTTCCTTTCAGAATTTGCTCAGTTTCTGCTGCTACCAATAATACCTCTAATTTAACAAATAGGTTTCCTGGTTGTTTCGGAGCTGCAGAAATGGATCATTTAACCCTCTTGGTTGGGAGTTTTGGAATTCACAGTCTCAATACATCTGGAGCGTCTGGTTAGTATGTACGTGTCACTGTTGTGTGTTGTTGCCAGATAAATGGTGCATTTGCCTGTTTCTCAGTTAGGATCTATGGTGTGGAGCAGAGGTGGTATTCAGCTGGTTCTGATCGGTTCTGACGAACCGGTAGCAGAAATTTTGAGTAGTTCAGAGAACTGGCAAATACCACCTCTAGCTGGACCCGCCCCATCTATTCACTGCCTCCTGAGTCCCAGCTGATCTGATGGGTCTTCTTTTGTTGCCCTGCACAGGAGAACGGAGCTGGAAAGCAGGTTAGTGGGGTGGGGTGGGAATGGGGATTTTGCAGTATCCTTCCCCCAGGAGTGGGAAGGGAATGGGGATTTTGCAGTATCCTTCCCCTGGAGTTGGGTGGGAATGGAGATTTTGCAGTATCCTTAACCTGGAGTGGGATGGGAATGGAGATTTTGCCATATCCTTCCCCCAGGAGTGGGGAGGGAATGGAAATTTTGCAGTATCCTTCCCCTGGAGTGGGGTGGGAATGGAGATTTTGCAGTATCCTTCCCCCAGGAGTGGGGAGGGAATGGAGATTTTGCAGTATCCTTCCCCTGGAGTGGGATGGGAATGGAGATTTTGCAGTATCCTTCCCCCAGGAGTGGGGAGGGAATGGAGATTTTGCAGTATCCTTCCCCTGGAATGGGGTGGGAATGGAGATTTTGCAGTATCCTTCCCCTGGAGTGGAATGGGAATGGAGATTTTGCCGTATCCTTCCTCCAGGAGTGGGGAGGGAATGGAGATTTTGCAGTATCCTTCCCCAGGAGTGGGGAGGGAATGGAGAGTTTGCAGTATCCTTCCCCCAGGAGTGGGGTGGGAATGGAGACTTTGCAGTATCCTTCCCCTGGAGTGGAATGGGAATGGAGATTTTGCCGTATCCTTCCCCTAGGAGTGGGGAGGGAATGGAGATTTTGCAGTATCCTTCCCCAGGAGTGGGGAGGGAATGGAGAGTTT
Source organism: Diadophis punctatus similis (assembly GCA_023053685.1). Classification (NCBI taxonomy): domain Eukaryota; kingdom Metazoa; phylum Chordata; class Lepidosauria; order Squamata; family Dipsadidae; genus Diadophis; species Diadophis punctatus. The sequence goes on along the minus strand of JALIGW010000008.1, from coordinate 743,226 downwards.
GCAGTATCCTTCCCCCAGGAGTGGGGTGGGAATGGAGACTTTGCAGTACCCTTCTCCTGGAGTGGAATGGGAATGGAGATTTTGCCGTATCCTTCCCCTAGGAGTGGGGAGGGAATAGGGATTTTGCAGTATCCTTCCCCTGCCATGCCCACCAAGCCATGCCCACCAAGCCATGCCCACAGAACTGGCAGTAAAAAAAATTGAATCCCACCACTGCGGAGGAAGCAAGTTACTCAGATAGGGCAGAAAGATGATTTATCAGCAGTGGGAAAGTGGAAAATGGCTAGATGAGGCAGACAATTAAGATGTTTTGTTGTCTTGTCAACAAAATAGGAATTGGACACATGGGTTGTAGGCAATAGGCAAGGACCAGAAGTGCTGCTTGATTTATAAAGGAGACAAAGAACAGCTCATAAAGCCCTTTCTCTGAGTGGGATTGGTGCTGTCGACAGAACTTTGGATTTCTACAGAAAGAGCTTCTGGCAAGAGACCAGCTGCACCTCACAAGGACTGGAAAGAATGTGTTTGAAAAACAACTGGCTCAGCTCATCCCAAGGGCTTTAAACTAAAAATTGAAGGGGAAAGTGACCAATCTTTCAGACAAAACCCTAAGCATAAACCCCAGCACAACAAATCAGACAATGAGGAAGGGAGTGGTGAGGAGGAAGTGAAACTCAACTATAAATCAGGAGATGTAGGAAGCAAATGCAGAGTCAGCCACATGTAGGATGCCTATATACTTTGAAGAACAATCAAGGAGAACTTGAAGTCTTAGTACGTGAGAGCAGATATGATATTGTTGCCATTACTGAAACTTGGTGGGATGGAATCCATGACTAGAACATAGTCTTAAAAGGATATAGACCAGTGATGGCAAACCTTTTTTTCCTCGGGTGCCAAAAGCAAGCAAGCAACCGCTATCGTGCGCATGCAAGTGCCCACACCCATAATTCAATCCCCCTGCCCCTGCCCCCCTATGCATGTGTGCATGACCCCCACACTGCCCTACCCCCACGCATGCGCACACAACCCCACCTCCCCCCCATTTCCCAACTTCCGGTGGGCCTGGTAGGCCCGTTTTTCACCCTCCCCAGCCTCCAGAGGCTTTCCTGGAGCCTGGGGAGGGTGAAAATGGCCTCCCCTGCCCCGTGGAGGCCAGAAACACCCTCCCAGAGCCTCCGCATGAGCCAAAAATCAGCTGGCCAGCATGCACATGCGCGCTGGAGCTGAGCTAGGTCAATGGCTCGGGTGCCGGCAGATATGGCTCCGCGTGCCACCTGTGGCACCTGTGCCATAGGTTCGCCATCACTGATATAGATTGTTAAAAAAATCAGATCCAATAAAAGAGGAGGGGGAAATGCATTGTATGTAAGGAATCACTATACCGCTCCAGAAATACACCATACCAGGGATGAAAGCCCTCTTGAATTCATTATGGTGAATATTAAAGGAAAAATAAATGGCATTGCTATAGATGTGCATTACAGGCCACATAATGGACCCAGATTGTTTGGGGCAATATAAATATAGATTGCTTACTGATGTAAACCGCTTAGAGAGTGCTTGCACTGTGAGGCGGTATATAAATGTCACAAAATAAATAAATAAATAAATAAATAAATAAATAAATAAATAACCAGAAAAAGGAAATAGTCAGCTATACTGGACTTAATTCTTATTAATAGGGATGAAATGATAGAAATGATAGATATGCGAGATAATTTAACACCTTGCTTCTACTTGGCAAGACTTGCTGGGTATTTTGGCATGGAAAACAGACTTGGAGAATTTGCCTGATTGTTGATAAACTGTCATTGCCACTGTCTAGATGGGTAAATTAATCAAGGATTGTACGCTGCCTGAGCACCCCCCATGGGTTGTGCTTCACCTATCTGCCCAACTGTGCTGCCCTTACTCCCTGATGGTGCCAGATGAATTTCATCAGCTTATCCCCCTCACACAGGGGTCCAAATCCATCCCTTCCTGGTCTCTCTTTTCCCTTGTAGCTGGGAGTTCTGCAGACTCCAGGGCAGGGAGCTCCAGCATCAGCAGGGAGCAAGGACAATGCAGTCAATTCAATTCAACCTTTATTGCCAATGCACAACATGTGTACAATGAGATTGGCTGAGCCTCACTTTGTGCACCCCCCCAACATAAATACATATCAATAACTCACAGTGAAATAAAGAAAATCCCTAACCCCATAAATCATACTAACAACACACAATCCTCTATACAAATATGTGCGTAACATTACAGTATAATATATTGCACCAATATGAACATGTTGCGCCGGCCCTGCAAGTCTATCATACTACATACTTATGATGTTATGTTGTATTCAGGAGTATTCAGCCCACGGATAAAAGCTGTTCTTCAGCCTATTCGTACGACTGGCTATGCTTCTATATCTCCTACCCGATGGTAGGAGAGTAAAGAAGTGATGACCAGGGTGTGAGTCGTCCCTGAGGATTTTCCTCACTTTTCTAAGGTGAGTCCGAGCGATTTCATCTCGTGATGTCAGGGGACAAAACAGTGATGTTTTGTGCCAAATTCATCACCGTCTGTAATGTCTTTCTATTCAGCTAGCCAGGCTGGTGAAGCACAATCCCTGGGGATCGCTCAGGCAGGGTATAAGCAGGGGTGGGTTCCAATTTTTTTTGCTACCACTCTTTGGGCGTGGCTTATTTTGTGGGCATGGTTTGATGGTCATGTGACTGAGTAGGCATGGCCAACTTGATGTCACTCACACCCACGCCCTCAGTCACATGCCCCCTACCTACCACAGAACCTGCGAAAATTTATGTTTTGCCAGCTGGGAGGCTGGCAAAGAAGCCTTGTTTTCCCCACCGCCATGGCTGCTTCTACCTCAGCCAGCAGGAGCGGATGCATTCTTTAATGCAACAGCGGAGAAGGCTCATCAGAGGTTAGAAGGGTTGCTCCTCCCATGGTTGTTGCAGCAGCCGCCTGGGCGAGCCGCTCCCCGCCTCAGGCCCATGCCCCCCCTAGCCACGGTGAAAATTTGTTTTGCCAGCTGGGAGGCTGGCAAAAAAGCCTCGCTTTCCCCGCTGCCATGGCTGCTTCTACCTCAGCGCCGAATGGTTCATGCCCCCCCTACACACTCACACCCCGCGCTTGCCCTGGAAGCACCCCAGCAGTAGCAGCTGAGCGAGGGAAGGAGAGGGACCGGAGAGCGAAGCGGGCATGGCGGCAGCCAAAGCCACTGCTTATTCCAACAGCCGAGGACGGAAGAGGCACCTCTTCAGTCCTCGGCTGTTGCAAAGAAGCAGCAGCTCTGGCTGTGCCACGTTCTGTTTGTGAGCCGCTTTGCGCTTTGCACCTTGTTTGCAACCCACTCCAAAGGGAGCTCAGATTGTGGCGGCGTTCCGGCTTCCGCTGCCTTGTGGGGTCTGAGGTCGACCCGGCGACACAGGCACATTTCAAGGCACCAAATCCTCCTGCCATGTGATGGCCGGAGAGTGAGGGAGGGCGGCCCTTCACAGAGGGGCTCACTTCGCCCGTAGATTCTTCACCCACCAAGAGCTGAGCAGATCGTAGCTGGGCTGCTCGACCCCAGGAACAGGCAAATTAAATGGCCGGCAAGGGGGGGGGCTAGCATTGGGCCAGGCGGTGACCGGCTCGGACTGAACCCGGCTTTCCTACTGGCAGAGGGAATGAGACCGGGAGGAGGTAGTCACGTCAACAGCTCGGTCTCCCGCCATGTTCAAGCAGAGCTCTGGCAGGGCTTGAACGTGCATTGCAGGAAGACTCCACTCTTGGGGTGCGCGCACTCCAGGCTTCCTCTGGATACACCCCCCACAACCTTCCTACAATTGCTGGGGACATCTTTCTTGGTCTGCCGGTGCCCCTTCGCCTCTTCCCGTGCCCAGGTGGGGGAAAAACACCTCGGGGTGCTGTGATCCATCTTCCCCAACTGGGAGGTTTCTCCCCAAGCGGCAGCGTTCTCAGAGGACAATGTTTTGCTCAGCCTGGAAGTTGCTTCCAAAGTACGGAGAGGCTTTTTTTCTCCTCCCCAGTAAGCAAAAAGCTGGCGGGCTGGCATAGGTTGAGGAAGATGGATCAGGGCGCTCTGAGGTGTTTTTCCCCCACCCGGGCACGGGAAGAGGCGAAGGGGCACCGGCAGGCCAAGAAAGATGTCCCCGGCAATTGTAGGAAGGTTGTGGGTAGAAGAGGGTTAGGGATGATATGATAGTAGTCCTCTAGTACAGGGGTCCCAAACCCCCGGATTGGATTTGGATCAGTGATTGGCAAATTGCAGTATCAGCAGTAGTTCCTCCTTGAAGATGTTTTGCAGTTGTTCTTCAAGGTAATCTGACCCTGAGTTGTTCCGACTTTCTACAATATTGTGGAGGTTTTCGTGGTTTGAACTCTACTTCATGAGATACTTGAAATGGTATCCTCAGTAGATCGAGGTGATTGTGTGTGTGGGGGGGGGGGAGAAACTTTTGGTGAATTTTTCTGTTTTTGAGTTACTGCCAACATGAAAGCCTGCACTTCCAACTCCAGCGGGGGTGGGGGAAAGAACCTATAGGTTATGCTGGACGTGAGGGCAATTGGCTATATAGCACCTGACACACCATTAATTTCCAGATTGATTCAGCTGATTTGGCAGCACTTATGAATTTTTTTTAAGGCAGGCACAATCAGCATGCGAATTGCTAAGTCATGCTTTGTTGAATTGTGGTTTGTTGAATAAGCCACAACTGACTGGGTTTACATACCATCTAATCCATACACTGTTAACTAACAACAACAATGTGTTCAAAAGTATCAAAATAAACAGTGTTCTAAGCTTATATATGAATCAGGTTGTCTTCCTAAATATTAACAAACTAAATAATGGAGAAGAATGCTGAAGCACATTTTGAGTCATCTAGTTGAAAGTGATCAGAACAAAGCTGTAACTGAAGATCAAATTTCATTCTGTGTGGAGGGAAAGACTTAAACCCAGGCATTTCCTACTCAGTGAGTTGTTGCCAGATCTATAGACAGCTCCTGGCACCACCTTTGTTTCCTGCAGTCTAGTCCTTTATAACTCTGGCATAAAAAGACAACAGGAGTTGTCAACAATTAAAGTAAATTGCAGAAGAACAATAGTCTCAGCCTGTTGCTGCAAAAATTACAGTTCCTTCTTTCTTTCCCTTCCCTTCCCTTCCCATTTAATCAGCAAATTTCTAATTGCATACATTTTGAATGTAAAATATTGTCTTCAACTAATAGAGTGCAGAAGAAAGCTGCAGTAATGGCAATCTATAAAGACAAAGGAATAAGATAACTGAAATTTGGGAGGCCTTGGTATTTGGAATTTTGGAGGAAAAGCTGCTTAATAAGCAGGTTAGGTCTGGCTAATAGTTGGAATTATCAGGAGTAGATTACATCAAGCAAGTGATAAAAACACCTCAAAGACAGCAACAGCAAGCCACTTCTGTACTGTTGGTAAAAGAATCCTTGATATCATTGGACCTGGAGTGCCACTCAAAGGAGAATTTAACTATTTAAAACAGGAGTGTCAAATTCGCGGCCAATAGGTTGAATGCGTCATATGCTGGCAACGCCCACCCCCGGTTTATTGAAGGGGGGAAAGTAGCGATACATCATGTGACCATGTGACGACGCAAGTTTGACACCCCTAATTTAAAACAATAGAAAGCAGGGGTGAAATTCAAAATTTTTCCCTACCGGTTCTGTGGGCGTGGCTTGGTGGGCATGGCAGGGGAAGGATACTGCAAAATCCACATTCCGACCCCACTCTGGGGCCAGCCAGAGGTAGTATTTGCTGGTTCTCCGAACTACTCAACATTTCCATTACCAGTTCTCCAGAACCTGTCAGAACCTGCTGAATTTCCTGATAGAAAGGTTATTATTTTTACATTGAGACTACACATGTGCCTGGAATTTTGAAAGTGAAGAATAGTGGAGAAAGTTTTACTCCTTTGATTCTTGTGTTATTAAATACATAAGAATATGGGCAATTTATAACTCATTAAGATGTCTGAGGAACAAAAAGTCTTTTTTGGTGGTGGTGGTGAGACCCAGCTACGCAGCCAAAGGGCAAAGGAAAATAAAAAGTAATAAATAAGAAAATAGCTGGTCCCTTTCTTCCTATTTCTCACACTGATACTCCAGAAAGACAAGGAACCATTCAACCTGCCTTTCAAAATTGATGCCCTCAAGAAATGCAGTGACCATTCTGCTTGGTAGCAATCCCAACACTTTGGAAGGGGACCAACTTGGAGAAGAATGGACTGCATATCTTACATACCAGCTATTTTACCTCCTCACAGGCTTGCCCAAAGAACAAAACAATCCTCTCAATAGGGTTGTTTCGATTCACTAAGCAGGAATACTTTTGTGTGGAAATTATCATCCACAATGCAAAGAATGACATCCTAGTATCCATGTACTCACAAACTTGGGCTAAAGTTCCTAAGAATCCCATTCCAGATAAACTCACAACATACTGAGTTATGAATGCTGCTCTTTTACCTACTGTGTTTATTCAAATCGACCATGGTGCAAAATATCCACACTTTTGAAATAAATGCTGGTTGAATATTATATGCAAATGCTGCCAGTGACACTTTCTGCAGATTGCTCCTCAACCAGATATCTCACAACTTCAACATGGAAAAGCATCTTGTTATTTTGCCTTGAAACAGGAACCAACCAGGGACATCTGTGGAAGGTAAGAAAAGTCAAGATTGAAATAGGAACCATATAATTGAAGCCTTGCCCCTTTTACATGTGATGCATGCAAGATGCACATAAAAAACCAGTGGGCTTTGTGCACATAATGATAGCCACTACTGTAATGGGAAGTAGGAATAATCTTGAAGACTGGGAGGAAGAGTCACAATCAAACAACATTCAAATAATCTGTAATATGAATCTGGGGCAGAAATGCAATTTGAGAAAGTATCTTGGACTTGACCCCTTTAAGTTCTCATGAAGGTAAAAGAAAGGAAAGAGGAAGAAGCATTTTTAGACTTGGAAGATTCTATTACTGTAGCCATACAATAAAAGAAGCACCAGCATTTGTAACTCAGTTTTCTAGTCTGGTCAACCTTGAAGGGCTCATAGCCCTTCTATTCCCCCACCCCTCCGGTGGATGCTTTTGCGACTGCTCTGCCAAAGTTAATTGCTTTGTTTTTACAGTATGTCTGAAGCTTCCGAGCTTATATTCTTTGAGCTGCAAAGTGTGCAACAAGGCCAGTCTGTACTTTCAAAAGGACGTGATACATGATGGTTTGCTCAATCCTTTGATGAAGCAAAGTGCCCCTTTAAAACTCCATACAACTCTAATATGTTGGGAAATAGGCATATGGTTGTTTAAGCCTCAAACAGTTATCAAGAAGCATGATAAGCCCCATAAGAAGAACACAGGTAGACTTGGGTTAGGGTTGCATTTGACTTTGGAATTGCCATAGCTAGTCATAATGTGGAATGTCATGTGACTGCATCACTTAGCTATGCCAATTCCAGCAGTCCTGCTGGTTGCTATTGTTAAGTGAGGACAATACAGATCATTAAGTGAGGATCTCACATGATTGTGACTTCCAATTTCTGGCCAGTTTCTACATTGACTTTGCTTGTGGAAAGACAGCAGGGAATGTTAGAAATCTCAGTGACATCATATGGGGGTACTGCCACAGCCAGAATTTTGAGGGTCAGTCATAAGTCTCTCTCATTGATTGTGGTCGCCAGTTTGAATGGTTGTTGAACAGTTGTTGTAACCTGAGAACTGCTATCCTGTAACAAACCCAAGTGCCAACTCTCATGACATTGCTCAGTTCGACCTAATAACACCATCACATCATTGACTTTGGATATACTTACTTTACATACAGTATTTCCCAGTAAGATTTGTGCCATCACCTAGCATTGGTTTTTTTTTCTATATTGGCAAACAACAGAACAAAATAACATTAATCTGACCTAAAATGGCAACTCTCAAAAATTAGAAGGGAACTATTCAGTATTTTAGAAAAATCCCTTACAACCTTCCACATTGGATATTCTAGAATTAAGAAATACCAAAGGGAGGTTCCGGCAAGAGATTGTCACAAGTTAATATGTTCAAACATTTCCCCACTGATGACATTTATAGTGTCATCAGACATCACTAGAGTTATATAAATATTATCTTCATTACTATTATCAGCACATGAATAGTTGGGTGGTATTATACATTGTACATTGATATAAATAATTAATAGGGAAATGGCCATTTTTAATGTACAAAAAGAGACTTCACTATTTTTGAGACTCAGAGGTACTCGTCACTTTTGGTGTTCTGATCATTTCTATGTGGTTTACTTGCCTCTGCTTGCCTTTGAGGTTTTTATCTCATGGTAGCCCATTGTCCTTTTTAAAGAAACCTTTTTACCAAAAGTGATCAAAGTATCAAGAAAGACTGATCCAAAAAAATTAATTCCAGAGCTGTTGCTGCAAAAGTGTCAGGAAATTGAAATATCGTAAAGCTAAAAACATATTATGGTGTAAGATTTCATATACCAACTCTATTCCTGAGGGTGACACACATATTCTTGTATCAGTGAACAAATTCACACATGGAACAAACTGTGAAGTTTCCTCAATCTGCAAGAAATGGTTCTAAACCTGCTAATGTAGTTATTTTTGTGGTTCTGGTTGCTTTAAAGACAGTGATCAAATATCCTGAAGATTTTATTTTTATTTTTGTTAGAAAGTTGGCATTTAAAACTTGTCCCATTCACTCTTTTGAATGTGCCACATATAAAATATAATGTCATCCCAGGGGGAATTTCATGTTTACAAATAGAATTGTTTCTCACTGAGGCAGAGATCTCACCCAATCCCACCCAAGTTTACCAGTAATAATTCTGCTACCACTATACTATAATGGAAATGAGGAAGTCTTTGTTTTCCTTACAAAGTGGATAAAATTATAAAATTCAGTACAAATAGAAGCTGAAATAGAGAGATAAGACAGTATTTCTGCTATAAGGTTTATTCCTATGTCTGTGCAGTCATTAGGGGCTTTATGAATGCTACATTGTATTAGCTACTAAAGATTCTGTGTCTGTTAGAGCCACAGCAACATTGTATTTTGTTATAGTTATTTTCTCAGTGCAAGTAATCTCATTGAACCTGTTTGGATAGGATTTGAGCTAGGTGAAAATTAGATTGAAAAGTATAAGAAATAAGATGTTCTTAATATTTTCAGATGTGTATGTAGCTTCTCATTTATTGTGCGCCATGGCAAGAGTCAGATCCCAGTCTCTCAAAAAGTTTGGATCACAGTTAAGTCATATGACTGGGTCCCTGGGAAACTCCAAATGCAATTCAAACCTGGTAGCATCAGTCGCTAGTCCAGGATCATCTGCACAAATAGCATCTCCTCAAGACCTCCCTTGGTCCAGCTCATGATTCTCTTTGGAACAGGCCTTACATTTTGCAAGTCTGGTTTATCACCACAGATGTCTCCATTGGCAGCATGAGGGAAATATTTAGTAAATTAACCCATAAAATCTGCAAGCTCCACATGGTGATACTACACAGCGTTTGCAAACAATATCTCTCTCTCTCTCTCTCTCTCTCTCTCTCTCTCTCTCTCTCTCTCTCTCTCTCTCTCTCTCTCTCTCTCTCTCTCTCTCTCTCTCTCTGTTTTAGAAATCTGTTCAGGAAAAAGTCTAGTTTTGTGCATCTGTAGGGAAAAAAGCTGTTGGAATATTCATGACTGGGAGAGCCATGTGATTGAGTCAGCCAATCAGGCTGAAGTGTTAATTGAGCATGTCCAGAAACTTAGCAAGAAGAAGGGTGTGGTTTAGTCTGTCCACCATTAAAGCTTGCTATGAAAACATCTCAACATGTGGTGAAACAAAGTGTGGTATTGTAAATGTTTTATTCTACTTATAAAGAAGTTATTTGAATCAGCAAAATGCAGTTATCTTCTGAAGCTTCTGATTTATTGCGTAACTCTGACAGGTTATGGGCCCAGAAATCGCTCAAGAAGTAAAGTTAAAACTGCATTGTAATTTAAAGCTGATAAGAAGCTGTCTGTGTTGTTAAAGGAACAGGCAGAGAAGAAAAGTAAAGCAGGATGGCTGCTGCTATGGAATTTAAAGACAGTCCAATACCCAAATTGGGGAAGAAAAATTATTTAATTTGGGCTGCAAAAATGGAATGTTTTTTGAAAGCAAAAGAATTATGAGACATCGTAGCAGACCCCCCACAAGTGCTTGGAGCAGCAGATCAAAAGGCTCATGACAAAGCTATGGCTTATCTTCTTTTAAGTCTGGGGGATGATCAATTCTTAAATGTAGCTGAATTAAAGTCTGCAAAAGAAATATGGCAGAAATTGAAAGCAGTACATGTCAATGTTTCTGCGTGTAATGTGGTCCAACTTTCAAGAAAGCTTTTCAGAATGAGTTTGCAGACAGGAGATTCTATGGAAGATCATTTAATGAAAATGCAGTCTAATTTTCTAGAATTGGAGCAACGTGGAGTAAAGTTTCCAGAGTCCCAGAAAGTTTTATTAGTGTTAAATAGTTTGGATCAGAGCTGGGAGACTGTATCAGCTATTTTTGAAAGTAAGCCAGAAGCAGATTTGAATTTGGAGGCTTTGAAATCGTGTTTATTGAATGAATATGAGAAAAGGATTTTCAGCCATGCTGATGGAAAATTCCACAGGCGGGGGCCCAACAAGGAGTACAGTGGAAACTTACAGCAAGTCTCCAGCAAAATTTTCCACAGGCTGCCTATCTCTAGCAACAGCCGAGGTGTCTGCAGAGATGAGGAGAGCAGAGGCAGGAGAGATCAAGTTACACAGCCACAATTCTGCAAGCAAGATAAGAAAGCATGTTTCATTTGTGGAGAAACCAATCATCTGCAGAAAAGCTGTACACAGAGAAGAAATATGCAAGACAAGAGACATTATTTGCAAGGACAGATTGCAGTTGCAAAAGTTTGTTATAATAACAATAGAGACAAATGGTTGATTGACAGTGGGGCTAGTCAAACAATTGTTAATAATTCTGACTTATTTTCCAGATTTTTCCCAGGAAACAATGAAGAAGTGGCCTTAGCCAATGGTCAAAAGGCTAAAATCATTGGAAGAGGCGATGTGCAAATTCCATATTTGGACTCCAGGTTTACTGATGTGTTATGTGTACCTGAAATGGAGCATAATTTGTTAAGTGTGTCTAGTTTAGACAAGCAAGGTTATGAAACCACATTTGTTAATGGGAAGTGTATCATCCAAAGAAATGGGAATGTTTGTGCACAGGGCATAAAAGAGGATAATCTTTATGTATTGCAGGGACAAAAGGTCCCACATTGTTCCCAGATATTTAAAAATGTAGCAGAACACAATTCGTGTGTTCATCTTCTGCACAGACGACTTGGTCATGCTAATTTTAAGGTTGTTCAACAAATGAAAGAATTTGCAGAAGGATTAGATTTGAAGGGATGTAAGGCATATTTGGATTGTGCAGTATGCAAAGCATCAAAATCCAAAGCATTCCCAGTTAGCAAGTTTAGCACAAGACAAACCACAAAAGCTCTAGAACTGGTGCATGCTGATTTAATTGGGCCTATGCAAGCCAGTTTGGGAGGAGCAAAGTATGCGCTGGTTATTGTGGATGACTACAGCAGGTTTGGGTTTTGCTACTTACTTAAGAGTAAAACAGAGGTGCTACAGCAATTTAAGCAATGGTTAAGTTTTGTAGAGAGAAGGTACAAACAACAGGTATGTCAGTTGCAAACTGACAGAGGTTCTGAATTTATGTCAACAGATTTTCAACAATGGTTGAGACAATTGGGAATAAGACACAGGCGCACAAATCCTTACACACCGGGAGAGAACGGAGTGGCTGAAAAGAGGAATGGTGTTTTGCAAACAATGAAAGACTCATTACTGGAGGATTCTGGTATGAGCAGGTCATATTGGGGTGAAGCCATACTGACTGCCAATTATTTAGTAAATAGGTTGTGGAGTTCATCCATCAATAATACTCCATATGCAATGCTATATGGGAGAAAGCCTTCTCTAGCACATTTAAAAATATTTGGAAGTACTGCCTGGGTACATATTACAAAGGCAATCAGAAGAAAGGGACAACAAAAGGCTAGAAAGCTCAGATTTGTGGGCTATGAGCCAGGCTCAAAAGGGTATCGCTTTAGTGATGGAAGTAAAAGGATAGTGATTTCAAGATCTGCTAGTTTTGCAGAACAAAATTGGAACAGAATTGATGCAAATTCTGAAAATGTCTCACTTAGCGACAGTGATCCGCTTAGCGACGGTGATCCACTTAGTGACAATAACTCATTTAATGATGGTGAATCATTTACTGAAGGTGTCTATGTTCAGGGAGGAGAGTCTGAACAAGATATGAAGCCAGAAAAGCTTGAAACACAAGAACAGGCAATGCCACGTAGGTCAGAGCGTAGGAACAGAGGGGTTCCGCCAGACAGGTATTCTGCCAGTAAAGTTAAAGTGTGTAATGTGTGGTATGAGCCAAGAAACTATAAGGAAGTATTGGCATTACCAAAAGTTGAACAAGAAAAGTGGAAGGAAGCCATGGATAAAGAGATGAAATCCATGGGAAATCATAAAGTGTTCACATCTGTGACTTTGCCACAGGGTACCAAGGCTGTAGGATGTAAGTGGGTATACAAGAAAAAGGTATTACCCAATAATGAAGTACAGTATAAGGCAAGATTGGTGGCACAAGGTTTTTCTCAATTAAAGAATGTGCACTATGATGAGGTGTTCGCGCCAACTGTAAAAGCTGAGAGCATAAGACTAGCACTGGCATTAGCATCAGCATACAGGCATAGAATTTGGCATTTTGATATAACCACTGCATTTCTCAATGCTGAATTAGAGGAAGAAATTTATATGGTTCAAGCGCCAGGGTATGAAAGTAAAAAACCTAACATGGTGTATAAATTGAACAAGGCCATTTATGGGCTGAAGCAGTCAGCCAGAAATTGGAATATCTGTTTAGATACTGCATTGAAAGGTCTTGGGTTCAAGAGTTGCAAAGCTGATGGTTGCATATACACTGGAAAGTTACAAGGTGGGAATTGTCTACTATTAGCATTTGTGGATGATCTTTGTTTCATTGCAAAGGATGCATCACAAGTTAAAGAATTTGCTAATAAGTTAGAAAAGAAATTTGAATTAAAGAATTTGGGAGAAATAAAGAATTATCTCGGTGTAGAGATACAAAAAAACTGAAAAGGGTTATATTCTCAGTCAAAGGAGAAAAATTGAACAATTATTAGAGAAGTATAACATGAAAGATTGTAATATTGCTCCTACACCTATGAGCACAGATTTTTACAATAGTTTGGGTGAGGACAAAAGTGAAGCCTGTGATCAGGAGATATATCACTCTGCAATAGGGAGTCTGTTATATCTGTCACAGTGGTCCAGACCAGACATAGCTTGTGCAGTGAGCATCTTAAGTCGCTTTACTGCTACACCTACAAAGTTGCATTGGATGGGTGTGAAAAGAATTCTCAGGTATTTGAAGGGAACTGTGAATTTGGGTCTTCAAATAAAGGTCACTGAAGAATTAAAATTGAAATGTTATGTTGATAGTGATTATGCAAATGATGTAAAAACCAGAAAGTCTAATTCTGGAATTGTAATAATGTTTGGAGGGGCTTTAATTGGTTGGAAGTCCAGAAAACAAACAACGGTTGCTATTTCAACTGCAGAAGCAGAGTTTATTGCATTGTCTGAGTTATGTTCTGAAGTAGTTTGGTATGTACAGTTGTTACAAGATTTAAATGTAAATGTAAATGAAGCTGTAACTGTTTATGAAGATAATGCTGCTTGTATAAAAATGGCAACAGGTGACAGAGTGAAGAACAGAAGTAAACATGTGGACATTAAGTATTGTAATGTCAGGGAAGCTGTAAAAGAAAAATTGATACGTTTACATCATTGTTCTTCAGAGGATAATTTAGCAGACATGATGACCAAACCATTGGGTGGTGTCCATTACAGGAAATGTTTAAATCCAATAGGTCTGGTGTCTCTCCCAGTAATGAAGGGAGGAGTGTTGGAATATTCATGACTGGGAGAGCCATGTGATTGAGTCAGCCAATCAGGCTGAAGTGTTAATTGAGCATGTCCAGAAACTTAGCAAGAAGAAGGGTGTGGTTTAGTCTGTCCACCATTAAAGCTTGCTATGAAAACATCTCAACATGTGGTGAAACAAAGTGTGGTATTGTAAATGTTTTATTCTACTTATAAAGAAGTTATTTGAATCAGCAAAATGCAGTTATCTTCTGAAGCTTCTGATTTATTGCGTAACTCTGACAAAAGCTGTGTGCTATCTTCAAAGATATATAAACAGCAGGATTTTAAAGACACTTGCTGCTTGCTAGGATAAAGCACCTGGAAACCCAAAATAGTATTATTGAAGCATAGAACATAGTACAATAGGGGTGGAAAGGATATTGGAGGCCTTCTAATCCAATCCACTGCTCAAGCAGACTTTTGAAAGTCTCAAGCAGACTTTTGAAAGTGATGGAGCACCAGCACCTACAACTTCTGAAGGCAAGCTGTTCCATTGGTTGATTGCTCTAACCATTAGGAATTTTCTCCTTAGTTCTAGGTTGCTTCTCTCCTTAGTTAGTTTCTAACCATTGTTTCTTGTCTTGCCTTTTGGTGCTTTGGAAAATAATTCTGATCACCTCGTCTTTATATGAGCCCCACAAATATTGGAACAATACTATCATGGCTCCCCCTAATCCTTTTCTTTACACTAGACATATCCAATTCTTATAACAGTTCTTTGTAGGTTTTAGCCTCCAGTCCCCTATCATGGTTGTTGGTCTTCTCTGCACTCTTTCCAGAGTCTCAACATCTTTTTTATATTGTGGTAGCCAAAACTGGATGCAGTATTAGTGTCGTTTTACTAAGGCTTTGTAAAGCAGTATTAGAACTTCATGTGATCCTGATTCTATCCTTCTATTAATGCAGCCTAGGATTGCAGAAGCTTTTTTGGCTGCTGCCACACACTGTTGGCTCATATTTAAATGATTATCCACCAGGACTCCAAGATCTGTCTCACAATTAGTGGCATCAATCAAGTTTCACCTAGTCTGTACCTATACAGTTGGTTTTCCTTGCCTAAGTGTAAAACCTTACTGTTATCTATGTTGAATTTCATTTTGTTAGATAGGGTTCAGTGTTCAAAGTCTGTCAAGAACTTTGACCTTATCTTTTTGGGTGTGGCTATTCCTGCCAGCTTAGTGTCATTTGCAAATTTGATGAGTTCCCTTCTATTCCCTCATCTAGATCATTTATGAAGATATTCAAGAATACTGGACCTGAAACAGAACCTTGGGATACCCCACTGCTTATAATGCTCCAGCCTTATTTCCCTTACTAGTAAATAGCACAGATGGTCATGAAGCAGCAGACCTATTACCTTGGCTTTGAGGTCCAGAGGCGCAAGCCCAATACTAAATAAGATATTGTCCAAATGTATTTCTGAGTATTTATACAGTTCTTTATTTTTGTTAGCTGTCCTCTGTTCTTTATAACAGAAAGAACCCCAGTGTTTGAACAGGAATTCAATGGCCATATGAATGGTAAGATTTCCTTGGTTGCTAATGGCATTTTATTTGTATAAAAAACAAATGGGGTATGGTGAAGATGAGAGCGACAAGTATCATTCAGGTTTCAAGACCAGTAAAGTCAATGCTAATCTGCAGGTTTATAGGCTGGCTTCAGAGGTGGGTTGCTCCCGGTTCAGACCAGTTCTATAGAACCGGTAGCGGGAATTTCTCCCAGCTCGCTGAACCGGGAGAGATCGCCGGTTGGCCACACACTCCAAACTGGCTCTCTCGGCGGTGCCATAGGCAGTGCCACCTTGTTTTTGGCTTCTGTACATGCGCAGAAGCTGTTTTTTGCTTCTGTGCATGTGCAAAAGCTTGGTTTTTGGCACTGCGCATGCCTGGCTGGCTTCTGAATAAACCATGTGGTTTGTCTGGTGTTTAGCTTAGTAAATTGCTTTTGTATGGCACAGGAATCCTGTTGTGTTTGTGATAAACCTAGGCTGAGTTTTTAATTGTCAGCTATAGATGCTCACCAATTAATTGCTTAATAATAGGGGAGCTTGGTGTATGAACGAAATATTTGTGTTTAAAGCAATTGTCTAATCTTGCAGTTGCTGTGAGGATTTTGTATTTTTCAAAATAGAATCAGAAGCATCATAAGGACCTGGTTTATACTGTAATTTAGATTGCCAAGCACTAGTGTGAAAGCTCCAAAATTCACAATGTTTCCCTGTCTTTATTTTTCTGGCATTCACCTATTCTCTAAAAATGCTTGAAGATTTCAGCTGTTCTGAAATCTGTGTTCTCCTTGAATGTCTTGGTATATAATCTAACTGGCTTGGAGGTTTAATTCTTTTGCAATAAGACTACTAAATCCAGAGTTTATAAATCCAAATGAGAACTAGATGGAAAGAAAGAGATACATTTAAGGTATGATCTGGATTGCTACAATCTAGATTTGAGCCCCCCCCCCCAATTAAAATATTGCATTGTCTTATTCCCACTATCTTACATTATCTCTGTGAAAAGTTTTATTCCATTCCTTATATATTGGAATGGAGAAGATGGATTGACTATATTCAAAACAAGTACCAGATTGTTTGGTACTTGTTTCAAATAGTAGTACTTGGTACTACTATTTGAAGATTCAAATAGCTTATGAATGAAACATTTTTAATTTTTAGTCCATGTTTAAAGGTTTCGAGCTATAAGGAGTTAAAGACCTAGAGAGATTTTGAAGTCAATAATTTGTTAGTATACTTTAGTTCTATGTTTGTGAATACTATACCCTGTGCTTGTTCTGGGAAGTTCAGGGAGGGCGGTGGGGGAGATGGGTGTGGGAGGGCAAGGGGTGAGGGATGGAGTGAGGGGGGAAGGGGTGGGTGAAAATGTTTGTACTACTTAAAAACTTTTAATTTAAAAAATAGTTTTATTCCTCCTCTTCAGGAAATTATTATCCAATGATTTTTACCTGCAATGTGACCTATGGCACCTTGTCATAAAATCACTTCAGTGTTTTGGTCCATCAGCTTGTTCCTAAATCTCACCTGGCTCTAATGTCTATATTTAATGAAAATATCAATCCTCTAGGGACCTCTCTGGGAAAAATATTACAAGTGATGAGATTAATGTGTTAAGGAAGGAAAATTGTATAGAATTCCTCTACATGCTGAAAGCCCCCGTGGCAATTGTCAGTATTTTCAGGAAGGGCTGGAATACTCAGCCCTAGAAACCTGAAAGGCTGCTACCAGTTGACCTGGTAGCGATAGATGGAGTAATGGCCAGACTCAGTGGCCGATTGGTTTGTGGCATAGCACTATGTGTGGACTCAGATAAGTATGGCCTCATCTAGCTTTGCAAATCAAAGTTAGCTGCAGTTTGTAATTGTAGGTAAACCATTATTTATGACTTAATGCACAAACCACATCTCTATGGCTTGCTGAACTGATCATGATGTGTGAACTAAGCCACTATAAAGTCATGCTTTATATATAGTTCCCAAATTCAACTTGGACTGGTAAAACTTGTATCTGAACCAGTGGTGGGTTCTAAATGAGATCGCCACCGGTTTGCGCGCCCGTGATGCTTCTGTGCATGCTCAGAAGCGTCCCGGGTGGATGGGCGGAGCCTCCCACCACCGCCGCTACCGGTTCTAAGAACCAGTCCGAACCAGGAGCAACCCATCGCTGATCTGAACATTTGGACACTAACAATGCAATTTTACATATACCAATTCCAGGATAAATGCAGCTTGCTGTGCTCCTGATCTGTTCTGAAAGAAATTAGAAAGAAAAAGAGATGATGATAGTGATGAAATTGGGAAAAACAGCAAGAAGAAAAGGATGCTGAATAGTGATAAATTACTACCGTAATAGAGAAGATGCTGGAAAATGAGAGAGCGAGTGGGAGACTTACTATTCTATGCATGCTTCCTTGGGAGAATAATCTCACTAAGCTCAGAAGAAGTGCATAAAGGAGGGTTGCCATTTTATGCGTATTTGCTTAGACGTTTGACTCATTCAACGCAGAGGATCTCGGTCTAAAAACACGCGCATTAAATCTGGTTGTACATCTGCGATGCTACGTGCGATTTTACTTGGGAACGACCCTATTACGCTCAGGGGAAACTATGGAAAAAAACAAGCATGCGCTTCACTTTGTTTCTGTCGGGCACACCCGGCCCTACTCTAGTCTCCGCCTCGCTTCCTGAACAAGGAGACGGTGGGCGTATTGGATCCAGTGACGAAAAGTCAGGCGGGCAGGTCTTTCTAGGTGGAGCCATCGATTCTGTTTTCCATTTCGCGTTTTCCAACTCAGCATACTAAGTTAGATCCAGCTAGCATTAGCCTCCAGCTCCGGGTTTTGCAGGCGGCCTACAGCTGTTTAGCGCATCGGATCCGCCGCGCCTTTTCCTCCTCTTCCTCTTCCTCTTCTTCTTCGTGTAGGCGCATCGCTAGCTGTTAGTACCCAAGAAGCAGCCATGTCTGGAGAAGAAACTGTCGGGGAAGATGCGGGAGCCCCTCAAACCAACACTGTTGCTCCTCCCGCAGAGCAGCAGCAGAACGAAGAAACAGTGGCGGAGGCAAAACCGACAGGCGGGGAGGGAAAGGCTGCTGAAAGGACGTCAGAGGAAGCGTCCGCCATTTCCAGCAGTACAGCTGCTGCTGGTCGTCAGTATAGAGCACTGGTGCTCACCGGCTTTGGAGGTTACGAGAAGGTGAAGGTGCAGATTCGGCAGCTGCCTCAAGCGGAACCCAGTCCGGCCGCTGGCCAAGTTTGCGTGCAGGTCCGGGCCTGCGGGCTCAACTTTGCTGACCTGCTGGCTCGCCAAGGGCTCTACGACAGGCTTCCCTCGCCGCCCGTTAGCCCTGGCATGGAGGCGGCGGGAATCGTCCTGGCCGTGGGCGAGGGCGTCTCCAGCCCAAAGGTGGGTAAAGAGCTCTCGGCGGCGCACAACGGACGGAGGCCACCATGTCTTGGCCAGCCCGTCTGGGAGGATTCAGATGCGGGGAGTGGCCGACAGCAATTTTTGCTCCGCGGCGGCAAATAACGGGCTGCCCATCCTAATCGGAAGTGATTGGGAGGCAGAAAATGGATGGTGGGCGTAGCCACTATCCCGATATTTGAGTGCAAGAAAATGGGTGGGGTACCTCGAGGCGGTCGGGAAACGGCCTGCAGTTTTGGGAAGACGCAGACTTCCCAGAGGGCCTAAATGGGGCGGAGTTGAGAGACACAAATGCTAAATGTGAGCTGTGAAGAAAGAAAATGTGTAAAGCTGACTAAAGGTCCCACCCTGTGGATCAAGACGTGGAGCGAAAGATAGAAGTATCTTTTTCCGTGTTTTCCGTCTGCTTGCTAAGACAATGAGGTGTAAGACTCCTCAGCCAGCCAGCATACTCTTGGCCTCCTTGCTAAACTAGTGCCATCCAGAAGTGAGGGAACAGATTCAGAAGAGCAAATTCTAGGATCTCTCCTGCTAACGGCTGGGAAGTGGGTGATGGTTACTATGGGAGGCAGGGCTTTAAGATATTTTTGGAAACTGACTAATCATTGATGATCACCAGGACATTTTGCTCCCTCAAGGAATTGGGGTTTTGTCCCTGGCTTCCCATGGCCTCAAGCTTAAATCCTTTGAAGGTACTTGGGGCCCCCCAGGGATGTTGGGTAGAGAATACCTCCCTCATCTCAGTCACTGAATTGAAAGTGGGTGGGGCTTATCCTAGAAAGGGATTCAAACGCCTTTTGAAATACAAATCCAGCTGAAGCCCTGCTGCAACAGTGATCTTTTGCCCAACCCACTCCCAAGCCTGGAGCTCTCAGCCTTGCCCAATAGGGTGGTGGGCGGAGCTGTGGATCCTTGACTTAAGAGAGCCCTTCTCAGCCCTGTTAGGAAACAGGAAATGGCCTGCCAGTGTGATCAGGATGCAGGTTTTCACATTCCTTATTTGTAGAATTTTGTATTTCTAGCATCAATATCTTTTCCTTTTTGGTCTTCTCGCAAGCTTTATGATATAGTGATGCTTTCTTCCCAAGACTTTAATCTCTGGATTGTTTTTCAGTGCCTCTGTTCAACCTTGAAACACATGGAAATATTTACACACGTATTCACTCACTCGCTCACTCATTAGAAATTGCATAGAGTATTCCACTCTGAGAGGTTCCCCTTTTTCACTCTGGGAGGAATTCAAGGATTACAGCTGTGTCTACATCTTCTACATCTGCTCCCCCCCCCTCATTTTCTTCTGGGGGCATCCCCAGTCATTAAGCTGAAGCTTAATGTGCTTTCACTGTGCTTCTTATCTGAGTTCATAAATCATGTGTTGTAAAACAAGCTTGAAGCATATCTAATCTGCTTTAAATGGGGTGGGTGGAGTAAAGAAAACTGGACTCGGCCACTGTTTCTGCTTTAACCCAAGGGCAATTGCAAAGATTCTAAGGCTTTTTTTAAAAGCCATTGATTAATTAAATAAGGTGGCCGTGGCGGTGGGGAATCTCTTCTTAGTCATTTTTGCCTCCTAACAACCCTTTGATGTACCTGGATATGCCAGGTACATTACTCTGATAGGTACAAGGTCAATTGTGAACTGGTGTTCCTGGTTCTTGTCTAATTTCTATATTTTCATATTGGGCAAATGTAGATCATGCCTAAGAAATTTCACAACCGTACTACCTTCCTTCTATCAATGTTTGAAATATATCCCTGAATATCTCTTTAAACAGAAATCTATTTCCTTTCATTAACTTTTGAAGCTTGACTTTCTAAACAGTTTGATTTACATGTTAAGAACCTGGCAATGCATGCATTTATTGGTGTAGACTTGTTCCCAGGCAGAGTCAAATAAACAAATTAAAATCAGATCTAGTTTTGAAGAATTGTCTGCTTTTCTTCGCAAATCGGTGTTAATAAAATTCAATGATTGCTTTACATAGATTATGTACAGAATGATCGACAGTGTTTAAGAAGGACTGGATTTCATGAGGGGTGGGGGTGTTTTTTTTTTTGCACCTACAGGAAGACATTTCACGAGCAGCTATTTTCTTTGCAGTTAACTAAGACCTGTCATCAATCTTACCCTTGAAATAGAAAAATTATTTTGGTAGTTTCTGTTCAGAACTTGAAAAGCTTCAATCTATCTCACAACTATTTAACTGGCAGGGATTCTACATAGTCCTCAAAGGTCCTGTCTCATGCTATTGTTCTCTATTGAGCAGGATATTAACGGAGATTTGTAAGAAGATGTGGCATTTCAACCTATTTGGTAGAACAAGACTGACAGAGAACAAAGATTTGGCGTATCAATATGACACTCCTAGATATCTTTCAAATTATCTACTAATGATAATCCTGATTGGGACTAAAATTTATAATTGGATAAATTTGGAAATGCCAGTTTGGGGAATTTCTAAAGTGTTTGATCTGTGTATTTTTTAAAAATGGCAAGATTTAAAAAAAAATTGTTTTACTTACAAGAGAAGGGAACAGTCCCATGGAATATTCCAGTCAAACTAAATTGGATCAGAGCATTAAAATATTAGTGAAGCTGATTTGTTTGGGGTGGCAACTTGTAATGGTGTGAAGGGCACAACTCAGCCTAACAACCTGTTTGTTGAAAGGCTATAGGGATGTTTCTGGTAATGGAATGGTATTGCACTGAAAAAAAATTCAGATTCTTTTTTATGGCTTTGAAGATGGCTAGAACAGCAGCAGGAAAATGCTGTTCTAGCCATCTCCAAAGCCATGAAAAAGAATCTGAATTTCCACCTCCATACTCTTCAAAATGTTCTAAAATATATTGCTAATATTAATCCATTTTGCTGCTAAAATTTGGCAGTGTGATTATAATATGTATGTGTTTTTCTAAATTAGGGGTGTAGTTAAGGGTGGAGAAGGGAGTATTTTACCTTTCAGGGGCCTCATACTCCCATTACAACTCTCTTCAAAAGAAAATAAAAGAAAATTCCTTAATGATTTTTGCGGCCAAATTTCATATAGTGTGTAATTTTCAGGGGGACGGAGGGGGTTGTGGGAAAGGATTAAGAGTCGAAATGAGGGTGGTTGGCTTGCCATTTCTGTCCTCATTTTTTTAAAAAAAGTACAAATTTCCAAAAAGAAAATTCAATTGCATTGCCACTAAATTTCAGCAGCACAATGCTAGAATGTTTAGTAACTGTGTCTTGCTTATTAGTTACTTACTATACATTATGAAATATTGGGCAATCTAATTTATTTTCTAGATGTATGTGTATTTGTATGTATGAAGACATCATGAAATTAAGGTAACTAGAAGCTTTTCAATCAAAGTATTAGTTGCATCCTTAAAGTATAAATGCCTCCAGTTAAATGCATCATGTTAAATGCAGGATCCATCTTTATCCTGCTGCCTTTTTGCTGTGTCTATTAGGCTATGGAGTTCTATAGATCAAACACAGAGAGATTATTGGAATATGTAGGAAGAGTCACATAATGCATCAATTTATGAAAGCAATCACATCTTTTTCTGGAATCATACAACCACTTCCTTAACCTCATTGCAGCAGAATTGAAGAAGGAAACCGTGGCAAGTTTAAGCAGCTGCTAACAGGGAATATGCGTACTATTTTTGCTTTGAAGCACTTTTTCCCCTTCTGGTCTAAAGTGCTGTATAACCCTAATGTTGTTCTTATCATCCCAGACAAGCTAGAATACAGTCTTGTATATTTGGATGGATTGTCCAATGAAGAACACACATTTTTTAGAAAGTTCTGAGCTTAATAGGAATTTTCGGGGAATTGTTTTTATACATTCTCTTATGTATCTAATTTTTACTATACACTGTTCTTATTAGGCATATGGTAAATAATACCCGGTGGGGGGAGCAGGAGTTTAGATTTAACCTACCATATTTTTTGGAGTATAAGACACACCGGAGTATAAGACGCACCTTAGTTTTTGGGGAGGAAAATAGGGAAAAAATCTGCCTACCAGGTATTCATCTGGCTAGCGTCCTTAGTCTGGTCAGCTTCAGCACATTATTTTATCCCTGGTTAGGGCTTAAAAAAAGCATTCTTCGAGAGAGTAACAATGAAAAGAGCCAGCAAGCTGGTAAGAGCTGGGAAGATCGTTAGCACCTTGTTAGGGCTGGAAAAAAACTTATTTGGAGCAAGTAGAGCAATGGAAAAAAAGCCTGCAAAGACTTAGGGCTGGAAAAACATTCTTCGGAGAGAGTAACAATGAAAGAGACAGCAAGGTAAGAGCTGGGAAGATCGTTAGCAGCTCATTAGGACCGGAAAAAAAGCTTCAAAAAAGCTACATTCAGAGTATAAGACGCACCCAAATTTTCAGCCTCTTTTAGGGAGGAAAAAGGTGCGTCTTATACTCTGAAAAATACAGTAGTCTAAATTACCATTTGACTCTGGAAATAAACATGAATAGAAAACAGACTTTGAGTTCCTCCTTTCCTTCATCCCTGGCATGATTGTGAAGAGGAAATTATAAACTTCTAATTTAGATTGGTGAGATATGGTGGCCTGAATGTAGAAATGTGGTCAGTATAACTATACTTGGTGAAAGCAAAAAGTAAAGGTTTCCTATAAGTTGTGCCCAACTCTAGGGCACATTGCTCATCTCTGATTCTTGGCAGGAGGAGCCAGCATTGTCCAAAGATAATTTCTGTGATCATGTGGCCAGCATGGCTACACACAAAAGATGCATGGAACTGTGTTATCTTCCCACCAAAGTGGTACCTATTAATGTACTTGCATTTGTATGCTTTCAAACTGCTAGGTGGGCAGTAATATTGAAAGCAAATATAACCATAATTTACTGAATTGTTAGCAGAGTTTTTTTATAAGAACTACTCACAACCATGTTTAATTATTTATTAAATTTATTGGCAGTCCATTTTATCACAGACAGTGGTAAGATGGGTGACCAATAATATGCCACAGAATCTTAACATGCACTACTCTAATCTAGACTGGTTCTCATGTGGGACAAGTGATTGATGGAATCAACTGGCTGTGATGCATCACTAGCCTGCAGGAAAAACAACCTTGGCATGTCCACAGCATCCTGTGGTGATGATATGGTCTGATAGTCTTGTGCCAGAAAAAAGTACAAAGCCACAGATAGTTGAAGATGAATTTAGGCCCATCCCTGTGTTAAAGTGGGATAAGACAAAAGCAATGGTATGTAGACATATTGTTTAAAAATGTTTTGTGGTCTACCTTCACGCTGCAGTTGAAAGAATGAGAACGAGCCCCCAGTGCAGAGCTGCCATGGGCTGCCAAACTCTAGATGAGAGGTAGGTGATAGCAAAGAGATACAGAAAACCTAGTTCTAACATTCAAGGATCACCTATTTTCCAAATCACCAGAAGGCAAGACAAGAAAAAATGGATGGAAATTAATCAAGGAGAGTTCCAAACTAGAATTAAGGATAAATGTCATAACAGTGAGAATAATTAACCAGTACAGCTTGTCTTCAGATATTGTGAGTGCTCTGTCATTCGAGGCTTTTAAAAAAAGGCTGGACAGCCACTTGTCTGAAATGGTAAGGTTTCCTGCTTGAGCAGAGGGTTGGACTAGAAGACCTTGAAGGTCCCTTCCAACTCTGTTATTCTGTTCTGTTAACCTACATCCCAGATAATCGGTCTCTAATATTGCATAAATACTAAACTTGTATTTTATTCTTTAAAAGATGTTTATCACGTGTGTAAAGAACCTATCTTAAAATATGATAGAGAATTGTAATAGAGCAGAGACAGAACATCTTTACATGGTAAGCCATACCATATACAGTATATGTTTGAGGTCCAGTATAAATAATTTTTCCCTTAGAAAAACTAAATAATACACAACACTGACATTGGTTTCAGATTTAGGGCATGTCAAATTTTTCAACTTTCAATTTCCAAACATTAGGAATGCTCAAAAGTTGTGACATGCCTTGGGGATTGTAAAGTTATTTTGATTACTTTAACATAATTTAGATGTGCTTGGTAAGTAACTACATAAATATCATAACTTTTTAACATTTTGTTTCATATATCACAGAAATAATTGTTGCTGAAACATTGATCTGCTACTTGCTGTGATTGTAAAGGAGGTTACAGAAAGGATAACACTGGAGCCTGAGGGTTCCCTAAATGCATCTTTGTAGCAGTATGTGTCATTTGAATGTAGCAAAGCCTTTTGAGAATTAAATTAATGTATTTGTTGTTATGAGCTGTAGAAAGAAATGCTAAACTACATTTAGTGTTAACAATGACTAATGGACTTTGCCACAGTCTGCAAATGCAGAAGAAGCTAATGCTAACAATGATTAATCATTGTTTCCCCAATTAACCAAGTTTTATGGACTTGCACAATGCACCGAACTATAAGCTAATCACACCAATTGTATTTGCACACATCCCTATATTAGTTGGCTCTTTTGTAGCTTGATGTTTGCAAGCAGGTTATATAGCCCAAATGCCACAGCAAAACATGGCCATCAATGATGTGCAAATCCTACCTTTCCAGTGACATTTGCAGTGGCTGGCCAGATTTTCAATTATCTTTTCTATTTATGGGGCAAAAATACACTTGTTTATGGTCTGAGTCATATGGGAGCCACTATCCAGAAGGAAAGGCTAATTCTTTTATGAGCATCTTATTTTCAAAATGGACAACACTTACCCCAAAGAAAAAGTGACAAAGAAGCTGGATAAGTAAACACTAGCAAATAGTTTTATCACTATTTCTCCTTTATTCCCAGAGGCCAGAAGGATAAGTAATTATTGGGTTATTTGCTGTAGCTGTCACATGCAGGCAGTATCATGGTTAAAAGAAATTAAGATTTCAGAAAGCACCACAGTTTAATAACTATCTTTCAGATTTAGCTGATATGTCAAGGCAAGCCATAAACTGGCTTAGCATACTATAAGAATGTATCTAAAAATCATGCTTTAGGATGCAGGTCTCCTAGCACTACCAGTTACTGGCTACTTGAAATGAATTTTAGGTGGCAATGTTAGATATCCTAAATTATTTTTCTATAGTTAGAAGAAAGGTGGAAAAAATGATGGTCACATGTAAAAAAGTAACAAGCATAAGGCCATGTTGTCTAGACCAGTGGTTCTTAACCTTTTTGAACGAATCGCCCCCTTGAGCCAATGAGGAAGTTGTCATCGCCCCCTCCCCCAACATAACCTCTCAATCACAACATAGGAAATAATTATTCTTAAATTTATGCAAACACTTTTTTTGTTTTCTTTAAAATGGACAGTCATAACTCCAGGTACAACTGATTTTAGATGAGCTTCAAATCCACAATATCATCCAACTATGGATGCAGCTCCGTCAGTTGCACATGCCACGACTTTTGTCAAAGGGATGTTTTTCTCATTAAAAAACTCTTCAACCTTTTTAAATATTGAAGAACCTTTTGTGTTGGTGGCCAAATTTCAAACAAATAACAGTTCTTCCCCGATCTCTTCATTTCCGTTGATGAAACGGACATAAGCCAATAACAAGGCTTCATTTTCACGAATCGTAGACTCGTCAATCTGCATCACGAATTCTGTATTTTTCAAGGTGTCAATCAGCAGCCATTTCATCAATTCTTTTTGATACGGTGTCTGCTCAAAGGAATCGATTGCGTGATAGTGCTTGCGCTGGGCCCCAACATGGTGGCAACAATCTGTTTCATTGCTGGTAAAATCAGCATTTCTCTGATAGTGTGAGGTTTGCCACATTTTGCTAACAACAAAGATGCTTCATAAAAACAAATGAGCCCCTTGTCGGGGTTGAGTGACGATTTTCCAAATAACTTCCCAACGGTGGTGTGACCCTCAAACTTGGCCATTAAGGATTGGAAGAATGATGCCGGTTTGTCGGCTTTATCCGAATGAATTCTTACCAAATGGTCTTTCAGTCGGGAAGGCTTCATCGCTTCATTTGAAAATGTTTTCTCACAAAGAAGACAAAACAGAAGCTGTACGTTGGAAGGAGATGGCATGAATCCCAATTTTAGGAATTCCGTTGAATATTGGCGATACTTCCTCTTCTCGGCCATGTTGAGAGGCCTTCGAAATGAAAGGCACTACCTTCAAATTAAATTTTCGAGTGCATTGGAACACTAGAAAAACACGTGGATGTCGATAAACCTAGTTTCAATAGTTAACGTTGACATTACAGCTGACGTCACAGGAGACAGTCACTCAGCATGCAATGTTTCGAAAGAAGCGCTCCCCCATCCATCATTGCCCATTCTGGCCAATGGTGCGCCACTGTATGGGTAAAGGCTGCTGCGCAACGCACATGAAGATGAGCAATGCGTATTCACATGTGTACGGCGTTCTGTACTGAAGCTAGCTGGAGGAACAATTCAATCCACTAATAGCGAGCGATCTGATGTTTTTGTACAACAGATATACAGTGATTCACTGTACAAAAAAGTATCAAAAGTGTCCCCAAACCTTCTCACTCCATTGCCCCCATATTGCCCCCTTTTCGTTCCTTCACCCCCGCTTTGCTCCTTTTCGTTCCATCACCCCCCCCAAAAAGAAATCACCCCTTGGGGGGCGATATCGCCCAGGTTAAGAACCACTGGTCTAGACCACCTATAAAATGTCATGATTAAGACAAGGGCAATTACACAATGAAATCCTCATCTGGATATATGCAGTAAGAACTGCAATTCAATCCAATTGTAATACATGTGTTGTATTTTGGATTTTGGATTCTCACAGAAGGAAGGAAAGTCTTGGTTAAACTCTCTGGAAAATTAATAAATTTGACAACCATTATTTTTACTACAATTTTATTTTTGCTACACAGAATAAATGGGCATCATGCTGGAAAAACAGCTAGCAGATCTCAGACAAAGTTCCCTGGCATTTAGTAATTATTTCTGCCTCCTTATTTTTTAAAGGGTAGGGCATTGTCTTAATCTGGTCTTCAGAAGAAGAAAAATGGAGAGATTCATTCTGGTGTATGTTTTTATTGTCTTCTCTGTGCTTGCAGTCACTAATCACATTGCAAGTAGGCTTGCAACAAAACATTGCAATATAGAAATAGCTTGTTCAAATTTTCAGTCATTGTTTCATTCCCCATCTCTTGATTTTCCATTTCTCTCTTATCCTACTTAGTCCTTGACACTGAATTTTGATATTTTATTTTTTCAGCAATATGTTCTTTCAGAACTACTGATTGTTCCTTTTCATGTAAATCTGGCTATCAAGACCAGTCCTAGTAGAAACACCCGTTGTTTTATTATATTAAAGTTAGGTTGGAAATGTTTTGAAAGAAATCTAGTGTATCTGAGAATTCATAGAGAGATAAATTCTTCCAAGACATACTAAATCCATTTTTTGAATCTGCTTTTATGGCTGGTAAGTTTATAAAATTTATAGACTTACAAGTTTATAAGGCAAGTGGCAAATTGTTAAGAGAAAAAAGCCATAAGTTCACTAGTGTTTTTACAGGAAATAATTCAGATATTGCTTCCCAAATAATTACATTAAAATTAAAAATAATAAAGGAGATACTGGGCATGTCTATGTAGTTAGAAATGCTTTTCACAAGTTGTATTCTTCCTGGGAAAAACATCATGTAAATAATGTTTTGAACTTTCACTAAAATGAATGCAGAAACTCTTTTAAAATTCTTTTTTTTAAAAAATCAATGAACAGGAAAAGAAATATTGGTATTGTTCTGCATACTTCAGCAATAAATAGCTGTAGAAAAGTGCCCCATCAACCAAAAGGAAATACAACTGAATAAGGATTGAGTGCCATTTTTTGGAATGCCTTGTCTTTGCTGTGTTTAAAAAATCAAGTTCATGAAGTTCTTGAAAAATAGGCTTTTAAATAATGCTTGTCATTTCAGCAATAACGCTATTATTTGAACTCTGTTTTCTCCATCATGGGTGGAGCCATCATTCAGGATGGGATGTCCTCATCCACTCAGAGTGAGAACCGAGTTTGTTCTTTTCCTTTTTTTGGCTGGATCCGCCCCTTGGAACCCAGATTCAACTCGGTCCTCAGAGAGAACACTTGTGGCTACCATTGCTCCCTTCCTGAATTTTGACTTCACCCAGGATCTATTGGAATAGTGAGTGTACCAGTTTCCCTTTTACCTGGATTCCACCTGGTTTTCCCCTAAGGGGTTTTAATCAACCAGATTGGAAATCTTTTTTTCCCTTTTATTTTTATTTTTATTTTTTAAAAAAACTTCCTTTTATTTTTTAATCTAGATTTTAATTTAATTGCCTTTTACTCAAACTCCAATTGTGGATTATCCTTTTGCCCAGAATAAGGAGTCCATCCTTGGAGCTAAGCGCTCCCTTATTAATCAGCATCCAGCAGTAGAACTTCGGTTCCTGCCTCTCCTCGCCTATTAGAAGGGCATTGACCATCAGAGCTTGATCAGGTCTGCCTGGCAAGCGAAAGGAATCTGACATTGACCATCCAGGCTTGCCCTGGTCTGCCAGCCAGATTCAGCAATCCGGAGCTCCAGACGTCAAGGAAGATAGGAATTGGAACCGGACCCTTTCTCAGGCTGCTTACTTGCAAGTTGCATGGCCAGAGCACTATCCCTCACTGCAGGGCCCTTCCCCCGGGTCTGTCGGTCTGGATGCGGTCGCGATGGGAACCATTCATGAAATGCACAAACCAGGTCAGGAGCTTGAACAGAGGTCACATCCTCCCAGGTGAAGTCTTCCGGCCCATACCCCTTCCACTCGAGGAGGTACTGGAACTGACCTTTCAATCCACCAGGAGTCATGATTGCTGGCGACCTCATATTCGGGCGGTTTATCACAAACACTGAGCACTGGCTGGGGGTGATCAAGAGGATCGAGCAGACAGGCAGGATGGTCAGGAACAAGAAGGGATCAGTGGAACACAGGATGGACATGGAGAGAGCGAGGCAAGGTCAGGCGATAAGCCACAGGATTGCTGACTGCTTCCACCAGGAATGGGCCCAGATAGCAATGGTCGAGCTTGCGGACCGGTCGGTCGGAGGGGAGATACTTAGTGGAGAGCTATACTTGATCCCCTATAGCCAATGGTGATGTTGCTCGTCGAGAGCGGTCCGCAACCCTTTTGTAATCCTCCTTGGCCTTGTTCAGGTACCATTTCACCAATTGGTGAATGGCCTGGAGCTCGGACAAGAACTCCTCCACCACAGGAACTGAGGAATCAAGGAGCTTGAGCAGAAAGAAGCGGGATGATAGCTTCTTCCCGCCCAAAGGGGTGGTTTGGGTGGAGGTGTGTTGGGAGTTGTTAAAGGCGAACTCAGCCATTGCGAGGTACTCTGCCCAATTGTCCTGTTGTTGATTAACAAAGCGGCACAGGTACTGCTCGAGGATGCCAATCACCTTCTCCGTACCTCCGTCAGTTTCAGGGTGATGCACCAATGACAAGCAGACCTGGATCTCTAGAACCGACATCAGACCTTTCCAGAATTGGGTGGTGAATTGGGCCCCTCAGTCCGACATGACCCTATCCGGCAGGCTGTGTAACTGGAAGACATGCTGGATGAACATGTGGGCGATGACGCGAGCTGTCGGTAATCCTCGACAAGGGATGAAACGTGCCATCTTCGTCAGCATGTCCACCACCACGAACACGGTCGTGAAACCGACAGATGAAGGCAAGTCCATCAGGTAGTCCATGGAGACAGCCCCCAAGGGTCTCTCCGGCATTGGCAAGTGCTGCAGCAGACCAGGAGGCGCTCCTGTGGCTGACTTGGCCTGATGACAACGGACGCAGGAGGTCATGTAGGATTGGACGTCATGACGGAGTCATGAAAGAAGTGGAGTGTCTTGAAGAGACCAAAATGTCCCGCCACAAGATTATCATGGCACTGGGTTAAAATCAGACCTCAGAGCGGCCCTGCTGGAACTTACAATTTGTCTCGAAAGCGGAGAAGGTCTTCCGAGAAGGTCCAAGGAGACTCAGGCCCCATCTCCCACTTCCGTTGCTCCACGAACTCGTCCTGCCGCTGTGCCTCTTGAATCTGTCCTTGTAGATCAACAGGGTTGTGGATGGCCGTGAATGACTTGACGGGCAGAATAGTCTGAGGCGGCAGCGGGTCCTCGACATGGGTGTATTCAGGTTTGTGGGATAGGCCATCTGCCTGTTGGTTACGCCCACTCAGGATGTAGTTGACCTTGAAGTGGAATCAGGCAAAGAAGAAGGACCACTGGATCTGGCGCTGGTTAAGTTTCCTCACGATTTGCAGGAACTCCAGGTTCTTGTGGTCCGTCCGAACTTCGACTTGGTGTTGGGCCCCCTCGAGGTGATGCCTCCAGGTCTCGAATGCAGTCTTAATGGCCGACAACTCTTTCTCCCAAATTGTGTAGTTGCGCTCAGACGGATTTAACTTCCTGAAATAATAAGTGCACGGGAAAAGAGGACCGCCATCCTCACAAGCCTGGAGAAGCATGGCTCTGACGGCAATGTCTGATGCATCCGCTTCTACCACAAACGGACAGTGAGAGTCTGGATGCTTGAGGATCGGCTCCTTCATGAAGGCCTCCTTTAAGGACAGGAATGTCTTCTGCTCGGGATCGCTGCACTGGAATGGGACTTTCTTTTGCAGGAGCTGAGTGAGGAGCGCAGTCAGAGTGGTGAAACCCGGGATGAATGTCCGGTGGTAATTAGTAAACCCCAGGAGTTGCTGGATATCTTTCACCCAACGAGGAGGTTGCCACATTTTCAAGGCCTCGACCTTGCCGCAATCCATCGCGATGCCTTCTGGAGAAATGCGATGGCCCAAGAAATCAATGGTGGTCTGGTAAACTGGCATTTCTCCAGCTTGGCATAGAGGTGGTGTTCCCTCAGACACTGCAAGACCTGGCGGAGATGTTGGAGATGACTTTTCCGGGATGTGGAGTAAATCAAAATATCGTCAAGGTAGACCACGACAAACTGGTCCAACAGATCCTGGAAAATGTCATTCATGAAGTGTTGAAAGACAGCAGGAGCATTGGTTAGTCTGAACGGCATAACCGTGTACTCAAAATGGCCGAGTACCGAACACTTGTCTTCCACTCATCTCCTTCATGGACCCACACCAGGTTTTAGGCGCCATGCAGGTCCAGCTTTGTGAAAATGGTAGCTGACCGGAGTCTCTCCAGGAGTTCAGGGATTAAGGGCAAAGGGTACCAGTTGCGCACTGTGATGGCATTAAGTTTCTGAAAGTCACAGCACAGGCGCAAGTCTCCAGTTTTCTTTTTTACAAAGTGGA
Organism: Diadophis punctatus similis; assembly: GCA_023053685.1. Taxonomy (NCBI): domain Eukaryota; kingdom Metazoa; phylum Chordata; class Lepidosauria; order Squamata; family Dipsadidae; genus Diadophis; species Diadophis punctatus. The sequence goes on along the minus strand of JALIGW010000008.1, from coordinate 710,928 downwards.
CCAGAGTGGACAGGGTGACGACAAGGGCTGGATAAAACCCTGGGCCAGGATTTTGTTCACAAAATCCCGTAACGTGGCCAGTTTAGGTTCCGACATTGAATAGAGTCACCCGACAGGAAGCGGCGCATTTGGGAGCAAGTCAGTGGGACAATCATACGGCCGGTGTGGGGGCAATTGATCCGCCTCTTTCTCCTGAACACTTCAGCAAAGTCCAAGAGGTTAGCCAGCAATGAGACGTCGGGGAGGTTGTCCCTGCATCTGTCCTGCACAGACTTGGCGCGTATGAAATTTTCGGACCACAAAATATGAGGATTGTGAGTCCACAGCCACGCCAGTCCTTAAACCAAGGGGAAATTGAGTCCTGCTGTCACATAAAATTGGATGGTCTCCTCATGCCGTCCGATGGTCAAGCACATGGGTTGCATGATGGCCTTAATTGTTCCAGACAGGAGCACCCGACCATCGATAGTCTCGACCAGCATAGGAGAATCCACTGGACACAGGGGGACAGCACACTGAAGAGAGAACTCCTCATCCATGAAGTTCATGGTCACTCCAGAGTCCACCAAGGCGTGCGCTGGAATCCCGCGGGCATATCAATAAACACCTTGGTATCTAAGATCAAATGTCGCGGAGGTCCAGGATCCACTTCTGCAGGGTGTGAATCAGTTTTGGTGCGTGCCTGACCCAGCGTTTCCACTAGGTTGGGCTCCGGCCGTTTCCCGAAATCTTTTTTCCCTTTTATATTTATTGTTATTTTTTTTTTAAAAAAACTCCTTTTATTTTTTAATCTAGATTGTAATTTAATTGCCTTTTACTCAAACTCCAACTTGTGGATTATCCTTTTGCCCAGAATAAGGAGCCATCCTCGGAGCTAAGCGCTCCCTTATTAATCAGTGTCCAGCAGTAGAACTTCAGTTCCTGCCTCTCCTCACCTATTAGAAGGGCATTGACCATCAGAGCTTGCTCAGGTCTGCCTGGCAAGCGAAAGGAATCTGACATTGACCATCCAGGCTTGCCCTGGTCTGCCAGCTGGATTCAGCAATCCAGAGCTCCAGAAGGCAAGGAAGATAGGAATCAGAACTGGACCCTTTCTCAAGCTGCTTACTTGCAAGTTGCGTGGCCAGAGCCGTGCTGCTGTCTATAGAGCCGTAGCGGCCGGGAGGGGTGCCTCTTCCCCACTGGAGAACTGCTCGCGGTTTCCTCCTCCCTGCTCTTCCCGGAGTCATTGTTCTTCGCTTGTTGGTGCCTTGACGCTTGGAGGCTTGCCCTAGTTGGCATTGAGGGCTCAAATTTTCCTGCCAGCCGCCATTTTGAATCCTGAAGTTCTGGTGGCCATTTTTGAGAGCCCCAGTAATGGCAGAAGTGTCTGAGCCAAGGGAGAAGGCTAGTGGCAAGCGCACGCACAAAACTAACTGGGCTAATTCAGACAAGGAGGCAGGGAATTCCCCTCCTCCTCCATCAGTGGGAGTTCCCCAGCTGTCTAAAGGAAGCAGGGCCTTGGTATCAGGCTGAAAGGTGCAGGGATAGGAGGCTGAGGAAGATCTGCAATCAGGCATCCAGGGACAAGGTAAGAAACTCCCCTGCTACAGCTTTTCTGTCTCCTATTGCAGCCAGTAATCCTTCCTCTGACCCTGGGCAGGCTCAATTGAACCTAGACAGCCTATCCATTCCCAGAGGAAACACAGATGTATGGGGGGCTTCTGGCTTTCCCCAGCCCTCCACTAATGTTAATCCAGAGCCTTCTTGGCACAGGGTGTCTCCTCAAACCTCTGCTGATTCTGCAGCTTCTTCGGCTACCTCAATTACTCTGGACCATGCCACATTGCAAATGCTACTATCCTCTGCAGTGAAGCAGGGTCTGTCTGCTGCCATGCAATCCTGGGGCAGACCTATCTCCTCAGACCCAGAGAGAGGCCCTCCCAGACCTGAAATCTTAACCAGACCTCAGGACACTGATTGCTACTCTGATGTCTCAGAGGAGGAAGTTGAGGAACCTGTTCTGCCCCAGCGCTGAGCCCATCATTAATTATGCACACATAAACGTCCAAACACAGTTTGTTTTAGTAATTAAAGCAAAGTCTCTTAATAATTTCTTAGGAGTGTAAAAAGCAAAAGAAAGGCAGAAGTTATTCTGTTCAGAAACCCAGCTGTTAATATACTATCTTAACAGATGGCCCTAGTCCAAGAGGTAATTGGCAAGTCTTACTGTACTTGGCACAAGTCCCGGAACTAGAAAATGCAAGAAACAAGATCCATGCTGGAATGCAGACTGGAGTCACAGAAGTCAAGATTTAGAAGCGACGTTGTTTCCTGCAACTAGGCTCAGCGTGGTTAGGACTTAAGTAGTCTAAGGGCATGGCCAATTAGCCTGCAGCTCTAATCTTGAGGAGACCTCCTCTTGTATAGTCAATCTTGCCTTCTATCAACCCTGCGTGCCCTAGCATTGAGAAGGAGAGGCTCCTCTTCTTCTTCTGTGTCACTCATGTGCACCTCACGAGGTGCAGAAGGCCCTGGTTGACTTCCAACCTCTGGCACCAAGTCCTCTCCAACCTCCTCGCTATCGGACTCGGGTGCCAGGTGCACGGGCCGATGGTACTGTGCCACAACTGCCTCTTGGTCCTCGGGATCCATGACAGCTGCGCGGGATGCGGGTGCGGGCCACAACAGAACCCCTGGTAGACCGAGACCATGATGACTACGAGTTACCAGACAATGATGGAATCACTCAAGATCAGCAGATTTCTAACACTCTCTTCCCCCTGGGCCTTTTCAAGTCCCTCCTCTATAAGGCACGTGCTGCAGCTGGATTAGACACTGAGGCAACTCCAGGTCCTTCAGGAGCCCAGTCCCTGGATCTACTTGTTCGCTGAGTTTACTCCAGAGGTGGATTTCTTTCTGGCTCCACAATTGTTTCTGGACAATGTGCTACGTCAATGGTCAGCCCTGGCTGCGGGTCCCATGCCATCTTTCCTAGACCGTAAGCATTTCACCATTAGTCCAGAGTTAGCAGCTCTACTCAATGTGCCCCTGGTGGATCCACCGGTTTTGGCATTGCATCCCCAACTAATATGCCGGGTGATTCCGACAAAATGCTGAAGCCAGAAGAGAAAAAGATGGAATAGTTGCTGATCAAGACACACTAGGCAGCGGCCTGGGCAGTGAAGGCATCATCCTCGGCCTCCTTCAATCGTTTGGCGTTGATTTAGCTTCGCCTTATTCAGGAACACATTCCGGCATCAAATACTAGGGCACAGCAGGATTTAAACACAATTTTTGCGGCCATCCGGTTCACAACGGATGCTTCTCTGCATGCCTCCTGATTCGCCTCCAAAGCAATAGCAGCTTCTGTCATCACCAGGCGCATGCACAGGCTACGCCAGTGGTTGGTAGACACCCATCACAAGTGGTGGCTAGCAACAGCCCCATTTAAGGGACAACACCTATTCGGCGAGGTGTTGGCTCCGATCTTCATCGAGTCCTGAGACAAGAAGAAGATCCTTCCTTCACTGTCAAGAAGGGGGAACTTTTGCCAGCTCCAGTTTCTGCAGATACCAAGGTCAGCCCATATCCCGTCAGCGTCAGGCCCCTGACAGGTCCGGGAGAGGGAGACAGTTCAAGAGGCCCTTCAAGGGGGGGGATGCCCCTTCTGACGATCGAGATAGGGATCCCTCCAACCTACCTATCGGGGGTCATCTGGCTCTCTTCGCATCAGTATGGGAGCGGACCACCCAGGATAGGTGGGTTGTAGACACAATTAGTCAGGAATGCTCCCTGGAATTCACCTCCATTACCCCAAGGCTTTTCATTCGATGCCCCACATCCAGGGTACCCTCCAAGAGAGTGCTCATGGATGCAGCAATCCAACACCTGCTCGATATCTGGGCAATCCAGCAGGTGCTGGTGGATCAGCAAGGGCAGGGGCACTTCCATCTTATTCGTGGTTCCCAAAACCTCAGGGGGATGGAGGGCAATTCTGGATTTGAATGCCTAAACCGTTACATCAAATATTGGCGGTTCAAAATGCATTCCCTGCTGTCAATTCTGGGGTGCATTTGTTGGGGAGACTTCCTGGCATCTCTAGACTTAACCGAGGCCTACCTGCACATTCCTATCCACTGGTTACACAGACAGTACCTTAGATTCTACTACGCAGGTAGGCATTTCCAGTATAGGGCCCTACCCTTTGGATTATCTTCTGCCCCCAGGGTCTTTACCAAGGTCCTGGCGGTGGTAGCGGCCTACCTTAGGTCAATCCCCATCTGTGTCCAGTGTTATTTGGATGATATCCTAGTTCAGGCGTCATCACAATCCTTAGCAGAGCGCCATCTATAGGTAACCATCTCCATAGTACGCCAACATGGGTTCTCCATCAACCTGAAGAAGAGCCAGCTCTCCCCATCCACCTCTATTCTCCATCTGGGAGCAGTGATAGATTCCATAGAGTCTAGAGTGTTCCTCTCCCAGGAGAGAAAGGACAGCATCAGGAGGCTAGCTGGGCAGATTCAGAGGGAACGTAAGGTTCTTCTGAATCTCATATTATCTCTCTTGGGGAAAATAATCTCTTGAACCCCTTGGGCACGCCTTCATACTAGAGCGCTCCAATCCTTTTACCATTTCAGAAGGCAGCTCCACATCCAAAGTCCTAGTTCCTCCAGAGGTTCGACGCTCTCTAGCCTGGTGGTGCTCTCCAACAATCGCCTGGGGATCCATCTTCCGAGAACCGACAAGGATAGTCGTCATGACGATGCAAGCCTGGTCTGTTGGGGCACTCACATACAAGGGCAGATGGTCCAGGAGCACTGGTCTCCTCAGGAGGCCTCGGCCTTGATAAACTGGGTGGAACTAAGAGCTGTATTCCTGGCTCTCAAACACTTTGAGAGGGAAATATCAGGGCAGCACATTCTAGTACTCATGGACAACACCACCACCAAAGCCCATGTTAATCGCCAGGGCGGCACCCGCTCGAGATCTCTCATGCAGGAGGCCCTCAACCTGGGGCTGTGGGCAGAGAGGCACCTGCTCTCCTTAGCGGCGGACCACATCTCCGGGGATTCCAACTACCCAAGTGGACTGGCTCAGCAGGACAGAGGTGGATCATGCAGAGTGGCATCTGCTCCCATCTCTCTTCCAAGACATCTCAAGACACAGGACAACCTCAAGTCAATTTATTTGTGACACCGGAGAACTCCCAACTACTGAGATTTTTCTCTTAGTAAAAAGAGGGAGTGAACGCTCTCAGGGGTCAGTGGCTGTCGGGCCTCCTCTATGCCTTTCCCCCCTTACCAATACTGCCCCAGGTAATTCAGAGGGTGTTAGATCAGAGGGCAGAGGTGATACTACTGGCTCCCCACTGGCCCCAGAGGGTGTGGTTCGCAAACCTCTTGGCTCTCTCAGTGGCTCTGCCATGGTGGATCCCGGAGAGGGAGTCGTTGCTCACCCAGGGGCGTTGGTTCACCTGAACCCCCAGTGGTACCAACTGACCACCTTGTGGTTGAGCGGCGCTCTTTGAGGTGTCAGAACTATGATCCAGATGTCATATTCACAATCCAAATGTCTTGACAGCCATCCACAGAAAGAATCTATGCTGCAACATGGAAAGCTTTCTGCTCCTGGTGCGAGTCTGAGGGCCTGTCTCCGATGCACATTCCTCTCCCAAAGGTCCTGAAGTTCCTTCAAAGAGGGTTGGACAAGGGCCTTTCCCCCAACACGCTCCAATGACAAGTGGCAGCTCTCTCCTCCATCCTCTTCTGCGCTCAGGTGGAGTCTCTAGCTCAGTTCCCTACGATCCACCAATTCCTAAGAGGAGCCACCAATCTGAGACCACTGGTGGTATCCGACTTGGGGACCTGCCACGAGTATTGCAGGCTATAACGGGGCCACCATATGAACTACTTCGATCAACGACCCTCAGGTACCTATCCTTTAAGGTGGCCTTTTTGCTAGCGATTACGTCGGCTCGGTGAATTTCTGAGCTCTCGGCGCTGTCCATCCGTAAGGACCTATGCATATTTCACCTGGATCGAATTGTCCTCAGATTAGATCCTTCATTTATACCTAAGGTGAATTCAATGTTTCATAGAAAACAGGAATTGATTTTACCTTCCTTTTGCTCTGATCCTTCTCATCCATCGGAGAGACTATGGCATATGCTAGATGTTCAGAGAACCCTACAAATATACATTGACCGAACTCGACAATTCCGTAGGACAGAGGCTCTCCTAGTGGCTTTTCTGCCCAACTCCATATGACAAAAGGTGTCTTCCATTGCCATCAGATGATGGATTCGGGGGACAATTGCAAAAGCGTACGAGCTCCAAGCCCTACCATGCCCAGCAGTAATCACAGCACACTCCATATGCAGTGCAGTGAAGTTGGCAGTCAGGGCAATCCAGCACTTCTAGCAGAGGTGTGTCGAGCAGCTACATGGTCTTCAACATCATAATTCATCCCTCACTACAGGATAGATAAGTTTGCATTGGCTGACGCAGCCTTTGGCCGTAGGGTTCTTCAAAGGGTACACGAGGAGTCTCAAGGATAGAAATCATTTGAACTCACCCGAAGGGACGGCAGAGTTTTGGTATGTCCCATCCTGAATGATGGCTCCACCCACAATGGAGAAGGGGCGTTGGTCTTATCTGATATACCTCTTCTCATCAGGTGGAGCCATCATTCAGTCCCACCCTAAGGAATTTCTACCTTTTTTTCATTTTTCTCCTTTTTTTTCCCTGGCTCAGCCAGAGGAGGGCTGGGCCCTCAGTTACGTTCATCATTTGTTTTGGTTTTCTTTTCCTTGTTTTGGGGGAAATTGGAGTTTATGAACCTTATTTGATCTCTAACACCCGCCCTCATTTTCTCATTTGTTTTTGGGGGCGGGATCAGGAAGGGAGAACTATTTTAGTACAAGCTTTCTGGTAGCCACATCGAGTCTGTTTTCTTTGGCCTCGCCGAAACTGGGTTCCAAGGGGCGGATCCAGCCAAAAAAAGGAAAAGAACAGACTCAGTCCTCACTCTGAGTGGACAAGGACATCCCATCCTGAATGATGGCTCCACCTAATGAGAAGAGGCCTATCAGGTAATGTCCCTTCTTTCCATTTCAGCAGTGCTCTGTACAGTTGCTTGAGAAAAAACCGTATTTGTAGTAATAGTTCATGTTGCTGCCTTCCAGAATTAGAACTTTAATTCCCATATGACCAGAATAGTTGGAAATTCTGGAAATTGTAATTCTAATTTATCTCGAGGCAAATTGACATATACTGTATGACTGAAGCATATATTTTCCTTTCATAAATGTAGCAGGCCCAACCACTTTTTTCCACACCTAGTTGGAAACAAGGTAATATTCTACACCAAGGGTGGGAAGTCTGCAGCTCTTCAGAGGTTGAATTACAACTCCTGACTGATCTAGAGAGAAATGGAGGGAGTTATAATTCACTCATACCTGGAAAACCAACTTCTCAGATCTTCACCTTCATTGTAAAACTAGCAGACACAGCACGCGGAGCTGCTCCTGGTTACTAACACAGCTCTTGAAGTAGAGATGTTACATGGGTGCACTGCTACTGAGCTTGTTGCTTCCAAATGCTCTTCAACAGCAGGCCAATGCAGAATGCATTGCAGTAAATCTCTCGAGAGTTGACAGAGGCTTTAGGAAATGCAGCCTTATATCAATAAATTCTGACAAACTCCAAACACTAACTTTCATAAATGTACACAGCTAGCTACTAAACAGAGTATATGTAGCTTTTCTTCATTTGGTCAAGGGTGAAATTTGCTATTTGAAGAAAGCAGTTCATGAGAAGGTGAAGGATGCAGGGCCTCAGTCTTACTCTTTTTCCTGATACCAGAGCCAAATAAACACAGGATTTCCTCTCTGCAGAGGAAATGGTGGTGTTTTCTTTCGACGGGAGAGTTTTACTGTGAGATGGCGGAAATCAGGAAATGTTGCCAGAAAGATGTATTGTTTGCACGGTCACCTCCAGAAACTCTTGCACCCTGCCACTGTAACGTAGCATGAGCAAGAAGCAAATAACTTATCCATGCTAGCATTCAAGCTAGATGCTTGATTGGTTTTAAGCTGGGAAACTCTGGGAGTTGTGTCCACATATCTTTTAAGTTGGCAATGTTGAGAAACACCGTTTTAAATCTATTTAAAACATGCAGACTTGTTTTCAAATATATATTATTAGCTGATCACATAGTTTTAGTTTAAAATACAGCAGGATCTTTTAATGGAAGAATGATCAGCTTAATTTTATGATGCCTCTTTAGATAACACATTACCTAAGAGTGGACAGTTGCTTCTCTTGAGGAAATGCACAAGGAGCCAAATCCTTTATGTCAATCAAATTTTCAAGGAGTTTTCAGGAGAAAAAGTGGATTTCTGGAATTAAAGTCTTTCTGAAAAAAAAAATCCAGTGAGATTCCAGGTCAAAGTTACTCACCTAAACCTGATATGCTTTTTCTTAATATTCAGCAATATTGACACAGTATAGACCTAGTCAAGGATTGTTCCAAAATTTCCCATCTAATGTACAAGCATATGCCTAACATGAAGCAGATTCTTGCGCTGACTTGTAAATGGGATGGCATCCTGTTATTCATGGAGAAATCTCAACCGTAAGAGTATAAAAGACATGGGGCAAACTTTGTATTTACAATGGTTGCCTGGCGCTGTGCGGTGGGTAGCTTGAGATCTATTTTCAAATTTAGCCTTTCATACTCCTGAATTTGTGATGGGTGTCTTAGTTCTCACAATTATCTTTTTTTTTTTTGCTAGGTTGGTGATAAGGTGATGATTATGGCCCGGTCAGGTCTCTGGCAAGAAATTGTGACAGTCCAAGCCAATCAGACTTTTCTCATGCCTGAAGGTATGAGCTTTGAGGAAGCAGCTGCCTTTCTGGTCAATTACATCACTGCCTACATGGTTCTCTTTGATTTTGGCAATCTGCGCCCTGGCCAGAGTGTCCTTGTCCACATGGCAGCAGGTAACAAAACCTGTCCTACTGTTCTTGCAATGTATTGCTAATCTGCTTGAGGCAAAAGTCACTTCCAACATGGACCTTGAAGTCTTCTCCTGCTCTAAAATACTAATGTATTTACACTCATGTATTACATTTATAGGTAGCCCTTGATTTACAACAGATTATTTAGTGAACATTTGATGTTATAACAGCACTGAAAAAAAGTGACTTCTGACCATTTTTCACACATGACTATTGCAACATCTCCATGGTCATGTGATCAAAATTCAAATGCTTGACTCATATTTATGATGTTGCAGTGCCCCGGGGTCATGTGATCATCTTTTGTGATCTTCTGACAAGCAAAATCAAAGCCAGATTCCGTTAACAATTGTGTTACTAACTTAACAGCTATAGTGATTTATTTAACAACTGGGTCAAGAAAGGTCATAAGATGGGGCAGAATTCACTTAACAACTGTCTTGCTTAGCGATATAAATTTTGAGCTCAATTGTGGTCAATTGAGGATTACCTGTACCGTATAGCCCACATTTCAGAGTGCTTGTGTGGTGACAATTTTTACCTCTGTTATTTTTAATTGATTATTCTGTTGGGACATTTATTTGCAAGTATTTTACTTTTTTGTGCATCTTTCTGAGAGATTTTAAGATAAAAGGTACTAACATATCTTAGATACAAATAAAACAAGTTACATTATGAAAAAGTATCTGGCACAAGTTCATATAAATTGGATTTATGCATTTGTGCTACCAAAGTAACTTTATTGTTGATTCATCAGAATTCAGTTTTTGTGGTTTTTAAATTATGGTTTATGACTTAGAATGCTCTGTGAATCAGCTAGTTTAAAAATCAAGGGTGTACATAATCTACAGATAGTCCTTGACTTAAAACTATTCATTTAGTGACTGAAGTTATATTGGCATTGAAAAAATGTGACTTACAATCAGGTCTTGCACTTATGACTATTGCAGCATCGCCATGGTCATGTGATCAAACTTTGGGTGCTTGATATAGCATGTATTTATGACAGTTGTGGCATCCTCTGGATTATGTCATCTTCATTTGTGACCTCCCCAGCCAGCTTCTGATAAGCCCAGTCAATGGGGGAAGCTGAATGACCACATAACTCTTAACAACTGCATGAATTCACTAAGCAATCCTGCAAGAAAATATCTTAACATTGGGCATGCTTAACAGTGGAAATTCTGGTCCTAATTGTGGTTGTAAATTGAGGACTACTTGTATAAAGTTAGCCATCATAAATTTCATGGGGAAGGGGGATTGGAAAACTATTTTCCCCTAGTCATAAATTGGGTTCATAATGGTGTTAAGTTGTATAGGCAATCTTGAATCCCCATAGCAATTTCCCTCTGAACGGTCTCTCTGTGTGATTATAATGGGTAAAAACTGATGGCAAAGTTTCATCCCATTTTGAGATGGAAACATATATAAACACTGATATCCATCTTACAAAGGGCCTTTAATTGTTAAAAAAAACTCTATACACATAGCATCAATCTTACGTGTACTGTTAAAGAATGTGGCATATGGCCCTTGGTCACAGAAACATTGCTACTTCATTCTGAGGTACAGTTTCTTTTAACTTTGGTTTGTTGAACATACCATAATGGCCTGTTTCTACATAATGTTACAAGGAAAAAAGTTTATAAGTCACAATCATTGGATTTCTAACACTGCGTGACACAAAACTAATACATAGTTGGATAGTTTGTGGTTAGCCCATAGCCATTGTGGTTACCTTAGTTAACAATTCAGTGTATTGTGAGAACCTGGCTATTGAGTTAATTAAGCAAATCATGGCATTGAGATAAGCTGTTTGGTACCTTTTCTTGGTGTATATTAGGCCCTCTGATTTGGACTATTTTTAAATAAAGCTTCCCTTATTATTTTTAATGGAATCTGATATACTGCAAAGAAAAATACCAGCCACAGTGTGTAAGCTTAATGTATTATGATTGGCTAAGCCTACCATTGGCAGCTATTTATGAGAGGACCTCAGGCACTTTAAAGTTCCAGGTATGTTACCAGCCCCCAAAGTTGCCTCTTCTTGCTTTAGTTTGTTATGCAAATACAGCCATCCTGTTGTATTTACGCTATATGTTTTATAAGAATGTAACATGTGATATGTTATATGTAACATGTGATATGCACCAATTGTATGGCTAAAGATCAGAAATGATATGGGATTGATCCAATAGCAGCTGGATGTTTGTTCTTATTCCAAAAAGTTCTACTCACTCACAATATACCCAGTTCTCGGGGATTATGGTGAGGAGATAGTCAGGACCATTAAACAGTATCAAATACCTTTCCTTGTGTTAACACTGTCTTCATGCTTTGCCCATTTTATGGTACTACTGAGAACATCTTTCACTGATTTAACTTTGATTAAGTTGCATGGAAACATGTAAGTTTAGTGAGGATAATGTTGACTCTTTTAATGAATGGAAAACTTCGCATTTTTGGGAGTGGGCTTGTGGGCCTTCTTCATTCCTCATTTGACCCATTTTCCTCTCTCTCTAGGTGGTGTGGGAACTGCAGCCATCCAACTCTGCAAAACCGTGGAAAACGTTACCATTTTTGGCACAGCATCTGCTTCCAAGCATGAGGCCCTCAAAGAGAATGGAGTGACTCACCCTATTGATTACCGGGCAGCTGATTATGTGGCTGAAGTCCGGAAAATTTCTCCCAAAGGTTAGTAGAGGCTGAGGAAAGGTTGGAGCAAGACAATCTGAAATTTCCTTCACTTTCTGTGCTCCTGCTTGGGACTCTCAGGTATTATGGGAGCTGGAAAAAAGGTGCTTGATGAACTGGCATAATTTCAATGATTTATTATTTAGAGTTTTAAGTTTAACTTGCAGAGCATGACTAATCATATGAATTGAAATGAAACAAATCGGCTGAAATGTGCAGAAAAATATCAAACAGAAAGTATGGTCAGGGTGGTGATGGTGATGATGATGGGATTGATATGTCATTTCAGGTTCTTAAAAGAGAATCTCTTAGGGAAATGTTGCTCTCCAGAGTTGGCAGCCAACATATTATTTTATGTACTTTTATTATAACTGCAGCCCAGCTTAATCAGGGCCACCTTTTTAATCAGGTTAAATAAATAACTTGAGTTGGTGGTGCTTTGTAGAGCTATCAATCTAAATTAATTTTTCAAGGATTGAGATTAGTAGATTCATTCCAAAATCTGCTCAGGCCATACCTTTATCAGGACTAACAAAAATATATCAAACTGGGAGCAAACTTTAAGATCCAAGTGTTACTAGATTTGTTCCCTCTGTGTAAGAATGGTTAACTATACTGTGTGAATATGCTTTGATGTCTAGAATGACTTCATATCTCAGGGGTCCCCAACCTTTTGAACCTCAGGGACCACTACATTCATAATTTTAAATCCCATGGACCACTAATACGAATCCAGAGCGCCGCTTGCTGAAGCGCCTGGACCAGGGGTGGGTTCCAAAAATCTTTACTACCACTCTGTGGGCGTGACTTAATTTTGTGGGTGTGGCTTAATTTGGTGGACATAGCTTAATTTTGTGGGAGTGGCTTGATGGTCATGTGACCGGGCGGGAGTGGCTTGGTGGCCATGTGACCGGGCGGGAGTGGCTTCATGGTCATGTGACTCGGCAGGTGAGGCTTGGTGGTCATGTGACTGGGTGGGCATGGCCAACTCAATGTCGCTCACGTCAAGGGGTGCCTCGCCTGGCCCCTCCCTTCCCAGCCATTCCTTGTCATACCCAGCCTCAACGAATCTACAGTTCTGTAAAAATGTTGTTGACCTTTTTTCAACTTTATTATCTACATACTATAGATATACTTTCATGGACCACTGAAAGGAGAAAATGGCTCACATGCTTTGCCCAAGAGTGTGATAGGCAACAGGCTTTTAAGGGACTGCCACAAAGAAGGGAGGGCAATGTATTTTCCAAAGCACCAGAAGGCTAAACAAGAAGCAATGGATGGAAACTGAACAAAGAGAGAAGCAACCTAAAACTAAGGAGAAACTTCCTAACAGTGAGAACCAATATAGGTGCAGAAATATTTCAGTCATAATTTCAGATACAAAATAGCCATTTGTGTAATACAATCTGCATATTGTTCAAAACAGTAATTAGTATTATGGCTGATGTGGCTGATTATGGAATAGCATATTAAGCTGGACTTATGCAACCTGATGTAAAAAATAAACACACACATATTTATCCTCTGGACTATAGACATTGAATGCATGTAAATCCCTGAAAAATATGTGGTAGCCCTGGGCAAAAGAAAGGCAGTAAAATCACTCTACGTGTAAAATAGTATAAAATATTAACACATGATAAATAATGGAACAATTTAAAATAATAGCACAGAGTTTTTCTCTCTTTCTCTCTCCCTTCCTTTTTCTTTCTCTCTCTCTCTCTCTCTTTCTTTCTTTTTTCTTTCTTTCTTTCTTTCCTTCTTTCCTTCCTTCCTTCCTTCCTTCCTTCCTTCCTTCCTTCCTTTCTTGTCACTATCTCCCTTCCTCTTTCTTTCTTTCTTTCTTTCTTTCTTTCTTTCTTTCTTTCTTTCTTTCTTTCCTTCCTTCCTTCCTTCCTTCCTTCCTTCCTTCCTTCCTTCCTTTCTTTCTTTCTTTCTCTCTCTCTCTCTCTCTCTCTCTCTCTCTCTCTCTCTCTCTCTCTCTCTCATACACACACACACACACACACACACACACACACACACACACACACACACACTTCCTCTTTCTTCCTTTCTCTCTCTCTCTCTCACACACACACTCTTCCTCTTTCTTCCTCTCTTTCTCTTCCTCTCTTTTCTCTTGGGGAAGAGATGGGGAACTCATCAAATTTGCAGATGACACCAAACTGGCAGGAAGAGCCAACTCTCCAGAAGATAGGCTTAAGATACAGAAGGATCTTGACAGACTTGAACATTGGGCGCTATCTAACAAAATGAAATTTAATGGTGAAAAAAGTAAGGTTCTACATTTAGGCAAGAAAAGTAAAATGCACAGGTACAGTATATGTGGTACCTTGTTCAACAGTAGTAACTGTGAGAGGGACCTTGAAATCCTAGTGGACAACCATATAAATATGAGCCAGCAGTGTGCAGCAGCTGCCAAAAAAGCCAACACAGTTCTAGGCTGCATAAACAGAGGGATAGAATCAAGATCACGTGAAGTGTTAATACTACTTTATAATGCCTTGGTAAGGCCACATTTGGAATACTGCATTCAGTTTTGGTCACCACGATGCAAAAAGGATATTGAGACTCTAGAAAGAGTGCCGAGAAGAGCAACAAAGATGATTAGGGGACTGGAGGGCTAAAAGATATGAAGAATGGTTGCATTCTTCTTTTTCTGGTTGCAGGAACTGGGTATGTCTAGTTTAATGAAAAGAAGGACTAGGGCAGACATGATAGCTGTGTTCCAATATCTCAGGGATTGCCACAAAGAAGGAGTCAAACTATTCTCCAAAGCACCTGAGGGTAGAACAAGAAGCAATGGGTGGAAACTAAACAAGGAGAGAAGCAACTTAGAACTAAGGAGAAATTTCCTGAGAGAACAATTAATCAGTGGAACAGCTTGCCTCCAGAAGTTGTGAATGCTCCATCACTGGAAGTTTTTAGGAAGATGTTGGATAACCATTTGTCTCAAGTGGTGTAGGGTTTCCTGCCTAAGCAGGAGGTTGAACTAGAAGAACTCCAAAGTCCCTTCCAACTCTGTTATTCCTATTCCTGTTCTATTCTATTCTATTCTATTCTATTCTATTCTATTCTATTCTATTCTATTCCATTCCATTCCATTCCATTCCATTCCATTCCATTCCATTCCATTCTTCCTCTCTCTCTTTCTCTTTCTCTCTCTGTCTCTCTCACACACACACATACTCTTCCTCTTTCTTCCTCTCTCTCTCTTTCTCTCTCTCTCTCTCACACACACTTTTCCTCTTTATTCCTCTTTATTCCTCTTCCTTTCTCTCTCTCTCTCTCTCTCTCTCACAGACACACACATACTCTTCCTTTCTTCCTCTTTCTCTTCATCTCTCTCATCCTCTCTCTCTCTTACACATACACTTCCTCTTTCTTCCTCTCTTTCTCTTCCTTTCTCTCTTTCTCTGTCTCACACACACACTTTTCCTCTTTCTTCCTCTTCTTTCTCTCTCTCTCTCTCTCTCACACATACATACACTCTTCCCCTTTCTTCCTCTTCCTCTTTCTCTCTCTTGTCTCTCTCTCTCTCTCTCTCTCTCTCTCTCTCATACACACACACACTCTTCCTCTCTCTCTCCCTCTCCCTCTCTCCCTCCCTCTCCCTCTCCCTCCCTCTCTCTCTCTCTCTTTTTCTCTCTCTCTCACACACATACACATACATTCTTCCTCTTTCTCTTCCTCTCTCTCTTCTCTCTCTCTCACTCACACACAACTTCCTCTCCCTCCCTCCCTCCCTCCCTCCCTCCCTCCCTCTCTCTCTCTCTCTCCCTCTCTCTCTCTCTCTCTCTCTCTCTCTCTCTCTCTCTCTCACCAGAGCAGCAGCAGTGGGAAAAGGAAGAAAGCAGTACATCCGTGGGACCCGAAGCACCCAAAAGCCTCCCATGTGTTGCTCCCCGACTTCGCCAGCACCTCCGCGCCATTTCCAGGCACCCAGCTTACCAGGCTCCCCCCTTTTTTGTTACAGCTCCAACGGGGGCAGCTTCAGGAGATGCTGGTGGCGGAGGCATGCGGGCAAAGGTTGGGAGGGGTTGCAACACACGGGAGGCTCCCTGCAGTTCCTTTCTCTCTCTCTCTCTCTCTCTCTCTCTCTCTCTCTCTCTCTCTCTCTCTCTCTCTCTCACACACACACACACACACACACACACACACACACACACACACACACACACACACACACACACACACTTCCTCTTTCTCTTCCTCTCTCTCTCTGTTTCTCTCTCTCAACACACACACACACACACATACATTCTTCCTCTTTCTTCCTCTTTCTCTTCCTCTGTTTCTCTCTCTCTCTCACACACACACACACACACTTCCTCTTTCTTCCTCTTCCTCTTCCTCTCTCTCCCTCTCACACACACAACTTCCTCTTTCTTCCTCCCTCCCTCCCTCCCTCCCTCTCTCCCCCTCTCTCTCCCTCCCTCCCTCCCTTTCCAAGAGGAACCATTTATTTGCCCACAACCGAAGGCCAGCGCTTCTGGAGAGAGGCCTTCATGCAATGCACCTCCCTGGAGTTACATTACAGCTGGGCTCCTGTCGCCACCGGGGATCGCACTGAAAAGCCTCTTCCATGGGCCACAATTGTTCAGCCACGCAGCGCCGTATCCACCTTGTGCATTGTGCATGTCACCTTTTTCCAGGGCCATCCTGATAGCGTTACTGGCTGGGCCACCAAAAGAGCCGCACTTCAGCCGACCACTTCCACTGAACAGGGTGCTGGCTTTTCCTCCTTGCTTCACCTGCTCTTTCAAGGCTGAGTCAGTGCAGCCCCCCAAGACATTTCCCTCCTCCCAGCAGGAGCCCCATCTGGTTGGCGGCCGACCTTCTCCCTCTCCCCCCTCCTGCCTTTCTCTTCCTTCCCCGCCTCCTCAGAGGCCAGTCTGCCTGCCTGCCCTGGGAGGCAGCACAGAGAAGGGTGCCACAGAGCTAGTTTGGAGGCAGTGAGGAAATGGAGGCCGTAGTTGGTGGCGTTTCAGCACAGCCAGGCAACCAGCACTAAAGGGAACACCCGGGCGAATGGCCCTGTTGCTGCTGGAAGCCGCAGAGACGAGCCCAGCCAAGGGCGATGCAGCTGCAATTGCACGGCTTTCCTCCTGTCCTTTCTTGTCCTGTCCTGTCCTGTTCTGTCTGTCTTCTCTCTCTCTCTCTCTCTCTCTTGGAGGGCTGTGCTGTCCTGGAGCGCCGTTGCCACCACAGCCACCCCTCTCGCCTTCCTGACTTCGGCTCCGAGACCAGAAAAAAAGTGTGGTTGAGTGGGGTCAGGGCATTAGTGCGGGAATGGCGAGAAGTTCAATGCAGGCGTCTTCGTGCACAGAGGGCAGGCGAGTGGAGGGCAGGGGGTCCCCCACCACCCCTCCTCTACGCAACCTGCTGCCGAGCGGTCTCTTTCACACCGCTCAGTTCACTTGTGGGGCGGATGGGCTGGAATTTCTGCGCTTCTTTGCTGGCGCGGTTGAATGGGGCTGAGGCCATTCCCTCCTTCACCCTGCCTGAACATACAGCCACCATGCTCATCTGTCGCGGCTCAAACAGCGCCGACTTTGGAAGATGCTGGTGGCACTGAGGCATGGGTGAAGGCTGGGAGGGGGATGCAACACGCGGGGGGCTGAGTCCACTCCCCTTCGCCTCCCCACACTTGTTTACCCATCCCAGAGAGCTCGGGCTACGCCTCCCTCCGACCCAGCCGTCTTCCTTGCCAGCGTTGCTCCTGAGCGAACTTTTCTGTCCTCAGCTGTTGCGAAGAAGTGGCAACTCTGGTTGTGCCATGCCTGCTTCATTCTCTTTGACAGCTGCTTTGCACCTTGTTTGTAAAGTAGCTCTCAAAGAGAACGAAGCAGCCGTGGCCCACCCAGAGCTGCCACTTTTTCGCAATAGCCGAGGACCTTTTCCGCTTGGAGTTCCAAGCTGCGGGGAGGGTGGACAGCTGCAATGCTGGCAGCTTCGGGGGCTCCTTCCCTCAGTGGTTCATTTTCTTACCTCTAGGTGGTTATGCTGACTTTATCCTTAAAAGCTGGTCTGCACCTTTTGATCTTTCTCGGGCGCGGTGAAAAATGACCCTGTTTTTTTAATTCGGGAGGGGATTGTGGAGCTGCCTCCTGAAAACACTTCCCTTCCCTTCTCCAAGTGACCCAGGCAGAGGGCGGAAGGCAGAGGGCGGATGGCTTCTGGTTCTGTCCTGGAAGAAATTTTTGCGCAGTGCAAAAAACCCTCAAAAAATTCAAAAAAAAACCCACCCGAAACAAAATGGTGACGCATGCACAGTGCTGAAAACTCGGCTTCTGCATATGCGCAGAAGAAGAAAAAATTTAAAAAACCCAGAAAAATATTCCAAAAAAATCAAAAAAAGATGGCAGCGTCCACGGACCCGCACCGACCAAACCGGGTCTGTGACATCATCATGATGTCACCAGTGGGTCGCTATCGGTTTGGGCAAACCGGTCCGAACTGGGAGGAACCCACCCCTGGCCTGACTCCCAGTGATGGGATGGGGTCCTTCAGGCATTCTCTCCCCCTCTCTCTTTCTCTCTCCCCCCACTCTTTCTCTCTCTCCCCGCCTCTTTCTCTCTCCCCCCTCTTTGTCTCTCTCTCTCTCATCTCTCTCCCCCTCTCTTTCTCTCCCTCTCTTTCTCTCCATCATCTCTCTCTCCCCCTCTTTCTCTCTCTCCTCCTCTTTGACTTTCTCTCTCTCATCTCTCTCCGCCCTCTCTCTTTCTCTCTCTCTCTTTCTCTCTCATCTCTCTCCCCCTCTCTTTCTCTCCCCCTGTCTCTTGGTCTCTCTCTCATCTCTCTCTCTCTCTCATCTCTCTCTCTCTCTCATCTCTCCCTCCCTCCCCATCTCCCCCCCTCTTTTTCTCATCTCTCTCCCCTCTCTCATTCCTCTCTCTCTCATCTTTCTCTCTGACATATCTCACTTTCTTTCTTTCTCCCCCTCTCTCTTTCTCTCTCCCCCTCTTTCTCTCTCTTCTCTCCTCCCTCCCTCTCTCATCTCTCTCCCCCCTCTGTCTCTCTCTCATCTTTCTCTCTCTCTGACATCTCTCTCCCCCTCTCTTTCTCCCCCTTTCTCCTTCCTCTCTCTGTCTCTCTCTTCATCTCTCCCTCCTTTCTTTCCCCCTTTCTCTTTCTCTCATCTCTCCCCCCTCTCATCTTTCTCTCTCTTTCTCTCTTCCCCTCTCTTTCTCTCTCTCCTCTCTCTCCTCCTCCTCTCTCCCTCTCATCTTTCTCCCCCTCTCTCCCTCTCTCTCATATCTTTCTCTCTCCCATCTCTCTTTCTCTGTCTGTCTGTCTGTCTGTCTGTCTGTCTGTCTGTCTGTCTGTCTGTCTGTCTGTCTCTCTCTCTCTCTCTCTCTCTCTCTCTCTCTCTCTCTCTCTCTCATTCTGATCTCCGACACTCTCTGGGTCTCGCGGGCTCTCCTTCGGCCTTTGTTGGTGCTGGACGCTTTGCTCCCGCTCTGGAATTTGGAGCAAATCTCCATCCCCTGCACTTCCCTTGCCTTCCCAGGCGAGGAGTGACTGGGAGGGGAGGGCCAGCCACTGGTGGGTTCAGCCGACAGGAAGCCACAGCAGGAGGAAGAATGAGCTGCAGATTGCCGACACCCATTGCTTCAGCCTGCCTGCGCCGCCTCCCCTTGCACCATTACCTCGTTCCGACCGGCGAGGGCTGCGCTGCAAAGTTGCAAGTTTCATGTAACTCCCTCTATGGCAGAGATTTCCAACCCCACCATGAGCTGCCTGGCAGTTCCCATATTCCAGAGCTCTAGTCACAGGACTGGCCATTAGTCATCCTGGAACAGCTCCTCCAGCCGGGTGCGCCGCGGACCACCAAAATTTTCTCACAGACCACCAGTGGTCCGTGGACCACTGGTTGGTGACCTGTATCATATCTAACCTTAGGTACAATTCAGTCTTATTTGGAAACACTTTGGATTACAATTCTATACATGGAGTTGTGGCAAATCTCGGTTATAGAGTTTATATTTCAATCTGATATGTAGTCTGCCCTACACATTATTTGTAGTATTTTTCTATTGTATGTTTACATATAGCTTTTCTTTTTCCTGTCATGGTTTCAGTTTTCCCTGTTACATATTTTTACATTTCAGTAGGGACATGTTTTAGCTAGAAATTTATCAAATTTGTTACATTACTGTTAAATTGTTAATGGTGTATTACAATATGTTAGCCATACAAATTAGTTATTCAATTTTTATTAGTTATCTACCCATATTTTAATTCTTATATTGGTTTTCCCTTCATCTCGCTAATTCCTATACTCTTTTAAATCAGCATTTGTATCAGCATTATTTGTTTTCCTTTTTTCTTGAAATTATTATAATGAAAGAAAAAAGGGAAAAATTGAAATCATAGGCAGCACCTGTAGATTTATTGGTAGATGTATAGTAAAAATAAAGAGAGTATGAAAAAACATGGATGTTCTGCTTACAGATTTATGGTTGACTGAATAATAGATTTGAATAAATTATTAGTTTATATTGGAGACTGATTTAATTTTTTTAACCAGAACTTAACAATAAAATTAAAAGTAACTGATGTCACATGGGGAATTTTATTCCCTTTCAATTGAAATTTCCCTTTAAATAATTTGTTTTCTTTTCCCCTTTTTCTTTTTTAGGTGTAGATGTTGTTTTGGACCCCTTAGGAGGTTCAGATACCACAAAAGGCTTTCATCTCCTGAAACCAATGGGCAAACTGGTCAGTTATGGTGAGTCAGAAAGCATTCCATCAAAGGATGGTGGAATTCATCAGAAGTTGAGTCCGGAAATTTCTAAATCCCAAATCTGGAATTTGAGAATAATGTGCCTAAATGAGATCACTTTATAGTATCAAGAATCATTCTGTGAAATTCAAACAAAAAGTAATGATACAAGAGGTCTGGTTTTCTGGATCAAGCCAAAGCTCTAATAGTGGTTAACTGGATGCTTTGGTGAAATTTGTTCTTTTTAGATTTTTTTTATTCTGCCTTTATTATTTTTACAAACAACTCAAGGTGTATTCAAAATAACTTCCTACCCCTACTTGCTCCACAACAACAACCCTGTGAGGTGAGATGGGCTGAGATAAAGCAAATATCCAAAGGCCACCCTGCTGGCTTTCATGCCTAAGATGGGACTAGAACTCACAGTCTCCTGGTTTCTAACCCAGTTCCTTAACCATTTAAAAAAGTGTGTGTGTTCTCTGGTACCAGTTCTCCCCTCTTGCTCTTTTCATGTCACTGTAAATCCCAGTGTAATCATCAGTTTGTCCATCATTTTCAATTCCTTTTTCATTTTTCTTATCACTATAAATCCCAATGTTGTTATCAGTCTGTTCTTTCTCTTCTCTTTCCTTTTCATCTGTGCAGCGTCCTTGGTTTTCTTTTTCTTCATCTTCTTTTCCCCTCATTATATATTTTGTATAATCTTTATAGTCCAACTTCATTTCTAGTTTCTTTTCACCCCTGGTTTCTAGAAGACAGGTTTTTTTATCTCTTCATAAAAATGTTTTAACATCTTCTTCAGTTCTTTATAGATACATGTCTCCATGTTCTCCAGGTCACAATTCACAGAGTATTTTTAAATCTATATAGTCCATTTGTATTTCCAATTCAAAGTCCTCTTATCTTCTTTCACCAAAACAATACACCATCAAGCAGAATAGCAAGATACAGGCTGCTTTGAAGTTCTTTCAGATTTCTAGGTATCTCTCAAACAAGATCAGTCCAGCTGTCAACATACTACTTTCCACAGTCTGTTGCAATATTTCTTTTAACCAGCAGATGGCAATATCGTTTCCCAAGAGTTCTCTTTGTCTTCCCCCCCTTCTTTAATAAGAAACTCTGTATTTTAAATCCATTTGTAAATTATATAATGTTTCCTTCTAATTCTAATTCTTTTCTTTTTCACTCTCTTTAATTCCCATCAAATCCATTTATACAAATCTCCTCAAAATCGGGCTTTTGAGTTTGTTCCTTTAAGTCTCTCTATGGTATTTCCAATTGCTAGATAGCCACTCACTCCATTTTAAAACCTCTTTTGTTTCTTTTTAAGCTTGGAATTTCTTCTTTTAATCTTTAAATCAGCCAAACACTCACCAGCTTCAGTACTTCTCCACTCTCTCCAGCACAAATGCTTAGATCTTGTCACCCAGGCAATCTACAATCTCTCTCTTTTCATCAATCCATTCGTACTGTCCCAGCTAATGCGACAGAGTCGTCTTCCTCAGCTGCTGGCCAAGAGGCTGGTGCCAGTTCCCTGGGGGTTTTGCAAACCACCCCAGATCCCCGACGGTGCCTCTGTTTTCCACCGCCCCTCTGACCTGGTTCTGATTGGTTCCAGGTCTCCAAGCAGCTGGGATTTGGGATTCCCCGCAGAGTGCGGAGGAAACCCATACCGCTGCGATGTTGGCCACACCCCTTCTCTGATAGAAGAATGCAGTTTTGGAATGAGAATTGTAGCTTACTCCTGTGCTGCAGTACTTTGCAATTAAAGAAAAAGCCATTTTGATTTACAAGGCATAGTTATGCCAGAATTGTTATATTGATGGATCTTAAACAGGGTATTTCTCAATTTTGTAGGTGTAGCCAACTTGCTAACAGGGCAGAGGAAGAACCTAATGGCTATGGCAAAAACCTGGTGGAATCAGTTTAGCATCAATGCCTTGCAGCTGCTTCATCTCAACAAAGCAGTTTGTGGCTACCACCTGGGCTACCTTGAGGAGGAAGTGGAGCTTTTAAGTGCTGTGGTGACCAAGCTAATTGCTCTCTACAATCAGGGCAAAATCAAACCAAAGGTGGATTCTGTTTGGCCCTTTGAACAGGTGAGAATGCTTGGCCACCCAATAAGTTATTTTGTGTTCCACAATAAAAAAAATGCTGCCTTTAGCTTAATTTATTCCCCTCCAAAGTACTGACATTATTACAGACTTCAACCGTAGCAATTATCCCCAAATCCTTTGAGTGATTTCAGAATGTTAGATGTCTGCTAGCCATCTGCCACACTCTTACAGTAGTGTCAGTCGAATGTCCACTATATAGATCACATTCATTAGGTTGGCTTTTTAAATGCTTGAGGGAAGGCAGATTCATTAAAAAAAATTCTGGCAGACTTTTCAAGGGCAAAGACCACAAAAAGAAAGTATAAAAGGCAAAGTTGTGTTAAAGTTTGTGTAAAGCCTTCTTTGACTGATTTTGCATTTGGCCTTCTGATGACAGGAAGTATTTTAAAAAGTGAGTAAGCAAGTAAGTGGCTGAGTCATTTGATCAACACTCCCTCTCCCACATGTCTCTTTCAAGGCAGATACTACCAAAAAAAAAAAAAAACCCAAACTCCATGCCATGTGTGACTAGTGAACAGTGAGTATATATTAAAAAGGGAATAATAAGTATAGCTAATTTAGAATGCACCCATTTGGAAAAGTCTGACATATATCCTTGGATGCATTCTCCTTGGTCATATTTCTTGAGGCAGAAAGAATGAAATGGTCTGGTCCTTCTTCTGATACAGGTGGTTGATGCCATGAAGCAGATGCAAGAAAAGAAGAATGTTGGGAAAGTTGTCTTGGTCCCTGAAGCTCCACCGAAGGATGAAAACAAGAAAACAGAGAATTAAAGCAAGGGGCAAGGGTGAACTGTTTGACCTCAGGTTGATTTTGGGGGACTTTTTTTAACTGCCTCCCCTCCCCCCATCTGACCCTTGAGGGAAGTAGGAATGGACAGGTCTCTCACTGCTGTTAATGGAATAAGTGACTGAAGAAAAAAAATTCTTTTCTTGTGGTTAGTTGACCGTTTACAGTTGAGGCAAGCTTCTGAGTTTCATAAAATCTTACAGAGTGGAACTTAAAAGATTGCCACATCCCTATGAAATTATTGGTTGGTCTAGTTTAAAAAAAATCCAGCACTTCTTTTGCAATCTTGATATTTTGCTCTTAAAGGGACCATATAGAGAATTATTTGAAGTGAAAAGCATACAAGGCCAAATCTATCAATTGGCAATGTCTTTGATTTCTTGATCTTAAATTTTTGAACACACTTGTTCAAAAATTCCTAGATACTGTATGTTGTTTGTCTCTCCGACATCTTCTTTCCTTAGCCATTCTTAGCTCACCTCTGAATACTTAATGATTAGTAAGTTTAGAGAGTATAAAACACCAATTGTTTTAGCAGCTATTGACAGTTGACAGTTTCCATAGAAACAAATATTTGAATCTGCCACTTTGGAAGGGCACATTTAACAAACAGAAAACACTAGATATCTTTGCAGCTGGAGGGAGATGTGAGGAAGATAATTTTGTCTCTGGGGTATTCATTTACCTTGGTGCAACAAAGTTACCACTGTTTCCTGCTATATGAAAGTCCTGCTATATGAAAGCTCATATATCCTATTTTTTTGTCAAAATCTACTATGGAGAATGCAAGTATGGAAAATCAAGGAATTACCAGTGAAGGAAGCTGCAAGTCTCCAAGTATGGCTTCTTTTGGAGAGAAACACTGACTGTTTCCATTTAATGGGTTATGTAGACAGACATATATTTAACAGTACTAAACAGCTGACTAGCCTGTAATCTAAAAATAGTGATATCATGTTTGCCCTCTCTGGCTTGTGGCTTGATATGAGGCTGCTCTAAGGATTAACTATAAATACAACATAGGTTGTTCTCAGTCAAAGATTGGAGAAATACTTTAATAACCTTATTCCCTCTTACAATTGCTGTTTAACTTTGAGATCCAAAGTATCTAGATGTGCATCTGTGCCTGTGATTTGCAAGTTACATAAGGGTCAACCTAGTTTATGCTTAAGACTCACTGCAGATTAAATATTCTCTTAATATTTTATGCTGTAGAGAAAGAGCAACAGGACCAATTGTTGCTTTTTTGTTGAATAGATTAAGTCTGATTCTATTTCATTCACCACCATTTCTGAAAGCTCTTCCTTGAAAATCTTCAGAGGGTTTTTGTGTATGTATGTCAGTAAATATTTTTGTTATTTTAGGAATTTGATCCTCAGTATTTCTCAGCACTTTGAATTATCCATTTCTAAAGTTTCTCCTCTTTCCAGGAATGTTGCCAATCTACTTTGGGTGAGGCAGTTATCCTTCATATTCCAGTAAACAAAATATGCAAAAAAAGACAAGGGTCCCAAGTTGCTTCCTTAGACTTTTCTTTTGATTTTCAGTTAGTTATGGCAGAAAAATCCTAAATCTAATATTCTATCTTTTATTGACCTAGGAAAAATATTTTCAGTAGATTGTATCAGCTAAGCATTTTTCTTTCTGGCAATTCTTTTTCTTTCACCCATCCGAAAGCCATCTATGAAAATGTTGAGGCCAACCCTCAATCCCCACACAAAATATATATTTGTGAGGGCTCCTTGGTGCTCTCTGAGCTTGCTTGTTTTCTTGCAGACGTTTCATTACCCAACTACCGTAGGTAAGTTAGTACTGATGATGTTACCTAGTTAGGGTAATTACACATCTGCAAGAAAACAAGCTCAGAGAGCACCAAGGAATTCTCATTTCAACCCTGAACTACAAATACTCTCCTTTATTGATATATCTGTGAGAATTGAAACCATCTTTGACATCCTTTTGGCCCATCAGCCCTTGATTGTTCATGTTATTTAGGGGGATCCTCAGCTTACAATCTTTTGCAGAACTATGTTTATTTAGCATTTGTTTTGTGAATAGAACATTTTCACAATTCTTGCACAATGCCACAGCTTTTCAATCTTTAGTACTGCATCTCATTCCTGATACTTAATTGGGGGTAGTGGGGAGAGAGATTCATTCTAAAAAAAACAACACCTGAAATGGAACCTCATACCTTCAATGTAATATAAATATTTTCTCTTCCTTCTCAAACATCCAGTTGCTAAAATAGTTGCCATCTTGCGATTATGGAAACTATAAATATATTTGCAAAACTCCAACTTGAGAAGGCTATTTTAAGACAGCTGTCTTCCTTATACAACTCTGTTAACCATTATTGTGAGTAACATAATAAAGGAGGCATCTAGTGTAATCACTGTGGAGAATGCCAAACATCCATTGGATAGTTCTAAGCAAAAGATGCAAGTTCTGGAAGTGATTATTCTTGCTGTAGATCATTCCTTTCATTATTTTGTATATATTAATGTTTTGAGACTGGTGAGTACATCATTTCTAGAGACTCAAACAAAGGCTACCAAGCATTTTTAAACATTATTTAATCTGCCATGTTCTTACTGAAAGATAATACAATACAGAATACCAATTAACTCATGAGATCCTGGATTCAGTTGCTTGAAGGAGCCGATGCTCAATGCTAGAACATGTGATTTTTGTGAAGATAATTCCAAATCCAAGCCATGCTAGATAAAGTTAGGACAGTTGGGGAAAATGTTGGCCCAAGGACTTCCAATGGTTTAATGTAGTATAAGGCAGAATCCTAGAATTTCATATCTTATGGAAGGACAGCTGGCTAGTCATTTGACTCAATTAAGTAAAATGCAACTTTTCCAGTTTGAAGGCCTTCAGAGATATTGAACTTCAACTTTCAGCATTTCCAGCTGAGGGAATTTCCAGGTTCCATATCTAAAGGGCATGCAGAGATCTGATATGCAGGAGATTCACTAGATATTGGAGACTAACCTAGAGCATGAGGCTGTTGCTCTGATTATCTGATGTGGCCTTCCTTCTCCCACCTATTTTATACATATATCCTCATACCTCTTGATATTTTTACAATTTCCCAGGACCTACCAAGGTACAATTTTTTAGCTTCTGGTCTTAAGATTATAGGCCAACAGGAGTTTACAGATCCCAACTGTATGATCAATAGAGAAAATGAGTTCCCAATTTTCTGTTATTTTAAGCACAACAGGGGGAAAAAAAAGTCTTGCACGATCAGCTGTGGTCTCCCAAACATTTACGAAATAATGGGGGAAAGAGTGGGATGGGGAGGGAATCTATTGTAAAACTTCATCGGTTTAATTGTTGATGTTTTTTTTTCTTGCTGCTGCCTGGTGCCTTACTTGGGATGGCATTCCAAAACATTTCTAACCTCATCGTTGTAAAACTGCAAGGAATAGCCTTGCCTTTAAAAGAATTTATATGCTGCATTGTTATTCCCAATTTATTGTGCCTTGTTCCAAACAGTGAGTAAGGTCTAATTCAAGAAGCCTTTGCCAATGTTGACTTGTTAAAAAAGGATGCCCCATCCCAAGGAAACAGTTTGAAATGTACGTATGGCTTCTGTTCCTTAATCAATGAGGACACTTACATAATAGGATGAGTTGTTACAGAAATGCATAAATTTTGATGCTATTAACAGATACAGTGAATTCTCCTAAATACATTCATCCTTATGAGAGCCATCAGGCAATTTTTTCATAATACTGTGAAAGTGTGGTTTAAGTCTCCTGACCACTTCTTCTGAATCTTAATGGCTGGAAGCTATTTTTAAATTGAGTAGATGTGTGGCTTAATGAACCTCTGTCACATGATAAATATGGAGAATCTGAATTCTGTTAATAGTATAATTTGTGGAACTTCCCATTGGTTGAGAGAGAACCAGCTCTTTCCTGTAGTGCCTTTGGGAAGAGATGGGCCAAGTATAGCTTTCCATGTATTTCCAAAGGTACCACAAAGGTAAAACTGTTTTTAACCTAAAGCAGCAGCAAGAGATGTCCTGTTTTCTTCCTGCAACCTTGCTCTCTCATGCTGGTATCTGACAGTTTTTAAATGTTCTTCCTGAAGAGATCTTTATCTTTGTGCTAAAGTGGATTTGTCTTACTACTACTCAGCTGTAGTTCTTTTATACAGAAAACATCAAATTTTAAAGTACTATAACTATACTCTTTGTTGCCTTGCTGATTAATACTGTAATCTTGAACTTTTTATCATCTCTCTTATTTTGCAGCTTGATTGCGTGTGTCTGTGTGAAATGCACGCATGTATGTATTTCAGACAATTATTTTATGGGCCATTTGTAGTAATAAAGCCTTTTGACCACCTCTCCCCCACTTTAAAATTAAAATCACTCATCTTAACTAGTTAAAACAATGTGCTTAACTTCAAAGTTAAAAATGTGGGTGGGGTGGGGTGAGAGGAGAAATAGGATATTTTCTATTGTGATAAATGTCCATAAAACTAAATACATTTATCACAGGAAACCTTTATTGATACATGTTCTTGAGGAGTTCAAGATAGTTCAAAATTTTATCATAAAACTCCAAAATCATGCTGCCTAGATTGCCATGGGTGTAGGGCTGATAGAACAGTTTAAGTGAAAAAAAGTGCCATATTTCCTGCTCAGTGAGCAACATGTAGCCTGAACATTATTGAAGGCCTAAAGAGTATATTTTGAAAAGCCTGTTTCTTAGGGCTGAAGTGGGTCCTCAGTGGTATGAACTAACAGCAGCCCTTTTACACAACAGCGCCCACAACTTGATCTGGCAATTAATACCAGCTCACTTTATTTAGGGACCTCCCCAAATAAAGAAATGAAAGAGGCAAAGCTCCCTCAGGGAAATGATTTGCAATGTGCCAAAGTTAACATTGGAACTGTCTTTAGAGAGATTTAAAAATACTTCTTGAATGAATGAAATCTCTCTCTAATTTTTATAATGTTCTCAATTATAGATAGCATAGTATGAGGTGGTGGTGGTGGATGGAAAGTCACTCAGAGATGTCTATGGAGATTCTCAGTCATCCAGGTCATGGTTATCCCAAAGGTGCTTTTTTTCCCAAAGACAACTGGACTTTCTTGGTTTTTTTCTTTTAAAATGTTTCACTTCTCATCCGAGAAACCAAGATTTTCAGTTATCTTTTGGCAAAAGGAACCTTTGGGTCACAGAGAGTAAAATACCCAAAATGTAAAATAACAAGCTTTACACTCCTTTTGTAGACCCATTCTTGTCTTTGATTATCAGGATGACTGAGTTCAACTGTCCTTCAGATTTAAACATTTCAGAATTCTGAGTTCAGAGGTAAACAAATTCTTTAAAATTTGTTTCACTTTTTTTAGTCTTAAGTCTCTGAAATAAAAAAAATTAAAATTTTTTCTCCATTGTCATCAATTAGCTTTTCCTTTTGTTTTCAAAGTGCATTTTGCATTTTGTTAGGCTTGGCTCACCAAATCCCAAAAAGAGTATTTAATTACCACTGGGAGAGATGTTAGTAATGAAGGCTAAAGCCAAGGTAATTGTGGGTCTTTCAGAGGCAGAAAAAGCTCTCCTTTTGTTTTATTTGCATGATTGTTTTAGTGTGATGTAAGCTTGAATGACAAGCAGTGGATATCCTGGCCCTGCAGAGCCAGCTGTGGAATCACCACTGTTGCCAAATAGATTCTCCCATGCTAGGGAGATACTGGTATGAAAGGCTGTTGGCAGTGAGGGCAGGCTGCACAGTCCCTTCACACCTGGTGACAGCACCTGCCCACCCCCTCTGCTTTGGTTAGTCCACAAACAGCTTTTGTGTCTTTATGGTTCAAGATGCTTTTTTAAGTCTTTATGGTGTTTGAAAAGAAGTCCTCTTCTGCTTGCGCCTGTGTGTGTGTGCCTGCGTGTACGTGTGTATCAACAAAGCAAATGTGCCGATGCTGTTTACAGATTCAGACATGAAATTTCTAGTCTGCCTACTGTTACCATATGCCTTATGTGTTTCTTGGGTGTTCCATTAAAAGCATAACAAAAATGAAAAAAAAATTGTCCTGTGATTCTCAACTTCCTATTCTTTCATAGTTTGTGTGTGACTTTCCCAGCACATGGGAGAATAATTTCATTATTAGGGTTTTCTGAGAGCTTCCGAGAGACATAGGATGAAGAAGGAAATTGATGTAGCTGCCTGGAATAGTTTAAACTTGTCTGATCACTCCAGTTTAAACAAAAAGGAAATTAAAATGACAAGTGCTATATAAGAACAACTATATGTGAAGAAAGGCCTATAAGAACTGAGGAACCTGGCTTCTAAATCCATCCCTAGTGATCATGCTGTTGGTAGCTGCTAGACATTGTAGCTTAGCAGTATCTGCGTGACAACAAATTTCCTGCCCCTGACTTTGTGTGATTTGGTTTACATAACTATTTCCTGAAAATGTTAAAAAAAAAATACAGCTACTGTTTGGAAGGGAGAAGGACATAACTTATTTGCCTTTGCATTCTGAACAGATCACAGTCCAACCTGGAACTTTCTAAATGCTAAATCATGTTGCAGTAGGAAGTGAAGGTCCTACTTTATTTTATTAAAATAAAGTCTCTGCAACAGTTATTCGATGCCAGCAGAAAGTGGAAAAGGTTCTGAGTAAAGTAGCAAGTTTTGCACAGAAGCAGAAACATATTTGTTTGCAACTCCTGGAAATTCAGAGTTACTAGCAAGGATAACTGGAGACAGAAATGAAGGATACTTTCTTCTTTCTTCTCTGGGAGTCAGTCTGCTTGCATCAGCTGCATCCAACATCACAATGTGATTTCAAGCATGATATCAAATCAGATGCACAAATGTTTCCTGGTGTCTACTTGTCCTTTAAAGTAATATCTGCACTGGGGCATTATATTTTCATTTACAAGAAAAGCTGCTATTTTCCCCTTTTGCATAATTGCTTATGTCTACAATTTTCAGCACAATATCCAAAGGCAATTGTAGAAGTACATTTTAATTGAAAAAAAAAGTGGAGGAAACTCCCTTAGACTTTGACAAATATTATGAGGAATGTAATGATCTAAATAACTAAAACATCACAAGATGCTAGCAAGGCAACTTTAACCATGTTACAATCCTCTCATGTGATTCTTTTAAACCCATGTGATGTCTATATGTACTTGGCTACAGTATTTATCTGGAACAGCAGTCACGTCAAAATGACAAAAATACTTCCTGATATATCAATTATTTGGAGAGAGGGAGGGGGGGAGAGGTGTATTTTAAAAGGGAGGCATGCAAGTACCTGTAGATGCTGTTAAGATGGTAGAAAGCAGGGCAAATACTAGACCCACAGAGAGAAATATAGCCCTGAAAGCTGGGAAATTAAAAAAAACCTGTCCCCATCTGTAGAAAGCACTAATTGTTAAGTTAAAATTAAGGTTTGTATAGTTAGACCAGTTTAAAGAAAAAGTCAATATTGGATGAGTTAAAGTTTTAATTGCCAAAACCATTGCTGCAAAACAAAAAAAGGGGGGTGGCACTTATTTCATCCTGATGCAACTTTATTAGTTGGCTAAGTAATGCTCAGTGTTATATCGAAGCCTTGCTGGATATCAATAAAGGATTAAAGGTCAAGATACTTTATACCCAGAGTTAACAATGGTTCAACTTTCCATTTGTTTCTGGATAAGGCCATGCAGTTGAAAATGAGGCACTGATATCCGTGAAGGGCAGCATTTTTAGAAACTGAAGAAATGACGTAATATCAGACTTGATTCTTCACATAAAATAAAGGACTAGTTATAAAAATGTTGATTTTTGTGTAAAGAGTACTGTATTAGGGTATCTGCCCTCTCTATGTTTATGCGATGAATAAATTTTTTTTTCTCTCTCCAGATACAGTGACATTATGGAAGTAAAAATCATCACATCTAGAAGATTTCAGATTTCAGAAATCTAAAATACATTTACAGAACAAGATATGCATATTAAATCCACCTATTGTAAATTAGAAATAAAAAAAACCTTTCACATGGGCAGTCCCAAACTTTTAGACCCCTTGGCATTCTACAAATCAAGTGTGTTGCTAGTGACTATTAAAACTCTGTTCATTGTCTTCTCTAGCTTATAAGATTTTGGCAGGTTTTTCCTATCTCAAATATTGCAAATTATAACTCTTAGTGGCCTGTCATCATTTTGGCAAGCCACTGTTGAGAGCTGGTTCATCAACTGAAGAACCGGTTTCCCCAGGTTAAGTCTAAAGAATAATATATATTCATCATTTTTACTCAATGCATTTCATTATTTCTATTCAATAACAAAATTATTGGAACAAATTCAAAGTCAAGGAGACTACAACATAAAGTCGCCAAAGCTAAAAAAATATATCCTCAATGACAGCTTAATTTTCACACAATGCTTTTTGTGTGTCCCCCCCCCAACATTTTCACAGAACTGAGGTGTATACATATTTGGCAATGGGCAAATATGATGGTTTCTTTCAAATCAATGTGTAAAAATTAATACTACTTTGAAATATTTTGTCCTTCCTTCGATGAAACACATAACATCTTTTATTTTTCCAGAATCTATTGGTGGCTAGCAGCTAGGATTCCAATAGTTTTTGCTTTTCTGCATAAAATATTTATTTTAAAATGTAAAATTAGTGGACCAACTAAATGCAATGGACATAGAATACTTGGATTTCAGTAAAGCATTTGACAAAGTAGACCACAACCTCCTTAGTAAGGTAGAAAAATGTGGGATAAATAGCATCACTGGATGGATTTGTAACTGGTTGACAAACCATACTCAATGTGTAGTCCTTAATGGAACTACATCCAAATGGAAGGAAGGAAGCAGTACGGTACCACAAAGTTCTGTTTTAGGCTCAGAACTCTTATCTTCACAAATGGTTAAAATGAAGAAAGAGAAAGAGAACTCATCAAATCTGCAGACAATACTAAGTTGGCAGGAATAGCCAACACCCCAGATGATAGGCTCAAGGTCCATCTGGATCTTGATAGACTTGAATACTGGGCCCTATGTAACAAAATGAAATTCAGTGTAGAGAAAAGTAAGGTCTTACATTTAAGAAAGAAAAACCAAAAGTACAGCTGCAGATTGGGTGAAATCTGGCTCAATACCAGTAACTCTGAGAGAAATCTTGGAGTCCTAGTAGACAATCATTTAAATATGAGCCAACAGTATGTGGCAGCAGCCAAAAAAGCCAATCAATCCTAGATGCATTAACAGAGGCATAGAACCACTTTACAAAGTCTTAGTAAGACCACACCTGAAATACTGCATCCAGGTTTGGTCACTACATTATCAAAAAGATGTTGAGATTTTGGAAACAGTGCAGAGAAGCACAACAAAGATGATTACGGGTTTGAGACTAAAACATATGATGAACTATTACAGGAATTGGGTATGGTTAGTCCAGTGAAAAGAAGTACCAGGGAAAACATGACAGTGTTCCATTATTTATGGGGCTACCACAAAGAAAAGGGGTCAATCTATTTTCCAAAGCAGCCGAAGGCAAGATGAAATTAATCAAAGAGAGATCCCACCTAGAACTAAGGAAAAACATTCTGATTGTGTGAACAATCAACCAGTAGAATGGCTTGTCTTCAGAAGTTGTGGGTGCCCCTTCACTGGAAACTTTTAAAAAGAGAATGGACAGCTACTTGTTTGAAATGATTGAGCAGGGGACTAGAAGACCTCCAAGGTTCCATTCTGTTCCGTTCTGTTCTGTTCTGTTCTGTTCTGTTCTATTCTATTCTATTCTATTCTATTCTATTCTATTCTATTCTATTCTATTCTATTCTATTCTATTCTTTTGAAAAGTCGCTGAGGTTACAGTAGGCCTGTTTGTTCAACAAGCCTTTTTGGGTTGAGTTTATATAACAAGCTTAAGTGGGCTGGGGTGGAGATGTGGATGATTTGGTATGTTATGGAACAACTCAGCTTAATCTGTCCTGGGGTTAGAAGTAGCTGTCTTTTAACTGGAAATAGTTCAGGCAGGATTGAAACAAAATCAATTTCTCCTTGGCAGCTGTATTGGATGAAAAGTGGTTCCACCGTTGACACAGAGAAGAAATCATATAAAATCTCCCTTTTATTTTTCTACTCCTTAGGAGAGAAAAGAAGCATAATTATGAAATCTATAAAGACATCCAAGATGAAAACAGACATAAAACTAGGAAAGTTTTTTTGAAGAAGATCTGAATTCATAAGAAGGTTTCAACCTCAAACTGCTTTGCTAAAAATGCCAATGGACAGATAGCAACTGATTCAGAAAAGATCAAAGGAATATACTGAAATTCTGTCTAACAGAGATGTCAATACCAAGAACCTTAAAAAGAGGTTCAGCACTCCGATCATTACCAAGTGAGAGGACTATGGGAACTAATGGACGCTCTATAGAAATATGACAAGCAACAAAAGAAGAATCAATAAAAACCATTTCACCAGAGGTGGGTTACTCCCGGTTCGGACCGGATGGCCTGAACCGGTAGCGACCCGCTGGTGACCTCACTGAACTGGATCGGCCGGCGCCAGTCTGTGCGCGCCACCATCTCTTTTTTTTTTAATTTTTTTTGAATTTTTTACTGTTTTGAAGGTTTTTCCTGTTCTGCTGCTTGAAAAAGGGCCCTCACCCGAAGCACAGCTGATCAGCTCCTCAGCTGTGTTTTGGGCTGGTTCCAGCTACAGAGCATGCGCGGAAGCAAAATTGCATGAGGGGATGTGTGCGTGCGCGTGAGTGAAGCAAACCGGTGGGGAAGGTAAGTAGAACCCACCCCTGCATTTCAGCAAAACTAGAGAATGAAATAGTGGCTAACGGACTGAAAGAAGTCAATCTACATGCCAGTTCAAGGAAAGAAAGCTTAATAGACTGTGCAAACTATTGCATTTTATCTTTAATTTAATTTGCTAGGAAAAGAATACTTAATATCATTTAATGCTGATTAGAGCGCAGGAAAATGTTCAAGTTGACTTTAGAAAAGACTAATGAGCGATAGATTTTATTCAGTGATGCACACTGAATAATTGAGAAAGCCACAAAATATCAAACTTAAGTCAATATGAGCATCACTGTATTATAGAAAAACATTTGATTGTATTAAACATGCCATGCTGAGAAAATCCCTAGGAAAATGGGAATTTCATTGTCCTCAAACAAAATCAATACACAAGTCAGGAAACCCAGTTTGGATGGAACGTAATGAAACAGACTGGTTCCAGGTCAGCAAAGGAGTAAGACAGAGCTACACATTCTCCACTTATTTATTAAAACAACATTAGCATTAGATCCTCCCATGCAGGGATGGGTTCCTCCCGGTTTGGACTGGTTCATGTGCACAGGTAACGACCCGCTGGTGATGTCACAATGATGTCACCAACCCGGTCTGTGGGTGCCACCATCTTTATTTTTAATTTTTTTTAATTTTTTCTGGGTTTTTTCTTCTGCGCATGCACAGAAGCCGAGTTTCCGGCACTGTGCATGCATCTACATCTTGTTTTCAGCTTTATTTTTTAATTTTTGCCCCGCCCACTCCCCACTCCTCACCGCCTAAGCTGCCTTCCTAGTTCCCACGTGGTGCCTGCCCTGCACCCCAACTGAGCTGCCTCCTCCTACTTACAGGTAAGTCGCGGTCGTGCTAGCCCCTCCCCATTCCCGGAGCTTGCTGCAGTCCCCCCAACCATCCCCTCCAAGCTCGCGTGGCTGGCTAAATCGCCAAGGCCCGGTGCAGCTCCATTCCAGGTCACACTGCCTGCAGCCTAGCTTGCTGCGGCCCCCCCACCATCCCCACTGGGCTCCCGACCTTACCTTCCTCCCATGCCTGATGGCAGAAGAGAAGGCATGCCAGCCCCCATGAGGAACCGACACTTGGAGCAGTTTTGGAGCTTGTTAAGAAGGAGGACCGCTCCTCGGCCCCAGCCATGCGTTTTCAAGCCTGGGCTATTGCAATAGCTTTTCACTCCAAGCAGCCCAGGCTTGAAAACAAGTTCTAAAACTGCTCCAAGCATCGGTTCCTCATGGGCGCTTGCAAGGGAAGCACACGGGAGATTGCGGCACCGTAGCTCTTCCCGTGCATTTCCCCCAGCCGCCTGGCTTGCAAGGGAAGCCAAGCAGCTGGGGGAAAGAGAGACCGATGGCAGCAGTGGCTGCATGTGCATCTCCCCTCTCTGTCCGGGTGCATTTCCCCCAGCCGCCTGGCTTGCAAGGGAAGCCAGGTGGCTGGGAGAAAGAGAGACTGGTGGCGGCAGTGGCTGCATGTGCACCTCCCCTCACTGCCCAGGTGTGTTTCCCCCAGCCGCCTGGCTTGCAAGGGAATCCAGGCAGCTGGGGGAAAGAGAGACTGGTGACGGCAGTGGCAGCGTGTGTGCCTCCCCTCTCTGCCCTGGTGTGTTTCCCCCAGCCATCTGGTTTCCCTTGCAAGGGAAGACAGGCGGCTGGGGGAAAGAGAGACTGGTAGCAGCAGTGGCTGCATGTGCGTCTCCCCTCTCTGCCTGGGTGCATTTCCCCCAGCCGGGTTTCCCCCAGCTGGGAGAGAGAGAGAGACTGGTGGTGGCAGTGGCTGTGTGAGCACCTTCCCTCTCTGCCTGGGTGAACCTCCCCTCTGCCCGGGTGCATGTGCGCCTCCTCTCTCTGCCCGGGTGTGTTTACCCCAGCCGGGAGAGAGAGAGGCCGGTGGCGGCAGTGGCTGCATGTGCACCTCCCCTCTTTGCCCGGGTGCACCTCTCCTCTCTGCCTGGGTGTGCCTCCCCTCTCTGCCTGGGTGCATTTGGCGGAGCAAAGAGAGAGAGAGAGACCGGTGGTGGCAGTTGCTGTGTGCACACTTCCCCTCTCCGCCCGGGTGTACTTCCCCTCTCTGCCCGGGTACGTGTGCACCTCCCCTCTCTGCCCGGGTGCATTTCCCCCAGCCGGGATTTCCCCAGCCGGGAGAGAGAGAGACCGGTGGCGGCAGTGGATGTGTGTGCACCTTCCCTCTCTGCCCGGGTGCACCTCCCCTCTCTGCCCGGGTGCATGTGCGCCTCCTCTCTCTGCCCGGGTGCGTTTCCCCCAGCTGGGATTCCCCCAGTCGGGAGAGAGAGAGAGACCGGTGGCGGCAGTGGCTGCGTGTGCGCCTCCCCTCTCTGCCTGGGTGCGTTTCCCCCAGCCGGGAGAGAGAGAGACCAGTGGCGGCAGTGGCTGCATGTGCACCTCCCCTCTCTGCCTGGGTGCATTTCCCCCAGCCGGGATTCTGGAGGAGAACCACCGCCACCCCCCTCGCCAGTCACCGAGAACAAGCAGCGCTGTCGCAGGAGCCAGGGTAAGAGATGCGCCGGCCTGAAGGGAGTCTTGCCAGGCAACGTGTGTGTGTGCGACACACTTGTGTGGGCGGGGGTTGTCACACACACATGCAGCGGGGGAGTGTGGGGATCACGCGCACATTCGTGAACGAGCTGGGGGCATGAAAAGCGCTTGCTGCTTCTCCTCTACCTGCATGCTGTAACTGGAGGATTCTCTTCCAGAATCCAGGCCGCAAGCTGGCAACCCCAGGGGATTGAATTAGGCGGGACTCGCTCTACCCAGGTCCCTCCAAACGGGTCTCCCTACGGTAGCCTCTCCAAGAAAGAAAGAGAGAGAGAGAGAGAGAGAGAGGGAGAGAGAGAAAGAGAAAGAAAGAGAGGAAGGAAGGAAGGAAGGGAGAGTGAGAGAGAGACAAAGAAAAGAAAGAAAGAAAGAAAGAAAGAAGAAGGAGAGAGAGAAAGAATAGAAGGGAGGGAGGGAGAGAGAGAGAGACAGGAAAAGAAAAAAAGAAGGAAGGAAAGAAAGAAAGAAAGAAAGAAAGAAAAAGAAAGAAAGAAAGAAAGAAAGAAAGAAAGAAAGAAAGAAAGAAAGAGAAAGAAAGAGAGAGAAAAAGAAAAAGAAAGAAAGAGAGGAAGGAAGGAAGGAAGGAAGGGAGAGAAGAAAGAGAGAGAGAGAAAGAGAGAGAAGAGGAGGGAAGCACCACAATCTAAAGGAAATAAACCAGGTTAGTCATGAACCTGGCTAGCATGAAGGAGATGATGGTCATGTTTAGAGATCTACAGCATTATGCATGTAGCTTCAGAAGATACTTAGAAACAGCACAGCAATTTAGTGCTGGAAGACATCTCGGAGGTCATCTAGTCCAACCCTGTGCTGCAGCAGGAAACCTTACATCGTCTGGATTATTTTGGTGCCTCTAACAGAGAGGAAAATTGCCAGAAAGGAGAAGGAGTTTACTAGGACAAGGCTGCCATGCAGAGGAAGGCAGAGATAGTCCTTGACTTATGACCACAATTGAGGCCAAAATTTTGGTTGCTAAGCAAGAGCATTGTTAATTGAGTTTCACCACAATCCATGATATCTCCTGGCTCTAACAGTCATGTACAAACTAGGGAAGTACATCTGAAGGCATGTGTAATGTTCTAATGTACAGAAGTTATGTTTAAATGTTTGGCAGAAAGTGGACTTTGGGTGTGTTTTTCCAAATGCAGTAAGTGAGGTTGAATGTGTATAGTTTTAGAAGAGGGGTGTGTGTGTGTGTGTGTGTGTGTGTGTGTGCATACACATACAATATATATAGTAGATAATGTATCTTTTTGTATGCCTGTGTGTAATATGTATGTACATATATGGCATATATACATAGGATTAAATAGTATATTTTGGATGTTCAGTAGTAGTAAATAGATAGGGAAATTGTATCTCATTGAGGCCTTTGAGGCGAGGAGAGCCCAGGCACCTTAACCCTAACCCTAATCCTTGACATGAGTGACGTCAAGTTGGCCATGCCCACCCAGTTACATGCCCACCCAGTCACATGATCACCAAGCCACCCCCACCCAGTCACATGACCGCAAAGTCACTCCTGCCCAGTCACATGACTGCCAAACCACCCCCACCTGGTCACATGACCATTAAACCACTCCCATCCAGTCACATGACCATCAAACCACACCCACAAAATTAAGCCATGCCAGCAGAGTGGCAGTAAAAAAATTTGGAACCCACCCCTGCTCCCATGCTATGTAGCAGGGGTCCTCAGCACCCAATCTGTGGACTGGCACCAGTCTGTGGCATGCCAGCAACTGGGCCACACAAACAAGTGAAGCCTGATCTGCAGGATGCAGGCAGCATACTGTAGGAATCATAGACACAGAGACATGATTTCTTGAGCAAAGCTTGCCCGAGTTAGGAAGAAATCTCTCTGAGCTGAGCAGCCCCCATGTTTAGAAGATCTGCCTTTCTCAGACTTGCGTTTATTTTTTATAGCAAATTTCTTGTATATACAAGTACAAAAGATTAATGGGAGTTTCCAGTTTGTTCTGTTCCTGTAAGATCTGCTGAGCTTTTGATGTTGTCTTCTTCACTGCTTCCCATGTCACATTGGGTGCTCAAGGGCATCGTACTAGACAAAAGGGGCACTGTGCTTCCTGGAGCGTCACCTTCTGTAGTTCTGGTATCGGATTGCTGGAACTCTGATGCCATGCCATCATGTGCTGGATGCACACACTTAGCTGAGACCCACACTGGACCTGTAGGAGTAAGTACAGCTGCAAAACTCTTTCCCCAGGTTATTAATGATACAGGCCCTAACCAGGTTTTTTCCGGTAGAGCTTGATAATAAATCAATGGTCTAGACAATGGTTCTTGGTGCCTAAAATGACACTCATAAGCTGTTAAATTGTGAAAAGAAATATTAATTAGATTAAGAGTAAATAAAACTTTATTTGTTGTTGAATATTTGCAAGGCATGGATTACGGAATTTCACTCCTTTTCATTGTTTTTCTAAATATTGTTTGAAAGTGCAATTAGATCGTTCCACAATCACTTGACCAGTAAAATTATAGGGAATACCATGAGTAAGAACAATGTTCTATGTGGAACAAAAATCAAGAAAATAAATAGAAGTGTAAGCAGAAGCATTATCAGTTTTAAGATGATTTGGTCTACCAAGAGCAGTAATGGCAGAATATAGTCATGAAATGACATGATAAGAGGTTTCTCCACATTGAGGGGTTGCCCAAAGAACACCAGAAAAAGTATCCACAGAAATATGAATATATTTCCAAGGAGATAATTGAGGAACATGAGTCACATCCATTTGCCATAAATCATTGGATTGTAAAATCTTCAAGGATTAACACCAGAATGAGGAATATTAGAAAATCCAGCACAATGAGGACAAGCAGTAACAATTTGTTGTTGTGATAGAGAAATACCACAAGATTGAGTCAGACCCTTAGCATTTTGAAAAAAAAATTGATGGCTTTGAAATGGATCAGTAAAGAGTGAACACAAGATAGCGGAATGTACAGCATGATCAACATAGTGATTACCTTCTGATAGAAATCCAGGTAAGGTACAATGACTTCCTGAATAAGTTGTTGAAGAGTGAGGAAAAGAGCCATAAGGTTAGTATCAATCCTAGGTGCTAAGTAAACTCCAGGGAGATTATGAACTAACTGACAGACATAATGAGAATCAGAAATAATGTTAACAGCACTAGAAGAAAATTGCTGAAAGGGTCATCCTGAAAAGCAAGAGCACCTCAAGTCTTTCCTCCATCTGTGAAAATGGTAGGAGCATGTTTCAAAGTGATTGTAAATTAATCAATTGTAAAGGCGAAGAAATAGCTAAGGTAAGAAGGGGATCTTTGGGAAGATGAAAAGTAATTTCTCCTACAAAATCTGCCAAGGCTATTTGAAAAGATAAAACTGTCTGAAATGCACATTCAAATTCAGATTTAGAAATAGGAAAAATGATTTTGAGGAGATCCTGGCCAACTCTAGCAAGTGCTCATATACGACCAG
Source organism: Diadophis punctatus similis (assembly GCA_023053685.1). Taxonomy (NCBI): domain Eukaryota; kingdom Metazoa; phylum Chordata; class Lepidosauria; order Squamata; family Dipsadidae; genus Diadophis; species Diadophis punctatus. The sequence continues at coordinate 670,770 of JALIGW010000008.1, read as the reverse complement.
TTGCACAGAGCTCAGCTAAAGCCTGAGTATAAGGATAAATATTTTGATGAGAACCATGGGATAAATATAACCATTCTACAAGATACATTTGTTGTAAACAGCCAATACTTCCAGTAGGAGTTTGAGGTGTTGGCAAAAGCAAATAAACTAAGACCTTGTATTTTGGAAAATATCTATGAAAATATCTATGAAAAAAAAGAAAGGAACAGAATTACATGGGGGCGGGGAAATCACAAAATATTAAGACCTGCAAACAGAAGTAACAGACTGTGGCAAAAGGAAGCAAAGATAATACTAATAATAGTAGGTACTTTGGGTGCAATCCCAAACAACTGCAATATCACTTGAACAACTTGACTAGCTTCCTGAGGGATTGAGATAAGATCTCTAGGATGTTTAGCTTTAGTCAATAATGTAAATAATGGACTTAATAGAGAAATAGGTAATTTAAAGAAAGGGCGTACCCAATTAATAGTTCCCAGCAATTGTTGTAACTGAACTAAAGTAATGGGAGATTTGATTTGTAATTGTGGGATAACTGGTGCAGCATAAGATTGAAACATCTTATGTCCTAGGTACAAAAAATTTAGCTTGTAGCTGAATTTTTTCTCTGGTTCAATATTTAATCTATAGGGGAGATGAGACATCCAATTTAGGTTACTCCAGACATAGAACTTGTCTGAGAATTATTACCCCCGCCAGGAGCTCTGCATTTTCCCCTAAAATGTTCCTGTTTACCACAGTTGTAACAATTTCCTTGGGGTTTGTTACCTTTCCGCATGGCTGCAGCTAACAAATTATCTTGATAACTAGGAGAACCTATATCTTGACAAATTTTAATAATCTCAGCCAATTCAGAATCCTTTCCTAATCCTATAATAGCTTTCCTGCATTCAGAAGTAGCATTTTCTTTTATGAAGTCAGTATATGCTTCATTAGGTTTTTGTTGAATGCTTGAAAAAGTTTGTGCTGGTTTACCAGCAGAAGGAACTTTCTGAAAATCCTTAAAGGCACATTCAGAAGAAATTTGCAAAGTTGGTGCAGGAAGAACAATTTTAACATCTACATTCAAAATAGGATATGATAAGGGTCGATATTCAACTATATTTCTTCCCTGAGCATCAAGTTGTCCTGTGACATAAACTGGACAACAGCGAGCAATTTCATGAGAATCACCTTGATCTTTTTCTAATTCTTCCTCTTCTAGCATTTTATGAATCAGACCAATATTTTTTACTACTGGAGAAGATTCATGAGATGACATTGGAGTCTTAGGAGGGACAATTTGCAAAGTATATATGAAGGAGGGAGATCTCTAGTAAGTTGAGCTGTCACCTGATTTAATGAACTAATCTTATCAACAGCATAACGTCATTGGTGCCAGCAGTTAAGTATTTCTATTGCTGCATGAGGCTCTGAATGAAATGTCTTGCCTATTCTTTCCCAATCTCTGAGCTTTAGAGATCCACATTCAGGATACCAAGGACATTGTTTTCCTATCTCATTTACCAGATTCCTAAGCTGAGTATCAGAAATGGACACACCTGCTTTCTGCACTAAGTACATAAGTTCCTGAACATGATTTTCCTGCACATGAGATAAACTACAGCCCATGCTTACCACAAAGAGGGGTCCTTAGAGGATGGAGGTGCACCTTTGGGGTCTGTTCCAGACAATGATAAGCAGGGTGGAGGCTTCTTAAGACGGGCGCCAGACATTATTTCTTGAGCAAAGCTTGTCCGAGTTAAGAAGAAATCTCTCTGAGCTGAGCAGCCCCCATGTTCAGAAGCTCTGCCTTTCTTGGACTTGCATTTATTTTTATAGCAAATTTCTTGTGTATACAAGTACAAAAGATTAACTTTAGTCTATGATGCTGGGACATGATGCTGGGACAGAAGTGGGGGGGAGAAGATAATCAGTAGATAGAAGGCTTCAAATATAGCAGTGATGGGTGCACCATTGGAAAATTTGAAGGACAACTTGAAGATAGGCCATTTTGGAGAAATATAAGTCTCAGCACCAACTTAATGTTATAGCATCATCATCATGCTCTAACCATCATAAGTAGCTATAAATATTGATTGCTAATCCTAATGACTGTGTCTCATGACATAACACAAGTTTTTATCTCTTGTGGCTATTTTATGAGGTTGCAATGTAGCATACTAGTATACAAAGAGGTAAGCTTTGTCACTGTCCCTGAACATCTCTGTCCAAGAGTGTTCATGTGGAGAAATGTGCATAATCATATCACAATGCAAAGGCCACTCTTTATAGACCTGTGTGCAATATTATAATGCAAATATATCAATATGTCACAATCTTTATTTCTCATTTTGGTGTCATCTTGGCTAACTAATGGTGATTCTGGACATAATTGCATTCTCTTCAGTTTCCTATGCAATTACAAGTGCAAAAGATCAAACTTAGATAAAGGTGTTTATAGCGGCTGTAAATCTCATTGAGTGAAGGAATGTGAGAGCCTAGCAACAATCTTAATTCAGAAGCTGAAGTTCCACACAAACAAACTCAAGGTCAAGGAATCAGAGCTAAGGAGAATCTTGTACCAGTCCAGAGGTCAGCCAGCAATTTCAGAAAATTAGACCCAAAGTTGGAAAGATGTTCACTAAGAGAAGTTTGATCCCTTTTTAAAGAGTCCTGACCCAAGCATACCTTTTTCTTTCAAGCAACCTCATTTAACTTCTCTGTTCTACTCACTTGATCTTTCTATGTATGCAAAGGGTGAGGATCTTTTCCTGCCCAATCCCTGATGCAGCCGACTCAGCCTGCTATTATGGTTCCTGTGACAGGTGGCTTATTACCTGACTGCTCCAGATCTCCAAGCTTATCCTCCAACAGGCCCCATGATTGCTAAGCCTCCTATGCAGACACCTGAAAGTCTATTGAGCCTTGTATTGCAAGATCAAAACCTAGCCTGACCAGCTCCTCTCATTCAAAGTTTAACTTGTAACAGGTATCTGTATAACAAGTAAGGCAACTATTATGTACAACTAACAATTGTAAGGATCTGAAAAGAGGCAAATATGGATTGCACTTGAAAGAGGAAATAAATTAGGGGAATTAGATTGATTTACATTTGCCAAGATATAGATAAATCTGAGAAGTTGCTATGAAGCTATAAAGCCAAGCTTCCCATTTAAGAATCTGTGTAGAGGATGCTTGATTGTTGCAAATGATTTTTGCATTATTGGAAAAAAAATATTTTTGTTGCAATTTTAATCTTCAAAAATACAATATAACTGACCTAGAAATTAATTGGCTCAGCTCAGGGGTGGGTTCCAAAGTTTTTTACTACCATTCTGTGGGTGTGGCTTAATTTTGTGCAAGTGGCTTGACAGTCATGTGCCTGGGTAGGAGTGGCTTGGCAGTCATGTGCCTGGGTGGGAGTGGCTTGGCAGTCATGTGCCTGGGTGGGAGTGGCTTGATGGCCATGTGACTCAGCAGGTGGGGCTTGGTGGTCATGTGACTGGGAGGGCGTGGCCAATTCAATGTCACTCACGTCAAGGGGTGCCTCACCTGGCCCCTGCCCTCCCAGCCATTCTTTGTCACACCCAGCCTCAACGAATCTACAGTTCTGTAAAAATGTTGTTCACCTTTTTTCAACTTTATTATCTGCATACTATAGATGTACTTTCATGGACCACTGAAAGGAGGAAATGGCTCACATGCTTTGCCCAAGAGTGTGATAGGCAACAGGCTTTTAAGGGACTGCCACAAAGAAGGGGGGGCAATGTATTTTCCAAAGCACCAGAAGGCTAAACAAGAAGCAATGGATGGAAACTGAACAAAGAGAGAAACAACCCAAAACTAAGGACAAACTTCCTGACAGTGAGAACCAATATAGGTGCAGAAATATTTCAGTCATAATTTTAGATATAAAATAGCCATTTGTGTAATACAAGCTGCATATTGTTCAAAACAGTAATTAGTATTATGGCTGATGTGGCTGATTATGGAATAGCATATTAAGCTGGACTTATGCAACCTGATATACAAAATAAACACACACATATTTATGCTCTGGACTATAGACATTGAATGCATGTCAATCCCTGAAAAATATGTGGTAGCCCTGGGCAAAAGAAAGGCAGTAAAATCACTCTACGTGTAAAATAGTATAAAATATTAACACATGATAAATAATGGAACGATTTAAAATAATAGCACAGAGTTTTTCTCTCTTTCTCTCTCCCTTCCTTTTTCTTTCTTTCTCATCTATCACTTCCTCTTTCTTTCTTTCTTTCTTTCTTTCTTTCTTTCTTTCTTTCTTTCTTTTCTTTCTCTTCTTTTCTTTCTCTTCTTTCTTTCTTTCTTTCTTTCTTTCTTTCTTTCTTTCTTTCTTTCTTTCTTTCTTTCTTTCTTTCTTGTCTCTATCTCCCTTCCTATTTTTCTCATTCTCTTTCATTCTCTCTCTCTTTCTCTCTCTCTCTCTCTCACTCTCTCTCTCATACACACACACTTCCTCTTTCTTTCTTTCTCTCTCTCTCTCTCTCACAGACACTCTCCCTCTTTCTTCCTCTCTTCCTCTTCCTCTCTTTTCTCTTGGGGAAGAGATGGGGAACTCATCAAATTTGCAGATGACACAAAACTGGCAGGAAGAGCCAACTCTCCAGAAGATAGGCTTAAGATACAGAAGGATCTTGACAGACTTGAACATTGGGCACTATCTAACAAAATGAAATTCAATGGTGAAAAAAGTAAGGTTCTACATTTAGGCAAGAAAAACAAAATGCACAGGTACAGTATATGTGGTACCTTGTTCAACAGTAGTAACTGTGAGAGGGATCTTGAAGTCCTAGTGGACAACCATATAAATATGAGCCAGCAGTGTGCAGCAGCTGCCAAAAAAGCCAACACAGTTCTAGGCTGCATAAACACAGGGATAGAATCAAGATCATGTGAAGTGTTAATACCACTTTATAATGCCTTGGTAAGGCCACATTTGGAATACTGCATTCATGATGCAAAAAGGATATTGAGATTCTAGAAAGAGTGCCGAGAAGAGCAACAAAGATGATTAGGGGACTGGAGGGCTAAAAGATATGAAGAATGGTTGTATTCTTCTTCTGGTTGCAGGAACTGGGTATGTCTAGTTTAATGAAAAGAAGGACTAGGGCAGACATGATAGCAGTGTTCCAATATCTCAGAGGCTGCCACAAAGAAGAGGGAGTCAAACTATTCTCCAAAGCACTTGAGGGCAGGACAAGAAGCAATGGGTGGAAACTAATCAAGGAGAGAAGCAACTTAGAACTAAGAAGAAATTTCCTGACAGTTAGAACAATTAATCAGTGGAACAGCTTGCCTCCAGAAGTTGTGAATGCTGCAACACGAAGTTTTTAAGAAGATGTTGGATAACCATTTGTCTGAAGTGGTGTAGGGTTTTCTGCCTAAGCAGGGGGTTGGACTAGAAGAACTCCAAGGTCCCTTCCAACTCCTATTCTATTCTATTCTAGTCTAGTCTAGTCTAGTCTAGTCTAGTCTAGTCTAGCCTAGCCTAGCCTAGCCTAGCCTAGCCTAGCCTAGCCTAGCCTAGCCTAGCCTAGCCTAGCCTAGCCTAGCCTAGTCTAGTCTAGTCTAGTCTAGTCTAGTCTAGTCTAGTCTAGTCTAGTCTATTCTGCTTGGGGAGCAGCAGACCCTCCTGGTTAAGAAAAATGGATCAGGGTGCTCTGAGGTGTTTTCCCCCCACCCAGGCACAGGAAGAGGTGAAGGGGCAACGGCAGACCAAGAAAGATGTCCCCGGCAATTGTAGGAAGTTTGTGGGGGGTGTCTCCAGAGGAAGCCTGGAATGCACGTACCCCAAGAGTGGAGTCTTCCTACAATGCAGATTCAAGCCCTGCTGGAGCTCTGCTTGAACACGGCGGGAGACCAAGCTGTTGACGTGATCATCTCATCCCTCGCTGCGGGGCTGGGATTCAGGGGGGTTGTGGAAGTTTTGCTCCTTGGAGCCTCGGAGCAACTCCCAGCCCTTGCATAAGTAAAGAAAAACTTCTCATGCGTGCAAGAAGTTGTTAATTGCCTCACACGAGAAGTTTTTCTTTACTATTTAAGGTTTTTCCTTGCACACAATGGCTGAGAGTGGGGTGCAATTTTGGGGTGGCAGGTGGGGCAGGAGATGGGGCGGGGCGGGCCACGAGATGCATATCTTACCGGAGACCGTCAGCTCTGGATCTTGCGGCTTTTTTGGAGTTTTCTTTAAAAATATGCCTCTCCAGATGAGCTTGAAAACTTCCAAGGTTGCTTAGGGAGGGAGCAGTCAGGCAAGCGTTCCCCCCCCCTGTCGAAAACTCGGCTTCTGTGCATGCACAGAAGCAAAAACAAGCAAAAAAGCATAAAAAGCCAAAAACAAGCTGGCAGTGCATGCGCAGTGCCTGAAACTCAACTTCTGTGCATGCGCAGAAGAAGAAACCTGGGGGGGGGGGTTTAAAAATAAAAAAGAGATGGCGCCCACAGACCAGCACCAACCGATCCAGTTTGGTGACATCATTGTGATGTCACCAGTGGATCGCTACCGGTTTGGCCAAACTGGCCTGAACCGGGAGGAACCCACCCCTGGCTCAGCTGATGAAGCCAGGCAAGATAGGAGCACACAGTTCTGGACTGGACTGATACTGGAGCAGTGAAGTGTGAAGTGGCTATACACATTACACAACATCTCCAGGCAACAAAACACATCTTACCAAACACACAAAAACTTCCAGTCAACATATATCAGTGAACATCAACTATCCTACCTTTCTTCACCGTTTAGCAGCAACAGAAAACCGTGTCTGGTTTTTGTTGTTGTTGTTTCTACAGGCATTGTTTTTTTTTATTTTAACCCCATTGGTTATTCTTCCTTTGTATGATTGCCTCTGGGTCCATGTGGGCGCAAAGGCATCCTGGAGAAATCAAAGGAAGAAAGCAAGACTGCTGAAGCTTGGTCTCTTCCCACCAGGCTAAGAGGGAGATTTTTAAGAATGAGTAGAAATCAGGGCATTATTAGTATCACTGGATATACCTGAGAGAGCAGGGTCTATTGTAGATACTTCCATAGTAATCCTAGTTGAATACTGAGTCTTGAGATGTGCTTTTGCCTCTCTCCATGGAGGTTTGTGGGAAATGCAGTCCCGAGCCACTCTCTCCTCTGATCTATAGCATTTGATATGGAATGTCAGACCATGCTTAAAGGCTTTGTATAGAAGCATCATTAGCTTCTACACAAAAGTCAAGAAGGAAAGCCTCAAAGAGCCTTCTTGATATGGATGTCCTGAGTGAGGATTACAAACCTTTGGGAAGAAGAAAGGTGGTAATTTACAACCAGTCCTTGACTTACGGCCATTTATTTAATGATGGTTTGGAGTTTCAATGACCTCAGCGAAAGTGACTTATGGTCCATCTTTGAAGTTACAAGCATTGCACCATGACCATAGTCACGTGTTTGCAATTTGGGTCCTTGGCTACTGACTTGCACTTACAATGGTTGCAGGGTTTGTGGGATCACAATTTATGACCTTCCAATTGGCTTCCAACAAGCAAGGTCAATTGGGAAAGCTGATTTCTCTTAATGACTGTGTGATTCACTTAATAGCCATGCGATTTATTAAATGATTATAAAAATGGTTGTAAAATTGAAAAGTTTTACATGTGAAAAGTTGCTTAACAACTGCATCGCTTAGCTATCAAAATTCTGCTACCAATTGTAATTGTAAATCAAGAACTACCTATATTACCAAATTAAGAAACATCAATAAAAGAATTCATGGACAAGTCATACACAGATGGAGTGGGTGGAAATTCTAAAATATGTGCTTATTTAACCCCAAGGTAGTCATATTCAGGTCCCTCACTGGCCAATTCAGAATAACTGAAGCTTTCGAAGATGTATATGGATGCACAGTGAAGGTTTTAGCTATTTGTGCAGTTGAAGGCTTTCTGCTGTCATTCTGGATAATAAGCAAAGGGGAATTAGAGAATCTCCATTCAATTGGGGGAGGGGCATCGTGAGCTCCCAGATCTCTCTTGCTGATCTTTTTTAAAGTGCCCCCCAATTGCTGAGAAAGCTAGAAATTGTCAAGTGAGCGGACACTCCTGTTCCTATCTAATCGGGTACTATCCTTAGGTAAAAAGTGTAATCCCATTATTGCTAAAGTCCACTATATTTATCTAGTGCTGGTGCAAAATGTTATTCAATTCTCATTGCAGAATTTCACAAATGCAGGAGGTTTCAAGACCTATCAAGGTAAATGTCAGAGTCTGTCAGCAGTGGCTTTCCATAGAGTTTCTGACTGGTAATGGGTCTCCAGAAGTTCTCTTCTCTTTTTCCATCTCTGTCTCCCCTAGCCTTGTCTGCAGATCTACTGGTTACCTCAGAAATGCTTTCCACTTTCTTGCTCCTAGGACATCTCAGTAACTCAGAACTGAAGGCTTGTTCTTCTATACAGGAAAATTCTTTGACTGAACAGGTCTTGGGAGTTAAACTTTAAAGTAAGTTCCTACATTATTTGTAGAGATGGCATAGCATAGGGCTTTCTTTCCACTGGGGAATGACCCACATTCATTCTTCATATAGACATGCACCAAGGTCTAAGCTCACAGTCCACCAAAGGAACTCAGTTTCACTGCCTATAAGTTCAATGAAGTATGCCAGCTACTAACAGCAAAGCTAAGGATAGAAGCTTTGTAAAGCTAACTCCATTTCTGCCAGGTTTATAGAATGTGACTTACAATATATAAGTACATAAACCAAGTTTTCTTTGACAGACTACAATCCAGGTCCGGACTCCTGATATAAGGAATATATTGCTTCAAAGTCCTTTGAAATTTTGAATGGGATTTCTAGAAAACACCTGCTAGATAAATAAATAAAGAGGAGGGGGGGGACCAGAGATAGAGCACATAGCCATAATTAGAATTCAAGGCATTCCATTGGTATTAAAATAAATGCTTCTCTCTTCTAGACAGATAACTGGAAGGACTTTAATGTGAATTAACATATTTTTCGAAGTATAAGACGCACCGGAGTATAAGACGCACCTTAGTTTTGGGGGAGGAAAATAGGGGGGGAAATCTGCCTACCAGGCATTCATCTGGCTAGCATCCTTAGTCTGGTCAGCTTCAGCACATTATTTTATCCCCTGGTTAGGACTTTAAAAAACCTTCTTCGGAGAGAGTAACAATGAAAGAGCCTACAAGCCAGTAAGAACTGGGAAGATCGTTAGCACCTAGTTAGGGCTAGAAAAAAAACTTATTCAGAGCAAGTAGAGCAATGAAAAAAACCCTGCAAGGACTTAGGGCTGGAAAAACATTCTTCGGAGAGAGTAACAATGAAAGAGCCTGCAAGGTAAGAGCTGGGAAGATTGTTAGCACCTAGTTAGGGCTGGAAAAAAAGCTCCGAAAAAGCTACATTCAGAGTATAAGACGCACCCAAATTTTCAGCCACTTTTAGGGTGGAAAAAGGTGCGTCTTATACTCCAAAAAATACGGTAGTATTTTTCAGAAAAGAAACAAGAGCTATAGCAGATAACAATAAAACCACATCAACCTATGATCCTGGAAATTGTGTCCAAGGAGAGTTCCCCCTGCATAAAGAGAGTGCACCTTTTTAATGCATCAGTACTATAGGGAATACACTAGAACACAAAGATCTTGCCTCTGAATTTTTGACACATTCACTAGCCTGCAAGATCCCTAGTTTTTTGACAAGATAATATACTGTAGTGGATATGAGCCGCGGTGGCGCAGTGGTTAGAGTGCAGTACTGCAGGCTACTTCTGCTGATCACCTGCTGCCAGCAGTTTGGCAGCTTGAAACTCACCAGGCTCAAGGTTGACTCAGCTTTCCATTCTTCCAAGGTCGGTAAAATGAGGACCCAGATTGTTGGGGGCAATATGCTGACTCTGTAAGCCACTTAGAGAGGGCTGGAAAGCACTATGAAGCGGTATATAAGTCTAAGTACTATTGCTATTGCTATATGGCGCTGGATTGGGACCAGGGAGACTGAAGTTCACCTTCAGCCATGGAAGTGATTTGGATAACTCACTTTGTTTCCATAGTCTACGAGGCAAGTGTTGTGGGAACAATAGAATCCATATAATTTAAATCAAGCTTTGCTGGCTCAGGAACTCTGGGAGTTGAAGTCCACAACTCTTAAAATTGCCAAGGTTGGAGACCCCTGCCCTAGAATACATAGCTCATGTTCAGAATGCATTTCCACCACTTTTCCATACAGTTTCAGGGGTTTGTCCATTAAACTGAATGCAGAATCTTCAGGATAAAACTTTTTTCAGCTTGCAGGATATAGAAATACACACTATTTTTAGAGCTACTGAAGTATTTTTGTTTCTTAAAATATTATATATTCTGTCTTAGAATAATTTCTGAATATCTTTACCAGATTGCTCAGTAGCTTTGGAAATGACCTCTGGTATGCTTAGATTAAGGTGACCAGATTTTAATATTTGTAAAGCGGGACACCATTGATGGGGGGGGGGTTTCTAGAGGAGCAAGATGGGAGGGGTCCATCTCTCTTATCCTGCAGCTTTGTGCACCCCCCCCCCATCATCGCGGTCTTGCCTGTTCGTCGCCGCAGAGCCAAAGAAGCTGGTGACGTTCGTGGTGCGGGGCTTCCCCCGCCTGCTTTCCCCGGCCGCTGGGACACCGCCATTTGCGTTCTTTTGCCCTCTGCACATGCGCAAAGCATTCTGCTTGCGCAGAGGGCAAAAGAACGCAAATGGCGGCGTCCCGGCGGGCGGGGAAAGCGGGAGGGGGAAGCCCCGCGCCGCTAACACCACCAGCTTCTTCGGCTCTGCAGCAACGAACAGGCAAGACCGCACCGGTAGGAACCCACCCCTGGGCCGCTGCCCCTCTCACTGCCCTCCCTCCCCACCTGGCAGGAGGAGGCAGGCGAGGCAGGAGGCAAAGGGGTGTGCAGGGCAAATTCAAATTCAAAAAGCGGGACTTTTTTGAAACGCCACGGGACACGGGACAAATTATTAAAAAGCGGGACTGTCCCACCAAAAGCGGGACGTCTGGTCACCTTAGCTTAGATGTACTCCCAATGACTACATCTCCAATAATTAAGATAGTATTCTTTTGAAGTGAAGTTTTGTTGCCACTTGGTGGCTATAGCTGGTTACAACAATTCCACTGCTGATCCTAATAGGCAGAACAAGTTCCAAAAATTCCTAAAAATTAATTCAGTATTATTTTGGTTAAAAAATTGGATGGTTCATAATTTTGAATTTAAAAATTTAAGTTCCCTATTACAACTCAGGATTGAGACATCTCCCAGACTGTTAACTGCAGTGAAGTTCAACTCAGTTGAATGTGCTGTTATTCCAAAAAAAATAGATTTTCTCTCTCACTGACTGACAAGTTCTTTGACTTTCAATACCTACTGAATACGGGGAAAAAACACCCCAGGGATAAAGAGGAGTCAACAGAAAGCTCATCACTGCAATAGAACAAAACCTCTCTGCCTGCTTCTTTCTGCTTTCCCCCATCATTCCAAGTGATACTCACTTAAATCCTCAGAATGTTTCTCAAAATCCTCAGCTCAAAATCTCCTACATTTTAAAATTCAAAATCTTGATTTAAAAATCAAGCAGTTTTGTACAGGTTATTAATTACTACCCTGTTTCCCCCAAAATAAGACATCCCCGATAATAAGCCCAATTGGGCTTTTCAGTGCATGGCAATAAGGCTAAGCGTTTATTTCAGGGTTCAAAAAAATATAAGACAGGGTCTTATTTTCAGGGAAACATGGTATATATTTTAGGCCCCCTATCTCCTCAAATAGTAAATGTCCAAATCAGTATCATTTTCTGTTTTTTGGACCAAATATTCACTATATCAATGTCATCCTCTGATCTCTATTTTTCCCAAAATCTTGCAACAATTTGAAGGTCTGAATTTCCCAAAACTGCCAGCAATCCACCAGTAAGAAGCTTCCATTCTGAAAATGTACAATAAATTTTAAATAATGATTGTTTCCCTGATTTCAAAGGTATGCAAAACGTAATGAGCCATATATCATAGTACTTAGGTGTGGAATATTTGCATCAGAAGTTGTATGTAATCAGCCAACATCTCCAGGGACTTTCACTTTGAGGACAATTATTATTATTATTATTATTATTATTATTATTATTATTATTATTATTATTATTATTATTATTATTATTATTATTATTATTATTATTATTATTATTATTTACATTTTGGAATGGTTGAGGAAATTTAAGGAGCAATCTGGGGACTTGATTGCATAAACTCCTTAAAATTCCTAGGAACTCACCTTGTCCTGCCAAAACATACTACAGCCCTGCTTCCTTCTAAAGCGCGTCTTTTGATATGCTGCACAGTGCTGGTACAGCCCTCTAGCTGTCAGAAATAAGACATGCCACAGAGAAGATTAATGTTTACTCCAATCCCCCAATGATGGAACTGTGTCACTAACATCTATCAATAAGAGACCCCTCATTGTTTTTCCTCCGCTATGAATTATTCCTTCCCTCATATACATGCCAGCATGGTACCATACTATGTTTGACAGTTTCTCCACTATCATTGAGGATTTGTGTAGCAATTGGACTGTCAATCTGTCAGCTGCCTGCTCTGGGGTTAAGTCATTGGAATACCCACATCCACATAATTCTACTTACCCCCACAGAGCCTGACCTTTGCAAAAAGTAGGCAACATTTTCTTCCCATTGTATTTTATGTTACATGCAGAAGCAAATATTTCCATAAGCCACATCTAAAGTTGATAATCTCCTGCCCACAAAGAAGTTTACCTAAATCTGAGAGCATCCTGTACATGATAATTGTATAAATTGAAAATATATTAACTACATACATTATGACCTTAACATAGTAGGCAGTAAGATCTGGGAAAAGCCAAAGCTGGAATATTAATGTATTTACATCTATATTTATTTTTAGAATGCACTGTTCTTTCTGAAGATGAATACTTCTATTTTGACACACCAAGCTGTGAGGGACCCTTCTCTCTCCCTCCAAGCCAAATATCTCCTTTCACAAGACCTTTTCAGCTTTAGTACAGCCCTTCTCAGGGGCTGCAAATAAATAAGCCTCATTAGGTCCCCTTGTCCCCCAGCCTGCCTGTTTTGTCTTGCTGGCTCCCACATGAATAATGCAACAAAGGAGGGTCCTGCCCAGCTTATGGTGGGTGAGAAGCCAGTTTGTCACTTCCCTTGGAAGCCTTGTTTCCCCAGCACATATGCTTAGACTGACTGACTGCTCTTGAATTATTTACCAGAGATCAAATTAACATGCAAAGAAGTATTTCTGCATAGCATAAATATTCATGAAGTTTCAGGATGTGTTCTTTTTTTCCCCAAGCCTACTCATTAAACCTGGGTAAGATGCAATGAAATGGGGATGGGAAGATGTACATGCATGCATGTGTGCACATATGTGTAAAATGCTGGTCATTGGATCTCTGAATATCTCTTGGCATGAAAGAATTGAGGGAGACAGATGGACAAACTGAGACAGTGATAAAGCAGGGGATAGTGCAATAAACACTCAAGGAAAAGTTGTTTTTAATCAAAGAATAAATCCCCCCTCCAATCCTTATCTTTTGCTTGGCCCTTCAGATCCTCTCTGTAAATTAGACTCCATGCATATCACTTCTTAGAGGAACATTTAGTTAGAACAATTTATCTGATACCGTGTTTCCCTGAAAATAAGACAGGGTCTAATTTTCTTTTGACCCCTGAAATATGGCCTTGGTCTTATTATCGGGGGAGGGGCAGGGGATGAGGTGGGCCGGGCCACGAGACGCGCATCTTACCGGAGTCTGGCAGCTCCGTCACATCTCTTGGCTGGTCTGTGCAGGGAAACATCTTGCACAGTAAAGAAAAACTTCTCGTGAGTGCGAGAAGTTGTTGATTGCTCGCACTCGTGAGAAGTTTTTCTTTACTGTGCAAGATGTTTCCCTGCACAGACCAGCCAAGAGATGTGATGAGCTGCCAGACTCCGGTAAGATGCGCGTCTTGCAGCCCGCCCCGCTCCATCCACCTGTCTCGCTTCTCCGCCGTATCTTACCTGACCTCCAACTCCTGCCACGCCCGGCAAGGGGAAGGAGAAGAGATGGCAAGGGGAACCCTGTCTCGCTCCATGCGTCTCACTTCTCAGCTGCCCCACCCCTCCCCACCTGCCACTCCCCCTCGCCGGCCAAGATTGGCAGGCCAGATTCGGGGAGCTGAACGCGCTGCCGCCGCCTGGGAAGAGAAGAATGTGAGAAATGGGCTCTCTCGCAGTGGCTCCTCTCTCTCTTCTTCTTCCAAGTGGCAGCGGTGCATCCGGCTGACTGAATCTGGCCTGCTGATTTCGGGCGGCAGCGGCTCTGACCTGATCCTCGCCGGCAATGCTGTGGGCAAGAACCAGCCATGCCGATCCCGCTTCATGGCTGCACAGACAGCCCACACCGACCACTGCTCAGAGCTCCAACGCCAGTCCCCCTCCCCCCAGTCCCAGGTCGACAGGGCTAGGGCTGGCAAGAGTTTTTTTGCAGCTGCTCTTTTTGCGGCTGCCACTAAGAGAAGGGGTGCACTAGCTAGGGTTTGCAAGAGTGGCCTCCATGAGGCCGTTCCGCGTGGATGTCAGGTGTGTGTGGGGCACATGGGGCATATTCCCCCTCCCTTCCCCCCTCTCTGGCCTCGCCTCCTCACGTCATGTTGTTTGTACGGCAGCTGCGCATGCATCTAAGTATTTTGGGGGGGGGCTTATTTGGGGGGGGCTTATTTCAGCACATGCTCTGAAAAGCCTGATTGGGCTTAATATGGGGACATGTCGTATTTTTTGGGAAATACGGTAGTTAGAAAAATCAGTGGAACAACTTGCCTCCAGAGTTTGTGAGTGCTACAACACTGGAGGTTTTAAAAAAGAGATTGGACAACCAATTGTCAAAACTGTTATAGGGTTTCTGCTTGAGCAGGGGGTTGGACTAGAAGACCTCCAAGGTCCAACTGTTATTTTTTTAGGTGGGAAAGATCTGTGCCACACATTAGCTTCATATTAAACTGATTTATTGCTCATAACTATGCACAGGATCTAGTCAACTAACAATCAGCACTAATTTGGCTCTAAATAAGGGTTAAGGAAACTCAAGAGTAGTTGGATTTAGTCCGCTTGTGACAAGTAGAGAGTAGGCTGATTCCTCTGTTGACTCTGCCCCCCAGGCTCTGCCACTCCTTTTCCTACATCATTCTGGGGCAGAATTTTAAAAACAAGCCAAATGGAAGTTGATGAGACAGAGCATCTTTGCAGGATAATGGGTGTTCTGGTTCATATGCACCACCCAGGATTTAAAGGGAGCTATTGACACAACAGCAATCTCATAAAAAGAGCACCTAAAAAAGCAAATTGCTCTCATGACTATATTGAAGTGAAATTGACCACCTACTTTTTAAACTATATCTTTATATAATTAAAAAAAGCATCTAAAACAAGGGTTTCAAACTCACGGCACATTGTCATCACATGACGTATCACGACTTTTTCCTCCTCTAAACTGCGGGTGGGTGAGGCCAGCGCATGATGCATCTGGCTCATGGGCCGCGAGTTTGACACCCCTGATCTAAAACTTCACATTACTTTTCGAAAGTCCTAGCTGATATTAATGGGCTTCTCTTCAATTATTCTACAGTATTAGTTTACTTGCTATAATGTTATAAAATCTTCATGAAGAGTTTAACTTCCCACAGGATAAAGTAGAAAGCCATAAAGCAATTTACATTTAAAATTGAGATTTCAGTAATATATTCATAAAGCATACAAATACAGCTTGATCCAGTTTATTAAGCATACTGTCTACTCTTTTTGAATTTCATTACCTTTTTGTACCTTTGCAGTATTTATAACTTTCTGATGCATACTCACAGGGAAGTGCAACATTTTATGTTCTTGTGAAATGATCACAAGAAGACCTGCATGGAACAACACTCTGGTTTAGGTAAAGACGTTTCACTAAAAAAAATACAGCTTGGGGGAATGGTAAATCCATTCGTGGCATTCTCTCCCCTGTGAGATGCAATGTAAGAGGAAAATGACAAGGACAAAAGTAGTCAACCCAGTCTCTTATAATGGCTTTATAGAAACTCTTTAACCTTTGTGATAATCCTATTTACTTTCTTTTAAACCCATAGTTTCTGACTGTGCAATTGTACACTTTAACATTTTAAATACATTGTTAAGTGGCTCTGAGGGTTTTTATATTGCATGAAGAAAATATTAACCAATTCTATTTTTGTTTGTTTGTTAATTTTGAACAAAATATTTCTATAGCTTTTCACAATTGTTCAAAGGACTTCACATGGATAATCTAAATACAGATCTAAGTGGAATGGTTGCCTCCAGAGATTGTGGGTGTCCCATCGCTGGAGGTTTTCAAGAAGAGATTAGATAGTGGAGACCTTCCAGGTCCCTTCCAACTCTGTTATTCTATGGTTATTCTGTAAGACTGGAATTTGGGTGTAGGTAAACAACCCAAAGTGTACTTCAACAGTTAAGAAATTGCTTGGCCTTCAAGTAATATCACACAAGTCTTATCTTTCCTAAATATCTGTTGCAGTGAGGAAAATTTTCAAATATCACTTATTATTTTTCCTGACCTGATGCCTGCTTAAAAGTGTTGGTACTTTAATTCCTTGAATTTGGCATCTGGGTAATCTGGGAGTTGTAGACCCAGATTTTTAGCAGAGCACAAAGTTAGAGAAACATGCCTTATTTAGCTTCTCAACCTTAGTAACTTTTCAGATGTTGGACTTCAATTCCCAGAATTCCCTGGCTAGCTGCCAAGTTATCAAGGTTGAGAAGGTTGAGAAACAATGTCTTACTGGTTTCCAATGTCACTTGCTCTAGTTGGTCCTTAACTTTGATAAATAATTTTTTTTAGTTTTTGCTAAAAGATCTAGCCAATACTCTTGGAAAATAGAAGGACATAATTTGGAACAGGTCAGGACATTTAGATACCTTGGGGTGGTCTTCCACTCACAAGGGACATGGAAGGCACATCTGGAGCATACATTGCAAGCAGTCAATAGGTCCTCAAATGCAATTAAACATTTCTTTTACACAGGTCGAGGTGAATTAGTACTTGCTGCCTTAAAACTTTTCAAGGCCAAAACATTGGCACAAATTCTATATGGGGCACAAACAGGAATCCTGGCAAAGAAAGACTCACTAGAAACCATACAAACCAAATTCCTGCGAGCCATCTTAGCTGCACCCAAAGGAACTTCAAATGCCCAGTTAAGAATTGAGACAGGCATGCCTCAAATTCAGGTAAGAGCCTGGAAGATGATGATCATTCATTGGCTAAAAATGCATTTCTTTCCACTATTATCTACATTTCCACATTTCTTTTCGTCCCCGCTAATGTTGACTGACAACTTCCCCTCCCCCTGGAAACAGGCAATAGACCACAAGCTGGGCTCTTATGGGCTCCTCCGGTATTCTTAATGTCCTTAGGCTTTGACCAAGCAAAGCAAGTAGTAATCAATAGAATGAAGGACATGGAGTTCCAAGTAGAACTAAATAGGTTGCCTCTCCACAATAGAGACAGACTCAAACAGAGTGTGTGGGAATCAGCAAGATATCTAAATGATCTGATCTTCCCAAAACAAAGAATAGCTTTCTTCAGAGCCAGATTTAACATTCTCCCCTCAGCACTCCTCCAAGGCAGGTATAAGAGAACACCAATAGCAGAACAGGTATGTATATGTGGTAAAGGAGAAGTTGAAGATATCTCACATGTTTTATTGTACTGTGAGTTGTACAGAGTTCATAGGTCAGTATATATTCTCTCCTTACTTATTGGTTTATTATAAGGCAGAAAGATATAGACTCAATACGATTGCTAAAGCAAAGGATTTTCTTGTCAACGTACTAAAGGAGGGGTCACTGAAACCACCAGAAGTTACAGGAAACGAGAATGTTGAAGGAGAGGGAAAGGAAGATTTGCATATTCCACAACAGAAAGGAATTCTGAATAGACAAGGACAAACAAATGATTCAGGACAGATTAGAGAAGTATTTGCTGAAAGTGAAAGTATTGTAAGTAAAGAAGAATTGAATTATTCATCTCAGTCCTCAATTCCTCGAAATGAAGCAACACTAAATCGACACATTTTTAGATCTCAACTTAAAGAAATATTCAGCTCCTCTCGCAGATTTGAAAGCGAGGGGAATTAAAAATTGATGTTTTAGTGCTAGTAGAATAAAGCAGGATAAAGCAAAATAAGTTAGATTAAAGTGTAAATGTATATAAGAGGATGTATAAGGTTAGAGGGGGAAAATGATGTTTCAGTGTTAGTAATAAAACAAGGAAAAAGCAAAATAAGCAAGAATAAAATGTAAATGCATATATGAGGATGTACAAGGTTAGAGGAATTAAATTATAGGAGGTTTAATTATAGAAGGTAAAGTGATGTAATTGAGATTAAACTGGTTTTAAATAGTATGATGGAATTAATAATACAATTTGGGGAATAGGGATAGAAGGTAATGTAATATAATAGATTAAATTGGTAGAGAATAGAATTATACTATATGGTGGAAATAAGTATAGAGTGTAATTTAACATAATTAAATGATTGTAAAGCTGTTATGTATTTTTTAGATATGGGTTAATTTGTTTCTGAACTTAATAATTGTGGTTAGGTTGTTGGTAGTATAAGATTGGAAGTGGAAATTTTATAATATTGTAAAAGCTATTTAAATGATATATTTGATAATGGAGAAGAAGGATGGATTATATTTGAATTAAGTATTAGATTAAAAAGACTGTGAGGGATACATTTCAATTTAAAAAATTTTAGTTTAATTAATAATATAAGGAGTTAAGATTTTATGATATTTGGAAGTTAACAATTTGTTAGGAAATAGTAGTTTATATTTGTGTAGATTACTTATATCCTGTGTATGTTCCGGGAAGTCCAGGGAGGGGGGTGGGGGAGAAGGGGGGTAGGGAGGGGGGGAGAAAATATTACAAAAATGTTTGTACTTTGTACTTATAAAACTTTTTCAATTATATTCTCCCCTTACTAGAGAGATTGCCAGGGAGGGCAGACAACCTTTATGTAGGCTTTCTTCTCCAGGACTCAAACCCAGCTACCACGTGTGCAGTGGCAAACTTCTGTGTCGCTGCAATATCCACAAGAAAAAAATTGGTTACAGAATTATAGCTGCCAACTCGGGCCAAATTTTGGAGGTATCTCTAACAATTTTTGGAAAAATGTATTTATTCACATTCTTATCAGCTCTCCACTCACGTAAACTAGGGAGTGAACCTAACGGTATGAGAACAGGTATTTCCTTAACAGGGACGTAATTATAGACTATTAATGTCAGTACTATTTTTTAATATATTGTAAACAGTGATGTCTATTGCTGGTCTATGACCATAATAAAGTTATATTCTATGTCACTTGCTCTGCATTAGGCTTTTTGTGGGCCAATGGGGATGGCAGGAAAAGCATTCATCAAGGTAGCAGAAAAACTCTTTTGTTCGCCAGAATGAAACACTGGGCTTCACCCAATCACTCTTAATCAAGGTGTAGGAAGTAACAGTGAGCTGAGAACAAAATTCAGGGATAAAATGCACTGATGATAGGGATAATGCCAGACTCCAGAAGTAAGGTAAAATACAGCATTAAACAAATAAACAAACAAACAAAAACAAGAGGCGAATAATTTTAAGATAAGAAGTCTATCTCTATAGTGGGGTAGACTTACATACGTAGATACCAAGGTTAGCAGGAACAACTATAAACAAGAAATAAAAGTGGACGTTCAGCTTGAGAACCCCCTTTTTGTGCAAGGAGAAACCAGAAAGATCAATTTAAGGAGATATGCAGCTTGCTGAAAAATGAATTGCATAAGCACAATATTTTCTTTCTTTTGGGCATGCCTGGAGGTCACAACATTACAGGGCAAAAAACATCCCCATCTCCAGAGATGGTTCTTAAGGCCTGTGGATACCCAAATCGGGCCTTTACTAAATCAGTGTGTGGGACAGGGGTGTCAAACTTGCAGCATCATGTTTTTCCCCTTTACTAAACCAGGGCTGGGCGTGGCCAGTGCATGATGCATCCGGCCCATATCTATCTATCTATCTATCTATCTATCTATCTATCTATCTATCTATCTATCTATCTATCTATCTATCTATCTATCTATCTATCTATCTATCTATCTATCTATCTATCTATCTATCTATCTATCTATCATCAGAGGTGGGTTCCTCCCGGTTCGGACCAGTTCACCCGAACCGATAGCAAACCGCTGGTGATGTCACGGAGTTGGTTTGGTCAGTGCTGGTCTGTGGATGCCGCTGGTTTTTTTGGTTTTTTTAAAATTTTCTGCATGCACAGAAGCCAAGTTTCTGGCACTGCGCATGCGCCACCATCTTGTTTTTGGTGGGGTTTTTTTTGAATTTTTTGGGACTTTTTGGCACATGTGCATGCGTGTGAAGTATGCGGGCGCGTGCCCATGCAGCGCGGGACGAAGCGAACCGGCGGCAAGGTAAGTTAGAACCCACCCCTGCAATTTGTCTCCCAGCAAACAGTACAGATGATATACACTGTTTGTTGTGTATTTCTGTGCATGTGTGCCTGACCCATAGAAATAGCAAAGAATTGGAGAAATGTACATTATGGCAGTATATTAATGCCAGAAAGTTTTCCTAAATGTAGTCACACTAACTCCTCCCACTTATTTAAATAGATCTACTCCAAACATGACTAAGTCAGGGTTTAACTCAGCTGCATTATCTTAATACTAAACAGGACTGTTACATTTCAGATTATACTGTTGATGCTGTTGATGCTGTTAAAATTGATGTGGCTTTCTTGAAGTATACATTATTGTCTGCTATTTAAAAGAAGATACAATAGCACTGGGCCTCTTCAGATCAAGCATTTATTTTAAAAAGCTCTTTCATTTTGTTAAGTTGTCTAAAACAATAATAAAACAGTCCAATATAATATAAAATAAGTCCAATAATTTGAACATTCTATAGACATTTATAGTTATTGATTTACCTCCTTGCATCCAGTTTCAGCAACTGATTAGCACAAGAAAATAAAATTCTGCCTCTGTCTCTGCCTCCCAGCAATTTGCCTCCTTGCAGTTTTAGTTTCACTTTCATTTTAGCATGTGGGCCTGCCTGCAGCCTCAATCAGCTGCTGGTCGGGAGGCCAATAATCAGTTGCTTGTGCTAATCAGGCTCTGTGCTGTTTGCTGCAAGGAGGTAAATTGCTGGGAGGCAGAGGCCAAAGGGTGGGGGTGAGTGGGTGGGGCTACATTTGGTGTATAAGATGCACCCAAGTTTTCACCCTCTTTTTGCGGGTAAAAAGGTGCATCTTATATATATATATATATATATATATATATATATATATATATATATATATATATATATATATATATATATATATATATATATATATATATATATATATATATATATATATATATATATATATATATATACATATATATATATACATATACATATATATATATATATATATATATATATATATATATATATATATATATATATATATATATATATATATATATATATATATATATATATATATATATATATATATATATATATATATATATATATATACACACATACACACCATATTTTTCGGAGTATAAGGCGCACCTTTTTGCCCCCCAAAAGAGGGTGGAAATGTCGGTGCATCTTATACACCAAATACAGCAATTTTTAACCTCTCGAAGCCCCACACCCGCATCCAATTTTTGCAAAAAAACGGGCTGTTTTTTTGCAAAAATTGGAGGGTTTGCCTTCCCCCACCCCCTAGGAATGCTCCGCAGGCTTCCCAGATCCTTTGCATGCCCTGTTTTTGCAAAAAAATGAGTGAAAAATGGGCCATTTTTTGCAAAAATTAGGGCATTTTTGCCTTCCCCCACCCCCTAGGAGTGCTCTGCAGGCTTCCCAGATCCTCTGCATGCCCTGTTTTTGCAAAAAAATGAGTGAAAAACGGGCCATTTTTTGCAAAAAATGGGGCATTTTTGCCTTCCCCCACCCCCTAGGAGTGCTCTGCAGGCTTCCCAGATCCTCTGCATGCCCTGTTTTTGCAAAAAAATGAGTGAAAAACGGGCCATTTTTTGCAAAAATTGGGGCATTTTTGCCTTCCCCCACCCCCTAGGAGTGCTCTGCAGGCTTCCCAGATCCTCTGCATGCCCTGTTTTTGCAAAAAAATGAGTGAAAAACGGGCCATTTTTTGCAAAAATTGGGGCATTTTTGCCTTCCCCCACCCCCTAGGAGTGCTCTGCAGGCTTCCCAGATCCTCTGCATGCCCTGTTTTTGCGAAAAAATGAGTGAAAAACGGGCCATTTTTTGCAAAAATTGGGGTGTTTTTGCCTTCCCCCACCCCCTAGGAGTCCACTGCAGGCTTCCCAGATCCTCTGCATGCCCTGTTTTTGCAAAAAAATGAGTGAAAAACATGCCATTTTTTGCAAAAATTGGGGCGTTTTTGCCTTCCCCCACCCCATAGGAGTCCACTGCAGGCTTCCCAGATCCTCTGCATGCCCCGTTTTTGCAAAAAAATGAGTGAAAAACAGGCCATTTTTTGCAAAAATTGGGGCGTTTTTGCCTTCCCCCACCCCCTAGGAGTCCACTGCAGGCTTCCCAGATCCTCTGCATTGCCCTGTTTTTGCAAAAAAAAATGAGTGAAAAACGGGCCATTTTTTGCAAAAATTGGGGCGTTTTTGCCTTCTAATTACCCCATCTAGCATGACTGGAGGAGGAATTCTGGGAGTTGAAGTCCACTAGTCTTAAAGCTGTCAAGTTTGAAGTTTGTAAAAAGTATACATGGTTATAAAAAGTGTACATGGTTGTAAAAAGTATTCTGCTATACTGGTATTTTATTAAATAATATATTACTGCACCATTTGGTTCAGAATACTTTTTTCCTTGTTTTCCTCCTCTAAAATCTAGGTGCGTCTTATACTCCAGTGCGTGTTATACTCCGAAAAATACGGTACACACACACACACACACACACACACACACACACACACACACACACACACACACACAATCGATTGATCAATCGATCGATCGATAGATAGATAGATTCATTTATCAGCAAAAAATGTTACACACACACACACACACACACACACATACATATACATATACATATACATATACATATACATATACATATACATATACATATACATATACATATACATATACATATACATACGAGGGTGAGTCAATGCCATTTTCCTTAGGATAGTTATAATTACCAACACAGGAACATGTAGTATACATCAAAATGAAGCTGGTCCGCTGTGGATCACATCCCTACTTCTCAACATAGTCACCATTTCTGGAATAATGTTTGCCTCATATCACCAGATTTAGCGCCTTCAGACTATCATCTCTTCGGCCCTATGAAAGAGGGTTTGAGAGGCAAACATTATTCCAGTGATGAGGAAGTGAAAACTGCAGTGAAGAAGTGGCTCAAAGAACAGTCAACAGAATTTTACGAGGCAGGGATACATGCTCTCATTTGAAGGTGGAACATTGCTATTGAGAGAAACGGTGACTATGTTGAGAAGTAGGGATGTGATCCACAGAGGACCAGCTTCATTTCGATGTATGCTATATGTTCCTGTGTTGATAATTATACCTGTCCTAAAGAAAATGCCATTACTTTTTAACTCACCCTTATACACACACACACACACACACACACACACACACACACACACACACACACACACCCTTTCCCAAGTTATCCTTGTATATGTATGAAACATACCTTTCATATATAGTGTTGAATTGCAAAGAGGCAATTTTATATTCCTCCTTGGCCATGGAATTTAGTTGATACTTTAGGTCCTTGTACTGGTTTAAATAATATATTACCAGACAGTCTAGCCAATCAGCAGTCAGTATTTTCCCTCCAGAATGGAGGACCTGACTGAAGCCTATGTGTTTCAGTCTGAGAATGTAACACCCCTCCCCTCTTAGTTGGGCTAACCCAACGTATGACGTAGTCACGCAGACAGGCAGGGCATTTAGTTGGTCTTTCAGACCTGCGCAGCTCAGTCGGAGCTGGGTGAGCAGTCAGGTCAGATGAACTTCTGTTGCTCCCAGCCTCGATCAATGGAAGCTTCTGGATTTCAGCCCTGGGCATGGCTGGAGCTTCAAGGACCGATTCGCTTGGAGCTCGTCCCCCGGCATGAGCATCACTATGTAAGTCTTCTGGACTTGGTTTTCTTGAGTTCTCTCTGTTAGGAGCGAGTGATTGTTGGTTAGGCATTGGCTCAGAAGTTAGTTCTGGTAGCCTAAGAGTGGAGCGGCTGAGTTGGCCTCAGAGTTGGTCAACATGCCGCCTCTAGCTTCTACCGTCCTCGAGCTCTACTCGGTAAGAGCGAGGGCCGGTGATCTTTGTGACCGTGGCAGGAACCCAGAGAGGACCCCCAGCATAGTTGTGGGTGTATACTTGATCTCTTATGCTAAAATGTCAGAGCTGACTATGGGAGTCTACTGGGGCCTTGGCAGAGTAGTTAGGGTGTAGCCGATCTAGGTGGGATCGTAGTCGGTGACCTATTAGAAGTTAGGAAGGACTTCTACTAGTGGTGGCATTAGGAGTGATATACTGCACTAATAAAAATTTATCGATTCGGGTTTGCCAATCACCTGGGCCCATGCGTGAAAGGGCTTCTTTTGCTGATCTCACCATTCTCTCCGCTTGACCATTGCTGGAGGGATGGAATGGTGAGCAAAAGGCATGTCTGATCCCCTGTTCTGCTAAATAGGTTTCAAATTGTAAGGCTGTGAATTGGGGCCCATTGTCTGAAACTGGGACATGGGGCAGGTCGTGCGTGGAGAAAAGTTTCCCTAGCACCTTAATGACTGCCTCTGCCGTGGTGGTGGTCATGAGGGCTATCTCTAACCACTTCGAGTATGCGTCCACGACTACGAGGAAAGTTTGCCCGTGAGTAGGGCAAGCAAAGTCAATGTGCACCCTGGACCAGGGTGCCTTCGGCTGTTCCCATTCATGTGCGGGCGCCTCTGGGGGAGCTGGTCTGGATTCCTGGCATAGAGAGCAGGTGGCCACCCATTCAGTAATGTTCCGGTCCATGTTAGGCCACCAGACATAGCTTCTAGCCAAGGCTTTCAGCCGGACAATCCCCAGATGGCCTACATACAATGGTTCCAATACTGCAACACGCAGTTTCTGTGGAACAACCACTCGGTCCCCCCAGAGAAGGCAACCCTGCAATACTGACAGTTCATTTTGTTTGGTCATAAACATTTTAAATTCAACCCCAACAGACCCCTTTGGCCACTCGAAGACTTGGGCGATTATTTTGTCCTTGGTAGAGTGGCGTGCAACCTCAAGTGAGGTTATCGGGCCAGAGGCCAAGCAGTCAATTAGAAGCACAGGTGTCTCGGGTGTGGGGTCTTCCAGTAGCTCTGGCAAGGGACAGCAGCTGAGGGCGTCAGCATGCCCCAAAGTCTGTCTGGGCCAGTGGATTAGCCGGTAGCTATAGGCGGCCAGGAAAATGGCTCACCTAGTCATCCTGGGTGATAGTGAGGCAGGCATGGGGCGGTCGCCTGCGATGAGTCCCAAAAGCAGCTTGTGGTCAGAGATCAAGTCAAATTGTCACCCATACAAATAGTCATGAAAGCGCTTGATTCCGGCCACCACAGCCAGCGCTTCTCTGTCTAGCTGACTGTAATTGCACTCTGTGATGGACAGAATCCTAGAATAGAAGGCAATGGGTGCCTCGGTGCTGTTGGGTAGGCAATGGCTGAGGACAGCCCTACGCCAAAGGGTGAAGCATCACAGGTCAACATAAGTGGCAAGGTCTGATTATACTGGATCAGGAGGCTGTCCGCAGAAAGTAGGCGTTTGACAGCTGCGAAAGTGGCTGCCTCAGTCCTTCCCCAGGTCCATTTCGCCTTTTCCCCCAGCAGCTTGTGGAGCGGCTCAGCCACTATAGCCTTCTGTTTGAAGAAAATGCTATAGAAGTTAAGGAGCCTGAGGAACGCTTGTAGTTCAGTCTGGTTCTGAGCGGTAGGGGCATCCTGAATTGCCTTAATTTTTGAATTTGTGAGATGGATCCCAGAGCTGTCAATCATGTACCCTAGGAACTCTACCCTGTCCCCTCCAATTTGGCATTTCCCTATTTTAAGCCGCAGACCTTTGTCGCAAATTCGGGTCAGCACTGTCCTCAGTCTTTGAAATAATTGTTTTTTGTCTTTGGCCGAAATTAAAATATCATTGAAATATGGCACGACCCCCAGAATTCCTTTTAAAAAAAATCTTTATTAAGTTTTTTCATTAAAAACAACATATAAAAAAGACATACAAAACACAAACAAAAAACAAAAAACAAACAGAATAATAACAAATCTCTTTTACAGCTTTTCCATACTGTTTTCCTAAATATTTACACTTTACAATATTGCTATCTTTGTTTGACTATCACTATTACATTATAACATTCTATATTCAGTAGATTGAGTCACCTACTTTGTTTTCAACAACTATTTTGTTTACATATACAGTATCTAGTTATTTACATAGGAAATACATAGAAAGTAAAGAAGCAAGAGTCCACAGAGTTTCTTTGTTAGTAAGCCTATTTTATAACAGATTTTGATATTTGTTTTGTTTTAACCACTTATACCATTTATCCCATGCCTCATAGAAGTCCGAATCCTCTTTATCATGTATCTCCATTGTTAGTTTATACATCTCAGCACATTCTAAAAATTTTCTGACAACCACCGAGAGAATGGGGGTATAATCGGATTTCCAATTCTGTGCGTAGACAATCCTGGCCGTGATAGTTATATGATGTATTAAATATCTATCTTCTTTTTTAATTTCCCCCCTAAAGATTCCCAACAAGAACAACTCCGGGTTCAACTCGATCACCTGTTATACAATTTGTTCTAAACAGTTTTTTTAAAATAATCTTTATTAAATTTTAGACATTAAAAACCAACAAACAAAACCAACAACCAACAAACACAAACATACAAAAAACAGTAAATAAATAATCACTTTTACAGCATTGTTCAAATGTTATTACACATTTAAAGCTATCTAAACATTTAATTATTCTCTTACATATTTTTGGTGTCTATAATTTTTATCTTATTTCATTTATATTATTCATTTGATTTTCCAAGGTTGAGAAATGAAAACATGAACATTTATGGATTTATTTTGATTCATCATTCTTTTATAGCCAGATTTTTAAATTTGGATTTTGTTTTAACCAGTTATACATTTTGTTCCATATTTTGTAGAATTCAGTATCCTCTTTTTCGCGTATCTCCATCGTCAGCTTACACATCTAAGAACATTCTAGTATCTTTCTAATCACCATAGATGATGTGGGTACATTGTCAGTTTTCCAATTTTGGGCATATACTATCCTGGCCGCTGTGGTTATGTGTAATATTAAGTATCTTTCCTCTTTTGTATATTTCGTACAGAATATCCCCAATAAAAACATTTCCGGTTTTAAGTCAATTACTTTCTGTAAAATGTCCTCCAACCAAGTTCTAATTTTATTCCAAAATGTTCTAACTTTGGAACATGTCCATCACAAATGGTAATATGTTCTCACTCCTTTTTGCATTTCCAACATTTTGGCAATGTTGTTGGAAACATCTTCGCCAGTCGCGCCGGAGATAGGTGCCAACGATAAAACATTTTATAAATGTTTTCTTTGTATGATGTCGCCAATATAAGTTTATAGTTTGTTTCCCATATTTTGTCCCATTCTATCAGGGTAATTACATAGCCAAAGTTTTGAGCCCATGCAATCATGTTTCCTTTCACTACTTCCTCCTCCAGCTTAAATTGTAGTTGGATATTGTAAAGTTGCGAAATCATTTTCTCCTCCGGGCCAAATAGAATTTTATCTAGGGCATGTTGTTTTTGAAAACCGAATTGTGCTAAATCTTTTTTATATCTAGTTTGCACTTGTAAGTAGTGCCACCAGTCTAACTCTATTCCTGCTGTTCTAAGATCCTGTCTTGTTTTAAGATTATCTTGATCGTCTAAAATTTGTTTATATGTAACATTTTTTTTCTTCTAGTAAATTGGGATATATAATTTTTTTTAAGATTTTTTTTTATTTTTCTCCACATTGAAAAACATACATAACAACACATATACCTTCAATGCCAATCCATATAATTACATTATCTCTTATAGGAACATAGGATAACCTAAATTACATTTCAAATTTTCTATAACTCAGTCTGTCTAAATATTTATTTCAAATAGCTAATATTAATTATATTAAGTGACAGGCTGAAAAGACTTCTCTCAAATTTTAGCTTCTTATACTCACAATTCTAAATCTTTATTTCTATTTCCGTTATATTGTAATTTAATTTTTGGTATATGTTATTTTTTTTACTTAATGCTGCCTCCTTGTCTATTTTTGTCATCTGGGTTATACAATCATATTTCTCAATTCCTTTTATCTCATTAATATTTAGTTAATAATAAAAACTTTATCTATATTCTTTTTCAAACCATTCATAAAATTTCACCCAAACTTTATAGAACTCTGAATCCTCCTTATCCTTAATTTTCATTGTCAATCTATTCATTTCTGCACAATCCATTATCTTCTTAAGTACTTCTCTCTCAGTCGATATTCTATTCGATTTCCAATTTTGAGCATATGCTATTCTAGCAGCGGTTACTATATGTACAATTAAGTATATTTCTTCTTTATTAAATTTCTCTGGCAATATGCCCAGTAAGAATATCTCCAGTTTAAGTTCAATGTTTTGTTTCAAAATCTATCCAATCCGTGTTTGAATCTGTCCAATATTTTTTGGCTTCCGTACATGTCCACCACATAAGATAAAACATGCCAGGTATTTATTTACATTTCCAACACTTCATTGATTTATTCTTAAACATTTTTGCTATTCTCTCTGGGGACATATGCCATCTGTAAAACATCTTATACATATTTTCTTTAAATGCTGTTACCATTGTCATTTTATAATTCCTTTCCCATAGTTGCTGCCACATAGTTCTATTGTATGTCCTATGTGTCTCATCTATTTTATCATCGTTTCTTTCACTTGTTCAAATTCTAATTCTATAGAGAGTAAATAATTATAAAATTTCTTTATCGACTTTTCATCTGTTCCTAACAATATTTCATCTAACTCCATCATTTCCAAATTAATTCCTTCTGTTTTACCACCCTTTTCATATTTTGTTTGTAATTGTGTTCTCATATACCAGTCCATTTTTATATCCTGTTTCTCAAGCTCTGGTGCGGATTTCAATTTGCCTTCCTTTGTCAAGATATCGTTATATCTCGGTATATTGTCCCAGTTCACTCTGCTTGGGTGTGTCAATAACTCTATTGTAGATATCCAACAAGGTATTTTTAAATAATGTTTAGCTTTTATTTTTCTCAAACTAAAAGTAACGAGTTCCTTATACTATGTCTCTGGAAGTAGTTATGTATTTTATTTCCTCCATACCAAATAAATGTGTGCCATCCAATCTGTAAATCATGACCTTCTAGAATTAAGTCTCCTATTTCTCAATAGAATCCATTCCTTCATCCATATCATTACTGCTGCTTGATAATACAGTTCCCAATAGAGGAGGCCAAAGCCGCCCCTAATTCTTGCATCTTGTCACATCTTCAAACTTATCCTAGGTTTTTTACCTTGCCAAATAAATTTCGATATTATTTTATTCAGATCATTAAAAAATTTTTTATCAATTTTTATTGGTATTGTTGAGAATAAAAACAATAAGCATGGTAATATATTCATCTTAACTAGCTCAATCCTGCCCATTAGTGATAGCTGAAGATTTTTCTATTTTTCTAAGTCCTTTTCAATCTGTTTTTTGAGTCTTATATAATTATCTTCTTTTAGTGTTATACATCTCACTGACAGTTGGATCCCCAAATATCTTTCTAATTTCTTCATCCATGTTTATTTATCTTTTCCTATTTTGGGGCTTTTGCCGATTTTGTCATCCTCATTTCTCTTTGGTCTTTAACCTTTGCTATTTCAGCTTCCAATTCCTTCTCTTATAGCTCCAGTTCTTATTCAGTTAGTCCCCCTGCTGCTGCTTCTTGTAATTTTGTCTCTCTTTCTTTTATCTCTCTTATTCCTTCTTCTGTCTGTATAAAATTCTGTCTAAAAAATATTTGAGCCTTATTCACTGTGTCGAGTCTCAATCTTTGCTCTTGCCACACTAACATTATGCCTTCTGGAACTAACCATCTATAATTCACTCCTCTTTATATCAATTTCTTTGTCAAAAATGATATTCTCTTCTTAGATCTCTTACTCTTCTCGGAACCTGATTTAAGACTACAATCTCCCTCTCTTTATATTTGAAGGTTGTGTTTCTCAACTTTTGTAATAATTCTATTCTCCGAGTCTTTTTAGTAAATCTTACATGTACTTCTCTCGGTAGGTTATGTCTCATAGCATATCTAGTGTGTACCCGATATGCTTCATCGATGTCATTCAGTAGTTTTTCTTTATTTTCTTCCAAAGCATTGGCTAATATTTCTGCCATTGTTTCTGCTAAATTTTCTCCTCTTTCTTCCATTACATTTTGAAAACGTAAATAAAATTCAGATCTGTCCATCTCCAGAGTTATTATTGTTCTTTCTTGATTTTTATCAGCTACCATCAATTCATCAACTTTTCTTTCATTGGCTTCCACCTTCTTTTCCATTTTTTGTAAGCGTTGTTCATTTTTCTCCATAATTCCTTTTATTTTTTTTCATTTCTTCTGTCATTTATGTTTTCATTCATTCCATCAAATCTATTTTTGAAGTCTTCACGTAGAGTTAAGAACATATATTTTTACTTCTTTTTACTTTTTTTTACATTTTTACTTTTTACTTACACCGAGGTGGCGCAGTGGTTAAAGTGCAGCACTGCAGTTCAGCTGTTCAGCTGTTCAAATCTCACCAGCTCAAGGTTGACTCAGCCTTCCATCCTTCTGAGGTCAGTAAAATGAGGACCCAGATTGTTGGGGCAATATGCTGAACTCTGTAAACTGCTTAGAGAGGGTTGTAAAGCACTATGAAGCGGTATATAAGTCTAAGTGCTATTGCTATTCTGCTGCATCCATTTTCTCTCCCGAGCTATGGTGATATCAGTGTTGAAGTTGGTGGATGGTGTGGTATCTTCCTTATAGCCATTTTATAATCCTTCAGGTAATGGAGTCAAATTTGTAATCCAATCAGAGTAGTTGAAAAAATCCAGTGCCAATGGGTCAGTGCCAATAATTTAAAAAAGGCAAAGCGGGGAAGGGACAAGCAAAAAAAAGAGAGGAAAAAATCCAATAATTCGAAGTTAAATATCTTCCATGTAAAAATATCTTTAAAAAAAAAGAAAATACAATAAAGCTATAAAAAAGAATGATCAAAATTTCAAAAACATATAATTTGAAAAGGAGAAACAATCTCATCAAAAAAAAGAAGAAAAAAGGAGTCAAAAATAAAAGCAAAGACAAAAATTAAAGATTGAGATAAGAAAAAGGAAAAAAGAATTTAAAAAACAGATAAAAGAATCCAATAATCCAAATAATCCAGGTCTTGGAAGGGAAAAAAGTAGAAGAAAAGAGAAAAAAAGAGGAAAAAAGCTTCAGGCTTTCTTTGCCCTAATCCACCAGGCCTCAGAATGTCAGCAAAACAAAAAACAAAAAAACAATCCAATCCTTCGAGTAGAAAAATAAAAAAGAGATTTGTAGAGAACAAAGAGCACAATATAGGTAAAATAAAATGCCAGACTAAAAGCAGCAAAACACTCTCTATTGAATCTGCATGAGAAGTCTCTATGCAAATCTCTAACAAGCAGATATGCCTCAAGGTTAAAAGATTTATTTATTTATTTATTTATTTATTTATTTATTTATTTATTTATTTATTTATTTATTTATTTATTTATTTATTTATTTATTTATTTATTTATTTATAATTAAATTTATATACCGTCCTTCTCCAGGGGACTCAGGGCGGTGAACAGCCAAGTAAAAACACAATATAAACATTAAAATATGTATACATTTAAAAGAAATTTTAGATGTGGCCCTGATAAAAGATGAAAAAAAAACCAGAAGAAAAGGTAAACAATTCTTGCCGCTGCAACAAATGTTTCCCGCCTAAGATACTTTGTCAACTAGATTACACTGTGCTCAAAAAAGAAAAAAGAAAAAGGGTGTAATCATATTTTTAAATCCAATACTGTTCAGAATAAAAAGGCAAAGGAACAAAAGAAAAGAAAAGAAAAGAAGGTAAAAGCCATGATATAAGCTCTTTAAATTTTTTAAAGTCAGTCTGGTTATAACAGCTCAGAATAGTTCTTCTTTGTTAACAGGCACTGTCAAGTTAAAAAGTATCCATTAAGGAAAGAGTCTAACTCTGCCTTCCCCGCCGCCATTCCAGAAGCAGCTGCTTCCTTTTTTCACGATCCTCTTTCCTTGTCAAAAAATTTAAATAATGGGCAAAATACAGCTTCTTCCTCTTCTTTCCCCCACTTCAAAAAGCTAATACGGAAAAAAGAGATTCTCTCACCCAGATGGCTCCATTTAGCTTCTTCTATTCATGCCGCTTTGCTACCGGGACTAATGGTGACTTGTCACCTCCGAAACGGCTGCCGGTTGGGAAACCATAAATTGGCTGCCTGTGGGGTCTGCGACCACCCACACGGCACGCCAAAGGTGTTTCCCTTCTTCTCCAACCCTCCAGGTTGGTTCTGACACAAATTTGGGTCCCCTGGCAGCCGCGGTTCGGCGCAATTGCTCCTAGAAGCAGCAAGCTGAAGACTCCAGCCTGATGATGACGAATGAGACTTCGTCGAAACGTTGCAAAGACACTTCCAATTTCACGCGGGAGAAAACCTGAATACCCAAAGACCTACATACAAACACCCGCGAAAACCTCAGAAAACACACACACACACACACACACACACACACACACACACACACACACACACATATATATATATATGTGTGTAACATTTTTTGCTGATAAATGAAAATAAATACATATACAAATATATATACACACACACATACATACATACATACATACATACACACACACACTATACTATATATATATATATATATATATATATATATATATATATATATATATATATATATATATATATATATATATATATATATATATATATATATATATACATACACACACTATACTACACACACACACACACACACACACACACACACACACACACACACACACACACACACTGTATATATAGAGAGATAGCCCTGCCTTACCCCCTAGGGAGAGAAAGAGGCAATACACCATGGGGAAATCTTCATCTGTCAGCATGACTAAGGCAGAAACAATTAAGTCAATTACAGGAGAGAAAAAAGGGTGTGGACCGGTTACACGTGCAAAGTCTAAATTGACAGGCATTACATAAATTGATAGGCATTCTATAAAAGCAAGCATCTCTTCCATGGGGATTTTACACTCTGACGAAGTCAACAGGGGTTGACGAAAGCTTAGCAATTTTAATAGATGTATGTATGTATGTATGTATGTATGTATGTATGTATGCGTGTGTGTATGTATGTATATATATATACACATACATACATACATACATACACACAAATATATATACATACATACATACGTACATACATACATACAGTGTGTGTGTGAATATATATAGTATAGTTTGTGTATGTATATATATATATAGTATAGTGTGTGTATGTATGTATGTATGTATGTGTATATATATATACACACACACATACACATACATACATACATACATACATACATACATACACATATACATATACATATACATATACATATACATATACATATACATATACATATACATATACATATACATATACACACATATATATATATATATATATATATATATATATATATATATATATATATATATATATATATATATATATATATATATATATATATATATATATATATATATATATAGTATAGTGTGTGTGTGTGTGTAACATTTTTTGCTGATAAATAAAATAAAGGGAGACTATTATAGATCTATTTCAAGCTCTTTTGCTCTCTCAGATAGCCATACCCTTAGTGGGAATTGAACCTGGGCAGTCTGCTTGTAAGGCAGCAGTTTTAACCTCTAGGCCACAAAGTTCTCTTCCCTATCAGCTCTTCACCAGGAAAGGTTTATATATGTTTATTCTGTCAAGTCATCCTGGTGTATGGAAGGAAACATCACAGCTTCCTTAGTATATATAGTGTACCCGGCCAATGTTGCTGTGGGTCAGTCTGGTTAAATGGAAAAGAAAGAAAAGAGAGAGTGCACGTTTGTAATATGTTTAATTTCACAATGCTTGTGGGTTGATGTCAATGTGTTTGTCTGACAGGGGAGCCATTGGGAGGGGCCTTTCTTCCCCCTACTCCCATGCCTATCATCCCTGCCCTCTCCCTTCCCCCTCCCATGCGTTCCTCTTTCCCGCCCTTTCTACAATCCTGACACTTTCCCCAAATCCACGAGGAGGCGCCATCTGCCTCAGACAGGGAACCATTGAGAGGGGCCTTTCTTCCCCCTACTCTCATGCCCGTCATCCCTGCCCTCTCCCTTCCTCCTCCCATGCGCTCCTCTGTCCCGCCCTGCGAGGGTGCCACCCATCCCCTTCCAGTCAGGTTTATTGTTTTATATATCTTGGTAGCGATTTGTGTTTAATTTTCTTTTTTTTATATCTCCCTGACAAAGGGTCGCACCCTCTGTTTCACTTCTCTCTCTCTTTAGAGGCTTGATTTTACTTTTACAATATCTCTATGCTCTGCAGGATTGTTTAAGATTCGCTTTATGTGAGAAATAGCAGATGTTGACACGTTTCTTGAACAAACCAGAAAACAGTTTATTTAAATACAACTTCTCAGTAATTGTCAAGTGAATTCGTTACAGCCACAACCAGCTATTTAATTCTTTCTTTTCTCTTCTTCCCCTCAGAGACTCTCCTTGCTTTCCTGACTAAATCTAAGCAAATCCAATTCTTCTTTGTTTCTAGTCCTATAGATAAGAGCACCTTTCACTGTTTATCTCTATCTACAAATAACACAATATATCAGTCAATAAAGTTCCCTTACCCTGGCACCTGCTTCCCACAGACTTACCTAGAGCCTATCTTCTCTCCTGTCAACTTCCCTCTTGGACAGTTAAACTCAGGCAGAGATTCACTATGAACCTTCCCTCTTTGGAAGTTACCACAAAACAGAGCTCTTCACAGCTCTTCTTACTAAACCTTCCCTCCTGGAAGTTACACACACAAACTGAGAGCTCTCCTCAGCTCTTCTTACTTAACCTTCCCTCTTTGGAAGTTACCACACAACAGAGCTTTTCTCAGCTCTTCTCACTAAACCCTCCCTCATGGAAGTTAATACAGACAGAGAGCTCCACAGCTTTCTCAACTAGGCCTTTTATAGTTCCTGGCCCTGCTATCTATGATCCGATTGGCTGTCTCTTATGATGTAATCTATCCCCCCTCCCTTCTGGAGCACTGGGCTAAACACCTCCCCCTTTCTACTTACCATACATTTAAAAGCTGTTGGCTCTATACTTACATGTTTAAACAATTCCTTTTAACCACATTTTAACTTTATACAACATCTTACTATTTTACATTCAGTACCTGTATGTGGGCACCACAACTCCTTTCCCTTGGAATTGAAAAAAAATGACAACGTCAATTTTTTTCTTCAAAGTTACCTGTGGGTATAAAACTTAAAACAAAGAATCTTTTCCAACTGTCATGATTAGAGCAATTTTTACAGTCATTAAATAATAAGTTTGTAAGTCTTTATTAATCTGGTGCAGGTCTGCTTGCTTCCGCGTCGTCCTGGCATCGTCCGGGCTCTGTCTCGGTTCCGCTCCACACTCATCCTCACCTCATCCTCGTGGACCGCTGTCCACAGGATCTTCTTGGTCGATTCTGGACAAAGTATCTGCTACCCTGTTCTCTCTTCCTTCACTGATCCATATTTTATTCAATTCTCTAAAGTCTAAACAGAATCTGACTGGGTGATTCTTCTTTCTAACCAAAACTATTGGAGATGACCCTTCACTCTCAGCCGATTTGATTACATTCAGGTCTAACATCATTTGTATCTCCTTTTCTACCAATTCAGTATACTGCCCTGTCAATCTATAGGGAGGCACAGAGATTGGTTTCACGTTGCCTGTGTCAATTTTATGTTCTGAGCCCTTTGCTTTCCCTGGTTTCTCTGTGAACCCACTAGCATACTTTCTTTTCTTTTTTTCAATTTTTTTTATTTTTTTCCTCCACCACTTTTACATTTCAATGAACACATACCTTCAATTATTGCAATAAAATACACAATTTTACATTTATATTCCATCATTAAAAAAATCAACATCTTATACATACGCTTATATCATCAATCATCAGCCTATTCTACTTTTCTTTCCATTGCACCTCTCT
Source organism: Diadophis punctatus similis (assembly GCA_023053685.1). NCBI lineage: Eukaryota > Metazoa > Chordata > Lepidosauria > Squamata > Dipsadidae > Diadophis > Diadophis punctatus. Next base: position 634,201 of record JALIGW010000008.1, on the reverse strand, counting down.
ACCTCCATCATCTCCTCCTACTTTCTTACTCCTTCACTCCTCCTCTACTCTCTCTACTCCTTCTCTTCCTCCCCATCTACTTCCTCTTACACCCTCCTAACCTTCCCCTGAGTAGTCTTTTATCTTCTTATGTTTAACAGACTGATGATACAATCTCAGATTTGAGCTCTTCATTCCCTTCTAAGATTTTTTTTGTTATTATTGTTATATTTGTATAGTACTTTGTTTCTAGGTATATGCTTCTAGCTTCATCTTACCTCCACACAAAAAGAAAAGAAAAAAAAAGAAGAAAAAAAATCTAGTTTTGTCATCTGGGATATTCACCCAATTATTATTCCAATTCTACTCCTGAATTTCTCCGCTGTTCATTAATTCCCACATTAGTTGTTATTCTCCTGCTTCTTAATTTTAGGCCCAATTTGCTTCCTCCACTTTTTTGTCTCATTATTCATTGTTTATGTTTTTTCCCCCATCTATTTTATCACAAACTAAATGCCCAATTTATACATTTCAATTTCTTATATTAATCAAAAAGTTTCTTCTTTAGTTATTTACCCTCAAGTTAAACATTTAACACTTGGAATATATGATTTTTAAATGTTCCCTTTAAACATATCTCATTTTTTTAAAAGAAAAGAAAGATAATACACTATCATAATATGCTTTTTCAATTACTAATCATCAAAAATCTTTCTAAATTATTGAATTAAGTATTCAACTCTTAACATAGTACATTTTCCCTTTTAAAGTTTTTCATTTAAACAAGTTCATATGTAAAAAGAAAAAAAGAGTACACAATCAAAATATATCTTTCAAATTCTAGTATTCAAATTTGTCATTCATACTTCCCATATTGGTTTACATTATTTTATCTAAAATATCAAATCTTCTAATTCATTGAATAATATTTATCTATATTTAAAAGGACAGAAAAAAAGAAAAATTCAACTCTTAATAAAATGATAACTCTAAATAAGAAGAGAAAAGAAAAGAAAACATTTCCACAATATTTCAATATCTTCATCCATTCCCTTTTAATTTCTCAACTAATTCGTTTTTATATCTATATTTCCTCCACCCCATCTAATTAAATTCTCTTCCCCGTCTTTGATTTAATACCAATAAGTTCTCTTTCCACATGCTCTTTTCCTCCTTCTTAAGTTTACTTTCTGTATATATCTGCTTAGGAGCCGAAGTGGCGCAGTGGTTAAAAGCAGCACTGCAACTACTTCAGTGACTGCTAGTTCAGCAGTTCAGCTGTTCAAATCTCACCAGGCTCAAGGTTGACTAAGCCTTCCATCCTTCTGAGGTCGGTAAAATGAGGACCCAGATTGTTGGGGGCAATATGCTGAACTCTGTAAACCGCTTAGAGAGGGCTGTAAAGCACTATGAAGCGGTATATAAGTCTAAGTGCTATTGCTATTGCTATTGCTTTTCTCCATTCTTTTTTCTATTTTATGTATCTCAAAATCCTTATCATCACTCTGAACATAGTTATTCTTAATATCATCATCTCTATTATCATTGTAACTATTATCTTTATCTCCATTTTCACTGTTGAACCCAGTGGAATATTTATCATTATCATAATCATTAATCAGTATTGCATTTTCAAAGTTATTTTCATTTTCATCATCATTTATAATTTCTTCTTCTCTCTTCTTTTCTTCTTCTGTTCTCTTATCCAGTTTTTTCCCCATTTGTACTTCATTTTTTCCTGTCTCAGATACTCCAAATACAGTTTTTCTAAAGTTTTCAAAAAGATCCTTCATAAACTCGACCAATTCTTCATAGTCAACTTTCTCCATCTTTACGAAACTTTAAAAAGTTAAATCTTTGGTCAATTTATTTCCTTAAATTCACTAATTTTAAGTCCACAAGTTCAGCAAGGTCCAGCTGTTTCAGAATCACAAATTGTTAATGTAACAGTTCATCCAGCTACTAAAAGAAATGTAGTCCACAGCTCTTTTCAATTGTAAATTTCCATTTTATAGTTAGAAGGCCAAGTCTTTCTGCTCCTTTGTTGTCAATCTATGTTCAAATTCAATCTTATCCATATAATCCAAACAGTCTTTCCGTTCCTTGTTTATTACTAAAAATTTCAGTCCTGTTTTTGTTCTTCTCCGTCTCAGTCCAAATATTGTCTTTTACACAATAACAACTGCTCTTTCCAAAGTCCACAGCTGTTCTTTGTTCAAGGCCAGTGCTGTCCAAACACCATGAAAGTATTTCCACAACAACAATTCTTCCAACCACTAAATGGTACTCTCAAATCAAATTTCTTTTCTCTGTCCTATTAAAATTTTCCATTTTCAATCAATTCCAATTTTCCAATTAATCCTTCCAAGTTTAATTCCCAGTTTTCTTTCATCATTATCCAGTCTTTAAAACACAGTTCTAAATCTTTAATAGTTGGGCTTTAGTTACAAGTCTCTTTAATTTTGTTCCACCATTGTATCCACATATTAACAGCCGCTTCCTAATTTCCTGTCTCTTCCCCCCCTTTAAATTAGAATGTTTCTTTTAAAATTTTCTTTGGGCAGTGTAACTCACCAGCCTCCGTCTTCTTCAACTTCTCCAGCACATATTTCAAAAAACTTTCCTTCCCAGATGACTCCAATCGCCATTTCAAATCCTTGCAGATGTGAACCGCCGCGGTTAAAGGACGGCATTTTGAATAGCCGTCTTTGTACGCCGCCGGTTGAGGAGACAAAGCCGGCTCCCTGGGGGGTTTGCAGCCCACCCCCAATCCACTGACAGGCGCTCCTCTTCTTCCCCACCCCACCTGGGTGGTTCTGACCCGGTCCAGACTGGACCGGGTCCCCGGGCGGCGCAGATTCAGGGCCTTCACACAGGACACGGGGAAAGCTCCGTACCACCGTGGCGCTGGCCATGCCTTCTCCCACTAGCATACTTTCGAATTAGGCACATTAGTTGTTCCTTTTGTTCTTTCGTTGGTTTGGGATTTATACTCACTTTCTCTATAGAATTTTCTTTTGGTTGAGTCTGATCATTGATTGGGCAAAATATATCTGACCCTTCATCTTCTATCTGGTTATAAAGAACTATCTGCTCTGGATTCCAATACTGCTTTATCAAATTCACATGCACAACCCTCTCTAAATTGTCATCCATTCTCCTAATTACGTAATTTACAGGAATAAATTACTCCCCCCCTTTTCCACCCTCCACCCTTCCCCCCCCTACTCACCCACCCACCCACCCACCCACCCCGGACTTCCCAGAAAAAAACACAAGGTATAATTTCAAAACAAAAAGTATAAAGCTATAAAATACTAAAACAAATTGTTAGTTCAGGAATACCTTATCCATTCTTAACTCAATGTAACTCCAAGAGCTTGAAAGTATAATCTAAAATTTCTCAAACAAATAACTATTAAACTATTTGGGTTATCTTAATGTGATACTTTTTCTGAATATATTCAGTCCACCTACTCCATTCCAATATATATCTTTCATTTGAGTGATCCTTAAGATATGAAATCTTGGCCATTTCAGCGAGATGTGTCACTTTTACCGTCCATTCTTCAATTGTAGGTATATCTTCCTTCTTCCAATATTGTGCCACCAGTAACCTGGCAGCAGTTATAAAGTTCAAAATCAACTTAGTCTCTATAACAGAACAGTCCGTAATTATTCCCAGCAAAAAAAACCTGAGGTGTGAACTTGATCTTTTTCTTTAAAATATTTTGTATAATCCACCAAATTTTTATCCAAAAAGCCTTAATTTTTTTACAAGTCCACCATATATGAAAGTATGTAGCATCCTCGCATTCACATCTCCAACATTTTGGCTGTAAATTTGGATACATACAAGCTAGTTTTTTTGGGTCTAAATGCCATCTATAAAACATTTTATAAAAGTTTTCTCTTAAATTTTGAGCCTGTGTAAATTTAACATTTCTGACCCATATCTTTTCCCACATATCCATCATTATAGGTTCTCCAATATTTTGAGCCCATTTTATCATACAGTCCTTAACTAGTTCTGATTCTGAATCTAATTCCAATAAAATATTATACAATCTCTTTATATGCATAGGGCCCTTATCTTTTATTTGTATAATCAGATTATCCTCATTTTTCAAAATACCAATTTTCCGATCATCTTTCCATCTAGCCTGTAATTGTCCATATTGAAACCATGTTCTAGTTATTCCTTCCTCTTTTAATTTCTCGAATGGTTTTAATTGAAATGAAATTCCATCTTCAAAAAGAAGTTCTTTGTATGTAATCTTATCTAATTTTTGTTCCAAGTTTATATTTTCTATCGCGTGTCTGGGTACTGTCCATAAAGGTAATTTCTCATTTAATTTGCCTTGGTACTTTTTCCAGACACGCAATAAAGCATTTCTTAGTATGTGACTCTTAAAGGCTTTGTCTACTTTTTTATCATATACTAAGTAAGCATGCCACCCGTGGTACAAACCATATCCCTCAATGTTTAACACCCTCTCTTCCGTTAAATTAATCCAATCCGTAATTGCTGAGAGAACTGCTGCTTCATAATACAGTTTCAAATTAGGCATTTTTAATCCACCTCTTTCACGTACATCCTGCATAATCTTCTGATTTACCCTTGGCTTCTTGCCTGCCCAGATAAATTTGTTTATACCCTTTTGCCACTCCTTCAAATTCTCATCCTTTTTAAGTATTGGTATCATTTGAAAGAGGAATAAAAATCTTGGTAAGATATTCATTTTAACTGCAGCTATCCTGCCCAGCAATGACAATTGTAATTTCCCCCAATTTTCCATATCTTTCTGTATTTTTAACCAAAGTGGATCATATTGTATTGATATAATTTTGTATTTGTGGACATAATATAAACCCCTAAATATTTAATCTTTTGGACTATCTCAAAACCTGTTACCATTTCTATTTCTTCTTTTTGGGTTCTTGTCACATTTTTAACTATTATTTTGGTTTTGGCTATATTTATTTTGAAGCCAGATACTTGTCCGTAGGAATTGATTGTATCCATCAATATACTAATAGATTGTAATGGTTGTGTCAAGGTAACAACCAGGTCATCTGCAAACGCTCGTAGCTTGTATTCTTCCTGTCTAATTTTTATACCCTTTATTGTATCAAGCTCTCTTATTTTACTAAGTAATATTTCCAGACTCAAAATAAACAACAAGGGAGACAAGGGGCATCCTTGTCTCGTTCCCTTTTCTATGTTAAAATGATCTGTCAATCCACCATTAATTATTATTTGGGCTGTTTATTTTTGATATATTGCCCCAATAGATTGTACAAAATAATCTCCCATTTGTAACTTTTCTATTAACTTTAATAAGAACCGCCAATTCAATCTGTCAAAGGCTTTCTCGGCATCCAAAAAAACCAATGCTGCGGAAACCTGGTTGTTCTTTCCTAAATACTCTAATAAGTTAACAATTTGTCTAACATTAGTTTTCATTTGTCTACCAATTATAAACCCAGTTTGATCATGATGTATCGTCTGTTGCAGAACTGTCATTAAACTATTGGCTAAAATTTTAGCAAAAATTTTATAGTCTAGATTTAAAAGTGAGATCGGCCTATAATTTTTTGGGTCTGTATGATCTTGACCTTCTTTTGGGATCAGAGAAATAAAGGCAGTCTTCCAGGTTGGAGGTACGTTACCTCCCTGTTGGATGTTATTAAACAATTCTTTAAGTGGTTCCACCATTTCTTCCTGCAATTTTTTATAATAAACAGCAGTTAAACCATCTGTCCCCGGGGCCTTTCCCACTTTTAACTGTTTAATTGCCAATAAAATTTCTTCTGAAGTTATCAATTGGTTTAAAATATCCCTCTGCACCTTAGTAATTGTATAAATATTTTGTTCCTGCAAATACCTGTCTATATCCTCTTCTTTAACTTTGTCCCCACTATATAATCCTGAATAAAACTCTAAAAAGGATTTTTAAATAAATTCTTGTTCATAAACTTCTTTACCCTTATATCTAATTTTTTCAATAACTCTTGATTTTTGCTTCTTTTTTAACATGTATGCCAACCATCTCCCTGGTTTATTTGCGTTGCTAAAAGTATTAAATTTAGCATAATGTAACTTGGTCTGCCATTAGCATGTTAAATTGACCCTTTAATAAATTAATTGTCTCTCTAATCTTCCTAATCGTTGGATTAAGAATTAAAGCCCTCTCCTGTTTTTTAATCTCTTCTTCTAATTCTTTCCTTTTTTCATCTTTTTTCCTTCTAAATTTATTATTCAGATATATCAAAATACCTCTCATATAAGCTTTGCTGGCATCCCATACCATATCCATGGAAGTACCCTTATGCATATTATTAACAAAAAATTCTTTCATTAATTTTTTACATTCCTTCACATTATCCTCATATCTAAATAAGTTATTGTTTAACCTCCATGACATTCTAGGTCCATTTCCATCTTGCAATTCCAACCAGACCGGGCTATGGTCCGTCAGTATTCTTGAACATATCTTCGTCTTCTTTACCCTAGAAAAGAGATTATTAGTAATCAGGATAAAATCAATCCTTGAAAAGGATTGGTGTCTGTCAGGAAAAAAAGTAAAATACTTTTCTTCTATATTTCTTTCACACCAAATATCCCTCAGCTCCCAATCTTCCATCATCTCAAAAAAGGATTTTGGCAATTTCGCTCTTGAAAAAATATTTCGATTTGGGCCCTTCTTATCCATTTTGACATCTAATATGCCATTCCAGTCCCCTAGAAGGATGCAGGTACTATAATCCCAGTGTATCAACTTTGTATGTAACAAATCATAAAAATTTTCTTGTTGCTGGTTCGGGGCATATACACCAACCACCAGTATTTTCTCTCCTTTAATTAAAAGTTCTATAGCTAAAAATCTTCCTTGGTCATCTGCTTCAAGTAGCTTAGCAATCAAATGTTTTCTGACATATATTACAATCCCATTTTTCTTTTCTGGTGTAGCAGTAACAAAATGTGATCCTAATCTTGAATTTATCAAATATTTTTGGTCTTGTATTCTAATATGTGTTTCTTGAAGGCAGACCACATCATTGTCAAATTGTTTAAGATAATGAAATATTTTCCTCCTTTTCTGAGGTGAATTTAATCTGTTGATGTTCCAGGTTAGAAATCTATTTCCCATCTACAGGCTTCTGAAACTTCTGGAACACTGACTGGACATCTAGCATCTTTAGTTCCTTTGGTCTTGTTCCTCCCACTGCTTCAGTTTTAGTAGCTTCTTTGGCTTCCAGCTGGAGTTGCTGTTGTGTCATCTCTTGCATACGCTTGGTTGTGGCTCTGGTCTGTCTTTGTTCTTTTATCCGTTGTTCTCCAAATAAATACAGACTTTGGTCAGAATGAGTTGTAACTATAACACTTTGATCAGATAGGGCTCCTGCTTGTAGGTCTTCTTGTCTTTGTCTTGGTCTTTCATCCTCCCTTCTGCTCCCTTCTGGTGGTCTTGGTGTCCCAGCCTTTAAGATGTATGTAAAAAAATCCCTTGCTTTCTGAACCATATTGAGTCGATGTCTTTCTCCAGCATAAATCAGAGAAATTCCAGCTGGGACCTCCCATCTGAATGGCAGTTGTTGTCTTTTAAGCTCATCCACCAGAAAGGAAAAATATTTTCTGGCTCTCAACATTCTTGGGGGGATCTCTTTCAGTGTCATCAATTCTTGTCCACCCACCTGTAACTTATTTTGATATGTTGCTTGGAGGATGTCATTGCGCAGTGTTCTATTATTGAAGTATATTACAATATCTCTTGGAAGGTTTCTCAGTCTAGCCACACGAAAATTAACTCTCTATATTTTATCAATCTGCCACATCAACTCTTCCTTACACATCCCCATCGCTTGAGCAAGAGCTTCCACCATCAATTCTCTCAAGTTTTCATTTTTATCTTCCTTCAACCCTAGGACTCTGATCGCAAACTCCATATTTCTGTAATGAATCATTGTAATTTCATCTGTAGTTTTATCTTCCACCTCTTCTATTTTCTCTCTCAGAGCTGCTGTAATATCTTTAATTTTTTCAACTTGCTGGTCTAAATATTCCACATTGTTTGTCAATCCTTTGAGTGCTTCCAGAATATCTGCTCTGATTTCATTGTTGCAGATTTCAATTTTATCAGAAACAACTTGTATTTTGTCATTAATCATCTCCTTAATTTTATCATTAGATTCATCAATTTTTATATGAAAGTTGATAGTCATTTCAGCCTGCATGACTTTAAGACTTTCTTGTAACATCCCCAAAGTTAGAGGCTGAGGTTGTGCTGCAAGAGATTGCAGTTTAGAGGTGGGGGTGGGTGAACCCTCAGCACTTCCCGTTCCTTTAGAAGGAATTGTCTTCACAGATTTAGAAGCCATCATGATTTAAACAAATCTTTATAATATTCCAAATTGTATTTATCTGATGCCAAAAAGAAGAATCTCCAAGTAAAAATGCAAGTCCAAAAACTAAATCAAACAACTCTCATGTGAAAGCCTGCCAACAAAGCAAAACTTTCTCTCTTTGTTCTCACTTTCACTTTTCCACACCCTCTCAAGCTTCCATCACCATTTTAAGACCAGCTTGTAACTTTGTAGCTTATCAAGTAAGAGTCATTAAGAGTTAAGTAGAAGTTACTTGCCCAGCTTGCCTCCTGGTTTTTTCTGCTGCAGATAATCATCAGTTGATTTCAATCAGTTAGAGCAGTGTTGGTCGCGATCTTCTTGCTCCGCAAAACAGTGGAGATGTCCCAGGTCTGGAGCAGCGGCAGGTTTCCAGGGAGCCCTCACCCTCCGTGCCCCAGGATTACTCCTAGGCAGGGGTGAAATCCTCCCGGTTCGCCCGGGCCAGTCCTTCGGCGTATAGCCGATTGAACTGGCGGTGGTCGCGGCACGGAGCTTCTCCCGCCCGCTTTCCCGGCCCTGCTGAAGCCGCAATTCGGGTTATTTTTCCCTCTGTGCATGCGCGCGCATGCACAGAGGGAAAAATAACCCGAATGGCGGCTTCAGCAGGGCCGGGAAAGCGGGCGGGAGAAGCTCCGCACTGCGACCGCCGCCAGTTCAATCGGCTATACGCCAAAGGACTGGCCCGGGCGAACCGGGAGGATTTCACCCCTGCTCCTAGGGCACTTGGGGGGCTCTATCTGTGCCTACCTGCTCTTTACCCTCCCCCCTTTGCCCGGGGAGGGAGTTTTCTGCCACCAGACAGCTGATTGTCGGCTCTCTGGTGGCTTTGACGGGGACCGGCGCTCCAAAGAAAGAGCATCTTCGCCGATCGCGGAGCCAACAGGAAGTCATTGTGTCAAAATTTCAAAGGTATATAAAAATGGTCTCATATTCGAATGCAACATTGTGTCAAAATTTCAAAGCAATCTTTGGAAATCTTAGATCATTCCCAAACGAACAGTTACATTTTTATTTATATAGATATATTTGCACCTTTTCAGTCAGTTTTTTGCCTTTCCCTATAAAAGGCTTTCCAGCACCATACACTTCTACCAAGACATTAAATGTACAGGACCGAGGAACAAGTATTCAACCTATACTATTTTTTTCCTTCTCTTTGTGGTTCCTTCATAGAAAAAATCCCTTGTAATTACAACCTAAATAGAGTCCTGTTCGTTATTGTCTATTTATATATTTTTAACTTCAATGTCCAATATATTTACCAGCATTCACTGTTTCCACTGTCCCTGTACTTCTCTTCTCTTCTCTTCCAAGATGTCTCCCAGTCTATTTATATTTGTCTAATTCCGGTTACCTTCGAGTGTTCTACTTTTCTACTTCCACCCACTTTCTCTCACAATGTCTCTTCCCTTCCAGATTCTAAATCTCCTTTATCCCTTTTTATCACAATCTTATTCCAATCAATTCCTTTGCAGCACAGATTTTAGTCCTCCTCTCACCCTCTCAGTTGATCTTACAAGTCCGTTTCTGCCGCTTTCGCTCTGCACTACTTCTTCTCGCCGCTTTTTCCACTTCAGGCATCTTCTCTGTCTTTATAACCTTTCCAATACCATCCAAAGGGATCTCTTTCTTTTACACCTCAATGTAAAAAATCCACTTTCCTCGACTCTCTCAGCACTTCTCTCCACTGTTTCCCACTTGTTGCTTCCTCTCTTGCGTCTCTCAGCCACACCTCTGGATCAGCTCCAGGAGTCGATTTCTTCTACGGTCAGATCGCGGGGTTTCCACTCACTATCTGGGGAGATTGCCATCTCCCCAGATGCCTCGAGTGTTCCCCTTCTCGCCACTGGTCTCTCCAAGCCCAGCTTCACCTTCAGGCTTCCAAAACATGCAGAAAGTTCGGTAGCAGTTCCGGGAGCTCTGTTCGCTGCTCCGCTCCGGTGTGGCGTCAAACCAGAAGTCCTGTTCTAAACAGTTTTTAATTTTTTTCCAATATAGTTTCGCTTTAGGGCAGGTCCACCAAAGATGGTACTACATCCCTTACTCCTTCTTACATTTCCAGCAAATTGGGGACACTATCGGGAACATTTTTGCCAATCGTGCCGGAGGTAAATGCCATCGGTAGAACATTTTATAGATATTTTCTTTGTATGATACCGCCAAGGTCAATTTATAATTTACTTCCCAAATTTTGTCCCATTCTGCCAAATGTATTGTGTATCCAAAGTTTTGTGCCCATGCAATCATTGTTCCTTTAACCACTTCTTCTTCTAATTTATATTGTGATAGTATTTTATCTAATCCATGTTCATTTTGGAATCCGAATTGTAGTATATATTTCTTGCACCTTGATTGAATCTGTAAGTAATGCCACCAATCCAATTATATTCCCATTAATTCAAGTTATTGTTTTGTTTTAAGATTTTCTTGATCATCCAGGAGTTGTTTGTATGTTACCATCTTTTTTTCATCTAATAAATTCGGGTAAATGATTGTTTCTGCTGTGATAGCCATTTTGGGATTCTTCTATAATGTTCATTCTTAATTTTAAGCCAGGTTTCTAACAGGGCTCCTCTTATGTAGTGTCGTTGGAAATACACATGAGTTTTGTGTCCCCACCCCCCCGCATATGAAGGCATGCCAGCTCATTTGGAGATCGAATCCTCTAATATCGAAATCCTTTTGTTTTTAAGCATGATCCAATCCTTCAACCAATTCAAAGTAGCAGCACGATAGTAAGTTTCCCAGTCAGGGAGTCCGAATCCACCTTTCTTCCTATTATCCTGTAATAATTTAGTTTTAATTCTTGCCTTCTTTTTCGACCAAATAAATTTCAGTGTTATTTTATTGAACTCTGTAAAAAAAAATTCTTTAGTTTTATTGGGGCCACCTGAAACAAAAATAGTATCTTGGGTAAAATATTCATTTTATTACAGCAATCTTACCCATTAATGATAATTGTAATTTAGACCAGGTATCCAAATATTTGCGTATCTTCTGAGTTAATTTTGTATTATTATCTTCTTTTATACTGTCTACCTGTCTACCCTAGACGAATTCAAATCACCAGGATCAGATGGATTACACCCCAAGGTTCTGAAGGAACTGGCAGATGAGATCTCAGAACCACTGAACTATATCTTTCAAAGATCCTGGAGCACCGGGGAACTGCCAGAGGACTAGAAAAGAGCTGATGTAGTTCCCATCTTCAAAAAAGGGAAAAAAACAGATCCAGGAAACTACAGACCTATCAGCCTGACCTCAATACCAGGGAAGATTTTGGAAAAGATAATCAAGCAACGAATCAATGAACACCTAGAAGCAAACACAGTAATAACCAAAAGCCAACATGGGTTTGTCAAAAACAGATCATGCCAGACTAATCTTATTGCATTCTTTGACAAAGTGACAAAATTAGTGGACCAGAGGAATGCTGTCGATGTGGTTTACTTGGACTTCAGTAAGGCATTTGATAAAGTAGACCATAACCTACTTCTAGATAAAGTAGAAAAATGTGGGATGGACAGCAACACCATCAGATGGATTCAAAACTGGCTAACCAACCGCACTCAATGTGTAGTGCTCAATGGAACTGCATCTACATGGAGGGAAGTATGCAGTGGAGTACCCCAAGGCTCTGTTTTAGGCCCAGTACTCTTCAACATCTTTATCAATGACTTGGACGAGGGGATAGATGGGGAACTCGTCAAATTTGCAGATGACACCAAACTGGCAGGAATAGCCAACTCTCCAGAAGATAGGCTCAAGATACAGAAGGATCTTGACAGACTTGAGCATTGGGCGCTATCAAACAAAATGAAATTCAATGGTGAAAAAAGTAAGGTTCTACATTTAGGCAAGAAAAACAAAATGCACAGGTACAGTATATGTGGTACCTTGCTCAACAGTAGTAACTGTGAGAGGGATCTTGGAGTCCTAGTGGACAACCATTTAAATATGAACCAGCAGTGTGCAGCAGCTGCCAAAAAAGCCAACACAGTTCTAGGCTGCATTAACAGAAGGATAGAATCAAGATCACGCGAAGTGTTAATACCACTTTATAATGCCTTGGTAAGGCCACACTTGGAATACTGCATTCAGTTTTGGTCGCCACGATGTAAAAAGGATGTTGAGACTCTAGAAAGAGTGCAGAGAAGAGCAACAAAGATGATTAGGGGACTGGAGGCTAAAACATATGAAGAACGGTTGCAGGAACTGGGTATGTCTAGTTTAATGAAAAGAAGGACCAGGGGAGACATGATGGCAGTGTTCCAATATCTCAGGGATTGCCACAAAGAAGAGGGAGTCAAACTATTCTCCAAAGCACCTGAAGGTAGAACAAGAAGTAATGGGTGGAAACTAAACAAGGAGAGAAGTAACTTAGAACTAAGGAGAAATTTCCTGACAGTTAGGACAATTAATCAGTGGAACAGCTTGCCTCCAGAAGTTGTGAATGCTCCAACACTGGAAGTTTTTAAGAAGATGTTGGATAACCATTTGTCTGAAGTAGTGTAGGGTTTCCTGCCTAGGCAGGGGGTTGGACTAGAAGACCTCCAAGGTCCCTTCCAACTTTGTTGTTGTTGTTGTTATCGTACTACATTTTGCTAACGATAGGCCTAAACATTTCACTCTTTTTATGGTTTTAATGCCCAGTACTTTTTCCAAATTCCTGTTTTGTTTTCTGTTAAATTTTTGTTATTATTTTTGTTCTTTATTTATTTATCTTTAGCCCCCCAACCTTTCCGAATTTTTCAATCTCTCCAGTTAAAATTGGTCCTCTCTCCAATGGGTCTTCAATAATAAATGCTATGTCATTGGCAAACGCCTGTACTTTGTATTCCTCCTTCCTTATTTTTAGTCCTTTTATTTCTTCGTTGTTTCTTATTGATCTTAATAATGTTTCCAGAGCTAAAATAAATAATAGTGGAGATAATGGATAGCCCTGTCGTACTCCTTTCATTATGTTTACTTTTTTGGTTAATTCATTATTTACTAATATTTTTGCGGATTGTTCTGTATATATGGCTTTAATTAGTCTAAAGAATCTTCCACCAAATTTCATTTTTTCCAGTTGCATAGTGAGAAATTGCCAATCCAGATTGTCGAATGCTTTTTCAGCATCGATAAATTAGTGCTAGCTTTTTTTCTTTGTGTAAGTCATAATATTCCAAGGTATTAAGTAATTCAAGTATTATTTCTTATCTGTCTATTTGGCAAGAAGCCATTCTGCTCTGGATGGATTAATTGATTCAGTATTTTTTTTAACCTTTCGGCAATTATTGTTGGCAGTATCTTATAGTCAGTGTTTAACAGCGATATCGGTCTGTAATTCTTTATTAATTGTTTATCTGTTTCTTCTTTTGATATTGTTATATATGCCTCCTTCCAGGATTCCAGTATTCTTGCCATCCCCATTGCCTCATTATACACATCTAGCATTATCACTTCTAGTGGCTCCTGAAATTTTTTGTAGATTTCCGAAGGTATTCCATCTGGTCCTGGAGTTATATTGTTTTTTTGTTTGTTGATTGCATTTCTTAATTCTGTTATTGTTATTTTATTGTTTAACATGTCTTATTCTCCTCTGACACAATTAGCAAGTTCCTTTCTTTCAGATACTCCTTGATGTTTTCTTCCTTAGTCTCTCCCCATTTATACAATTCTGTAAAAAAGTTCTGAACAATAATTTTTCTCTCTTCAGATCTACTTTGTACTTTCCCGTTCTCATCTTGTAGCTGGTCAGTTATTCTCTCTGCCCTTTCTTTTCTTATTTTGTATGCTAACCATCTTCAGTTTGTTTGCGAATTCAAAGTAGTTTTGTTTGGATGTTTTAATTTTTCATGCCATTTTCTCTTGGGTTGTCAGGTTAATTTTATGTTTAATTATAATTAATTCCTCCTGAGCCTTGCTATCTTTTGGGTCTTTCTGTAGGATATTCTCTAATTCATTAAGTTTTGTAAATAATACATTTTGTTTATTTCTCTTCTCTTTGTTACATTTTGCTAGATAAGCTATGGTTAATCCTCTAATATAGGCTTTAGTTGTATGCCACAGATTTTGTGTCGAGGTTTGCTCCTTGGTGTTAACCTTGAAAAAGTAATTTAATTCTTTCTCCATCATTTGTGTGTAGTTCTTTTCTTTTACTATTCTTTGGTCTAATGACCATCTTGTTTTCTTTCTCTTATTTTGGCCTTTCCATTTTATTATCAATAGATTCGCCCAAGCATTTGGTGTTATTTCTAATTCTACTAATTCATTGGTTAGTTCCACATTCATCCAAGCCATATCAATCCTGGACCAGGTTTTGTGCGGGTGGGAGAAAAATGTATATTGCCTACTATCCAGGTTTAAATGTCGCCAACCATCTACCAAATTAAATTCACGTCTAATTTCATCAAATGATCCCGGTAGTTGCCTTCTTGACTTTTTCTTATTATTGCTTTTATAGTCTTTTTTTCTTGTCTACCATGGCATTATAGTCCATATTATACATATATTCTCCCACTGTTGTTCTATCAGTTTTTTGTGTAATTTGGAATAGAACGTTAGCTGATTTATATTTGGAGCGTAGATTACCACTGGCATTATTTTCCTATATCCCGAGGTTATTTCAATTATTAATATTTTACCATCGTCATCAGTATATATAAGTTTTGGACTTAACCATTTTTAATGTATACTGCCACCCCTCTTTTTTTAACTGTTGACAAAGCCAAAAATAAGTTACCTAATTTTGGGTATTCCAAAATAGTGCCTTGTTCTCTTTTAATGTGGACTTCCTGAAGACATGTGATATCTGGGTTCTATTTTAAGAGTCTAAATAGTATTTTCTTTCTTTTGAGAGG
This sequence comes from Diadophis punctatus similis, assembly GCA_023053685.1. Taxonomy (NCBI): domain Eukaryota; kingdom Metazoa; phylum Chordata; class Lepidosauria; order Squamata; family Dipsadidae; genus Diadophis; species Diadophis punctatus. Next base: position 618,968 of record JALIGW010000008.1, on the reverse strand, counting down.
CGAGTTCAATCCATTTATGTTTAATGATATCAGGTTTATTTCTCCATCTGTTTTTTTCACTTTGAAAGTTCTTTTGGGCCTCCTTTCCTTGTCTCTGTCTGGGCTCTTGTTCTTGTACCTTCTCTTTCATATCTGTCTATTGTCATCCTCTCCCTTCTCTCCTGTACTATCAATTTCTCCTCTGAACTCTGTTCCACCAAACTTTCTTTTTCTTTTCCACCCTCATCCTTACTATCTTGTTCTTCTTCCCCTTTAATATATTGTTCATAAAAATCTCTTGCCTCATCAATAGAAGTTATTCTGAATCTTTTTTCTAGCATTGAAATTAACAGGCCTTCTGGAATTAGCCATCTGAACATTGTTTTTTGTCTTGTTAATTGCGAAGATAGAAAATTATATGGTCTCCTTTTGTCTCTTATGCGCCGTGGAATCTGTCTGAGAACAATTATCTCCTTTCCTTTATAGGTAAGTGGGTTCTCCCTTGATTTGTTGTAATATTTCATCCCTTATGGTTCTTTTTATAAATCTTATATGTACCTCCCTGGGCAATCTATGTCTATGGGTATAATTGGTATGTAGCCTGTAGACTTCATCTAATTCACATAGTATTTCCTGTTTGGTCTTATTTCTTACACTGGATATTATTTCTGCCATTATTTCAGGGAGATTCTCATCCTTATGTTCTGGTATGTTCTGAAATCTTTAAAAAAACTGATTTTTCTAATTCCAGGTGGGAGATTGCTTCCCCAAGGTCCTTATGTATGGTCTCTAATCTGTTCTCAGCTCCTTCCAACCTCTGGTCTATCTGCTCTGTTTTTTCCTCCATCTTTTTCATTCTCTGTTCATTATTTGTTAAGACTACCTGGATTGTTCCCATTCTTTCATCTAGTTTTTCCATTCGATCATCTATCTTTCTTATGTCATTCTTCACACACACCATATTTCCTCTCATTTCTTCGTAGTGCCTGTCCATTGATTCCTGCATTTTGACCATTGTTTCCTGAATCCATGTTAATGTAGTCTGCATATTTTGTGGATTTGTACCCACTCTCTCTCCTGTTGTGTTATCAGTAGAACGTTGGCCTGCAGGGGATGGGCCTGAAGGAATTTTTTCCCCTGTTTTGGTAATTGTTGTAGTTGTACTAGTCATTTTTAATATACCCCAGAATTTATTCCACTGTACCATACACAAGTTCTATCTATTGTCAAAATTCTAACCTATATAAAAATTATCACAATTTATGACAATTTGTCACGATATTGTTTACAAAATGTATTCTACTTCAATCTCTACCACCAATTCATTAATTTCAAGAATCAATTCCAGGAATTAATTATTTCTCCACCTTACTTATATACAAATCCTTCCAATGTTAAAATTCGTTTATTTTTAAGGGTATTCCAATCTTTTATCCAAGTTAATATTGCAGCCTGATAATAAATTTCCCAATCTGGAAGGCTGAATCCCCCTCTCTTTCTACTATCACATAACAATTTGGTTTTAATCCGTGCCTTTTTTTTGGACCATATGAATTTTATCACCATTTTATTTAATTCAGTGGAAAAAAAATTCCTTAGTCTTATTGGGGCAATTTGGAATAAAAACAATACTTTGGGTAAAATATTCATTTTGATTGCAGAAATTTTACCAAGTAATGATAACTGTAGTTTTGTCCAAATCTCTAGATTTTTTTGAATGTTTTGAATCAATTTGGTGTAATTATCTTCCTTTAGCGAGCTGCATTTAGAAGTTAACCATAAGCCTAAATATTTCACTTTTTTTACCATTTTAATTCCTAAAATATTTTCCAGGTTTCTAATTTGTTGATCTGTTAAGTTCTTCACTATTATTTTAGTTTTTTCTTCATTAATTTTTAGTCCCGCCACCTTTCCAAATTTCTCAATCTTGTTAATTAAAACTGGTCGCGTCTCCAGCAGGTCTTCCAAAATATATGCCACATCATCAGCGAATGCCTGTAATTTGTATTCCTCCTTTTTTATTTTTAATCCTTTTATATCTTGATTGTTTATGACAGATATTAACAATGTTTCAAGTGCCAATATAAATAATAGTGGAGATAGGGGACAGCCTTGTCAAACTCCCTTTCTAATATCTACTTTTCCTGTTAGGTCATTATTTACTAAAAAAAATTGCTTATTGTTTCGTGTATATTGCTTTAATTAGTCTAACAAATCTTTCTCCAAATCCCATCTTTCCTATTTGCATTACCAAAAATTGCCAATCCAGGTTATCGAATGCTTTCTGGGCATCTATAAATATTATTGCCAATTGCTTATCTATATGTAAATCATAGTATTTGAGAATATTTAATGTGATTCTGGTGTTATATTTTATCTGTCTTTTTGGAAGGAAGCTGTTCTAGTCTGAATGGATCAATTGGTTCAATATTTTTTTTAATCTTCCAGCAATAATGGTTGAAAATATTTTATAATCAGTATTTAGTAGTGATATAGGTCTATAGTTCCTAATTAATTTTTTATTGGTATCTTCTTTAGGTATTAGTGTGATATAGGCCTCTTTCCAAGTTTCCGGTTTTCTCGCTTTTTCCATAGGATCATTGTACTATGGAACATACATTGTACTTGTACTGGCAAGCTCCAATGTTTCCTGAAGTTTATTATAGATTTCTGAGGGAATTCCGTCTGGTCCAGGGGTTTTGTTATTCTTTTGTTGATTGATGGCATTCCTAATTTTTGATATTGTTATTTTATTGTCAAATATGGTCTTATCCTCCTCTGACATGATTGGCAAGGTTCTTTCCCCCAAATAATCCCTGATGGATTTTTCACTAACTACTTCTTTTTTATACAGTTCTGTAAATTTTTTTGAGTAATATTCTTTTTTTCTTCAATATTATTATGTAAGTTTCCATTCTCATCAAGTAGTTGATCAATTGTTCTTTCTGTTCTCTTTTTCCTGAGTTTATAGGCCAACCACCTTCCAGGCTTATTTGCAAATCCAAAATAGTTTTGTTTGGCCATCTTAATTTTCCGTGCCATTTCCTCTTGATTTGTCAAATTAATCTGATGTTTAGTCATCATCAGATCTTCCTTAATTTTACTGTCTTTGGGATCTTTCTGTAAATTGAATTCTAACTCTTTGAGTTTTGTATATAATAGTGTCTGTATGTTTTTTGGGGTGTATGGGGTGATCAGGGAGGGGTAGCACCTCTGGTGTAGGGGCATGTCGTGTCCTTTTACAGCAGCTCATTCTAGGGCAGCTGTTAGGGCAGCTCGTTCACCTTTGGTCCCCACCTGTCACTCAGCTCTCACCTGTGGCTCCTAGCAGCTGTAGCATGCGCAGCGGCCACACCCCGGGCAACAGCTTCGACAGGCTGGCCAAACCAGGTTGAGAGTAGCCGTTGGGTCATTGACCTTCGGTGAGATAGGGACTTGTCTATCCCAAGCATGTGAAGTCAGATTCTGGTGGACTGAGCGGAGGAAATCTACTAGAATAGGACAATGGTCATGAAGGCAATCTCTGCAAGCGATGTGGTACACTAAGAGCACGGCAAGACAACCACTGTGCCCAGCCCATCTCTAATTGTCTCAACTCTTGTCCTGCTATTGGAGCAAGATGGAATCTGGGAAGAGAGAGTGAGGCTGACTATGTGCACCTCTCCCTCACTTTAATCCAATTCACGCACAAATCTTGACATCCCCCCCTCCCGATTCTCATAGATGTCAAGGTTCTCTTTGAACATGATAGATGAACATCATCATATTTCTCCTTTCTTTCTTACGGTTTGCCACATATGCTATTGTTAGCCCCCTAATATAAGCCTTGGTGGTGTCCCATAGGTTCTGTATCAATGTTTGTTCCTTCATATTAATATCGAAGAAAATTTTTAATTCTTTCTCCATCATCTGAATGTAATTTTTTTCTTTTACTATTCTTTGGTCTATTGTCCATCTCACTTTCTTACTTTTTTGCCCTTTCCATTTTATTTTTAGCGGGTTATGATCCACCCATGCATTTGGAAATATTTTCAGCTCTACTATGTCATTGATTAATTCTAAGTTCATCCAGGCCATATCTATCCTAGACCAGGTTTTGTGTGGGTAAGAGAAAAAGTATATTGCCTGCCTTCTGGGTTTAGATGACGCCACCCATCCACCAAACTGAATTCCTGTTTTAATTTATCAAATGATCCTGGTAATTTTCACCTTATCTTTTTATTATTATTGCCTTTGTAATCTTTCCTTTTATCTACTATTGCATTATAATCTCCAATAATACAAATATTATCCCACTGTAATTCTATCAGTTTTTAAGTAATTTGGAATAAAATATTTTCTGATTTCCATTTGGGGCATAAATTATTACAAGTAATATTTTCCTATAGCCTGGACTTACTTCTACTATTAATACTCTACCCTCTTCATCTGCATAAATAAGTTTTGGGTTTAATCATTCTTTAATATAAACTCTTCCTCCTCTTTTTTTTAACTGCTGCAAGAGCCGAGAAAATTTTGCCTAGTTTTGGGTATTCCAAAATAGTATTTTGTTCCTTTTTGATGTGAACTTCTTGGAGAAAGGTAATATCCGAGTTCTGTTTTAACAATCTAAGTAATATTTTCTTTCTCTTTATAGTGGAATTCAATCCATTAATATTCATGGAAATAAATTTATTTCTCCTTCTTCTCCTTTCCCATTATACACTTTCTTTTGAGCTTTCTTTCCTAAGTTCTGTCTGCGCTCTCGTTCTGGCACCTTCCCTTTCATATTTATCTAACCTCTTTCTCTCCCTCCTCTCCTGTATTATCTTATTTTCTTCCATGCTTTGTTCCTCCTGGTTATCTTTTTCTCCCTCTTCTTTATCTTCTTGTCCTTCCTCCCCTCTGATATAATTTTCATAAAAGTCCCTTGCTTCATCCACTGAAACTATTCTGACTTTTTCCCCTGGTAGTGTAAGCATTAAGCCTTCAGGTATCAACCATCTAAAAGTTATTTTTTGTCTTATTAAATGTGATATTAGGAAATTATATTGCCTTCTTTTATCCCTTATTCTCTGAGGAATCTATTTAAGGATTATAATGTCTTTTCCTTTGTAGGCGATTGGATGATCTCTTGCGACATTATAGATTTCATTTCTTATTGATCTTTTTATAAATCTTACGTGGACTTCCCTAGGCAGTTTGTTTCTGCGGGCATAATTGGTGTGAAGTCTATAGACCTCATCCATTTCATCTAATATTTCTTGTTTTGTTTTATTTCTTATTCCCGCTATTATTTCTGCCATAACTTCTGGAAGGTTCTCATCTTTGTGTTCCAGTACATTCTGGAACCTCAGAAAGAATGCTGCCCTCTCAATTTCCAAATGGGAAATAGCATCTTCCAGATCCCTGTTTACAATTTCCAATCTATTTTCTGCTCCTTCCAACCTCAAATCCATCTGTTCTGTTTTTTCTTCCACCACTTTCATCCTCTTTTCATTAGTTGTTAATACCTCTTGGATTGTCCCTATTCTTTCATCAAGTTTTTTCATCCTGTCGTCTATTTTTTTAATATCCTCTTTCACTTCTCCCATATTTCCTCTCATTTCTGTATAGTGTTTATTCATCGCTTCCTGCATTTTAAGCATAGTTTCTTGAATCGATATTAATGTGGTCTGCATATCTCCTGCGGTATTGTAAATAGAACATGACCAGCTGAGGATGGGGTAGTGGGAGTTATTTTTCCTGTCTTAGTAATAGTTGTGGTTGTGCTAGACATCTTTAGTATTATCCAGAGCCTATACCACTGTATCATATATCGAATATTAATCCTTATTACTTAATTAAGAAGTTAAATAAGTTAAATTAAGTATAATTTAATTTGAGTAAATTAATTTCTATAGTTACAAGTTCTTAGTAATTAATTAATTAATATATTATACTATAGCACTATTAATATATAATTAGGGCAATTCAATAAATATTAATGGATAATATGGTACATAATACTAAGAATATGTAAGTAAAACCAATCAATTACTATAGATATATAAATAGGACCCTTCAATTAATATAAATATTTACAATAAATCATTTCACTAATTATATATGTCAGTATAAATAGCTTTAAGTTAGATAGTTTAAGTTAGTTAATTTAATCACCCAGATGTCTTCTTGCCATTTTCTGTTCTCTCTGACTTTCTCTTTACCCTTCTCTTACTTTCTTCTACTTTCACAAACTTTCTTCACTTACTTTCACTTTCTTATAGTCCATCTCAGACCCTGTGTTATCCAATTCTTCTTCTAGTTCTCCACACCAATCAATATATTGTCCCGTGCTCTTTATACGTTTTTTTTTAAACTCCAGATTCCAAACTTTTTCTCACAAATCCCCCTTTGTTCGTTCCATGTTGAAACTTCGGATTCTGTAGTCTTCAATCCAAGATGTCTGCCTCCATCACTTTTACACAGTCACTGTCACTTTCTTTACCACCAAACTCCAAACTCAGATCCTTCTCCCTCTACGAACACCCCTTTTCCAGTCCACTCACCACCATAAATCAGTTCACACAGCTGGGTATCAATTAATCTCTGCTGTCAGCTGCAGTGTTTGAAATATCCCAAACTATCCGACGCTCGCGTTTTCCTCCTTCCTACTACAATTGCCAACTTGTGTTAAATTATCTCTTTCTCTTTCCTCGAAGTCATTGCTTTTTCAGCTTAGGGAGTCACTCGCCTGTCCGCTTTCACTTGCCATTTATCATTATATCACTGAAGATCCTTCATTCTCTCTCTGCACAAAATCCACAAGCTGCTTTACACTTTTTTCCCTTCATAGATCAGGCCATTATGTCTCTAGACCTGGCCATGACAGCTGGTTTCTTCTGTGCCAGAATCAAGGGGTTTTTCCTGCTTCAGCGGGGGATTGCTCCTCTCCCCGCTGTCCCTGGTATATTCCCCTTTACTTAGGTTACCCCTCCAGGGCTTCACCTTGCCTTGTTCAGCTTCCAAGTGCAGAAAATCAGGCAGTTCGAACAGAGCTCTGTTCTCCTGCTCCACACCAACATACTGACCCGGAAGTTTTTGAGCGACGTACATTTAAACGCACCCCTGTGCGTCACAATGGTCTGGACCTCCACAGTGGCACCATCTACAGGCAGCTGCTGGTAGGCCTGCACAAGATTGAGTTTTGCAAAAATCTTTCCTGGGCCAAGGGAGTGCAGCAGATGCTGGACCACAGGAACTGGATAGGCACTCTGCTGAAGTGCCTTATTAAGCGTGCATTTATAGTCAGCGCTGAGGCAAATTAACCCATCTGGCTTGACCGGGGTCACTATAGGGGTTTCCCAGTGTGCATTGTCAACAGGCTCTAGGATCCCTCGGCCAATTAGCTTGTCCAATTCCTTATCTATTTTTGGTCGGCAGGTGAGAAGAGGCCTCCAAGGTTTAAGCCAAATTGGCACTATGTTTGGGTCCAAATTGAACAAAATTGGGGTCCACTTATATGCACCCACATGCTGAGGGCCTTGAACCACTCCAAGCCGAGCAGGCTTGGAAGGGAGCCACTGACCACTGTCAGTGTGAGGAATCCATTGAAATTTTTGAATTGCACCAGAAGGTGCCCCAGCTGATGACTGGAATGCAGTTGCCTTGGTAGTCAGTCAGCCTCAGCTCTTGGCGCTGCAGGTGTTTCTTCTGGATCTCCGTGATTGCTTGTTGCAGCATGGCCTAGGATACGATGGTGAGAGACAACCCAGTGTCAATCTCCATGCTGCATGGTGACCCCTCGAGCAGGCTGGTGACTCGCAGCTTCTTCCAGTGTGGTGTGGTTGCTTGCCGGATTGTTGTTTGGCAGGCCTTGGTTGTGCTGGCCCAGTCGGTTCTCCATCATGGCTGCCAACCCCCGTATTGAGGCTGCAACACGTGCTCATCATGTTGCCTGTGGTGAAGGCAGCTTGGCATGGCAGACCCTTGCTAGATGACCATGATAGTCGCATCGTTGACAGATGGCCTCGTGGTATCGGCAGTCGGTGCGGTGATGGTGTCCTCTGTAGCTGGCACATGGAAGTCTGTCATTGGGTGCATTTGCCACTTTGCACATTTTGAATCGAAGGCGGCAAACTTCCTCATCGCTGTCAGGTGAGAACTCTTGCGCCGAACTCTCGCGATGCACGCTGATCACCTTTCGCGCTCTTTTCAGGCTGCTTTGTTGCTGTAGTGCCTCACTCATCCTAGTGGACACCTCGGCTGCCCTGGCCTCGTCCAGTGCAATCTGGAGAGTGAGGGTGGTCTTTGAAAGTAACCTCCATTGGAGGTTAATGTCCCGAATTCCGCAGATCACTCGGTCGAGCAGTAGCTCATCTAGATCGTGGAACTTACAATGGGCAGCAGCCTTGCGCAGCGCAGCAATGTATTCATTAATGGACTCTCCCTCCTTCTGGTTCCACAGATTGAAGGCATGCTGCTGCATGAACTTGGAGCATTTCGGGGCATAATGGGTGTTGATAATTGTCTGTAGGGCAGACCAGGTGACCGTCTGGACCAGTATTGGTTTGGTGAGTGCCTGGGCCATCTCAAATACATCTGTGCTGCAGTAGCTCAGGAAGAGCGCTCATTTGCGGTTGTCCGATAGCCCAAGTAGGTCGTTTGTCTCCATTAAGCATTTTGAAGCGAGTCATGTAGGTGTCCCAGTGCTCCTATGCTGGGTTGAAGTGACTCGGCAGGGCGTGCATCATCATGTCAGCTGAGTTGATGCTTTAGAAAGGCCATTTGTCAAAGACTTTCTGTCCCAGGCTGGATTGCGAGGTTGTCAGCTCTTTTCTGGCCTATCTGCCTTCCGATCCCACCTTCGTCGCCCGTGTTAGATAGGGTGAATGGAAGAGGCAGACAGAAGTGGCTTCAAAACAACAGCTCTTTATTTGGCAACTATTTACAATCCAGCAAAGGCTCTGTCTGACAGACAGCCCTTTTATAGGGAGCTGCCAGACAGTCTAACCTAGTGGTTCTCAACCTTCCTAATGCTGCGATCCACGCCCCGCCCCCATGCCCCCACCGCGACCCATCCTGTCACTGCCATTTGGGTTCTTTTACCCTCTGTGCATGCGCAAAGCATTCTGCACATGCTCAGAGGGTAAAAGAACCCAAATGGCGGTGTACGGGCGAAGTCTCCAGATTTGGGCGAGGTCTCTGCTTGCTTCGTGTGTTGCCACTGGGAGCTCTTCAAGCCCTGTCACGAAAGGCACGCGCGGCTTCGACGGGGCCTGGACAGGCGGCTCCCCTTCACAGAGCCTCTCCCGTCTACTTGTAGCGTTCAGGGCGAAGGGGTTGGCTCTCTCCGGGCAGCCGCCTGTCCCAGCCCCGCTGAAGTCGCCATGCCTTTCGTGATGGGGAAACTGCGATGCCCACGCCGGGATCCCCTGCCACCCAAAGGCAGGAAGAGGAACTGCGGAAAGTCCACCAGGGCTCTGTCTGCGGCTCTTCTCTTTATCGGCTAGGGCGCCAGCCCTCCCCCCTTCAAACGCTTTGCTCTGGTGGGGTTGATGCTCCAGAAAAGGGCCCCTGGCGGGGATGACCCCCCCCCGCACCTAGCATGGAGGCTGCACCCCCCCATTTGTCTTCCGAAGCGCCTACAACAAAAGGACCCCTGCCTCTGCTCCAGTCCCCTCGAACGAGAGACCTTGGGCCACGCGGCCCAAAGGGCATGAGGGGGAGCAGGAGGGAGTCAAGCTCCACGGGGGCAGGTGCCAGACAAGCATGGGAGGCAGGGAAAGGCGCTTCATCCGCGCCGTCTTCCCGCCGGTCAGAAGGGCTCTCCTGCGGGCCTGTCCCTTGGCCAGGGGGGAAATCAGCTCTCCAACTGGCAGACCTGGCGGCTGCCCTCTGCTCGAGACCGCAACTGGCGGCGCTGGGTTCGGATGGGGAGGGGAGGCTCCAGCACCACCTCCTTCTCCAGTTCCATCTGGTTTAGCTCCTCCTGCCTTCTCTCTTCCCTCCCTCCCTGTTTGCCTCTTTGTTCGCTGGGTCTCCACACCAGCTGAAGATGAGAGGGCAGACAGACGAGCCCGACCCAACTGTCCTCCTTTCTGCCGTCGTGCGCTGTCAAACTTAAGTGGTCGTTGGCTGCTGTTCCCTTTGACACCAGCGGGAAGAAACTGCCGCTGCGAGCAGGGGACAGGGGCAGCCACAGATGTCTTAAGCACTGCCTTGCATTCTCCAGTGTGCAATCTTGCGATGCCCCACCCCTTAGCTGATGCCTTCAAAGCTTGGCCGCCAGGTGTCACAAATGCCTCTCGCCGAATGGCAACTCTCCTGACCAATCGGAGGGCTCGGGCAAGTTGAGCAGATATGGCCAGGCTTGTAGCAGTGGGGGGGAGCTGTGGATGACGGGCGAACCCTGGGAAATGGTCGTTCGATCCCCAAAGGGGTCGCGACCCCCAGGTTGAGAACCGCTGGTCTAGCCAATCAGCAATCAGTATTTTCCCTCCAGAATGGAGGGCCTGACTGAAGCCTATTTGCTTCAGTCTGAGAATGTAACATGTTCCAATGAACCACTGTATTATTTTACTTAGAACCTTGCTCCCTTTGCATAAAAATTACACAAATTCTTTGTGAACAAGCATGCCTTTCTTTTTATTTTCTGAATATTTTTCTTATTGAACATGTTCTGCAGAAAAATACAATTTAGCAGGTACTTCAATGCCATGCAATGAAATTACTGAAGGAACCAACAACAACACAGACCAAATCATGCATAGTTCAGACTTGAAAAATAGATATAATTGTGGCAGAAGATCATTCCATTTATTATCTAAACTACAAAATAAACTTATTTTCCCCTTAATGATCCAATTTCTCAGTTTTTACCTCATTCTACTAGTCCCCAATTTAAGCAATCAAAAAGCTTCATCTCCTCTTCCCTGGAATATTAGTATATTCCCTGTGCTTCATTTCAGTTGTATCACAAAAGAAATGTCATCTGTTCTAGCTTTGGCATGCAGAATCAGTCCTCCTCCTCAAAAACAGCTACTGCATGATGCCCAGCTGGAATATATACAGCAGCTTCCACCTCTCCTCCACCCTTGCTCTGCTTCTGGAAATGGATCTCCAGAGCTTCACACATCATCTCCTTGTCTAAGACATCCGGAATCTCTGTCAGCAGGACGGTACGAGGACAGACGGAAGGATGGAGCTGAGATGGAGAAAAAATTGGAGACTGGTGAACAAATGCCACAGTTGAAGATAAATGTAAAACCAAGAACAAGTTGTTAAAACAAAAACAAGATTCAAGAGATCTTGGTTTATAGATGGGATCCTTTAAATTGGAGGTTTTGATATGAGAGGGTTGAATATCCAATTCATATGCATGACAGGCCAATTCTACAGTAATTTTAATGGATCACAGAATGTCTTTTAAATTCTTCAACTGGACCAAGATGCAAAGGTACCCATCATATTTGCATTACACAATTAAATGCATGGTTCTTATGGAATTACTTTTGCTCAACTCTTGAAAAGAGTTTTAAGCTGAGTTAAAGGAAATCTCCCCCCCTCTTTTTCTATGGAATTATTGGTGTTATAATGTATTGAAATTTTGGCATTGAAAAGGAAGATCTCTCTCAAATTAGGGCCAGAGATGGCTATTGTTTAGGGCAGAGCCTCCCTAAGAAAATAATCTGTCTCTGTATCAAGAACTGCATGTATAAAAGGGCAGAGTTTCAGTTGTGGAGTTCCACCTGCTTTCTTGTAGCTTTTGACCCTTCTGACTCCAGGGACACTCAAGCAGTGGTGAAATCCAGAAATTTTTTTACTATCGGTTCTGTCGGCGTGGCTTGGTGGGCATGGTGTGACTTGGTGATTGTGGCTTGGTGGGCATGGCAGGGGAAGGATACTGCAAAATCTCCATTCCCACCCCACTCCAGGGAAGGATACTGCAAAATCCCCATTCCCTCCCCACTCCTGGGAGAAGGATATTGCAAAATCTCCATTCCCACCCCACTCTGGGGCCAGCCAGAGGTGGTATTTGCCAGTTCTCCCAACTACTCAAAATTTCCGTACTGGTTCTCCAAACTACTCAAATTCTTCAGAACCTGTCATAACCTGCTGGATTTCACCCCTGCACTCAAGCCCCAAAATCTTGTGATGTGGCTCCCAGAAATCTCCAAACATTTAATGCCAAATTTTAATTTTTACAATGAGAGAGAGAAAAACATGATTAAATATATGACTGGCTAATAATTGTGTGAACGATATGTATTTTGAATTAAAGTTAAATATAAATGAAACGAAATCTCATTCTGCCCCTCCCATTACTTTTAGAAAATAGCTACTCCCATCACTGTAGTCTTTGGATAGGGAGCATACCGTATTTTTCGGAGTATAAGACGCACCTTTTTACCCCCCAAAAGAGGGTGAAAACTTGGGTGTGTCTTATACACCGAATGTAGCCCCACCCACCAGCCACCCCCACCCTTCAGCCTCTGTCTTCCAGCAATTTACCTGTTTGCAGCAAAGAGGGAAGAGCCTGTAAAGCCAAGCAAGTCACCAGCAGCTTTCTGATGTACAGCTGATTTGCCACGTGGGAAAATGAAAGTGAAACTGATTTGCAAAGAGGCAAATAGCTGGGAGAGAGACGCAGATTTTTATTTTCTGCTGAACTGGATGGAAGGGGGTAAGTGAATAACTATAAATGTCTGTAGAATGTTCAAATTATTAGACTTATTTTTTAAAGACTGCTTTATTATTGTTCTAGAGCCAGGGATCTTCAACCTTGGCAATTTTAAGACATGTGGACTTCAACTCCCAGAATTCCACAGCCAGCTTTGTTAGCTTTGCTGTGCTGGCTGTGGAATTCTGGAGTTGAAGTCCACAAGTCTTAAAGTTGCCAAGGTTGGAGATCCCTGTAAATCTAGACAACTTAACAAAATAAAGAAGCTTTTTAAAATAAATGCTTGCTCTGAAGAGGCCCAGTGCTATTGTATCTTCTTTTAAATAATAGAGAATAATGTATACTTCCAGAAATTTTAATTAATTTTAACAGCTCTGTACAAGTATAGTCTGAAATGTAACAGTGTCCTGTTTAGTATTAGAGTTAAATCCTGACTTACCTTGGAGTATTTAAATAATTGGGAGGAGTTAGTGTGATTTCATGTAAGAAAACTTTCTGGCATAATGTACATTTCTCCAATTCTTTGCTATTTCTATGGGTCAAGCACACATGCACAGAAATACACAGCAAACAGTGTATATCATCTGTGCTGTTTGCTGTTTGCTGTTTAGCAAATTGCTGGGAGGCAGAGGCCTTTTTTCCTTGTTTTCCTCCCCCAAAACTAAGGTGCGTCTTATACTTCAGTGCATCTTATACTCCGAAAAATACGGTAGTTTGCTTAAGGAGAGGAGAATGCAGTGTCCATGTTTTCTGCTCACCTGTAAATCTGCAATTTCCCCATGTAAGCAATTTGATGCCTTGACCTGATGGGTCTCCTTTCCAAGCAATACCTGGAACAGCCCTTTTTCAACAATCCGTTGAGCCACTGTAAGAGAGAAAAAAGCCTGTGCTTGAAATTTGTAATGGGGACCTGTCCCCCACATATCTATACTGGTACAAGACAAAGTACATTCTACAGATAACAAAGCACAATGTTGCTGGGTTTATTTCAGTTTTGTGCCCACCTTTTTCCACTCAGAAGGAAAATAAATATGCTTGCATGGAGAAATAAAGCAAAAAGAAAAATGGAAAAAACATGCTAAAAAAAATCAAACGCTTATGGGATGTTCAAATAAAAATGCTGAAATTGAAATGTTACTAAATTATTAAACTAAACATTACTAAACATTATAATGTTCTAAAACAATTAGGTAAAATGGGAAATACTCAGTTCACCTGTCTTATGAAGAAAAAGAAGAAGAAGAAAATTAACCAAATAGACTTTTAAAGGTGTTAAAATTAAGAGGCATTGAATAAGATATTGGTGGGAGTGTAGTGAGCAAGGGAAAAGTTAATCAATAAAATACAAGAAATCAGATTTATAGTGATAAAATGGAAGTCATTCTCATACCAAGAAGTACAACACTGCAGAACTACAGGTACTCCTCGTTTAGCAACTGCCTTGTTTAGTGACCATTCAAAATTACTATGGTGATGAAAAAGTAATTTATTATCGGTTGCTGCATTTAAAACTCACAAGGGTCTATAAAGAAAAGGAAAGCTGAAGTAAGATAATAAGTACAGTGGTGGCTTCACTTAACTACCACTCTGCAGGTGATCACTAACAAGGACTATGTGTAATTGCTTTTCCACTAATGCAGGGGCTATAGTACCAGTGGTTGTTTAAAAAAGGATTATGATGTGTGTGGGGTGGGGGTGGGGGTGGCCAGTGTTGCTGCAATACGACGTTTTTTGGGGGGCCTTCAATATCCCAGCCATTAGGGGGTCTTTTCAGACTGAAGCCATCCTGAAGGGACGGTGAATGAGGGAGGCACAGACTGGGGAGCACAGGGAAATCGCAAATTCCCTGGTTAGAATAGATAAAGAACTGTTTTGTTTAATGAAAAGTAGAACATTAGGAGTTTTCATTTGAATACTAGCTGGAGCAGTGTATCCTTTGAAGTGTGTAAAGAAGAGAAATCAGAAACAATAGAAAGCTTTTATTTTGCCTTGGTGTTGGGATTTTTTCCTTTTCTGTTCTACTGGTATAAATTTTTTGGATTTGGTATTAAGAGTTAACTGGTGTCAGTGGTGGATTGTATTTTTGGCTCTTTTGTTTTATTTTTATTTATATATTGATAGATATATAAAGCCCTGTTGATGGTTTTTTTGGTTGCTGTTTTTTTTTGTGCTGTTTTTTTATTGCTCTGCTTTGTTCCTCTTCAATACTTGTATTGGTTTTTTGTCCTTATTTTTTCCTTTTTTTTTACATTTGTTCGATTTTTGTCAGATAGTTTGGATTAAGGTAAAGAAGAACCTGAAGAGCAAGAAACTTATTGTTTTCTTTTTTTTTCTTGTTATTTTGGTTTTGGGCTGATTGGTTCCTTTTTTCTTTTTTCATCTTCTTCTTTTTTTATGGTCCTCCCAACGGGATCAGATTTGGATTATAATTTTGTGGATTACAAATACCAGAGGATTTTTAAAGGTGAAGAAGACAATTCTACTTTTTTATTCTACTGGTATAAATTATTTGGATTTGGTATTAAGAGTTAATTGGTGTCGTTGGTGGATTGTATTTTTGGCTTTGTTTTATTTTTTATTCTTTATTTTTTTCGATATATAAAGCCCTGTTGATGGTTTTTTTTTAATTTTGTTTATTTTTGTGCTCTTTTTTTATCGCTCTGCTTCATTCCTCTTAAATACTTGTATTTATTTTTTTTCCCCTTCTTTTCCTTAAGGGACGGTGAACGAGAGAGGCACAGACTGGCGATCACAGGGAAATAGCAAATTCCCTGGCAAGTCAGAAGAAGCTTCAAAACTGAGGGCTGGGAAAACGGCCATTGCGAGCAGTTATGAAGCTGGGGTGGACACAAGAAAGAAGCAAAGTAAAAGGCAATGTGGGTCGTCTGGGTGACAAAAACAGTTTTTGTTACAATATATGCTTTCCTTTCAGGACCCTCTGAGGAAAACTACTAAAAGGAACCGCTTGAAGAGAGAAGGGTTGTGTGTGTGTGTGCTAACAACCTCACCTCCAGTATAATATCAGCGAAGAAAGCAGTGGGCTCAAAATAAAGAAGGAAAAAATATTGAAATGAGCCGGAAGATTTAAGAAGACCAGAAAGCCTAATTGTGTATTTTCAAGGTGATATTAATACCAACTAAAGAAAATTTGAGTTGAAAGTGATTGAATGAACTATTTTAAAAAACTTTTTGTGATTGTTCCCATTTTTTCAATGAATTATAGTGCCACCTAGAGGAACTAAGACAAAAGACAATTAACTAAATAATAAGAAGGAAAATGGCCTTCACAAAGTCTGCTGAATAGAGAAAGAACTATTTTGTTTAATGAAAAATAGAACATTAGGAGTTTTTATTTGAATACTAGCTGTAGCAGTGTATCCTTTGAATCTGTAAAGAAGAGAAATCAGAAACGATAGAAAGCTTTTATTTTGCCTTGGTGTTGGGATTTTTTCCCTTTCTATTCTATTGGTATAAATTTTTTGGATTTGGTATTAAGAGTTAATTGGTGTTGCTGGTGGATTGTATTTTTGGCTCTTTTGTTTCATTTCTTTCTTTCTTTAATTATTTATTTATTTATTTTGGATATATAAAGTCCTGTTGATGTTTTTTTAATTGCTTTTTGTTTATTTTTGTGCTGTTTTTTTAATAGCTCTGCTTCGTTCTTCTTTAATACTTGTATTTGGGTTTTTTCCCCTTCTTTTCCCCTTCTTTTCCATTTGTTCTCTTTTTTGTCAAATAGTTTGGATTAAGGTAAAGAAGAACCTGAATAGCAAAAAACTTATTGTTTTCTTTTTTTCTTGTTATTTTTGTTTTGTGCTGATTTGTTCCTTTGTTTCTTCTTTCTTCTTCTTTTTTTAGGTCCTCCCAACAAGGTGAAATAAATATTTGGATTATAAATCAGATTTGGATTATAAATTTGGTGGATTACAAATCCCAGAGGATTTTTAAAGATGAAGAAGACAACAACACATCAACCTTCAACAGCCTCCTCAGCGACTTCTAGTCCAGCAACGCAGAGAACATTGGATACTATGGCATATCAAGAGAAAACTAATGCTATGCAATTGGAATTGAAAAATATGATACAGGCTTTACATGAAGACTTAAAGGAAGAATAGGGAAAGTGGATGAGAGAATGAGAAAAGTAGAAAGCTTTTATTTTGCCTTGGTGTTTGGATTTTTCCCTTTTCTATTCTACTGGTATAAATTTTTTGGATTTGGTATTGAGAGTTAATTAGTGTCAGTGGTGGATTGTATTTTTGGCTCTTTTGTTTTATTTTTATTTTTTTTATTTTTAGATATATAAAGGCCTGTTGATGGATTGTTTTTTTGGGGGGGGTCTGTTTTTTATCGCTCTGCTTTGTTCCTCTTCAATACTTCTTTTGTTTTTTCCACCTTCTTTTTTACTTTTTTTTGCTATTGTTCGCTTTTTGTCAAATAGTTTGGATTAAGGTAAAGAAGAACCTGAAGAGCAAGAAACTTATTGTTTTCTTTTTTCTTGTTATTTTGGTTTTGGCCTGATGGCTTCCTTTTTTCTTCTTTCTTCTTTTTTATGGTCCTCCCAACGGAGTGGATTAAATATTTGGATTATAAATCAGATTTGGATTATAATTTTGGTAGATTACAAATACCAGAAGATATTTAAAGATGAAGAAGACAATAACACATCAACCTTCAACAGTCTCCTCAGCGACTTCTAGTCCAGCAATGCAGAGAACATTGGATACTATGGCATATCAAGAGAAAACTAATACTATGGAATTGGAATTGAAAAATATGATACAATCTTTACATGAGGACTTTAAAGAAAGAATAGGGAAAGTGGATGAGAGAAGGAGAAATGGAGAAGGAGAATTAAAAGATGTGAAGGAGATTATGGGAAAAAATGAAAAATGAATACAAAAAATCGACGAAAAAGCAGGGGCTATAGTAGCAGTGGTTGTTTTAAAAAGGGTTATGATAAGGGGTTGTGTGGCCAGCATTGCTGGGAAACAACACCTTTTTGGGGGGCTCTTGAACAATCATCGATATTCCAGCCGTCAGGGGGTCTTTTCAGACCAAAGCCGTCTTGAAGGGACGGTGAATGAGAGGGGCCGAGATTGGTGGGTACAGGGAAATCGCAAATTCCCTGGCTAGTCGGAAGAAGCCTCACAAACTGACGGCTGGGAAAATGGCCATTGTGAGCCGTTATGAAGCTGGGGTGGTCACACGAAAGAAGCAAAGTAAAAGGCAATGTGGGTCGTCTGAGTGAAAAAAACAATTTTTATTACAATATATGCTTTTCTTTCAGGACCCTCTGGGGAAAAGTACTAAAAGAAACGGCTTGAAGAGAGGAGTGGGCGTATGCTAGCAACCCCACCTCCAGTATAATAGCAGCGAAGAAAGCGGTAGGCTAAAAATAAAGAAGGAAAAAATATTGAAATGAGCCGGAATTGATTTAAGAAGACCAGAAAGCCTAATTGTGTATTTTCAAGGTGATATTAATACCAACTAAAGTAAATTTGAGTTGAAAGTGACTGAATGAACTATTTTAAAAAACTTTTTGTGATTGTTCCCATTTTTTGAATGATTTATAGTGCCACCTAGAGCAGTGGTGGGTTCCTACAGGTGCGGTCCACTCTATAGCACCGGTAGCAGCCCGCTGGTGATGTCACAGTACCGGTGTGGTTGGTTGCTGGTGCCTGGGTGCCGCCATTTTTTAAAAAAACATTTTTTAAATTTTTTAAAAATTTTCTTCTGCGCATGCCCAGAAGCCAAGCTTCCGGCACTGCGCATGCGCTGCCTTCCTACCCCACAGTGAGTCCAAGCAGGGTAGGATGGCTGAGGGAGCGTGTGAGATGCTGAAAGAACGGGCGGCAGGAGCTATCTCCATTCCCCTCCCTTCAGCAGTCCGATAAGCCACGAACGCACGGTGATGATCCTAGGCATTTTTGCACGTTTGAGGCTTCTCGAGCTGCTGAGGGGAGGGTGAATGGGCAGCAGGACCTATCTCAGTTCCCCTCCCTTCAGCAGTCTGAAAAGCCACGCCCACCCAGTCACATGGCCCGCAAGCCACACCCACAAAATAAGCCACGCCCACAGAGTGGTAGTAAAAAAATTAGGAACCCACCCCTGACCTAGAGGAACTAAGATAAAAGACAATTCACTAAATAATAAGAAGGAAAATGGCCTTCACAAAGTCTGCTGAATAGAGAAATAGAGTCTCGACTGGACTATTGTAATGCGCTCTACATGGGGCTACCCCTGAAGAGTATCCGGAGACTTCAACTGGTGCAAAGTGTGGCTGCGCGTGTTGTGTTGGGTGTCTCAAGATACATCCACGTAACACCCATACTCCGCCAGCTGCACTGGTTGTCCATCGGTTTCCAGGTGCAATTCAAGGTATTGATTATCCTCTTTAAAGCCCTACATGGCTTAGGTCCAGGTTACCTCCGGGACCGCATCCTACCTCATAGTTCCCTTCGACCGGTCAGGTCCCACAGAGTGGGTCTCCTCCAGGTCCCATCAGCCAAACAATGCCGACTGGCGGGGCCTAGGGGAAGGGCCTTCTCTGTGGGGGGCCCTGCTCTCCCAACTACCCCCAGAGATCCGACTTATGGCCTTCCGAAAAGCCATCAAGACATGGCTTTTCCTGCAGGCGGGGTGATTGAGACAATTCTACATCTTAGGTCTCCCCCATGTATGTATGGTTTTTAAATTTTTTAAAAAATTATTTTTAATAGTGTTTTTAAATTTTATATTGTTTATTTGTTCTCTAAATGTTGTACGCCGCCATGAGTTCTCAGGGAGTTGGGCAGCATATAAGAACAATAAATAAATAAATAAATAAATAAATAAATAAATAAATAAATAAATAAATAAATAAATAAATAAATAAATAAATAAATAAATAAATAAATAAATAAATAAATAAATAAATAATAATAAATAATAAATAAATTCTCCCTTTAATAAATCGTCCTGAATTTGCATTTGAAAAGAAAGCTGCATTTGAGTCAAGATAGGTCCCAGTAAATAAAGGAAGTTGTGATTAAGAGAAATAAAGTGTGTTGCCTTGGGGGAAAAAATCAAAGGTTAATAATTTCTGCTGCCTCCTTTAACTTTGCTTGAAAAAACAATTGGGGAAGACATTCGTCCTACAGAGTTTTCACATCACGCTAATAGCTTAATATCATGATATAGCCAGAGAAGGTGTCTGAGAAATCACAAAATAGGGCATAAACACATGGCAAAATTCTAGACAAAGGAGGAATTAACAACCAGTTTAGCCAAAGCATTAATTAGCTCGCAGCACCCTCTGGTGGCTAAAAGCTGAATTTCACTAAACACGCCAAACCCAGGCAATGCTCGCAAGCACCCTCTACTGCAGTGGTGGCCAACCTTAAGCATACCATCCGCCAATTTTTTTCACAGACGAGTTCCGATCCGCCATTTATTATTTATTTATTTATTTTGGTCGTTTTTGTATGCTGCCCCACTCCCGCAGGACTCAGGGCGGCCATAAAACTTTCTTTCTTTCTTTCTTTCTTTCTTTCTTTCTTTCTTTCTTTCTTTCTTTCTTTCTTTCTTTCTTTCTTTCTTTCTTTCTTTCTTTCTTCTTTCTTTCTTTGTCTTTTCTCCTTCCTTCCTTCCTTCCTTTTTTCTTTCTTTGTCTTCCTTCCTTCCTCCTTCCCTCTCTCCCTCTTTCTTTCTTTGTCTTTTCTTCTTCCTTCCTTCCTTCTTTCTTTGTCTTCCTTCCTTCCTTCCTTCATTCATTCCTAACTTTTCTTTATTTCTTTATTTCTTTATTTCTTTCTTTTTCTGTCTTCCTTCCTTCCTTCCTTCCTAACTTTTCTTTCTTTCTTTCTTTCTTTCTTTCTTTCTTTCTTTCTTTCTTTCTTTCTTTCTTTCTTTCTTTCTTTCTTTCTCTGTCTTCCTTCCTTCCTCCCTTCCTTCTTTCTTTCTTTGTCTTCATTCCTTCCTAACTTTTCTTCCTTCCTTCCTAACCTTCCTTCCTTCCTTCCTTTCTCCCTGCAAAGCAATCCCCACCATGGCTCCTTTCTCCCTTGCCCAGCCCTCTTCCAAGATGCCAAGTCCTGATGCCGCCACTTCTGGCATCCCCGCGCCTCTTTCAGAAGGGAGGGAAAGAGGGCGCTTCCCCCCTCCCCCCTGGAAATAAGAACCCCCCGCAGGAGTAACAATCACAACAACCAGGGCTGGCAAAGCACCTCATCAGCACCAGCAGCCTGCGGGAACAAAAGCAAGTGTGGGGCGATGAGAAGGCTCGCTCGGGGCTGAGCTTCCACGCAGCTTCTGCATTCCAAGAAGAAGCAGCAGCAGCGGAGGCGGCAACAGCAGCCCCCCTCCTCAGAGCCCTGCTGTCCTCCCTTTGCCCAATGGAGCTGTGGAGTCCCGCACCTCAGGGCATGTGGGCAACGGGCAATTGCTTAGCTTTGGGGTGAAGCTTCGGATTGCTGCTGCAGCCTCCTTCTTCTCCTCTACCCCCCCCCCACGCTTCCTTTGCTCTGAAGTAACGGCACATGAGCGGCAGGGCCGGCGCTTGTGACTGACTACTTCCTCCTCTGCCCTGCTAGCTCAGGAATTCTGGGAGTTGAAGTCCACGAGTCACAGAAGAGCCAACTTTGCTCGTTTCGTCACTGCCGGAGTTTGACTTTGAACTGCGCACGCTCTTATGCAGGAAGAAGCATAAGCGCGCGCTCTTATTATGTGGGAAGAAGGGGATCGGACAATAAGAAGGTCAGAATCACTTTCGCTCGCTAAAACCTTCTTATTGTCCGATCCCCTTCTTCCTGCATAATTGTTATCCACTGACCAAATTTATCTGTACATTTTTCTTCACAGTTGTAAAACAGCGTCACCTTTTCTGTCCATTGGATGATTGCGATGCGCCACTTGCAATCATCCAATGCGCCACATTTGGCGCATGCGCCATGGTTTGGCCACCCCTGCTCTACTGGCTCAAAGCTGAATTTCACTAAACACACCAAACCCAGGCAATGCTCGCAGCGCCCTCTACTGGCTCAAAGCTGAATTTCACTAAAAACACTAAATCCAGGACACTCTCGAAGCACCCTCTATTGGCTCAAAGCTGAATTTCAATAAATATGCCAAACCCAGGCAACGCTCGCAGCACACTCTACTGGCTCAAAGCTGAATTTCACTAAATATGCCAAACACAGGCAACGCTCGCAGCGCCCTCTACTGGCTCAAAGCTGAATTTCACTAAACACGGCAAATCCAGGAAACGCACGCAGCACCCTCTACTGGCTCAAAGCTGAATTTCACTAAATATGCTATTCCCCATGAAGCACCAACAGTGCTCCCTAGTGTTCAAAGAGTGAACTATAGCAGTGCTCTCAAAAGTTTGCAACACACCCAAAGTGGTCAAAGAGTGAATTGCATTAACATTTTAAAAAGTGTTCAGGAAATTTTCTTGAATCTTCCTAGTCATGCCAGAAGCCACTGCAGAGCAAACAGAGCTGGTCCTCTCAACTACTCTCAACACGGATGAAGATGCTGACGTCATGGAGTCCTTTCCATTCGGGACAGAAGCATCTGATTTGCTGGGAACACAGAGTCCCCTACCTAACCTCACCACAATCTCAGAGTTCAATGCCCACATTTCACAAGTGGCAGAGACACCTCAGAAAACCTATGATTTGAGGTTGCATAGAGGCCATGCGGTTGAAACTGATGGATGAATGGGATAAGTACTACTAAAATAATCAAACACTCTGGGAGAAATTGTTACATTTCTCCAACATCAAAAAAAGAAGCTTTCCCCAGGTCACATCTGCTTATTGGAGAAAGAAAACAAGAAGACGTATTTACAGTGGAAATACTGTGAATGCCAACTTATCAGCATCCAGTTGAAGCTACAAGATAAGGAGCTTCTGAAAGACATACAGCATCTCCAGCAGCTAAACAAAGAGCGAGAGAAGCTCCCCCTAAGCAAAGATGACTCTCTCAAAGCCGATCTTCAGCCTCAAACCAAGCTTCAGGCGGAGATCACAACAAACGACAAGAATGAAAATGAGATGTCTTGTTATTCGTGCACATCATCATCACAACCACTTAAGGTTTCTTCACAAGCTTCTAAGAAATCCTCATCCGCATATCTCAAGAACACAATGAACGAGAAGCCCAGTTCAAAGGTATCTTATAATTCAAAGAATGCCTCATCCTTTCACACCATCAACCCAGTCTCACATGGGTAGTAGCATGGGTCTCACATGGGTAGCAGCATCTCACAACAATTATCTGGTCATAGCAATAAGTCAAGAGCAGAGAGTCTGTTCAACAAAGCTGCAGAGGTGCAAGTTGAAGCAGAAGTAGCCAAGGTAGCTCTAGAGCTGGCAAAGAAAGAGCAACTACAAAGAGAAGAAATGGCCAGAGCTGAAGCCAGACAAAGAGAAGAAATGGCTACAGCTCAAGGCAGACTTGATTATTTGCAGAGCGAATGGGATGCCAAACTAAAGATTGCAAGAGCCGCAGCCTTAGAGGTGGAGGTTCAAGCCACCAACCTCAAATTCAACCCTAGAGAACTGGAAGAGGAGGACCTGAGCAATTGTGTTAGGGCCTATATAGACGAACAGAAGTCCCAGCTAGCAGGTTCACAAGTAGCCGCAAAGTCCAATCTCAATGTTGAAGCTAAGACATTCCTGCCGAACCTTCAAGGCACCTTGAGCTTGGATACATGGCCCAATGGTAATGGCCATTGGGATGTCTGGCAGCAAGCAGAACAACACTTTTCTGTAGCATGGAAAGAAAACCACATCAAGAGACGCTCTGTAGAAAAACACCAGCCATATCTAGCACATGCCAGTGATGATTTCGTGAGGCGTAACTTACTACCACCTCCAGACTACCATTCTTCTGAAGTCCAGATGGATCCTAGGTTCCCCTGGAGTGGACACACAGAATGGACACCCCAACGGGGAAAGGTGGATCTGGCAGCCAGTGGGGTGCAGAAATTCTCGGACAAGCCGGGAAAACAATATGTGCTATGGAAGCACATTTTCACAAGTACCATCCATGACGAAGAGCTGTGACCAGCCAGACAGCTTAAGCATATGATAGCAAGTCTGGGACCAGAATCTGCTGCAATAGTGACAGACATCTACGCTGCCCAAATATCCAAACTGGATGTCGCCTTTCAGCGAGCATGGACTGCGCTAGACTGGCGGTTTGGGACATCCACAGTAACAGAGTCTTCATTTTTGAATCACATCAGGGACTTCCTGAACATCAGCTTAAAAGACCCTTACATGCTGTGGAAATTCGCCCACTCCCTGACATAGCTGCGGACGGCACAAGAAGATCCCAACTTGCTGGGACTTGTCTGCCTCGACCACTATGAGATGCAACTGCACATCATTAAAAAACTGCCACGGGAGCTAAGTAAAGAATGGCTCCAAATAGCGACTACTTACAAGGCAAATAACCAAGGCAGAAACCCTCCTTTTGCTGTCCTTGAAGGATTCATCGACTACCAAGCACAGCTAAACAATGACCCTCTAAGCCTCAGCATTACAGAAAGCTGGCAACCAGTTAACAAGCCAGCCAGAGCTCTAACTCAAACAAGAGTCCATTGCACACTGCGAAGGGAAAAACCTTCGTATCTGTGCATAAAACACAGGTCTCTACCCTGTCCACGAGGAATCCAGATGAGCAACCACTGAGAAGTGCTCCACATATACCTCTGACAACACCTAAACATCTCTTATGACCGTTCCACAAGTCCCCGCATACTCTGAATGCTTGCAGAGAATTCCGGAGGAAGTCCCTAAATGAAAGAAAGGATCTGATCAGGGAAAACAAAATCTGCTTCAAGTGCTGTGATTCAAAGGATCACATGGCCAATGACTGCACAGCGCAGGTGCGATGCTTCCTATGCAGGAGTAACTGACACCCAACCATTTTGCATTCAGATTTTGAATCAACTCCCGATCCACGGCTGACTCCTGATCCATGGTAAACTCCTCATCTACGGCCGACTCCTGATCCACGGTCCACTCCTCATCCACAGCTGACTCCTGTTCCATGGTCCACTCCTAATCCACGGTCGACTCCTAATCCATGATCAACTCCTACTTCTCCTCCGACTACGAGTACGGAGACTGAGATGGCAACAAGTGTCAACTGCATGTCAGTACGTGGTGACTCACCATCCCCTCGCTCATGCCACCAGATCTGTCTAGCTAAAGTCAACCCAGCTGGATGCCCAGGAAAGGCCGTGAAGATGTATGTAATATTGGACACGCAAAGCAATCAATCGTTAGCCAGGTCAGCATTCTTCGACCTCTTTGACATCCACTCTGAAAAAATGCACTTCATGATATCAACATGCACTGGGTGCCAGCGCATGGCGGGGAGGAAAGTAATGGGATTCTGCATAGAATCATTAGATAGGAGTGCAAAATTCACACTGCTGCCATTGCTAGAATGGGATGCTTTACCAAATAATCACAGTCAGATTGCAACACCAGAAGTAGTAAGCAATATACCTCACCTGAAATGCATAGCTAATTTATTTCCTGCACTAGACCCCGAAGCCGAAATCCAGTTCATGTTGGGGGTGGATGTCCCCCAAGCTTTCCCTCAAAAGGCACAGATCACAGGACCAGACGGCTCTCCAGTTGGCCTCAAAACTGCACTTGGATGGGCCATCTTAGGAACAGTCTGTGTCAATCGGCTGCAGGCCCCAAAACAGGTGACTGTCTTTGCAACCACCATTCTCAGTAATGGCAGAGCATCCCACTTGAGCCATGCCCAGAACACTTCAACGACTTCAATAGACAACCCTGTCCTAGGAGCGACGGTGTTCCAGACCAGCAAAGAGGACAATGACTTAGCCATGTCAATGGAGGACAAAGACTTTCTGCAGCTCATGGAAAAGGAACTTAAACGGGATGCTAGCAGAAGCTGGGTTGCACCGTTGCCCTTTTGCACACCCAGACAGCGCCTGCCTAATAACCATGAGCAAACTCTCTCTCGCCTCTTCAGATGACTCATGAACAGGAAGCCTGCCATGAAAGTTCATCTGGTGGAGTTCATGGACAAAATGGTCCAGAACAGACACGCTGAACTTGCCCCAACTCTGAGAACAGATGAAGAATGCTGGTACCTGCCATTCTTTGGAGTGTACCATCCACAAAAGCCAGGTCAGATTAGAGTGGTCTTCGATGCAAGCGCACAGTTCCAAAACATCTCTCTGAACAAAGTCCTTCTTACAAGACCTGATCTTACCAACAGCCTGTTAGGTGTGCTTATTCGCTTCAGAAAGGAAGCCATGACCATCATGGCCGACATCCAGCAGATGTTTTACTCGTTCCTTGTCAGAGAAGATCATCGCCATTACCTGCACTTCCTGTGGTTCAGTGATGAACAGCACAACCAACGGATCACAGAGTATAGAATGCGAGTGCATGTCTTTGGGAATGGTTCGTCCCTGCAATCACCAACTATGGCCTACAACATACTGCTTGCATAGGCGAGGCCAAATACAGCCAGACGCTTCATGGAACAAGACTTCTATGTCTATGACAGTCTAAAATATATACCTACTCCAATAGAGGCCATAGATCTCTTGAAAAGAACACACCAGATACTAGCGGTAGCCAAGCATACAATAGTGAAAAAGTGCTCAAAGCCTTCAATCCTGAAGACCATGCCAAGGGATTACAAGACATCAATTTTGGCATTGATACTCCTCTTGTCCAATGGAGTCTCGGTCTGTGTTGGGACTTGAAGAAGGACGTCTTTACCTTCAGAGCCCCAGCTCAGAAGACCATCTTCACAAGGAGAGGAGTTCTGTCAACAGTGAACAGTCTTTTCGACCCTCTAGGGTTTGCAGCACCTGTAACTATCCAAGGGAGGCTCCTTCTATGGACGCTCTCCCAAAGCACCAAAGATTGGGATGAGCCGCTTCCATTAGATCAGAAGCAAAAATGGGAGTCATGGCGTACGTCCCTGAGTAGTCTTCAAAGCGTCAGTGTACAACGCACATATGTTCCCATCTCACCCACCACTGCAATGAAGAGATGCATGTTTTCTCAGATGCATCCACGCAGGCAATAGCAGCCGTGGCATACATCAGAGTCTATGGCGGGGAAGCAGCATTCACGTTGGCTTCATCATGGGAAAGGCGAACTTAGCACCACAACAAGGACACACCGTATCAAGATTGGAACTCTGCGGCACCGTACTGGCTATAGAACTCACACACCTGATAACCAAAACCATAGACCTTGAACTACAACCCACTACCTTCTACACAGATAGCAAGGTGGTGCTGGGCTACAGTCACAACCAAACAAGATGCTTTTATATCTACGTGAGCAATAGAGTAGACAGGATCAGAAAGTCTTCGTCCAGAGCAGTGGCGTTATGTGCCAACAGACATGAATCCAGTGGATCATGCTACACGGTTGGTCCCTGCATCCCAGTCAGCAGAATCAACCTGGCTAAAAGGTCCCGAGTTCTTGATCTGCCCACAGAGCCCGACAGCACAGAGACCAGACACCATGACCACCTAGATCCAGACCAAGATGCTGATGTTCGACCTCAAGCGCCCAGCAAACCGCTCAGATGGGATGAAGACACAGCCGTCCAGGCCACCTGTTTGGCAACAATGATCAAGGAAACAGGAAAATGACACCTTAACCATGGCCTAGAGCCAGTCACCTTCTCTAGTTGGAAATTTCTTGCACAAGGCATAGCAGTGTTTATCCACTTCCTGCATCGCAGGGCAAATTCACAGATAAGCTTTCCAGAAAGCCGTCTCCAAGCAGAGAGAGGGATTTTACAGGGTGTGCAACAAAATGTCTACTCCATGGAATTCGAATGCCTAGAAGCTAAGAAGCCTATTCCAAAATCCAGCCCACTTCTGACACTGAACCCGTACCTTGACAGCCACGATGTGCTAAGAGTAGGGGCCGGTCTGGATAAGGCGAAAATAGACTCAAGTATTAAACATCCTATCATCTTTCCTGCTCATCACCATGTAACAATCTATTGGTCCAACACCACCATGAGACCATCCACCATCAAGGCCAACACTTCACAGAGGGAGCTGTTAGAGCTGCTGGACTCTGGATCGTGGGAGCCAGGAAGCTCATCTCAACAGTCTTACACAAGTGCCTGCACTGTCGCAAACAATGAGGTAGGACTCAACACCAGCTGATGGCTGACCTGCCACCACTTCTCAGTACCGAACCCCCCTTTACCTAGGTAGGCCTAGATGTCTTCAGCCCGTGGTTAGTGTCTGCCGGTCAGACCAGAGGAGGTCAAGCTCACAGCAAACATTGGGCCGTTCTGTTCACGTGTCTTAGCATTCAAGTTGTCCACATAGAAGTCATCAAATCTATGGACAGTTCCTCCTTCATTAAAGCTCTAAGAAGGTTCCAAGCCCAGAGAGGCCCAGTCAAGGTGTTTAGATCAGACCACAGAACAAACTTTGTAGGAGCCTGAAAAGAGCTACATATCGATGAGGGCACTCATTTCAACCCAGCAATTGATAGCTACCTGAACGCCCAAAGCTGTGTATGGACATTTAACCCACCTCATGTGTCCCATATGGGAGGAGCATGGGAAAGAATGATCGGCATAGCCCATAAAATCCTTGACTCCATGTTGACGAAGGTACCTATGCTGACGCATGAGATTCTCAACACTCGACCTTTGGGTCCACTTTCTTCGGATCCTGAGAATCCAATTATCCTTGCACCAGCCACCTTGTTAACACAGAAGACAGCCAACTGGCCAGCACCAGAAGGGAACTTCGTTCCCAAGGACAGGTATAAACAACAATGGAGACAAGTTCAACTGGTAGCCAACACCTTCTGGAAGCGCTGGAAGCAAGAATAGTTGTCTACCCTTCAGGTTCGCCGCAAATGGAAGATCATAGAGACGAATCTCGAAGAAGGAGACCTTGTCCTGTTGAGAGACAAGGACGCACCTCGAAACTCTTGGCCCATGGGACTTGTACACCAAGTTCTGCCCAGCTCTGATGGACTAGTTCGCCAAGTAGAAGTTCAGGTTGCGAAGCCACAAGACTCATGCCATGGCTCAAAGACTTTCATCAAGAAGCTCTACATCAGACCTGTCACTGATCTAGTACTGCTGAGAAGGAAGACCGAACTCAAAGATTGAACCTCAAGCTTTGCATGCCTTATATTTACCTCATTGTTTGCATTGTTTGATGCTATGCTTTGTTTACTTCAGTCAAATAGATAGTTAAGTTTGCATTGTTTATGCTATAACTTTGTTTACATTAGCCAATTTGTTAGTTAATAGTGAAATTTTTATAATTCCATGCGGGGAGTATGCTGAGAGATTAAAGGGATATTTAACTCAGATTAGGAGTTGGAATTGAAAAATATGATACAGGCTTTTACATGAAGACTTTAAAGAAAAAATAGGGAAAGTGGATGAGAGAATGAGAAAAGGAGAAAGCTTTTATTTTGCCTTGGTGTTGGGATTTTTCCCTTTTCTATTCTACTGGTATAAATTTTTTGGATTTGGTATTGAGAGTTAACTGGTGTTGGTGGTAGATTGTATTTTTGGCTATTTTTGGTTTTTTTGTTGTTGTTGTTTTTATATATATATATATATAAAGCCCTGTCGATGGGTTTTTTTGGTTTTTTTTGTTTCTGTTGTTTTTTTATCGCTTTGCTTCGTTCCTCTTCAATACTTGTATTTGTTTTTTTCCCCTTCTTTTTTCCTTTTTTTGGATTTGTTCGCTTTTTGTCAAATAGTTTGGATTAAGGTAAAGAAGAACCTGAAGAGCAAGAAACTTATTGTTTTCTTTTTTTCTTGTTATTTTGGTTTTGGCCTGATTGGTTCCTTTTTTCTTCTTTCTTCTTCTTTTTTTTTATGGTCCTCCCAACGGGGTGGATTCAATATTTGCTGTGAGGCCAAAGCCATCGTTTGAGTTGGAGACTTTGGCCTGCCACACATTATGATGTAGAATGTATTCTTGCCATGGGAAATTGGGAGGGATTGATGCACGACGGAAGTAGAGATGTAGCCATAACAAATTCTTTCTAGATTGTCAAGGTTATCCTTTGTTCAGCACATGCCCGGAAGTATATGGGAGTAACGAACACATTGGCAGAAGGACACTGGTTAACGTGATGAACTTGTGGGTGTGGGTACAAAGGGTGAACTTTAAAGTGGGTGGAGAAACCCCAGGGAATTCAGATTCGGGTTTCTCACAGATGTGCCAACCTGGCTCTGCTAATAAATTGGAACTTTGAGGAATGCTGTACCTCGGTCTCTAATTTAGTTTCGGATGCTATTTGGAACCCTGACATCTCCTTTTAAAAACTCCTTTAAATCTCCTTTAAAAAACTCATCCAGCTACCCCTGAATCCCAGGGCGCTGTTCAGGGTCCTTAGCCCCAGCATCGACCCGACGCCGGGCAGTGCAAAGACTCAGGGCAGATGGAGGCTATGGACGTCGCGGAGAGGGAAAGTCAGTCGGGGGGTCAGACGAAAACAGCCGGCCTCTGAGCCCCTCGCTCAATTGGAGTGGACCTCTCAAGGTGCAGTTGGGGGTTGAGTCCTCCCCTTCACCGACCATGGGAGCCTCACCTGGGCAAAGGGTTGGCCCCGGCCCATGAGTGGAGGCAACAGAAGACCACACTCACCAGGCGCTCTGAAGGCGAGGAATCCCAGCCACTGTCTCGCAGTCAATCGCTGATGGATCTCCCCGATCTGTTCAGACATCTAAACGTAAGTTGGACAAATCCCCGACCGGAACCCAAAACCACTAGATGGAACCTGGCCCAACCCAAGTTCTCCTTTGCAAGGAAGTACATGGGACTCCAAGGGAGTGGGGACACAGCCTCCTTCCTCACCGTGGCAAGTGGGACCCTAGGGGATCTTTCAACGAGGGCAAAAACTACGTGGGCTACCTTTCACCCTGAAGCAAGGGTAACCCACCAGGTCAGCCTAGGGAGCCCTCAACTTTGGCCGCAGGGAGCGTGGAAGTCGCCAGCTCCAGCCCAACCGCCCAACCTGGACCTCACGCCGCCTGGGCAAGCCCCAGCTGGGTGGGCTTTCTTCCCCGGAATGGGAAAGGGAAAGTCAATCGGGGGCCAGGTGCAAACAGCCGGCCTCTGAGCCCCTCTCTCAACTGGAGCGGACCTCTCAAGGTGCAGTTGGGGGATTGAGTCCTCTCCCTCACCGAGCGTGGGAGCCTCACCTGGGCACGGGGTTGGCCCCGGCCCATGAATGGAGGCAACAGAGGACCACACTCACCGGGCGCTCCAAAAGTGAGGAATCACAGCCACTGTCTCGCAGTCAATCGCTGATGGATCTCCCCAATCTGTTTGGACACCTAAACGTAAGTTGGACAAATCCCCGACCGGGACCCGAAACCACTAGATGGAACCTGGCCCAACCCAAATTCTCCTTCGCAAGGAAGTACAAGGGAGCCCAAGGGAGTGGGGACACAGCCTCCTTCTACACCGTGGCAAGTGGGACCCCAGGGGATCTTTCCACGGGGGCAAAAACTACGTGGGCTACCTTTCACCCCGAACCGAGGGTGACCCACCAAGTCAGCCTAGGGAGCCCTCAACTTTGGCCACAGGGAGCGTGGAAGTCGCCAGCTCCAGCCCAGCTGCCTAACCTGGGCCTCACACTGCCAGGGCAAGCCCTAGCTGGATGGGCTTTCTTCCCCGGAATGGGATGGGCGCAATGCCAGTGGATGCTGGGGACCCCCTGCCACCCAACTTTGGCCCAGAGCATGGAACAGCACAGCAGCACCCCGCGATGCAAGATCCAAGGTGGTGCAGTGGTTAGAGTACAGCACTGCAGGCTACTTCAGCTGACTGCTAGTTCAGCAGTTCAGCTGTTCAAATTTCACTAGCTCAAGGTTGACTCAGCCTTCCATCCTTCTGAGGTCGGTAAAATGAGGACCCAGATTGTTGGGGGCAATATCCTGAACTCTGTAAACCACTTAGCGAAGCCTGTAAAGCACTATGAAGAGGTATATAAGTCTAGGTGCTATTGCTATTGCTATCTGGTCACGCAGCCCCTGCTGCAAGCGTAGGGAAACCTCCCCGGGGACGGGGATGCTCCTAGAGCGGGCTCACTGCTGCAACCAGGAGGGGGCCTAATTGGAGGGCTCCGCCTCAAGCCGCCACACTGCCGGCCACATTCATGCAGGCCGGCGCCCCGCCATCCCGAGAGCCACCCCCTCATTTTCGGGCAACATTTGACGGGGATCCTAAAAAGCTGGCCTATTTTCTCCACCGAGTGTGGGCATACGTGGATGAATATGGGGCGCTGTTCCAAACAGACAGACAGCTGATTCACAGAATAACTGAAGGGATGAACGAGGGGGAAGCAGCAGAGTGGGTAGCAGAACTCCATGACGAAGCGGCCCCTGAGTTAGACAACGCGAATGAGTTCGTCCAATTGATGAGGGTCTGGTTCCACGATGCGGCCCGACATGTGGATGCCGAAAACAAATTCTGGGGTTGAAGCAAGCGGGATGCCCAGCAAAATAATTGGTGTAGGAATTCAGTTGAGCAGCAGGGAAAGTGCGGGATTGGTCCGAGCGGCTTTTGGTGCAAACATTCTGAGACGCCCTAGATCCCGAGATGAAGAAGGCGTGCGAGATCTGAGGGGTCCCAGGTAGGATCCAAACTGGTATGCCACAGCCATCGCTCTGGATCATGTAGTCCGAGACGAGAAAAAGCAACCAGCCGACTGGACAGCTAGGAGGCCTTTGGGACACCAGATCCCCCGAAGACAAGCCTCTGCATCATGCCCTGAATCAACTTGGGGTGTAAAATGTTATCGATGGGGCCAAGCCAGCCATCGAGCTTCCGAGTGCCTGGCGCCGGTCCCCCTCGTGCTACTGAGGGCCAGGCAACACACCTGCAAGGCCATCGGAGCTGGGGTGCTGGGCCCTACAAGCGGAAGAGTACTCTCCACCCCTGCCACCGCCGACACATCGCCAGTGGAGGAGTCGGCTCCGAGATGGGACGAGGGAGGCAGTGGCAAAGACTAGCCGATGGTGAGTGGAGCAGTTCGCCCCTTCCTCATAAAAGCCAAAATTACATTCCCAGAGACGGGGAAAGAGGGAGAAGTAGATGCTATGATAGACACGGGCTGTTCGAGGTGCCTAATCAGCAAATCAGTAGTAGAGAAGTTGGGGATCCGCACCAGGCCGCTGGCAGCCCCCATCCAATTCCAGCAGGTGGACGGATCGCTAATTGAGAGGCCTTCGCCACTCAACTCACCGCGTTGATGGAATTGCAAATGGGGCGCCACCGCGAACTTCTCCAGTTCATAGTCGCCCCCAGAATGTCAGAAGCAGTTATCCTGGGGTTGGCCTGGTTAGACAAGTGGACCCCCAGCATAAAATGGGAGGATGGGTATCGGAAGCTAACACTGCACATCAGGTCCACTCCCCAACCAAAAAATCAGAGCCACCGGGAGAGAGTAACACCCCTGGGCGCAACTTCACCCCAGCAGGCAAGTCCCGCAAGGGCGACTATGCCCCCAGGTTCCCAGCAGGTGCCGGCCAAATACCAAGACCTAGAGGAGGGGTTTAGTGAGGAGGGCTGTAATGAACTTCCCCCTCACTGGCCTAATGACTATGTGATAATATTTGAACCGGGGGTTACGCTCCCAAAACCCAAAATGTATTCCATGACCCCGAAGGAACTGGGAGAGTTGAGAAAATACATCGACGCCAACTTGGAGCAGGGTTTCATCCAGCCTGCAAAATCGAGGGTCGCCGCCCCCATGCTCTTCAAAGAGAAAAAAGATGGGGGGTCAGATTATGCATTGATTTCCGGGGGATCAACGGCGTATGCGTGCAAAACACCTACGCCCTCCCTCTCATGAAAGACATGCTGAACTACTTGTCCAAGGGCAAGATATTTACCAAGCTGGACTTGAGAGAAGCTTATTACCGCATTCAAATCAGGCAGGGGGATGAATGGAAGACCAGTTTCAACTGCCCACTGGGGAGTTTCCAATACAGAGTCATGCCCTTTGGACTACAAGGGGCCACCGCGGTTTTCATGCAATACATCAACAAGGTGCTTCACCCCCATCTGTACAAAGGGGTGCTCGTTTATTTGGATGACATTCTCATCTACAGCGAAACGCTAGAGGAGCACGTGAAATTAGTGCGACAAGTCCTGGGAAAACTTCTAGCAGCCAAGCTATATGCAAAACTTTCTAAGTGCAAATTCCAGAAGACCTCACTAGACTACTTAGGGTACCGTATCTCCAACGACGGAATAGAGATGGACCCAGGGAAAGTGAAAGCAGTTCTTGACTGGCAACCCCCACGCACTTGCAAGCAACTTCAAAGCTTCTTAGGCTTTGCCAATTTATACCGGTAGTTTATTCCATCTTTTGCTGAGGTGGTTCTGCCACTGACAGAATTGTTAAAAACTGGCGCATCACCCACCAATCCAAGGCCCAACCAACTGATTGGATGGATGATGGGATGCCAAAAGGCATTTGAATGGCTCAAACAGCTTTTTGCCCAAGAACCAATCTTACAGCACCCAGATCCAGACCGGCAGTTCATAATCCAGTCAGACGCCAGTGATGTAGTGGCGGCAGTGGTGTTGTTACAGAAGGATGAGAAAGGCCAATCCTACCATGTGCTTACGTTTCGAAGAAACTCTCAGCCACGGAGAGATGGGCCATTTGGGAAACGGAAGCCTATGCCGTTCGTTGGGCACTGCTCACTTGGAGACAATTCCTAGAAGGGAGCAAGGTACCGTTTGAGATGTGGACAGACCATAAAAACCTTGAGGCCCTGAAAACCTCCAGGAAACTTTCACCCAAACAAGTGCGCTGGGTGCAATATTTTAGGTGATTCAAATTCGAACTGAAGCACATTCCAGCGAGGGGAAATCTCCTAGCTGATGTTTTATCCAGGAAGCCCCAGTATGACAGCCAAATTGAAGAGGAGTTCCACCCGGTCATCTCCTCCTCAGAAGAAGAAGCAGCAGGCCCTCCCCCCACCGAAGAGGAACTGGCAGCCCCTGTCCTCACGAGAGGCCATAGCAGATGGAGCCAGGAGGAGTGGACCACCAAATTGAAGGCAGCAATGCCTAATGACCCCTGGCTCAACGACAACAAGGACATCCTAACCATAAGAGAAGGCTTAGCTTGGAAGGGGTCCAAACTATACATGCCTGCCAGCCTCAGGTTGGAAGTACTCCAGCGAAGTCATGACTCCAAGCTGGGAGGACACTTTGGATTTCTAAAAACTTTTCACATAACACGAAGGGAATTTTGGTGGCCAAAAATGAAGGCAGAGGTAGAGGACTACGTGAAAAGCTGCGCCACCTGTGCCACCAGGAAAATCCGAGCAGGGAAACCACCTGGACTGCTGCAGCAAGTAGCCAATCCCAGCAGACCCTGGGAGGAAATAGCCATGGACTTTATAGCCGAACTCCCAGAGAGCAAAGGGAATACTGTGATCTGGACTGTTATTGATTTGTTCTCCAAGCAAGCCAACTTCGTTGCCGCCTCTGGATTACCGTCAGCCAGGCATCTAGCAAAATTGTTCCTCAAGCACATCTACTGCTTGCATGGAGTCCCGAAGAGAGTAATTCCAACCGAGGGGTACAGTTTATCGCCAAGTTCTGGGGAGAATTCCTTCGCTCCCTTAGATCCATGCAGGGTCTCAGCTCGGCCATCCATCTGAGCACAAATGGGGCAGCAGAACATGTGAATGCAATGATGGAACAATGCATTCGTTGTTATGTAGATTACCAACAAGACAACTGGGCGGAGCTGCTGCCATTTGCAGAGGTAGCATACAACAACGCTGTCCACAGAAGTACCGGATTAAACCCTTTCCAGATCACCAGCGGCCAGGAGTTCATTCCCATGCCGGAACTGCCTACTCAAGCTCCTATGTTGATGTCCCTGGCTGAATGGATGGAGACACTGAGGAAAGGATGGGAAAACACCAAAAAGGCGCTAACGGAAGCCACAGAAGCCTATAAGAAGCAAGTGAACAAGTTGGAACAAACCTATAAGAAGCAAGTGAACAACCCCCTTTCCGAGTTGGGGATTAAGTCTTCCTAGCCACTAAATATATGCAATTGAGAATGCTCAGCAAAAAGCTAGGGCCAAAATTGTTAGGCCCTTTCCCAATTGTCAAAAGTATCAACCCGGTTACAGTACAGCTTGCATTACCAAGAATACTGGGAAAAATCCACCCGGTATTTCATTGCAGCTTACTAAAACCGGTAATCAGATCCAATTCGAGGCCACAAACCCAACCACCGCCTCCCCCGGTAGTAATACAGGGGGAGATACATTATGAAGTAAAAAAGATCTTGGACTTAAGAATATTTAGGGGTCAATTAGAATACCTGATCCATTGGAAGGGGTACCCTTTGTTCGAATCCACATGAGTAAAAAGTTGGAACGTGAAAGAGGATAGACTAGTCAAGCAATTTCACGATAAATATCCTGATAAGCCAAAGGGTCCCCTGAGGGAGAGGGGTATTTAAAATTGCTGAATTAACCCCCTACGATATAGTCTCTCTCTCTCCCTTGCAGGGCACTTTTTTTCTTGAGTGGAGGCCGCCTGTCAGGCCGAAGCCATCGTTTGCGTTGGAAACTTTGGCCTGCCACACATTATGATGTAGAATGTATTCTTGCCATGGGAAATTGGGGTGGGAGTTGATGCATGAGGTAAGTAGAGATATAGCCATTACAAATTATTTCTAGATTCTCAAGGTCATCCTTTGTTCAGCACCACCCAAGTATGTGGGAGTAACAGACATGTTGGCAGAAGGACACCGGTTAATGTGATGAACTCGTGGGTGTGGGTACAAGGGATGAACTTTAAAGTGGGTGGAGAAACCCTGGGGACTTCAGATTCGGGTTTCTCACAGATGTGCCAACATGGCTCTGCTAATAAAAGGAAACTTTGAAGAATGCTGTACCTCGGTCTCTGATTTAGTTTCGGATGCTATTTGGAACCCTGACACTAACCCGAATCTCCTTTAAAAAACTCATCCAGCTACCCCGGATCCCAGGGCGCTGTTCAGGGTCCTCAGCCCCAGCATTGACCCAGCGCCAGGCGGTGCAAAGACTCAGGGAAGATGGAGGAGAAGAAGCAATCCGCCGGGGAACACGCAGAGGATGAATTGATTGAACGCACCAGAATCCTCTACTCTACTACCCAGGATTTACGGCTGCTATGGAGGCCGCAGAGAGGGAAAATCAGTCAGGGGCCAGGCGCAAACAGCCGGCCTGAACCCCTCTCTCAACTGGAGCGGACCTCTCAAGGTGCAGTTGGGAGGTTGAGTCCTCCCCCTCACCGAGCGTGGGAGCCTCACCTGGGCACGGGGTTGGCCCCGGCCCATGAGTGGAGACAACAGAAGACCACACTCACTGGGCACTCCAGAGGCAAGGAATCACAGCCACTGTCTCTCAGTCAATCGCTGATGGATCTCCCCTATCTTTTCGGACACCTAAACGTAATTGGACAAATCCCCAATTGCGACCTGAAACCACTAGATGGAACCTGGCCCAACCGAAGTTCTCCTTCCGCAAGGAAGTACATGGGACCCCAAGGGAGTGGGGACACAGCCTCCTTCCACACCGTGGGAAGGGGGACCCCAGGAGAACTTTCCACGGGGGCAAAAACTACATGGGCTACCTTTCACCCTGAAGCGAGGGCAACCCACTAAGTCAGCTTAGGGAGTCCTCAACTTTGACCACAGGGAGCGTGGAAGTCACCAGCTCCAGCCCAACCACTCAACCTGGGCCTCACGCAACCGAGTCAAGCCCCAGCTGGATGGGCTTTCTTCCTAGGAATGGGATGGGCGCAATGCCAGTGGATGCCGGGGACCCCCTGCCATGCAACTTTGGCCCAGAGCATGGAACAGCACAGCAGCCCCCCGCGATGCAGGATCTGGTCATGCAGGCCCTGCCGCAAGCGCAGGGAAATCTTCCCACGGACGGGGAGGCCCCTAGAGCGGGCTACTGCTGCAACCAGGATGGGGCCTAATTGGAGGGCCCCGCCTCAAGCCACCACACTGCCTGCCGCATTCGTGTAGACCGCCGCCTCGCCACCCTGAGAGCCACCCCCTCATTTTCGGGCAACATTTGACGTGGATCCTAAAAAGCTGGCCTATTTTCTCCACTGATTGTGGGCATACGTGGATGAATATGGGGCACTATTCCAAACAGACAGAAAGCTGATTGACAGAATAACTGAAGGGATGAACGAGGGGGAAGCAGCAGAGTGGGTAGCAGAACTCCATGACAAAGCGGCCCCTGAGTTAGACGACGCGAATGAGGTCGTCCAATTGATGAGGGTCTGGTTCCACGATGTGGCCCGACATGTGGATGCTGAAAACAAATTCTGGGATTGAAGCAAGCAGGACGCCCAGCAAAATAATTGGTATGGGAATTCAGATGAGCAGCAGGGAAAATGCGGGATTGGTCCGAGCATCTTCTGGTGCACACGTTCTGAGACGCACTAGATCCCGAGTTGAAGAAGGCATGCGAGATCCGAGGGGTCCCAGTTAGGATCCAAGACTGGTATGCAACAGCCATCGCTCTAGATCATGTAGATGAGAAAAAGCAACCAGCCGACCGGACAGCTAGGAGGCCTTTGGGATGTCGGATCCCCCCGAGACAAGCCCCTGCCTCGCGCCCTGAGTCAACTTGGCGTGTAAAATGCTATCGATGTGGCCAAGCCGGCCATCGAGTGCCTGGCGCCGGTCCCCCTCATGCTACCGAGGGCCAGGCCACCTCCAGGGCCCAAGAAGAAACCTGCAAGGCCATCAGAGTTGGGGTGCTGGGCCCTACAAGCGGAAGAGTACCCTCCACCCCTGACGCCACCAACCCATCGCCAGCGGAAGAGTCGGCTCCGAGATGGGATGAGGGAGGCAGTGGCAAAGACTAGCCGATGGTGAGTGAAGTAGTTCGCCCCTTCCTCATAAAAGCCAAAATTATGGTCCCAGAGACGGGGAAGGAGGGAGAAGTAGATGCTATGATAGACACGGGCTGTTCGAGGTGCCTAATCAGCAAATCAATAGTAGAGAAGTTGGGGATCTGCACCAGGCCCTTGGCAGTCCCCATCCGATTCCAGCAGATGGACAGATCGCTAATTGGGAGGCCTTCGCCACTCTCCTCACCGAGTTGGTGGAATTGCAAATGGGGCGCCACCGCGAACTTGTCCGGTTCATAGAATGTCAGAAGCAGTTATCCTGGGGTTGGCCTGGTTAGACAAGTGGACCCCCAGTATAAAATGGGAGGATGGGTATCCGAAGCTAACTCTGCACATCGGGCCCACTCCCTCACCAAAAAATCAGAGCCACCGGGAGAGAGTAACACCCCTGGGAGCAATTTCTCCCCAGCTGGCAAGCACCGCAAGGGCGACTATGCCCCCAGGCTCCCAGCAGGTGCCGGCCAAATAGCGAGACCTAAAGGGGGTGTTTAGTGAGGAGGACTGTAACGAACTTCCCCCCTCACCGGCCTACTGACTGTGCGATAGAATTCAAACCGGGGATTACACTCCCAAAATGCATTCCATGACCCCGAAGGAACTGGGAGAATTGAGAAAATACATCGATGCCAACTTGGAGCGGGGTTTCATCCAGCCTGCAAAATCGAGGTTCGCCGCCCCCATGCTCTTCAAAGAGAAAAAAGGCGGGGGGGGGTCAGATTATGCATTGATTTCCGGGGGATCAACGGCGTATCCATGCAAAACACCTACCCCCTCCCTCTCATGAAAGACATGCTGAACTACTTGTCCAAGGGCAAGATATTTACCAAGCTGGACTTGAGAGAAGCTTATTACCGCATTCAAATCAGGCAGGGGGATGAATGGAAGATCAGTT
Source organism: Diadophis punctatus similis (assembly GCA_023053685.1). Lineage (NCBI taxonomy): Eukaryota > Metazoa > Chordata > Lepidosauria > Squamata > Dipsadidae > Diadophis > Diadophis punctatus. The sequence goes on along the minus strand of JALIGW010000008.1, from coordinate 579,489 downwards.
TCAACTGCCCACTGGGGAGTTTCCAATACAGAGTCATGACCTTTGGACTACAAGGGGCCACCGCGGTTTTCATGCAATACATCAACAAGGTGCTTCACCCCCATCTGTACAAAGGGGTGCTCGTTTATTTGGATGACATTCTCATCTACAGCGAAACGCTAGAGGAGCACGTGAAATTAGTGCGACAAGTCCTGGGAAAACTTCTAGCAGCCAAGCTATATGCAAAACTTTCTAAGTGCAAATTCCAGAAGACCTCACTAGACTACTTAGGGTACCGTATCTCCAAAGACGGAATAGAGATGGACCCAGGGAAAGTGAAAGCAGTTCTTGACTGGCAACCCCCACGCACTTGCAAGCAACTTCAAAGCTTCTTAGGCTTTGCCAATTTATACCGGTAGTTTATTCCATCTTTTGCTGAGGTGGCTCTGCCATTGACAGAATTGTTAAAAACTGGCGCATCACCCACCAATCCAAGGCCCAACCAACTGATTGGATGGACGATGGGATGCCAAAAGGCATTTGAATGGCTCAAACAGCTTTTTGCCCAAGAACCAATCTTACAGCACCCAGATCCAGACCGGCAGTTCATAATCCAGTCAGACGCCAGCGATGTAGTGGCAGCAGTGGTGTTGTTACAGAAGGATGAGAAAGACCAATCCTACCATGTGCTTACGTTTCGAAGAAACTCCCAGCCACGGAGAGGAGATGGGCCATTTGGGAAAAGAAAGCCTATGCCGTTCATTGGGCGCTGCTCACTTGGAGACAATTCCTAGAAGGGAGCAAGGTACCATTCAAGGTGTGGACAGACCATAAAAACCTTGAAGCCCTGAAAACCTCCAGGAAACTTTCACCCAAACAAGTGCGCTGGGTGCAATATTTTAGGTGATTCAAATTCAAACTGAAGCACATTCCAGTGGGGGGAAATCTCCTAGCTGATGTTTTATCCAGGAAGCCCCAATATGACAGCCAAAGAGAAGAGGAATTCCACCCGGTAATCTCCTCCTCCTCAGAAGAAGCAGCAGCAGGCCCTCCGCCCACCAAAGGGGAACTGGCAGCCCCTGTCCTCACGAGAGGCCATAGCAAATGGAGCCAGGAGGAGTGGACCACCAAATTGAAGGCAGCAATGTCTAACGACCCCTGGCTCAACGACAACAAGGATATCCTAACCATAAGAGAAGGCTTAGCTTGGAAGGGGTCCAAACTATACATGCCTGCCAGCCTCAGGTTGGAAGTACTCCAGCGAAGTCATGACTCCAAGCTGGGAGGACACTTTGGATTCCTAAAAACCTTTCACCTAACACGAAGGCAATTTTGGTGGCCAAAAATGAAGGCAGAGGTAGAGGACTACGTGAAAAGCTTCACCACCTGTGCCACCAGGAAAATCCGAGCAGGGAAACCACCTAGACTGCTGCAGCCAATCCCAGCAGACCCTGGGAGGAAATAGCCATGGACTTTATAGTCGAACTCCCAGAGAGCAAAGGGAATACTGTGATCTGGACTGTTATTGATTAGTTCTCCAAGCAAGCCCACTTCGTTGCCACCTCTGGATTACCATCAGCCTGGCATCTAGTAAAATTGTTCCTCAAGCACATCTACTGCTTGCATGGAGTCCCCAAGAGAGTAATCTCCGACCGAGGGGTACAGTTTACCACCAAGTTCTGGAGAGAATTCCTACGCTCCATTGGATCCATGCAGGGTCTCAGCTCGGCCTTCCATCTGAGCACAAATGGGGCAGCAGAACATGTGAACGCAATGATGGAACAATACATTCGTTGTATGTAGATTACCAACAAGACAACTGGGCGGAGCTGCTGCCATTTGCAGAGGTAGCATACAACAACGCTGTCCACAGCAGTACCGGATTAAACCCTTTCCAGATCACCAGCAGCCATGAGTTCGTTCCCATGCCAGAACAACCTACTCAAGCTCCTACATTGATGTCCCTGGCTGAATGGATGGAGACGCTGAGGAAAGGATGGGAAAACACCAAAAAGGCGCTAGCGGAAGCCTATAAGAAGCAACTAAACAAGTTGGAACAAGCCTATAAGAAGCAAGTGAACAACCCCCTTCTGAGTTGGGGATTAAGTCTTCCTAGCCACTAAATATATACAATTGAGAATGCTCAGCAAAAAGCTAGGGCCAAAATTCTTAGGCCCTTTCCCAATTGTCAAAAGTATCAACCCGGTTACGGTACAGCTTGCATTACCAAGAATACTGGGAAAAATCCACCCGGTATTTCATTGCAGCTTACTAAAACCGGTAATCAGATCCAATTTGAGGCCACAAACCCAATCACCACCTCCCCCGGTAGTAATACAGGGGAAGATACATTATGAAGTAAAAAAGATCTTGGACTTAAGAATATTTAGGGGTCAATTAGAATACCTGATCCATTGGAAGGGGTACCCTTTGTCCGAATCCACATGAGTAAAAAGTTTGAACATGAAAGTGGATAAACTAGTCAAGCAATTTCACGATAAATATCCTGATAAGCCAAAGAGTCCCCTGAGGGAGAGGGGTATTTAAAATTGCTGAATTGACTTCCGGTTTTGGAGCGCTTCATCGCAGACATCCCTCGTTGGATGCCTTTCCGATCTTTGTTAAAAGCCGCCAGAACAGCTGTCTGGCGGCTTTAAAATCTCTTCCCCGGGCAAAGGGGAGAGATGAGAGCCTGACAGGAGGGGTAGAGCCCCCCCAGCGCCTTAGGAGCCATCTGGTAGGGCGCGAAGGGAGAGCTCCCCATGCAGCCTGTCTCCAGCTCCGAAGATCAGGAAACCTCTGCCTTTGCAGAGCTAGATGGAGTGACCAGCCGCTGCTTCAAAAATGGGATTTATAACTACATTTAAACTATAGAAGCAGACAGAGAGAAACAGGCGTGAGATGGGCAAGTACTGAAACCTCTTTTTTTCTTTTTTTTTCAACTCCTGGGTAAGCTTTCACTTCGGCAAGGGAACAAAGGAAACAGAGTAACAATATGGCGATTGAGAAGTGAAAGTGACTTTCGTTTCCCCAGAGGCTTTTTTTTTTCTCTCTCTTTCTCTCTCTCTTATGGAAACTTTTAACTTGGAAAAATGGTTTTTTCTTTCTCTGTCTCCTAACTCTGGATTAAAGTTATAATAGAAATATTTTCAATAATAAAAGACTATCTGATTTTTAAACTGGAAAGAACTTTAATCAGGCAACTGGCTTTCTTTTTTTTTTGTACTCTTTTGAAACACCAATGGCTTCAAAGTTTGGAAAGATTGTTTTGACTAAAAGAAATGACTATTCATCTGGATATATTTCTAAAATGCAACTTAACACTGAGCTAACACCTCCACAGCTTTTGACACCTGAAAATTTATTAAATAATTTAAAGATTATGAAACATGAACTTACTTTGGAATTTAACCAGAAAATAAGTGAGATAGACCATAAGATGCAGGCTGCTTTGAAGAATATGAATCAACAACTAAGATTTGATGTGTTAGAGGTTTGCAAAGGCTTAGCAACAAATATTGAAGTTTTGGCAGAACGTATTGAAACAAATAAACAAGCTTTGGCAACTTCGGTGAATTACATAGATAAAATCCAAAATGACATTGCAAATTTTGAAAAAGAGGTCTTAATGACTCAGTTCAGATCTATGGAAGTTGCTATAAGGATTAGAGGTTTGAAAGAAGGATTATATGAAAATTTAAAAGGCAGGATGGTTGACATATTGGATCAGGTGTCTGGAATTTCTAAAGCAGAATTGGCTACACAAATCGACAAAACATACAGAATCAACTCGTGGTACGCCAAACAAAAGCATCTACCAAGGGATATTGTCATATATTTTACCACAAGAGCTCTACGGAACAGAATTATACAAGCAACGTTTAATAATAATCTTATGGTGAATGGTCAGGAACTAAAGATTTGGAAAGAAATCCCCTCTAAAATGCTTAAAGCCAGGAAAAGCTATACTTTTTTGATTGATGAATTTAAGAGATTAAATTTACAATATAAATGGGAAGCGCCAGTTGGAGTAGCAGTGAAATTTTCTGGAAAAAGATACCGGCTCAACACGATAAAAAAAGCTACTGAATTTTATGTCAATGTTCTAAAGGCTGATATATCCAAGATCCCAGAGGAAGGATGTATGAAAATAAAAGAGGAGGAGGAGGGGAAGCCACCTTCGATGGATCAAAAAGAAATAGACTCAAAAATCCAAAAGGAGTGCCTGAATCAGATAGCTGGGGAAAAGGAGATGGAGGTTTGGGAGTAGACGGGAGACGACTCGACAAATTTGAATCTATTGAACTATTAAAAGATGAACTATCAAGATACAAAACGATGTGATGTTGAAATATATTGGATGGATAGAGACTAATATGATTGTATTTTATCTTTTCCCTATCTAATGATTACTTATGCAATATTTAGTTAAGTTTTATATAATTTTGAGGTTATTTTTAATGTTGATAATATTAGATATATATAGTTTGTTGAAGATCTGTTTATTGTTTATTCTTCTTTTATTTTCTTTTTTTGTTTATTGAAGTTAGCGAATTAATTTAGAATAATATTATCTTATTAATATCATGACGAAATTTAATATTTGATGATCACTTATGTAACATTTAGTTAAGTTTTATCTTAGAGGTTATTTCTAATGTCAATAATATTAGTTTAAGATTTGTGTATTTTATATTTAGTTATTACTTATGTAACATTTACCTTGTATAAGATAGAGGACTGAAGGGAGGAGGTAGGAGGTTTGTTTGTTTGTAGTGTTAAAGAGTTTTCTCTTTCTTTCTTTCTTTTTTTTTATTCTCTTTCTTTTTTTTTTCTTCTCTCTTTTTTGTATCTTTACTATTGTATACAAATGCGATATATTAGTACTGTATAATTTGGAGTTGAAGTTTTTTTAAAAATAGTGTTCTTTTTTTCCTTTTTTCTTTTTCTTTTTATTAACAATTTAAACTTATTATTATGCCCTGTATTATCTCTGGGAAGTCCGGGGGGGAGGTGGGGAGGGAAGGGGGTGGGTTTGGGGGGGGGGGAAACAAAAATGTTTGTACTTTAGATTTAATATTTTGTTACCACTTATGTAAGTTTGTACTAATAAAACTTTTTTGAATAAAAAAAAAAAAGAAAAAAAAAACAAAAAGAAAAATTGCTGAATTAACCCCCTACGATATAGTCTCTCTCTCTCCCTTGCAGGGCACTTTTTTTCTTGAGTGGAGGCCGCCTGTCAGGCCGAAGCCATCATTTGAGTTGGAGATTTTGGCCTGCCACACATTATGATGTAGAATGTATTCTTGCCATGGGAAATTGGGGTGGGGGTTGATGCATGAGGTAAGTAGAGATATAGCCATAACAAATTATTTCTAGATTCTCAAGGTCATCCTTTGTTCAGCACCTCCCAACTATGTGGGAGTAACAGACATGTTGGCAGAAGGACACCGGTTAATGTGATGAACTTGTGGGTGTTGGTACAAGGGATGAACTTTAAAGTGGGTGGAGAAACCCTGTGGACTTCAGATTCGGGTTTCTCACAGATGTGCCAACATGGCTCTGCTAATAAATTGGAACTTTGAGGAATGCTGTACCTCGGTCTCTGATTTAGTTTCGGATGCTATTTGGAACTCTGACACTAACCCGAATCTCCTTTAAAAAACTCATCCAGCTACCCCGGATCCCAGGGCGCTGTTCAGGGTCCTCAGCCCCAGCATCGACCCAGTGCCGGGCGGTGCAAAGACTCAGGGAAGATGGAGGAGAAGAAGCAATCCACCGGGGAACAAGCAGAGGACGAATTGATTGAACGCACCAGAATCCTCTACTCTACTACCCAGGATTTACGGCTGCTATGGAGGCCACAGAGAGGGAAAGTCAGTGGGGGCCAGGCGCAAACAGCCGACCTCTGAGCCCCTCTCTCAACTGAAGCGGACCTCTCAAGGTGCAGTTGGGAGCGTGGGAGCCTCACCTGGGCACAGGGTTGGCCCCAGCCCATGAGTGGAGGCAACAGAAGACCACCGAAGGCGAGGAATCACAGCCACTGTCTCTCAGTCAATCGCTGATGGATCTCCCCTATCTTTCCGGACACCTAAACGTAAGTTGGACAAATCCCCAATTGTGACCTGAAACCACTAGATGGAACCTGGCCCAACCCAAGTTCTCCTTGGCAAGGAAGTACATGGGACCCCAAGGGAGTGGGGACACAGCCTCCTTCCACACCATGGCAAGCAGGACCCCAGGAGATCTTTCCACGGGGGCAAAAACTACGTGGGCTACCTCTCCCCCCGAAGCGAGTGCGACCCACCAAGTCAGCTTAGGGAGCCCTCAACTTTGGCCACAGGGAGCGTGGAAGTTGCCAGCTCCAGCCCAATCACCCAACCTGGGCCTCATGCCACCGAGGCAAACCCCAGCTGGATGGGCTTTCTACCCCGGAATGGGATGGGCGCAATGCCAGTGGATGCTGGGGACCCCCTGCCACCCACCTCGGCCCAAAGCATGGAACAGCACAGCAGCCCCCCGCGAAGCAGGATCTAGTCATGCAGGCCGTGCCACAAGCGCAGGGACACCTCCCCACGGACGGGGATACCCCTAGATGGGGCTCACTGCTGCAACCAGGAGGGGGCCTAATTGGAGGTTGCCGCCCCAAGCCGCCACACCGCCGGCCACATTCGTGTAGGCCACCGCCTCGCCACCCCGAGAGCCACCCCCTCATTTTCGGGCAACATTTGACGGGATCCTAAAAAGCTGGCCGATTTTCTACACCGAGTGTGGGCATATGTGGATGAATATGGGTCGCTGTTCCAAACAGACAGACAGCTGCTTGACAGAATAACTGAAGGGATGAACAAGGGGGAAGCAGCAGAGTGGGTAGCAGAACTCCATGATGAAGCGGTCCCTGAGTTAGACTACGCGAATGAGTTCATCCAATTGATGAGGGTCTGGTTCCACGATGCGGCCCGACATGTGGATGCCGAAAACAAATTCTGGGGTTGAAGCCCAGCAAAATAATTGGTATGGGAATTCAGATGAGCAGCAGGGAAAGTGCGGGATTGGTCTGAGCGGCTTTTGGTGCACACGTTCTGAGATGCACTAGATCCCGAGTTGAAGAAGGCATGCGAGATCCGAGGGGTCCCAGTTAGGATCCAAGACTGGTATGCCACAGCCATCGCTCTGGATCATGTAGTCCGAGACGAGAAAAAGCAACCAGCTGACCGGACAGCTATGAGGCCTTTGGGATGCCAGATCCCCCCGAGACAAGCCCCTGCCTCGCGCCCTGAATCAACTTGGGTTGTAAAATGTTATCGATGGGGCCAAGCCAGCCATCAAGCTTCCGAGTGCCTGGCGCCAGCCCCCCTCACGCTACTGAGGGCCAGGCCACCTCCAGGGCCCAAGAAGAAACCTGCAAGGCCATCGGAGTTGGGGTGCTGGGCCCTACAAGCGGAAGAATACCCTCCACCCCTGACGCCGCCAACCCATCGCCAGCGGAGGAGTCGGCTCCAAGATGGGATGAGGGAGGCAGTGGCAAAAACTAGCCGATGGTGAGTGAAGCAGTTCTCCCTTCCTCATAAAAGCCAAAATTACGGTGCCAGAGACGGGGAAGGAGGGAGAAGTAGTTGCTATGATAGACACGGGCTGTTTGAGGTGCCTAATCAGCAAATCAGTAGTAGAGAAGTTGGGGTTCCGCACCAGGCCCCTGGCAGCCCCCATCCGATTCCAGCAGGTGGACGGATTGCTAATTGGGAGGCCTTCGCCACTCTCCTCACCGAGTTGATGGAATTGCAAATAAGGCGCCCATCGCGAACTTGTCCGGTTCATAGTCGCCTCCAGAATGTGAGAAGCAGTTATCCTGGGTTTGGCCTGGTTAGACAAGTGGACCCCAGCATAATATGGGAGGATGGGTATCGGAAGCTAACTCTGCACATCAGACCCACTCCCCCACCAAAAAATCAGAGCCACCGGGAGAGAGTAACACCCCTGGGCGCAACTTCTCCCCAGCTGTCAAGCCCCGCAAGGGCGACTATGCCCCCAGGCTCCCAGCAGGTGCCGGCCAAATACCAAGATCTAGAGGGAGGGTTTAGTGAAGAGGACTGTAAGGAACTCCCCCCCACACTGGCCTACTGACTGTGCGATAGTATTCGAACCGGGGGTTACGCTCCCAAAACCCAAAATGTATTCCATGACCCCGAAGGAACTGGGAGAGTTGAGAAAATACATTGACGCCAACTTGGAGCGGGGTTTCATCCAGCCTGCAAAATCGAGGGTCGCCGCCCCCATGCTCTTCAAAGAGAAAAAAGATGGGGGGTCAGATTATGCATTGATTTTCGGGGGATCAACGGTGTATGCGTGCAAAACACCTATCCCCTCCCTCTCATGAAAGACATGCTGAACTACTTGTCCAAGGGCAAGATATTTACCAAGCTGGACTTGAGAGAAGCTTATTGCCGCATTCAAATCAGGCAAATCAGGCAGAGAGAAGCTTATTATCGCATTCAATGGAAGACCACTTTCAACTTCCCACTGGGGAGTTTCCAATTCAGAGTCATGCCCTTTGGACTACAATGGCCCCCGCGGTTTTTATGCAATACATCAACAAGGTGCTTCACCTGCATCTGTACAAAGGGGTGCTCGTTTATTTGAATGACATTCTCATCTACAGCGAAACGCTGGAGGAGCATGTGAAATTAGTGCGACAAGTCCTGGGAAAACTTCTAGCAGCCAACCTATACGCAAAACTTTCTAAGTGCGAATTCCAGAAGACCTCACTAGACTACTTAGGGTACCGTATCACCAACGACGGAATAGAGATTGACCCACAGAAAGTGAAAGCAGTTCTTGACTGGCAACCCCTACGCACTTGCAAGCAACTTCAAAGTTCTTAGGCTTCGCCAATTTCTACCGGTAGTTTATACCATACTTTGCTGAGGTGGCTCTGCCATTGACAGAATTGTTAAAAACTGGCACATCACCCACCAAGCCAAGGCCCAACCAACTGATTGGATGGACGATGGGATGCCAAAAGGCATTTGAATGGCTCAAACGGCTTTTTGCCCAAGAACCAATCTTACAGCACCCAGATCCAGACCGGCAGTTCATAATCCAGTCAGATGCCAGCGATGTAGCGGTGGCAGTGGTGTTGTTACAGAAGGATGAGAAAGGCCAATCCTACCATGTGCTTACGTTTCGAAGAAACTCCCAGCCACGGAGGGGAGATGGGCCATTTGGGAAACGGAAGCCTATGCCGTTTGTTGGGCGCTGCTCACTTGGAGACAATTCCTAGAAGGGAGCAAGGTACCGTTCGAGGTGTGGACAGACCATAAAAACCCCGAGGCCCTGAAAACCTCCAGGAAACTTTCACCCAAACAAGTGCGCTGGGTGCAATATTTTAGGTGATTCAAATTCGAACTGAAGCACATTCCAGCGGGGGAAAATCTCCTAGCTGATGCTTTATCCAGGAAGCCCCAATATGACAGCCAAAGAGAAGAGGAATTCCACCCGGTCATCTCCTCCTCAGAAGAAGAAGCAGCAGCAGGCCCTCCCCCTACCGAAGGGGAACTGGCAGCCCCTGTCCTCACGAGAGGCCATAGCAAATGAGCCAGGAGGAGTGGACCACCAAATTGAAGGCAGCAATGCCTAACGACCCCTGGCTCAACGACAACAAGGACATCCTAACCATAAGAGAAGGCTTAGCTTGGAAGGGGTCCAAACTATACATGCCTGCCAGCCCCAGGTTGGAAGTACTCCAGCGAAGTCATGACTCCAAGCTGGGAGGACACTTTGGATTCCTAAAAACCTTTCACCTAACACGAAGGCAATTTTGGTGGCCAAAAATGAAGGCAGAGGTAGAGGACTACGTGAAAAGCTTCACCACCTGTGCCACCAGGAAAATCCAACCAGGGAAACCACCTGAACTGCTGCAGCAAGTAGCCAATCCTAGCAGACCGTGGGAGGAAATAGCCATGGACTTTATAGTCGAACTCCCAGGGAGCAAAGGGAATACTGTGACCTGGACTGTTATTGATTTGTTCTCCAAGCAAGCCCACTTCGTTGCCGCCTCTGGATTACCGTCAGCCAGGCATCTAGCAAAATTGTTCCTCAAGCACATCACTGCTTGCATGGAGTCCCCAAGAGAGTAGTCTCCGACCAGGGGGTACAGTTTACCGCCATGTTCTGGAGAGAATTCCTACGCTCCATTGGATCCATGCAGAATCTCAGCTTGGCCTTCCATTTGAGCACAAATGGGGCAGCAGAACATGCGAACGCAATGATGGAACAATGCATTCGTTGTTATGTAGATTACCAACAAGACAACTGGGCGGAGCTGCTGCCATTTGCAGAGGTAGCATACAACAACGCTGTCCATAGCAGTACTGGATTAAACCCTTTCCAGATCACCAGCGGCCAGGAGTTCGTTCCCATGCCGGAACTGCCTACTCAAGCTCCTATGTTGATGTCCCTGGCTTTATGGATGGAGACGCTGAGGAAAGGATGGGAAAACACCAAAAAGGTGCTAACGGAAGCCACAGAAGCCTATAAGAAGCAAGTGAAAAAGTTGGAACAAACCTATAAGAAGCAAGTGAACAACCCCCTTTCCGAGTTGGGGATTAAGTCTTCCTAGCCACTAAATATATCCAATTGAGAATGCCCAGCAAAAAGCTAGGGCCAAAATTCTTAGGCCCTTTCCCAATTGTCAAAATTATCAACCCGGCTATTTGGAACCCTGACACTAACCCGAATCTCCTTTTAAAAACTCATCCAGCTACCCCGGATCCCAGGGCGCTGTTCAGGGTCCTCAGCCCCAGCATCGACCCGGCGCCAGGCAGTGCAAAGACTCAGGGAAGATGGAGGAGAAGAAGCAATCCGTCGGGGAACAAGCAGAGGATGAATCGATTGAACGCACCAGAATCCTCTACTCTCCTCCCCGGGATTTACGGCTGCTATGGAGGCCGCAGAGAGGGAAAGTCAGTCGGGGGTCAGGCGCAAACAGCCAGCCTCTGAGCCCCTCTCTCAACTGGAACGGACCTCTCAAGGTGCAGTTGGGGGGTTGAGTCCTCCCACTCACCAAGTGTGGGAGCCTCACCTGGGCATGGGGTTGGCCCCGGCCCATGAGTGGAGGCAACAGAAGACCACACTCACTGGGAGCTCTTAAGACAAGGAATCACAGCTGCTGTCTCTCAGTTAATCGCTGATGGATCTCCCCTATCTTTTAGGACACCTAAATGTAAGTTGGACAAATCCCCAACTGGGACCCGAAACCACTAGATGGAACCTGACCCAACCCAAGTTCTCCTTCGCAAGGAAGTACATTGGACCCCAAGGGAGTGGGGACACAGCCTCCTTCCACACCGTGGCAAGTGGGACCGCAGGAGATCTTTCCACGGGGGCAAAAAGTATGTGGAGTCCTTTCACCACGAAGTGAGGGTGACCCACCAAGTCTAGGGAGCCCTCAACTTTGGCCACAGGGAGCGTGGAAGTCGCCAGCTCCAGCCCAACCACCCAACCTGGGCCTCACATCACCGAGGCAAGCCCCAGCTGGAGCAGCCCCCCGCAATGCAGGATCTGGTCATGCAGGCCCCGCCGCAACAGCAGGGACACCTCCCCACGGACGGGGACGCCCATAGAGCGGGCTCACTGCTGCAACCAGGAGGGGGCCTAATTGGAGGTCGCCGCCTCAAGCTGCCACACCGCGTGGATGAATATGGGGCGCTGTTCCAAACAGACAGACAGCTGATTGACAGAATAACTGAAGGGATAAATGAGGGGGAAGCAGCAGAGTGGGTAGCAGAACTCCATGATGAAGCTACTCCTGAGTTAGACAACGCGAATGAGTTCATCCAATTGATGAGGGTCTGGTTCCACGATGCAGCCCGACATATGGATGCCGAAAACAAATTCTGAGGTTGAAGCAAGGGGGACGCCCAGCAAAATAATTGGTATGGGAATTCAGATGAGCAACAGGGAAAGTGTGGGATTGGTCCGAGCGGCTTTTGATGCACACGTTCTGAGACGTCCTAGATCCCTGGGGGAGAGGGGTAGCTAAAATTGCTGAATTAAGCCCCTATTATATATTCTCTCTCTCTCCCTTGCAGGGCACATTTTTTTCTTGAGTGGAGACCGCCTGTCAGGCCGAAGCCATCGTTTGAGTTGGAGACTTTGGCCTGCCACACATTATGATGTAGAATGTATTCTTGCCATGGGAAATTGGGGTGGGGGTTGATGCATGAGGTAAGTAGAGATATAGCCATAACAAATTCTTTCTAGATTCTCAAGGCCACCCTTTGTTCAGCACCTGCCCAGAAGTATATAGGAGTAACGGACACATTGGCAGAAGGACACTGGTTAACATCATGAACTTGTGGGTGTGGGTACAAGGGATGAACTTTAAAGTGGGTGGAGAAACCCCGGAGACTTCAGATTCGGGTTTCTCACAGATATTCAAACATGGCTCTATTAATAAATTGGAACTTTGAGGAATGCTGTACCTCGGTCTCTGATTTAGTTTTGGATGCTATTTAGAACCCTGACACTAACCGGAATCTCCTTTAAAAAACTCATCCAGCTACCCCAGATCCCAGGGCGCTGTTCAGGGTCCTCAGCCCCAGCATCGACCCAGCGCCAGGGAAGATGGAGGAGAAGAAGCAATCCGCCGGGGAACAAGCAGAGGACGAATTGATTGAACGCACCAGAATCCTTTACTACTCGGGATTTACGGCTGCTATGGAGGCCGCGGAGAGGGAAAGTCAGTTGGGGGCCAGGTGCAAACAGCTGGCCTGAGCCCCTCTCTCAACTGGAGCGAACCTCTCAAGGTGCAGTTGGGGGGTTGAGTCCTCCCACTCACCGAGCGGGGAAGCCTCACCTGGGCACGGGGTTGGCCCCGGCCCATGAGTGGAGACAACAGAAGACCACACTCACTGTGCACTCCGATGGCGAGGAATCACAGCCACTGTCTCTCAGTCAATCGCTGATGGATCTCCCCTATCTTTTCGGACACCTAAACATAAGTTGGACAAATCCCCAATCGCGACCTGAAACCACTAGATGGAACCTGGCCCAACCCAAGATCTCCTTCTGCAAGTACATTATTTATTTATTTAATTATTTATTTAGGATATATAAAGTCCTGTTGATGTTTTTTTATTTTTTTATTTTTGTGCTGTTTTTTTATCGCTCTGCTTCCTTCCGCTTCAATACTTGTATTTGTTTCCCCCCCTTCTTTTCCTTAAGGGATGGTGAATGAAAGAGGCACAGACTAGCGATCACAGGAAATTGCAAATTCCCTGGCTAGTTCGACGAAGCCTCACAAGCTGATGGCTTGGAAAACGGCCATAGCGAACCATTAGGAAGCAGGGGCGGTGACAAGAAAGAAGCAAAGTAAAAGGTAGTGTGGGTTGTCTCGTTGAGAAAAACAATTTCTGTTACAATATATGCTTTCCCTTCAGAACCCTCTGGGGAAAAGTACTAAAAGAAACGGCTTGAAGAGAAGAGTGGGGAGTGGGCGTGTGCTAGCAACCACACCTCTAGTATAATAGCAGTGAAAAAAGCGGTGGGCTCAAAATAAAGAAGGAAAAAATATTGAAATGAGCCAGAACTGAATTAAGAAGACCAGAAAGCCTAATTGTGTATTTTCAAGGTGATATTAATACCAACTAAAGTAAATTTGAGTTGAAAGTGACTGAATGAACTGTTTTAAAAAACTTTTTGTGATTGTTCCCATTTTTTCAATGAATTATAGTGCCACCTAGAGGAACTAAGACAAAAGACAATTAACTAAATAATAAGGAAAAGGGCCTTGACAATGTCTGCTGAATACATAAAGATACTGTTTTGTTTAATGAAAAGTAGAACATTAGGAGCTTTGATTTGAATACTAGCTGGAGCAGTGTATCCTTTGAAGTCTGTAAAGAAGAGAAATCAGAAGCGATAGAAAGCTTTTATTTTGCCTTGGTGTTGGGATTTTTTCCCTTTCTATTCTATTGGTATAAATTTTTTGGATTTGGTATTAAGAGTTAATTGGTGTTGGTGGTGGATTGTATTTTTGGCTCTTTTGTTTTATTTATTTATTTATTTGTTTGTTTGTTTGTTTTGGATATATAAAGTCCTGTTGATGTTTTTTTAATTGCTTTTTTGTTTGTTTGTTTCTTTATTTGTTTATTTTGGATATATAAAGTCCTGTTGATGTTTTTTTAATTGCTTTTTGTTTATTTTTGTGCTGTTTTTTATCGCTCTGCTTCGTTCTTCTTTAATACCTGTATTTGGGTTTTTTTCCCTTCTTTTTCCCTTCTTTTCCATTTGTTTTCTTTTTTTGTCAAATAGTTTGGATTAAGGTAAACAAGAACCTGAATAGCAAGAAACTTATTGTTTTCTTTTTTTCTTGTTATTTTTGTTTTGTGCTGATTTATTCTTTTTTTTTTCTTCTTTCTTCTTCTTTTTTTAGGTTCTCCCAACAAGATGGAATAAATATTTGGATTATAAATCAGATTTGGATTATAATTTTGGTGGATTACAAATCCCAGAGGATTTTTAAAGATGAAGAAAACAACAACACATCGACCATCAACAGCCTCCTCAGCGACTTCTAGTCCAGCAACGCAGAGAACATTGGATACTATGGCATATCAAGAGAAAACTAATGCTATGCAATTGGAATTGAAAAATATGATACAGGTTTTACATGAAGACTTAAAGGAAGAATAGGGAAAGTGGATGAGAGAATGAGAAAAGTTGAAAGTTTTTATTTTGCCTTGGTCTTGGGATTTTTCCCTTTTCTATTCTACTGGTATAAATTTTTGGGGTTTGGTATTGAGAGTTAATTAGTGTCAGTGGTGGATTGTATTTTTGGCTCTTTTGTTTTATTTTTTGATATATAAAGGCCGGTTGATGGTTTTTTTGTTTTAGTCTGTTTTTTATCGCTCTGCTTTGTTCCTCTTCAATACTTCTTTTGTTTTTTCCACCTTTTAAAACTTTTTTTGCTAATGTTCGCTTTTTGTCAAATAGTTTGGATTAAGGTAAAGAAGAACCTGAAGAGCAAGAAACTTATTGTTTTCTTTTTTTCTTGTGATTTTGGTTTTGGCCTGATGGGTTCCTTTTTTCTTTTTTCTTCTTCCTTTTTATGGTCCTCCCAACGGGGTGGTTTAAATATTTGGATTATAAATCAGATTTGAATTATAATTTTGGTGCAAATACCAGAAAATTTTTAAAGATGAAGAAGACAACAACACATCGACCTTCAACAGCCTTCTCAGCGACTTCTTGTCCAGCAACGCAGAGAACATTGGATACTATGGCATATCAAGAGAAAATTAATACTATGGAATTGGAATTGAAAAATATGATACAATCTTTACATGAGGACTTTAAAGAAAGAATAGGGAAAGTGGATGAGAGAAGGAAAAATGGAGAAGGAGAATTAAAAGATGTAGGCGAGATTATGGGAAAAATGGGGAAAAAAGGAAGAAAAAGCAAGGGCTATAGTAGCAGTGGTTGTTTTAAAAGGGGTTATGATAAGGGGTTGTGTGGCCAGCATCTCTGGGAAACAACACCTTTTTCGGGGACTCCTGAAGAATTGTCGAGCTGTCAGGGGGTCCCAGCCGTCAGGGGGTCTTTTCAGACCAAAGCCGTCCTGAAAGGACGGTGAACGAGAGGGTCAAAACTGGTGGGCACAGGGAAATCGCAAATTCCATGGCTAGTCGGAAAAAGCCTCACAAACTGATGGCTGGAAAACGGCCATTGTGAGCTGTTATGAAGCTGGGGTGGTCACACGAAAGAAGCAAAGTAAAAGGCAATGTGGGTTGTCTGGGTGAGAAAAACAATTTTTGTTACAATATATGCTTTCCTTTCAGAACCCTCTGGGGAAAAGTACTAAAAGAAATGGCTTGAAGAGAGGAGTGGGCGTATGCCAGCAACCCCACCTCCAGTATAATAGCAGCGAAGAAAGCGGTGGGCTAAAAATAAAGAAGGATAAATATTGAAATGAGCCGGAATTGATTTAAGAAGACCAGAATTGGATTTGGTATTAAGAGTTAATTGGTGTCGGTGGTGGATTGTATTTTTGGCTTTGTTTTATTTTTTATTCTTTATTTTTTTCGATATATAAAGCCCTGTTGATGGTTTTTTTATTTTGTTTATTTTGGTGCTGTTTTTTATCACTCTGCTTCGTTCCTCTTAAATACTTGTATTTCTTTTTTCCCCTTCTTCTCCTTAAGGGACGGTGAACGAGAGAGGCAGAGACTGGCAATCACAGGGAAATAGCAAATTCCCTGGCAAGTCAGAAGAAGCTGGAGAAGGAGAATTAAAAGATGTAAAGGAGATTATGGGAAAAAATGGGAAATGAATACAAAAAATGGAAGAAAAAGCAGGGGCTATAGTAGCAGTGGTTGTTTTAAAAAGGGTTATGATAAGGGGTTGTGTGGCCAGCATCGCTGGGAAACAACACCTTTTTGCGGGGCTCTTGAAGAATTTTTGATATCCCAGCCGTCAGGGGGTCTTTTCACACCAAAGCCATCCTGAACGGACGGTGAACGAGAGGGGCCGAAACTGGTGGGCAAAGGGAAATCGCAAATTCCCTGGCTAGTCGGAAGAAGCCTCACAAACTGATGGCTGGGAAAACGGCCATTGTGAGCCGTTATGAAGCTGGGGTGGTCACACGAAAGAAGCAAAGTAAAAGGCAATGTGGGTCGTCTGGGTGAGAAAAACAATTTTTGTTACAATATATGCTTTCCTTTCAGAACCCTCTGGGGAAAAGTACTAAAAGAAACAGCTTAAAGAGAGGAGTGGGCATATGCTAGCAACCCCACCTCCAGTATAATAGCAGCGAAGAAAGCGGTGGGCTAAAAATAAAGAAGGATAAAATATTGAATTGAGGCAGAATTGATTTAAGAAGACTAGAAAGCCTAATTGTGTATTTTCAAGGTGATATTAATACCAACTAAAGTAAATTTGAGTTGAAAGTGACTGTACATCACCACCCCATCTCAATTCAGGGAGGCAGTCGATGTAATGTGCCGATGCCTGGACGATGTTATTTATTTATTTATTTATTTATTATTTGTTCTTCTATGCCGCCATACTCCCAAGGGACTCAGGGCGGCGTACATCAGTTTTTGGAGAACATCAATAATAAGCAGTAATTTTAAAACAACAATAAAATATACAAAAATTAAGAAATGTTCAGCCATGCCGAGGGGGGAATTCAGATGGATTTATTCGTTCCCCCCTGCCTGCAGGAAGAGCCATGTCTTGACGGCTTTTCGGAAGGCCAGCAGGGTGGGGATGGTTCAGGTCTCTGGGGGAAGTTGGTTCCAGAGCGCGGGGCCCCCCACAGAGAAGGCCCTCCCCCTAGGGCCCGCCAGCCGGCATTGTTTGGCTGACGGGACCTGGAGGAGGCCCACTCTGTGGGCCCTAACCGGTTGGAGGGAAGTATGAGGCAGAATGCGGTCCCGAAGGTAACCTGGTCCTAGGCCATGTAGGGCTTTAAAGATGGTGATCAATACCTTGAATTGTACCCGGAGACTGATGGGCAACCAATGCAGCTGGCGGAGTATAGGTGTAACGTGGGTGTACCTTGGCACACCCACCACGGCACGCGTAGCCACATTTTGCACCAACTGAAGTCTCCGAATACTCTTCAAGGGTAGCCCCATGTAAAGCGTTAGGACCTGGATGGGGAGAAACATACTCAAACTCAACCCCGACAAGACTGAGTGCCTCTGGATATTGCCTCCTAAAGACCACGTCGACTGTCCTTCCTTGGTTCTTGAGGGAGAAAAATTAACTCCCTCGGAATGTGTTCGCAATTTGGGAGTCCTCCTAGATCCACAGCTAAAATTAGATCAACACCTTACAGCTGTGGCTAGGGGGGCTTTTGCACAGGTTCGCCTGGTGCACCAATTGCGACCATACTTGGAGAAGGAGGCTCTACTCACGGTCACTCATGCCCTTGTCACCTCCCGATTGGACTACTGTAATGCGCTCTACATGGGACTAGCGTTGAAGAGTATTCGGAGACTACAATTGGTGCAAAATGCGGCTGCGCGTGCTGTGGTGGGTGTTTCAAGATACACCCACGTAACACCCATACTCCACCAGTTGCATTGGCTGCCCATTGGTCTCCGGGTACAAGTCAAGGTGCTGATCATCATCTTTAAAGCACTACATGGCTTAGGACCAGGTTACCTCCGGGACTGCATTCTACCTCATACTTCCTTTTGACCGGTCAGGTCCCACAGAGTGGGTCTCCTCCAGGTCCCGTCAGCCAAACAATGCCGACTGGCGGGGCCTAGGGGGAGGGCCTTCTCTATAGGGGCCCTCGTTCTCTGGAACCAACTTCCCCCAGAGATCCGAATCATCCCCACCTTGCTGGCCTTCCGAAAAGCCATTAAGACATGGCTCTTCCTGCAGGCAGGGTTCTGAGACAATTTTACATCTGAGCTCTCCCCCATGTATGCATGGTGTTGTGTGTCTTTTTTAAACTATTTTAAAATTGTTTTTAATGATTTTATTGTTTGGTGTTCTTTAAAATGCTGTACGCCGCCCTGAGTCCTTAGGGAGTAGGGCGGCATAGAAGAATTCCCAAATTAATAATAAATAAAGAATAAAGAATGAACTATTTTAAAAAACTTTTTGTGATTGTTCCCATTTTTTGAATGATTTATAGTGCCACCTAGAGGAACTAAGACAAAAGACAATTCACTAAATAATAAGAAGGAAAATGGCCTTCACAAAGTCTGCTGAATAGAGAAAGAACTATTTTGTTTAATGAAAAATAGAACATTAGGAGCTTTGATTTGAATACTAGCTGGAGCAGTGTATCCTTTGAAGTCTGTAAAGAAGATGAATTAGAAACGATAGAAAGCTTTTATTTTGCCTTGGTGTTGGGATTTCTCCCTTTTCTATTCTACTGGTATAAATTATTTGGATTTGGTATTAAGAGTTAATTGGTGTCGGTGGTGGATTGTATTTTTGGCTTTGTTTTATTTTTTATTCTTTATTTTTTTCGATATATAAAGCCCTGTTGATGGTTTTTTTAATTTTGTTTATTTTTGTGCTCCTTTTTTATCGCTCTGCTTCGTTCCTCTTAAATACTTGTATTTCTTTTTTCCCCCTTCATTTCCTTAAGGGACGGTGAACGAGAGAGGCAGAGACTGGTAATCACAGGAAAATAGCAAATTGCCTGGCAAGTCAGAAGAAGATTTTTTTATCGCTCTGCTTGTTCCTCTTCAATACTTCTTTTGTTTTTTCCACCTTTTTTTTACTTTTTTTGCTATTGTTCGCTTTTTGTCAAATAGTTTGGATTAAGGTAAAGAAGAACCTGAAGAGCAAGAAACTTATTGTTTTCTTTTTTTCTTGTGATTTTGGTTTTGGCCTGATGGGTTCCTTTTTTCTTCTTTCTTCTTCCTTTTTATGGTCCTCCCAACGGGGTGGATTAAATATTTGGATTATAAATAAGATTTGGATTATAATTTTGGTGGATTACAAATACCAGAAGATTTTTAAAGATGAAGAAGACAACAACACATCGACCATCAACAGCCTCCTCAGCGACTTCTTGTCCAGCAACGCAGAGAACATTGGATACTATGGCATATCAAGAGAAAATTAATGCTATGGAATTGGAATTGAAAAATATGATACAATCCTTACATGAGGACTTTAAAGAAAGAATAGGGAAAGTGGATGAGAGAAGGAGAAATGGAGAAGGAGAATTAAAACATGTAAAGGAGATTATGGGAAAAAATGGGAAAAATAAGGAAGAAAAAGCAAGGGCTATAGTAGCAGTGGTTGTTTTAAAAGGGGTTATGATAAGGGGTTGTGTGGCCAGCATCGCTGGGAAACAACACCTTTTTCGTGGGCTCCTGAAAAATTATCGAGCCGTCAGGGGGTCCCAGCCGTCAGGGGGTCTTTTCAGACCAAAGCCGTCCTGAAAGGACGGTGAACGTGAGGGGCCAAAACTGGTGGGCACAGGGAAATCGCAAATTCCCTGGATAGTCGGAAAAAGCCTCACAAACTGACAGCTGGGAAAATGGCCATTGTGAGCCGTTATGAAGCTGGGGTGATCACACGAAAGAAGCAAAGTAAAAGGCAATGTGGTTGTCTGGGTGAGAAAAACATTTTTGTTACAATATATGCTTTCCTTTCAGAACCCTCTGGGGAAAAGTACTAAAAGAAATGGCTTGAAGAGAGGAGTGGGCGTATGCCAGCAACCCCACCTCCAGTATAATAGCAGCGAAGAAAGCGGTGGGCTAAAAATAAAGAAGGATAAATATTGAAATGAGCCGGAATTGATTTAAGAAGACCAGAATTGGATTTGGTATTAAGAGTTAATTGGTGTCGGTGGTGGATTGTATTTTTGGCTTTGTTTTATTTTTTATTCTTTATTTTTTTCGATATATAAAGCCCTGTTGATGGTTTTTTTTTATTTTGTTTATTTTGGTGCTGTTTTTTATCACTCTGCTTCGTTCCTCTTAAATACTTGTATTTCTTTTTTCCCCTTCTTCTCCTTAAGGGACGGTGAACGAGAGTGGCAGAGACTGGCAATCACAGGGAAATAGCAAATTCCCTGGCAAGTCAGAAGAAGCTGGAGAAGGAGAATTAAAAGATGTAAAGGAGATTATGGGAAAAAATGGGAAATGAATACAAAAAATGGAAGAAAAAGCAGGGGCTATAGTAGCAGTGGTTGTTTTAAAAAGGGTTATGATAAGGGGTTGTGTGGCCAGCATCGCTGGGAAACAACACCTTTTTGCGGGGCTCTTGAAGAATTTTCGATATCCCAGCCGTCAGGGGGTCTTTTCACACCAAAGCCATCCTGAACGGACGGTGAACGAGAGGGGCCGAAACTGGTGGGCAAAGGGAAATCGCAAATTCCCTGGCTAGTCGGAAGAAGCCTCACAAACTGATGGCTGGGAAAACGGCCATTGTGAGCCGTTATGAAGCTGGGGTGGTCACACGAAAGAAGCAAAGTAAAAGGCAATGTGGGTCGTCTGGGTGAGAAAAACAATTTTTGTTACAATATATGCTTTCCTTTCAGAACCCTCTGGGGAAAAGTACTAAAAGAAACAGCTTAAAGAGAGGAGTGGGCATATGCTAGCAACCCCACCTCCAGTATAATAGCAGCGAAGAAAGCGGTGGGCTAAAAATAAAGAAGGATAAAATATTGAATTGAGGCAGAATTGATTTAAGAAGACTAGAAAGCCTAATTGTGTATTTTCAAGGTGATATTAATACCAACTAAAGTAAATTTGAGTTGAAAGTGACTGTACATCACCACCCCATTTCAATTCAGGGAGGCAGTCGATGTAATGTGCCAATGCCTGGACGATGTTATTTATTTATTTATTTATTTATTATTTGTTCTTCTATGCCGCCATACTCCCAAGGGACTCAGGGCGGCGTACATCAGTTTTTGGAGAACATCAATAATAAGCAGTAATTTTAAAACAACAATAAAATATACAAAAATTAAGAAATGTTCAGCCATGCCGAGGGGGGAATTCAGATGGATTTATTCGTTCCCCCCTGCCTGCAGGAAGAGCCATGTCTTGACGGCTTTTCGGAAGGCCAGCAGGGTGGGGATGGTTCAGGTCTCTGGGGGAAGTTGGTTCCAGAGCGCGGGGCCCCCCACAGAGAAGGCCCTCCCCCTAGGGCCCGCCAGCCGGCATTGTTTGGCTGACGGGACCTGGAGGAGGCCCACTCTGTGGGCCCTAACCGGTCGGAGGGAAGTATGAGGCAGAATGCGGTCCCGAAGGTAACCTGGTCCTAGGCCATGTAGGGCTTTAAAGATGGTGATCAATACCTTGAATTGTACCCGGAGACTGATGGGCAACCAATGCAGCTGGCGGAGTATAGGTGTAACGTGGGTGTACCTTGGCACACCCACCACGGCACGCGTAGCCACATTTTGCACCAACTGAAGTCTCCGAATACTCTTCAAGGGTAGCCCCATGTAAAGCGTTAGGACCTGGATGGGGAGAAACATACTCAAACTCAACCCCGACAAGACTGAGTGCCTCTGGATATTGCCTCCTAAAGACCACGTCGACTGTCCTTCCTTGGTTCTTGAGGGAGAAAAATTAACTCCCTCGGAATGTGTTCGCAATTTGGGAGTCCTCCTAGATCCACAGCTAAAATTAGATCAACACCTTACAGCTGTGGCTAGGGGGGCTTTTGCACAGGTTCGCCTGGTGCACCAATTGCGACCATACTTGGAGAAGGAGGCTCTACTCACGGTCACTCATGCCCTTGTCACCTCCCGATTGGACTACTGTAATGCGCTCTACATGGGACTAGCGTTGAAGAGTATTCGGAGACTACAATTGGTGCAAAATGCGGCTGCGCGTGCTGTGGTGGGTGTTTCAAGATACACCCACGTAACACCCATACTCCACCAGTTGCATTGGCTGCCCATTGGTCTCCGGGTACAAGTCAAGGTGCTGATCATCATCTTTAAAGCACTACATGGCTTAGGACCAGGTTACCTCCGGGACTGCATTCTACCTCATACTTCCTTTCGACCGGTCAGGTCCCACAGAGTGGGTCTCCTCCAGGTCCCGTCAGCCAAACAATGCCGACTGGCGGGGCCTAGGGGGAGGGCCTTCTCTATAGGGGCCCCCGTTCTCTGGAACCAACTTCCCCCAGAGATCCGAATCATCCCCACCTTGCTGGCCTTCCGAAAAGCCATTAAGACATGGCTCTTCCTGCAGGCAGGGTTCTGAGACAATTTTACATCTGAGCTCTCCCCCATGTATGCATGGTGTTGTGTGTCTTTTTTAAACTATTTTAAAATTGTTTTTAATGATTTTATTGTTTGGTGTTCTTTAAAATGCTGTACGCCGCCCTGAGTCCTTAGGGAGTAGGGCGGCATAGAAGAATTCCCAAATTAATAATAAATAAAGAATAAAGAATGAACTATTTTAAAAAACTTTTTGTGATTGTTCCCATTTTTTGAATGATTTATAGTGCCACCTAGAGGAACTAAGACAAAAGACAATTCACTAAATAATAAGAAGGAAAATGGCCTTCACAAAGTCTGCTGAATAGAGAAAGAACTATTTTGTTTAATGAAAAATAGAACATTAGGAGCTTTGATTTGAATACTAGCTGGAGCAGTGTATCCTTTGAAGTCTGTAAAGAAGATGAATTAGAAACGATAGAAAGCTTTTTTTTGCCTTGGTGTTGGGATTTCTCCCTTTTCTATTCTACTGGTATAAATTATTTGGATTTGGTATTAAGAGTTAATTGGTGTCGGTGGTGGATTGTATTTTTGGCTTTGTTTTATTTTTTATTCTTTATTTTTTTCGATATATAAAGCCCTGTTGATGGTTTTTTTAATTTTGTTTATTTTTGTGCTCTTTTTTTATCGCTCTGCTTCGTTCCTCTTAAATACTTGTATTTCTTTTTTCCCCCTTCATTTCCTTAAGGGACGGTGAACGAGAGAGGCAGAGACTGGTAATCACAGGAAAATAGCAAATTGCCTGGCAAGTCAGAAGAAGATTTTTTTATCGCTCTGCTTGTTCCTCTTCAATACTTCTTTTGTTTTTTCCACCTTTTTTTTACTTTTTTTGCTATTGTTCGCTTTTTGTCAAATAGTTTGGATTAAGGTAAAGAAGAACCTGAAGAGCAAGAAACTTATTGTTTTCTTTTTTTCTTGTGATTTTGGTTTTGGCCTGATGGGTTCCTTTTTTCTTCTTTCTTCTTCCTTTTTATGGTCCTCCCAACGGGGTGGATTAAATATTTGGATTATAAATAAGATTTGGATTATAATTTTGGTGGATTACAAATACCAGAAGATTTTTAAAGATGAAGAAGACAACAACACATCGACCATCAACAGCCTCCTCAGCGACTTCTTGTCCAGCAACGCAGAGAACATTGGATACTATGGCATATCAAGAGAAAATTAATGCTATGGAATTGGAATTGAAAAATATGATACAATCCTTACATGAGGACTTTAAAGAAAGAATAGGGAAAGTGGATGAGAGAAGGAGAAATGGAGAAGGAGAATTAAAACATGTAAAGGAGATTATGGGAAAAAATGGGAAAAATAAGGAAGAAAAAGCAAGGGCTATAGTAGCAGTGGTTGTTTTAAAAGGGGTTATGATAAGGGGTTGTGTGGCCAGCATCGCTGGGAAACAACACCTTTTTCGTGGGCTCCTGAAAAATTATCGAGCCGTCAGGGGGTCCCAGCCGTCAGGGGGTCTTTTCAGACCAAAGCCGTCCTGAAAGGACGGTGAACGTGAGGGGCCAAAACTGGTGGGCACAGGGAAATCGCAAATTCCCTGGATAGTCGGAAAAAGCCTCACAAACTGACAGCTGGGAAAATGGCCATTGTGAGCCGTTATGAAGCTGGGGTGATCACACGAAAGAAGCAAAGTAAAAGGCAATGTGGTTGTCTGGGTGAGAAAAACATTTTTGTTACAATATATGCTTTCCTTTCAGAACCCTCTGGGGAAAAGTACTAAAAGAAATGGCTTGAAGAGAGGAGTGGGCGTATGCCAGCAACCCCACCTCCAGTATAATAGCAGCGAAGAAAGCGGTGGGCTAAAAATAAAGAAGGATAAATATTGAAATGAGCCGGAATTGATTTAAGAAGACCAGAATTGGATTTGGTATTAAGAGTTAATTGGTGTCGGTGGTGGATTGTATTTTTGGCTTTGTTTTATTTTTTATTCTTTATTTTTTTCGATATATAAAGCCCTGTTGATGGTTTTTTTTATTTTGTTTATTTTGGTGCTGTTTTTTATCACTCTGCTTCGTTCCTCTTAAATACTTGTATTTCTTTTTTCCCCTTCTTCTCCTTAAGGGACGGTGAACGAGAGAGGCAGAGACTGGCAATCACAGGGAAACAGCAAATTCCCTGGCAAGTCAGAAGAAGCTGGAGAAGGAGAATTAAAAGATGTAAAGGAGATTATGGGAAAAAATGGGAAATGAATACAAAAAATGGAAGAAAAAGCAGGGGCTATAGTAGCAGTGGTTGTTTTAAAAAGGGTTATGATAATGGGTTGTGTGGCCAGCATCGCTGGGAAACAACACCTTTTTGCAGGGCTCTTGAAGAATTTTCGATATCCCAGCCGTCAGGGGGTCTTTTCACACCAAAGCCATCCTGAACGGACGGTGAACGAGAGGGGCCGAAACTGGTGGGCAAAGGGAAATCGCAAATTCCCTGGCTAGTCGGAAGAAGCCTCACAAACTGATGGCTGGGAAAACGGCCATTGTGAGCCGTTATGAAGCTGGGGTGGTCACACGAAAGAAGCAAAGTAAAAGGCAATGTGGGTCGTCTGGGTGAGAAAAACAATTTTTGTTACAATATATGCTTTCCTTTCAGAACCCTCTGGGGAAAAGTACTAAAAGAAACAGCTTAAAGAGAGGAGTGGGCATATGCTAGCAACCCCACCTCCAGTATAATAGCAGCGAAGAAAGCGGTGGGCTAAAAATAAAGAAGGATAAAATATTGAATTGAGGCAGAATTGATTTAAGAAGACTAGAAAGCCTAATTGTGTATTTTCAAGGTGATATTAATACCAACTAAAGTAAATTTGAGTTGAAAGTGACTGTACATCACCACCCCATTTCAATTCAGGGAGGCAGTCGATGTAATGTGCCGATGCCTGGACGATGTTATTTATTTATTTATTTATTTATTATTTGTTCTTCTATGCCGCCATACTCCCAAGGGACTCAGGGCGGCGTACATCAGTTTTTGGAGAACATCAATAATAAGCAGTAATTTTAAAACAACAATAAAATATACAAAAATTAAGAAATGTTCAGCCATGCCGAGGGGGGAATTCAGATGGATTTATTCGTTCCCCCCTGCCTGCAGGAAGAGCCATGTCTTGACGGCTTTTCGGAAGGCCAGCAGGGTGGGGATGGTTCAGGTCTCTGGGGGAAGTTGGTTCCAGAGCGCGGGGCCCCCCACAGAGAAGGCCCTCCCCCTAGGGCCCGCCAGCCGGCATTGTTTGGCTGACGGGACCTGGAGGAGGCCCACTCTGTGGGCCCTAACCGGTCGGAGGGAAGTATGAGGCAGAATGCGGTCCCGAAGGTAACCTGGTCCTAGGCCATGTAGGGCTTTAAAGATGGTGATCAATACCTTGAATTGTACCCGGAGACTGATGGGCAACCAATGCAGCTGGCGGAGTATAGGTGTAACGTGGGTGTACCTTGGCACACCCACCACGGCACGCGTAGCCACATTTTGCACCAACTGAAGTCTCCAAATACTCTTCAAGGGTAGCCCCATGTAAAGCGTTAGGACCTGGATGGGGAGAAACATACTCAAACTCAACCCCGACAAGACTGAGTGCCTCTGGATATTGCCTCCTAAAGACCACGTCGACTGTCCTTCCTTGGTTCTTGAGGGAGAAAAATTAACTCCCTCGGAATGTGTTCGCAATTTGGGAGTCCTCCTAGATCCACAGCTAAAATTAGATCAACACCTTACAGCTGTGGCTAGGGGGGCTTTTGCACAGGTTCGCCTGGTGCACCAATTGCGACCATACTTGGAGAAGGAGGCTCTACTCACGGTCACTCATGCCCTTGTCACCTCCCGATTGGACTACTGTAATGCGCTCTACATGGGACTAGCGTTGAAGAGTATTCGGAGACTACAATTGGTGCAAAATGCGGCTGCGCGTGCTGTGGTGGGTGTTTCAAGATACACCCACGTAACACCCATACTCCACCAGTTGCATTGGCTGCCCATTGGTCTCCGGGTACAAGTCAAGGTGCTGATCATCATCTTTAAAGCACTACATGGCTTAGGACCAGGTTACCTCCGGGACTGCATTCTACCTCATACTTCCTTTCGACCGGTCAGGTCCCACAGAGTGGGTCTCCTCCAGGTCCCGTCAGCCAAACAATGCCGACTGGCGGGGCCTAGGGGGAGGGCCTTCTCTATAGGGGCCCCCGTTCTCTGGAACCAACTTCCCCCAGAGATCCGAATCATCCCCACCTTGCTGGCCTTCCGAAAAGCCATTAAGACATGACTCTTTCTGCAGGCAGGGTTCTGAGACAATTTTACATCTGAGCTCTCCCCCATGTATGCATGGTGTTGTGTGTCTTTTTTAATCTATTTTAAAATTGTTTTTAATGATTTTATTGTTTGGTGTTCTTTAAAATGCTGTACGCCGCCCTGAGTCCTTAGGGAGTAGGGCGGCATAGAAGAATTCCCAAATTAATAATAAATAAAGAATAAAGAATGAACTATTTTAAAAAACTTTTTGTGATTGTTCCCATTTTTTGAATGATTTATAGTGCCACCTAGAGGAACTAAGACAAAAGACAATTCACTAAATAATAAGAAGGAAAATGGCCTTCACAAAGTCTGCTGAATAGAGAAAGAACTATTTTGTTTAATGAAAAATAGAACATTAGGAGCTTTGATTTGAATACTAGCTGGAGCAGTGTATCCTTTGAAGTCTGTAAAGAAGATGAATTAGAAACGATAGAAAGCTTTTATTTTGCCTTGGTGTTGGGATTTCTCCCTTTTCTATTCTACTGGTATAAATTATTTGGATTTGGTATTAAGAGTTAATTGGTGTCGGTGGTGGATTGTATTTTTGGCTTTGTTTTATTTTTTATTCTTTATTTTTTTCGATATATAAAGCCCTGTTGATGGTTTTTTTAATTTTGTTTATTTTTGTGCTCTTTTTTTATCGCTCTGCTTCGTTCCTCTTAAATACTTGTATTTCTTTTTTCCCCCTTCATTTCCTTAAGGGACGGTGAACGAGAGAGGCAGAGACTGGTAATCACAGGAAAATAGCAAATTGCCTGGCAAGTCAGAAGAAGATTTTTTTATCGCTCTGCTTGTTCCTCTTCAATACTTCTTTTGTTTTTTCCACCTTTTTTTACTTTTTTTGCTATTGTTCGCTTTTTGTCAAATAGTTTGGATTAAGGTAAAGAAGAACCTGAAGAGCAAGAAACTTATTGTTTTCTTTTTTTCTTGTGATTTTGGTTTTGGCCTGATGGGTTCCTTTTTTCTTCTTTCTTCTTCCTTTTTATGGTCCTCCCAATGGGGTGGATTAAATATTTGGATTATAAATAAGATTTGGATTATAATTTTGGTGGATTACAAATACCAGAAGATTTTTAAAGATGAAGAAGACAACAACACATCGACCATCAACAGCCTCCTCAGCGACTTCTTGTCCAGCAACGCAGAGAACATTGGATACTATGGCATATCAAGAGAAAATTAATGCTATGGAATTGGAATTGAAAAATATGATACAATCCTTACATGAGGACTTTAAAGAAAGAATAGGGAAAGTGGATGAGAGAAGGAGAAATGGAGAAGGAGAATTAAAACATGTAAAGGAGATTATGGGAAAAAATGGGAAAAATAAGGAAGAAAAAGCAAGGGCTATAGTAGCAGTGGTTGTTTTAAAAGGGGTTATGATAAGGGGTTGTGTGGCCAGCATCGCTGGGAAACAACACCTTTTTCGTGGGCTCCTGAAAAATTATCGAGCCGTCAGGGGGTCCCAGCCGTCAGGGGGTCTTTTCAGACCAAAGCCGTCCTGAAAGGACGGTGAACGTGAGGGGCCAAAACTGGTGGGCACAGGGAAATCGCAAATTCCCTGGATAGTCGGAAAAAGCCTCACAAACTGACAGCTGGGAAAATGGCCATTGTGAGCCGTTATGAAGCTGGGGTGATCACACGAAAGAAGCAAAGTAAAAGGCAATGTGGTTGTCTGGGTGAGAAAAACATTTTTGTTACAATATATGCTTTCCTTTCAGAACCCTCTGGGGAAAAGTACTAAAAGAAATGGCTTGAAGAGAGGAGTGGGCGTATGCCAGCAACCCCACCTCCAGTATAATAGCAGCGAAGAAAGCGGTGGGCTAAAAATAAAGAAGGATAAATATTGAAATGAGCCGGAATTGATTTAAGAAGACCAGAATTGGATTTGGTATTAAGAGTTAATTGGTGTCGGTGGTGGATTGTATTTTTGGCTTTGTTTTATTTTTTATTCTTTATTTTTTTCGATATATAAAGCCCTGTTGATGGTTTTTTTTTATTTTGTTTATTTTGGTGCTGTTTTTTATCACTCTGCTTCGTTCCTCTTAAATACTTGTATTTCTTTTTTCCCCTTCTTCTCCTTAAGGGACGGTGAACGAGAGTGGCAGAGACTGGCAATCACAGGGAAATAGCAAATTCCCTGGCAAGTCAGAAGAAGCTGGAGAAGGAGAATTAAAAGATGTAAAGGAGATTATGGGAAAAAATGGGAAATGAATACAAAAAATGGAAGAAAAAGCAGGGGCTATAGTAGCAGTGGTTGTTTTAAAAAGGGTTATGATAAGGGGTTGTGTGGCCAGCATCGCTGGGAAACAACACCTTTTTGCGGGGCTCTTGAAGAATTTTCGATATCCCAGCCGTCAGGGGGTCTTTTCACACCAAAGCCATCCTGAACGGACGGTGAACGAGAGGGGCCGAAACT
Organism: Diadophis punctatus similis; assembly: GCA_023053685.1. NCBI lineage: Eukaryota > Metazoa > Chordata > Lepidosauria > Squamata > Dipsadidae > Diadophis > Diadophis punctatus. Next base: position 550,084 of record JALIGW010000008.1, on the reverse strand, counting down.
GGTGGGCAAAGGGAAATCGCAAATTCCCTGGCTAGTCGGAAGAAGCCTCACAAACTGATGGCTGGGAAAACGGCCATTGTGAGCCGTTATGAAGCTGGGGTGGTCACACGAAAGAAGCAAAGTAAAAGGCAATGTGGGTCGTCTGGGTGAGAAAAACAATTTTTGTTACAATATATGCTTTCCTTTCAGAACCCTCTGGGGAAAAGTACTAAAAGAAACAGCTTAAAGAGAGGAGTGGGCATATGCTAGCAACCCCACCTCCAGTATAATAGCAGCGAAGAAAGCGGTGGGCTAAAAATAAAGAAGGATAAAATATTGAATTGAGGCAGAATTGATTTAAGAAGACTAGAAAGCCTAATTGTGTATTTTCAAGGTGATATTAATACCAACTAAAGTAAATTTGAGTTGAAAGTGACTGTACATCACCACCCCATTTCAATTCAGGGAGGCAGTCGATGTAATGTGCCGATGCCTGGACGATGTTATTTATTTATTTATTTATTATTTGTTCTTCTATGCCGCCATACTCCCAAGGGACTCAGGGCGGCGTACATCAGTTTTTGGAGAACATCAATAATAAGCAGTAATTTTAAAACAACAATAAAATATACAAAAATTAAGAAATGTTCAGCCATGCCGAGGGGGGAATTCAGATGGATTTATTCATTCCCCCCTGCCTGCAGGAAGAGCCATGTCTTGACGGCTTTTCGGAAGGCCAGCAGGGTGGGGATGGTTCAGGTCTCTGGGGGAAGTTGGTTCCAGAGCGCGGGGCCCCCCACAGAGAAGGCCCTCCCCCTAGGGCCCGCCAGCTGGCATTGTTTGGCTGACGGGACCTGGAGGAGGCCCACTCTGTGGGCCCTAACCGGTCGGAGGGAAGTATGAGGCAGAATGCGGTCCCGAAGGTAACCTGGTCCTAGGCCATGTAGGGCTTTAAAGATGGTGATCAATACCTTGAATTGTACCCGGAGACTGATGGGCAACCAATGCAGCTGGCGGAGTATAGGTGTAACGTGGGTGTACCTTGGCACACCCACCACGGCACGCGTAGCCACATTTTGCACCAACTGAAGTCTCCGAATACTCTTCAAGGGTAGCCCCATGTAAAGCGTTAGGACCTGGATGGGGAGAAACATACTCAAACTCAACCCCGACAAGACTGAGTGCCTCTGGATATTGCCTCCTAAAGACCACGTCGACTGTCCTTCCTTGGTTCTTGGGGGAGAAAAATTAACTCCCTCGGAATGTGTTCGCAATTTGGGAGTCCTCCTAGATCCACAGCTAAAATTAGATCAACACCTTACAGCTGTGGCTAGGGGGGCTTTTGCACAGGTTCGCCTGGTGCACCAATTGCGACCATACTTGGAGAAGGAGGCTCTACTCACGGTCACTCATGCCCTTGTCACCTCCCGATTGGACTACTGTAATGCGCTCTACATGGGACTAGCGTTGAAGAGTATTCGGAGACTACAATTGGTGCAAAATGCGGCTGCGCGTGCTGTGGTGGGTGTTTCAAGATACACCCACGTAACACCCATACTCCACCAGTTGCATTGGCTGCCCATTGGTCTCCGGGTACAAGTCAAGGTGCTGATCATCATCTTTAAAGCACTACATGGCTTAGGACCAGGTTGCCTCCGGGACTGCATTCTACCTCATACTTCCTTTCAACCGGTCAGGTCCCACAGAGTGGGTCTCCTCCAGGTCCCGTCAGCCAAACAATGCCGACTGGCGGGGCCTAGGGGGAGGGCCTTCTCTATAGGGGCCCCCGTTCTCTGGAACCAACTTCCCCCAGAGATCCGAATCATCCCCACCTTGCTGGCCTTCCGAAAAGCCATTAAGACATGGCTCTTCCTGCAGGCAGGGTTCTGAGACAATTTTACATCTGAGCTCTCCCCCATGTATGCATGGTGTTGTGTGTCTTTTTTAAACTATTTTAAAATTGTTTTTAATGATTTTATTGTTTGGTGTTCTTTAAAATGCTGTACGCCGCCCTGAGTCCTTAGGGAGTAGGGCGGCATAGAAGAATTCCCAAATTAATAATAAATAAAGAATAAAGAATGAACTATTTTAAAAAACTTTTTGTGATTGTTCCCATTTTTTGAATGATTTATAGTGCCACCTAGAGGAACTAAGACAAAAGACAATTCACTAAATAATAAGAAGGAAAATGGCCTTCACAAAGTCTGCTGAATAGAGAAAGAACTATTTTGTTTAATGAAAAATAGAACATTAGGAGCTTTGATTTGAATACTAGCTGGAGCAGTGTATCCTTTGAAGTCTGTAAAGAAGATGAATTAGAAACGATAGAAAGCTTTTATTTTGCCTTGGTGTTGGGATTTCTCCCTTTTCTATTCTACTGGTATAAATTATTTGGATTTGGTATTAAGAGTTAATTGGTGTCGGTGGTGGATTGTATTTTTGGCTTTGTTTTATTTTTTATTCTTTATTTTTTTCGATATATAAAGCCCTGTTGATGGTTTTTTTAATTTTGTTTATTTTTGTGCTCTTTTTTTATCGCTCTGCTTCGTTCCTCTTAAATACTTGTATTTCTTTTTTTCCCCCTTCATTTCCTTAAGGGACGGTGAACGAGAGAGGCAGAGACTGGTAATCACAGGAAAATAGCAAATTGCCTGGCAAGTCAGAAGAAGATTTTTTTATCGCTCTGCTTGTTCCTCTTCAATACTTCTTTTGTTTTTTCCACCTTTTTTTTACTTTTTTTGCTATTGTTCGCTTTTTGTCAAATAGTTTGGATTAAGGTAAAGAAGAACCTGAAGAGCAAGAAACTTATTGTTTTCTTTTTTTCTTGTGATTTTGGTTTTGGCCTGATGGATTCCTTTTTTCTTCTTTCTTCTTCCTTTTTATGGTCCTCCCAACGGGGTGGATTAAATATTTGGATTATAAATAAGATTTGGATTATAATTTTGGTGGATTACAAATACCAGAAGATTTTTAAAGATGAAGAAGACAACAACACATCGACCATCAACAGCCTCCTCAGCGACTTCTTGTCCAGCAACGCAGAGAACATTGGATACTATGGCATATCAAGAGAAAATTAATGCTATGGAATTGGAATTGAAAAATATGATACAATCCTTACATGAGGACTTTAAAGAAAGAATAGGGAAAGTGGATGAGAGGAGGAGAAATGGAGAAGGAGAATTAAAACATGTAAAGGAGATTATGGGAAAAAATGGGAAAAATAAGGAAGAAAAAGCAAGGGCTATAGTAGCAGTGGTTGTTTTAAAAGGGGTTATGATAAGGGGTTGTGTGGCCAGCATCGCTGGGAAACAACACCTTTTTCGTGGGCTCCTGAAAAATTATCGAGCCGTCAGGGGGTCCCAGCCGTCAGGGGGTCTTTTCAGACCAAAGCCGTACTGAAAGGACGGTGAACGTGAGGGGCCAAAACTGGTGGGCACAGGGAAATCGCAAATTCCCTGGCTAGTCGGAAGAAGCCTCACAAACTGACAGCTGGGAAAATGGCCATTGTGAGCCGTTATGAAGCTGGGGTGATCACACGAAAGAAGCAAAGTAAAAGGCAATGTGGGTTGTCTGGGTGAGAAAAACAATTTTTGTTACAATATATGCTTTCCTTTCAGAACCCTCTGGGGAAAAGTACGAAAAGAAACGGCTTGAAGAGAGGAGTGGGCGTATGCCAGCAACCCTACCTGCAGTATAATAGCAGAGAAGAAAGCGGTGGGCTAAAAATAAAGAAGGAAAAAATATTGAAATGAGCCGGAATTGATTTAAGAAGACCAGAATTGGATTTGGTATTAAGAGTTAATTGGTGTCGGTGGTGGATTGTATTTTTGGCTTTGTTTTATTTTTTATTCTTTATTTTTTTCGATATATAAAGCCCTGTTGATGATTTTTTAAATTTCGTTTATTTTTGTGCTCTTTTTTTATCGCTCTGCTTCGGTCCTCTTAAATACTTGTATTTCTTTTTTTCCCCTTCTTTTCCTTAAGGGACGGTGAACGAAAGAGGCAGAGACTGGAAATCACAGGAAAATAGCAAATTCCCTGGCAAGTCATAAGAAGATTTTTTTGTTTTTTAGTTTGTTTTTTATCGCTCTGCTTTGTTCCTGTTCAATACTTCTTTTGTTTTTTCCACCTTTTTTTTTACTTTTTTTGCTATTGTTCGTTTTTTGTCATATAGTTTGGATTAAGGTAAAGAAGAACCTGAAGAGCAAGAAACTTATTGTTTTCTTTTTTTCTTGTGATTTTGGTTTTGGCCTGATGGGTTCCTTTTTTCTTCTTTCTTCTTCCTTTTTATGGTCCTCCCAACGGGGTGGATTAAATATTTGGATTATAAATAAGATTTGGATTATAATTTTGGTGGATTACAAATACCAGAAGATTTTTAAAGATGAAGAAGACAACAACACCTCGACCTTCTACAGCCTCCTCAGCGACCTCTTGTCCAGCAACGCAGAGAACATTGGATACTATGGCATATCAAGAGAAAATTAATGCTATGGAATTGGAATTGAAAAATATGATACAATCCTTACATGAGGACTTTAAAGAAAGAATAGGGAAAGTGGATGAGAGAAGGAGAAATGGAGAAGGAGAATTAAAACATGTAAAGGAGATTATGGGAAAAAATGGGAAAAATAAGGAAGAAAAAGCAAGGGCTATAGTAGCAGTGGTTGTTTTAAAAGGGGTTATGATAAGGGGTTCAGAGGTGGGATCCTACCTCTAATTGCTGGTGCGGTTAATTGCTGACTTCACGGCAGAGCCGAAGACTCTGCTCGAGCCTGCTCCCGTTCGCGGAGCGGGAGTCTTTCCTGGGCGCTTTCCGCGCCTGCATGGATGCCGCCAATTGCGTTCTTTTGCCCTCTGCGCATGGGGCCATGCACGGAGGGCAAAAGAATGCCATTGGCGGCATCCATGCGGGCGGGGAAAGCGCCCCTGGAAAGGCTCCCGCTCCGCGAATGGGAGCAGGCTCGAGCAGAGTCTTCGGCTCTGCCGCGAAGTCAGCGATTAACCGCACCGGCAATCAGAGGTAGGATCCCACCTCTGAAGGGGTTGTGTGGCCAGCATCGCTGGGAAACACCTTTTTCGTGGGCTCCTGAAAAATTGTCGAGCCGTCAGGGGGTCCCAGCCATCAGGGGGTCTTTTCAGACCAAAGCCGTCCTGAAAGGACGGTGAACGTGAGGGGCCAAACCTGGTGGGCACAGGGAAATCGCAAATTCCCTGGCTAGTCGGAAGAAGCCTCACAAACTGACAGCTGGGAAAATGGCCATTGTGAGCCGTTATGAAGCTGGGGTGATCACACGAAAGAAGCAAAGTAAAAGGCAATGTGGGTTGTCTGGGTGAGAAAAACAATTTTTGTTACAATATATGCTTTCCTTTCAGAACCCTCTGGGGAAAAGTACGAAAAGAAACGGCTTGAAGAGAGGAGTGGGCGTATGCCAGCAACCCTACCTGCAGTATAATAGCAGAGAAGAAAGCGGTGGGCTAAAAATAAAAAAGGAAAAAATATTGAAATGAGCCGGAATTGATTTAAGAAGACCAGAATTGGATTTGGTATTAAGAGTTAATTGGTGTCGGTGGTGGATTGTATTTTTGGCTTTGTTTTATTTTTTATTCTTTATTTTTTTCGATATATAAAGCCCTGTTGATGATTTTTTAAATTTCGTTTATTTTTGTGCTCTTTTTTTATCGCTCTGCTTCGGTCCTCTTAAATACTTGTATTTCTTTTTTTTCCCTTCTTTTCCTTAAGGGACGGTGAACGAAAGAGGCAGAGACTGGAAATCACAGGAAAATAGCAAATTCCCTGGCAAGTCAGAAGAAAATTTTTTTGTTTTTTAGTTTGTTTTTTATCGCTCTGCTTTGTTCCTGTTCAATACTTCTTTTGTTTTTTCCACCTTTTTTTTTTACTTTTTTTGCTATTGTTCGTTTTTTGTCATATAGTTTGGATTAAGGTAAAGAAGAACCTGAAGAGCAAGAAACTTATTGTTTTCTTTTTTTCTTGTGATTTTGGTTTTGGCCTGATGGGTTCCTTTTTTCTTCTTTCTTCTTCCTTTTTATGGTCCTCCCAACGGGGTGGATTAAATATTTGGATTATAAATAAGATTTGGATTATAATTTTGGTGGATTACAAATACCAGAAGATTTTTAAAGATGAAGAAGACAACAACACCTCGACCTTCTACAGCCTCCTCAGCGACCTCTTGTCCAGCAACGCAGAGAACATTGGATACTATGGCATATCAAGAGAAAATTAATGCTATGGAATTGGAATTGAAAAATATGATACAATCCTTACATGAGGACTTTAAAGAAAGAATAGGGAAAGTGGATGAGAGAAGGAGAAATGGAGAAGGAGAATTAAAACATGTAAAGGAGATTATGGGAAAAAATGGGAAAAATAAGGAAGAAAAAGCAAGGGCTATAGTAGCAGTGGTTGTTTTACAAGGGGTTATGATAAGGGGTTCAGAGGTGGGATCCTACCTCTAATTGCTGGTGCGGTTAATTGCTGACTTCACGGCAGAGCCGAAGACTCTGCTCGAGCCTGCTCCCGTTCGCGGAGCGGGAGCCTTTCCTGGGCGCTTTCCGCGCCTGCATGGATGCCGCCAATTGCGTTCTTTTGCCCTCTGCGCATGGGGCCATGCACGGAGGGCAAAAGAATGCCATTGGCGGCATCCATGCGGGCGGGGAAAGCGCCCCTGGAAAGGCTCCCGCTCCGCGAATGGGAGCAGGCTCGAGCAGAGTCTTCGGCTCTGCCGCGAAGTCAGCGATTAACCGCACCGGCAATCAGAGGTAGGATCCCACCTCTGAAGGGGTTGTGTGGCCAGCATCGCTGGGAAACACCTTTTTCATGGGCTCCTGAAAAATTGTCGAGCCGTCAGGGGGTCCCAGCCATCAGGGGGTCTTTTCAGACCAAAGCCGTCCTGAAAGGACGGTGAACGTGAGGGGCCAAACCTGGTGGGCACAGGGAAATCGCAAATTCCCTGGCTAGTCGGAAGAAGCCTCACAAACTGACAGCTGGGAAAATGGCCATTGTGAGCCGTTATGAAGCTGGGGTGATCACACGAAAGAAGCAAAGTAAAAGGCAATGTGGGTTGTCTGGGTGAGAAAAACAATTTTTGTTACAATATATGCTTTCCTTTCAGAACCCTCTGGGGAAAAGTACGAAAAGAAACGGCTTGAAGAGAGGAGTGGGCGTATGCCAGCAACCCTACCTGCAGTATAATAGCAGAGAAGAAAGCGGTGGGCTAAAAATAAAGAAGGAAAAAATATTGAAATGAGCCGGAATTGATTTAAGAAGACCAGAATTGGATTTGGTATTAAGAGTTAATTGGTGTCGGTGGTGGATTGTATTTTTGGCTTTGTTTTATTTTTTATTCTTTATTTTTTTCGATATATAAAGCCCTGTTGATGATTTTTTAAATTTCGTTTATTTTTGTGCTCTTTTTTTATCGCTCTGCTTCGGTCCTCTTAAATACTTGTATTTCTTTTTTTCCCCTTCTTTTCCTTAAGGGACGGTGAACGAAAGAGGCAGAGACTGGAAATCACAGGAAAATAGCAAATTCCCTGGCAAGTGAGAAGAAAATTTTTTTGTTTTTTAGTTTGTTTTTTATCGCTCTGCTTTGTTCCTGTTCAATACTTCTTTTGTTTTTTCCACCTTTTTTTTTACTTTTTTTGCTATTGTTCGTTTTTTGTCATATAGTTTGGATTAAGGTAAAGAAGAACCTGAAGAGCAAGAAACTTATTGTTTTCTTTTTTTCTTGTGATTTTGGTTTTGGCCTGATGGGTTCCTTTTTTCTTCTTTCTTCTTCCTTTTTATGGTCCTCCCAACGGGGTGGATTAAATATTTGGATTATAAATAAGATTTGGATTATAATTTTGGTGGATTACAAATACCAGAAGATTTTTAAAGATGAAGAAGACAACAACACCTCGACCTTCTACAGCCTCCTCAGCGACCTCTTGTCCAGCAACGCAGAGAACATTGGATACTATGGCATATCAAGAGAAAATTAATGCTATGGAATTGGAATTGAAAAATATGATACAATCCTTACATGAGGACTTTAAAGAAAGAATAGGGAAAGTGGATGAGAGAAGGAGAAATGGAGAAGGAGAATTAAAACATGTAAAGGAGATTATGGGAAAAAATGGGAAAAATAAGGAAGAAAAAGCAAGGGCTATAGTAGCAGTGGTTGTTTTAAAAGGGGTTATGATAAGGGGTTCAGAGGTGGGATCCTACCTCTAATTGCTGGTGCGGTTAATTGCTGACTTCACGGCAGAGCCGAAGACTCTGCTCGAGCCTGCTCCCGTTCGCGGAGCGGGAGTCTTTCCTGGGCGCTTTCCGCGCCTGCATGGATGCCGCCAATTGCGTTCTTTTGCCCTCTGCGCATGGGGCCATGCACGGAGGGCAAAAGAATGCCATTGGTGGCATCCATGCGGGCGGGGAAAGCGCCCCTGGAAAGGCTCCCGCTCCGCGAATGGGAGCAGGCTCGAGCAGAGTCTTCGGCTCTGCCGCGAAGTCAGCGATTAACCGCACCGGCAATCAGAGGTAGGATCCCACCTCTGAAGGGGTTGTGTGGCCAGCATCGCTGGGAAACACCTTTTTCGTGGGCTCCTGAAAAATTGTCGAGCCGTCAGGGGGTCCCAGCCATCAGGGGGTCTTTTCAGACCAAAGCCGTCCTGAAAGGACGGTGAACGTGAGGGGCCAAACCTGGTGGGCAGAGGGAAATCGCAAATTCCCTGGCTAGTTGGAAGAAGCCTCACAAACTGACAGCTGGGAAAATGGCCATTGTGAGCCGTTATGAAGCTGGGGTGATCACACGAAAGAAGCAAAGTAAAAGGCAATGTGGGTTGTCTGGGTGAGAAAAACAATTTTTGTTACAATATATGCTTTCCTTTCAGAACCCTCTGGGGAAAAGTACGAAAAGAAACGGCTTGAAGAGAGGAGTGGGCGTATGCCAGCAACCCTACCTGCAATATAATAGCAGAGAAGAAAGCGGTGGGCTAAAAATAAAGAAGGAAAAAATATTGAAATGAGCCGGAATTGATTTAAGAAGACCAGAATTGGATTTGGTATTAAGAGTTAATTGGTGTCGGTGGTGGATTGTATTTTTGGCTTTGTTTTATTTTTTATTCTTTATTTTTTTCGATATATAAAGCCCTGTTGATGATTTTTTAAATTTCGTTTATTTTTGTGCTCTTTTTTTATCGCTCTGCTTCGGTCCTCTTAAATACTTGTATTTCTTTTTTTCCCCTTCTTTTCCTTAAGGGACGGTGAACGAAAGAGGCAGAGACTGGAAATCACAGGAAAATAGCAAATTCCCTGGCAAGTCAGAAGATTTTTTTGTTTTGTAGTCTGTTTTTTATCGCTCTGCTTTGTTCCTCTTCAATACTTCTTTTGTTTTTTCCACCTTTCTTTTACTTCTTTTTGCTATTGTTCGCTTTTTGTCAAATAGTTTGGATTAAGGTAAAGAAGAACCTGAAGAGCAAGAAACTTATTGTTTTCTTTTTTTCTTGTGATTTTGGTTTTGGCCTGATGGGTTCCTTTTATCTTCTTTCTTCTTCCTTTTTATGGTCCTCCCAACGGGGTGGATTAAATATAAATCAGATTTGGATTATAATTTTGGTGGATTACAAATACCAGAAGATTTTTAAAGATGAAGAAGACAACAACACATCGACCTTCAACAGCCTCCTCAGCGACTTCTAGTCCAGCAACGCAGAGAACATTGGATACTATGGCATATCAAGAGAAAATTAATACTATGGAATTGGAATTGAAAAATATGATACAATCTTTACATGAGGACTTTAAAGAAAGAATAGGGAAAGTGGATGAGAGAATGAGAAATGGAGAAGGAGAATTAAAAGATGTAGGCGAGATTATGGGGAAAAAATGGAAAATGAATACAAAAAATGGAAGAAAAAGCAGGGACTATAGTAGCAATGGTTGCTTTTAAAAGGGTTATGATAAGGGGTTGTGTGGCCAGCATCACTGGGAAAAAATACATTTTTGGGGGGCTCTTGAAGAATTGTTGATATCCCAGCCATCAGGGGGTCTTTTCACACCAAAGCCGTCCTGAAGGGACGGTGAACGAGAGGGGCCGAGACTGGTGGGCAGAGGGAAATCGCAAATTCCCTGGCTAGTCAGAAGAAGCCTCACAAACTGACGGCTGGGAAAACGGCCATTGTGAGCCGTTATGAAGCTTGGGTGGTCACATGAAAGAAGCAAAGTAAAAGACAATGTGGGTCGTCTGGGTGAGAAAAACAATTTTTGTTACAATATATGCTTTCCTTTCAGAACCCTCTGGGGAAAAGTACGAAAAGAAACGGCTTGAAGAGAGGAGTGGGCGTATGCCAGCAACCCTACCTGCAGTATAATAGCAGAGAAGAAAGCGGTGGGCTAAAAATAAAGAAGGAAAAAATATTGAAATGAGCCGGAATTGATTTAAGAAGACCAGAATTGGATTTGGTATTAAGAGTTAATTGGTGTCGGTGGTGGATTGTATTTTTGGCTTTGTTTTATTTTTTATTCTTTATTTTTTTCGATATATAAAGCCCTGTTGATGATTTTTTAAATTTCGTTTATTTTTGTGCTCTTTTTTTATCGCTCTGCTTCGGTCCTCTTAAATACTTGTATTTCTTTTTTTCCCCTTCTTTTCCTTAAGGGACGGTGAACGAAAGAGGCAGAGACTGGAAATCACAGGAAAATAGCAAATTCCCTGGCAAGTCAGAAGATTTTTTTGTTTTGTAGTCTGTTTTTTATCGCTCTGCTTTGTTCCTCTTCAATACTTCTTTTGTTTTTTCCACCTTTCTTTTACTTCTTTTTGCTATTGTTCGCTTTTTGTCAAATAGTTTGGATTAAGGTAAAGAAGAACCTGAAGAGCAAGAAACTTATTGTTTTCTTTTTTTCTTGTGATTTTGGTTTTGGCCTGATGGGTTCCTTTTATCTTCTTTCTTCTTCCTCTTTATGGTCCTCCCAACGGGGTGGATTAAATATAAATCAGATTTGGATTATAATTTTGGTGGATTACAAATACCAGAAGATTTTTAAAGATGAAGAAGACAACAACACATCGACCTTCAACAGCCTCCTCAGCGACTTCTAGTCCAGCAACGCAGAGAACATTGGATACTATGGCATATCAAGAGAAAATTAATACTATGGAATTGGAATTGAAAAATATGATACAATCTTTACATGAGGACTTTAAAGAAAGAATAGGGAAAGTGGATGAGAGAAGGAGAAATGGAGAAGGAGAATTAAAAGATGTAGGCGAGATTATGGGGAAAAAATGGAAAATGAATACAAAAAATGGAAGAAAAAGCAGGGACTATAGTAGCAATGGTTGCTTTAAAAAGGGTTATGATAAGGGGTTGTGTGGCCAGCATCACTGGGAAAAAATACATTTTTGGGGGGCTCTTGAAGAATTGTTGATATCCCAGCCGTCAGGGGGTCTTTTCACACCAAAGCCGTCCTGAAGGGACGGTGAACGAGAGGGGCCGAGACTGGTGGGCAGAGGGAAATCGCAAATTCCCTGGCTAGTCAGAAGAAGCCTCACAAACTGATGGCTGGGAAAACGGCCATTGTGAGCCGTTATGAAGCTGGGGTGGTCACATGAAAGAAGCAAAGTAAAAGACAATGTGGGTCGTCTGGGTGAGAAAAACAATTTTTGTTACAATATATGCTTTCCTTTCAGAACCCTCTGGGGAAAAGTACTAAAAGAAACACCTTGAAGAGAGGAGTGGGCGTATGCTAGCAACCCCACCTCCAGTATAATAGCAGCGAAGAAAGCGGTGGGCTAAAAATAAAGAAGGAGAAAATATTGAATTGAGGCAGAATTGATTTAAGAAGACCAGAAAGCCTAATTGTGTATTTTCAAGGTGATATTAATACCAACTAAAGTAAATTTGAGTTGAAAGTGACTGTACATCACCACCCCGTCTCAATTCAGGGAGGCAGTCGATGTAATGTGCCGATGCCTGGACGATGTTAGGACCTGGATGGGGAGAAACAGACTCAAACTCAACCCCGACAAGAGTGGCTCTGGATATTGCCTCCTAAGGACCATGTCTACTGTCCCTCCTTAGTTCTTGAGGGAGAAAAATTAACTCCCTCGGAATGGATTCACAATTTGGAAGTCGTCAGACAGCTAAAATTAGACCAACACCTTACAGCTATGGCTAGGGGGGCTTTTGCACAGATTCGCCTGGTGCACAAATTGCGACCATACTTGGAGAAGGAGGCTCTACTCACGGTCACTCATGCCCTTGTCACCACCCGATTGGACTACTGTAATGCGCTCTACATGGGGCTAGCGTTGAAGAGTATTCGGAGACTACAATTGGTGCAAAATGCGGCTGCGCGTGCTGTGGTGGGTGCTTCAAGATACACCCACATAACACCCATACTCCGCCAGTTGCATTGGCTGCCCATTGGTCTCCAGGTACAATTCAAGGTGTTGATCATCATCTTTAAAGCCCTACATGGCTTAGGACCAGGTTACCTCCGGGACCGCATTCTACCTCATACTTCCTTTCGACCGGTCAGGTCCCACAGAGTGGGTCTCCTCCAGGTCCCGTCAGCCAAACAATGCCGACTGGCGGGGCCTAGGGGGAGGGCCTTCTCTGTAGGGGCCCCTGTTCTCTGGAACCAACTTCCCCCAGAGTTCCTCAATCATCCCCACCTTGCTGGCCTTCCGAAAAGCCATTAAGACATGGCTCTTTCTGCAGGCAGGGTTCTGAGACAATTTTACATCTGAGCTCTCCCCAATGTATGCATGGTGTTGTGTGTCTTTTTTAAACTATTTTAAAATTGTTTTTAATGATTTTATTGTTTGGTGTTCTTTAAAATGCTGTACGCCGCCCTGAGTCCTTAGGGAGTAGGGCGGCATAGAGGAATTCCCAAATAAATAACAAATAAAGAATAAAGAATGAACTATTTTAAAAAACTTTTGTGATTGTTCCCATTTTTTGAATGATTTATAGTGCCACCTAGAGGAACTAAGACAAAAGACAATTCACAAAATAATGAGAAGGAAAATGGCCTTGAGAAAGTCTGCTGAATAGAGAAAGAACTATTTTGTTTAATGAAAAATAGAACATTAGGAACTTTGATTTGAATACTAACTGGAGCAGGGTATCCTTTGAAGTCTGCCAAGAAGATGAATTAGAAACGATAGAAAGCTTTTATTTTGCCTTGGTGTTGGGATTTCTCCCTTTTCTATTCTACTGGTATAAATTATTTGGATTTGGTATTAAGAGTTAATTGGTGTCGGTGGTGGATTGTATTTTTGGCTTTGTTTTATTTTATATTCTTCATTTTTTTCGATATATAAAGCCCTGTTGATGGTTATTTTTATTTTGTTTATTTTTGTGCTGTTTTTTTATCGCTCTGCTTCGTTCCTCTTAAATACTTGTATTTCTTTTTCCCCCCTTCTTTTCCTTAAGGGACGGTGAACGAGAGAGGCAGAGACTGGCAATCACAGGGAAATAGCAAATTCCCTGGCAAGTCAGAAGAAGCTTCAAAACTGCAGGCTGGGAAAATGGCCATTGCGAGCCATTATGAAGCTGGGGCGGACACAAGAAAGAAGCAAAGTAAAAGGCAGTTTGGGTCGTCTGGGTGACAAAAACAGTTTTTGTTACAATATATGCTTTCCTTTCAGGACCCTCTGGGGAAAACTACTAAAAGGAACCACTTGAAGAGAGAAGGGTTGTGTGTGTGTGCGCTAACAACCGCACCTCCAGGATAATATCAGCGAAGAAAGAAGTGGGCTCAAACTAAAGAAGGAAAAAATATTGAAATAGCCGGAAGATTTCAGAAGACCAGAAAGCCTAATTGGGTATTTTCAAGGTGATATTAATACCAACGAAAGTAAATTTGTGTTGAAAGTGAGTGAATGAACTATTTTAAAAAACATTTTGTGATTGTTCCCATTTTTTGAATGAATTATAGTGCCACCTGGAGGAACTAAGACAAAAGACAATTAACTAAATAATAAGAAGGAAAAGGGCCTTGACAATGTCTGCTGAATACATAAAGATACTGTTTTGTTTAATGAAAAGTAGAACATTAGGAGCTTTGATTTGAATACTAGCTGGAGCAGTGTATCCTTTGAAGTCTGTAAAGAAGAGAAATCAGAAGCGATAGAAAGCTTTTATTTTACCTTGGTGTTGGGATTTTCTATCTAGTGTGGCCTGCATAGTGTGTAATGAGGGTGTTTGTCCTTGTTTTTCAGTAGTTGCCATTTCTGTAATCAGTTTTTGCCCTGTCGCTGAGGGTTCTACTGGTATAAATTATTTCGATTTGGTATTAAGAGTTAATTGGTGTCGGTGGTGGATTGTATTTTTGGCTTTGTTTTATTTTTTATTCTTTATTTTTTTCGATATATAAAGCCCTATTGATGGTTTTTTTATTTTGTTTATTTTTGTGTGTTTTTTTTCTTATCGCTCTGCTTCATTCCTCTTAAATAGTTGCATTTCTTTTTTCCCCTTCTTTTCCTTAAGGGATGGTGAACGAGAGAGGCAGAGATTGGTAATCACAGGGAAATAGCAAATTCCCTGGCAAGTCAGAAGAAGATTTTTTTTGTTTTTTAGTCTGTTTTTTATCGCTCTGCTTTGTTCCTCTTCAATACTTCTTTTGTTTTTTCCACCTTTTTTTACTTTTTTTGCTATTGTTCGCTTTTTGTCAAATAGTTTGGATTAAGGTAAAGAAGAACCTGAAGAGCAAGAAACTTATTGTTTTCTGTTTTTCTTGTTATTTTGGTTTTGGCCTGATGGGTTCCTTTTTTCTTCTTTTTTCTTCCTTTTTATGGTCCTCCCAACGGGGTGGATTAAATATTTGGATTATAAATCAGATATGGATTAGAATTTTGGTGGATTACAAATACCAGAAGATTTTTAAAGATGAAGAAGACAACAACACCTCGACCTTCTACAGCCTCCTCAGCGACCTCTTGTCCAGCAACGCAGAGAACATTGGATACTATGGCATATCAAGAGAAAATTAATGCTATGGAATTGGAATTGAAAAATATGATACAATCCTTACATGAGGACTTTAAAGAAAGAATAGGGAAAGTGGATGAGAGAAGGAGAAATGGAGAAGGAGAATTAAAACATGTAAAGGAGATTATGGGAAAAAATGGGAAAAATAAGGAAAAAAAAGCAAGGGCTATAGTAGCAGTGGTTGTTTTAAAAGGGGTTATGATAAGGGGTTCAGAGGTGGGATCCTACCTCTAATTGCTGGTGCAGTTAATTGCTGACTTCACGGCAGAGCCGAAGACTCTGCTCGAGCCTGCTCCCGTTCGCGGAGCGGGAGCCTTTCCTGGGCGCTTTCCGCGCCTGCATGGATGCCGCCAATTGCGTTCTTTTGCCCTCTGCGCATGGGGCCATGCACGGAGGGCAAAAGAATGCCATTGGCGGCATCCATGCGGGCGGGGAAAGCGCCCCGGGAAAGGCTCCCGCTCCGCGAATGGGAGCAGGCTCGAGCAGAGTCTTCGGCTCTGCCGCGAAGTCAGCGATTAACCGCACCGGCAATCAGAGGTAGGATCCCACCTCTGAAGGGGTTGTGTGGCCAGCATCGCTGGGAAACACCTTTTTCGTGGGCTCCTGAAAAATTGTCGAGCCGTCAGGGGGTCCCAGCCATCAGGGGGTCTTTTCAGACCAAAGCCGTCCTGAAAGGACGGTGAACGTGAGGGGCCAAACCTGGTGGGCACAGGGAAATCGCAAATTCCCTGGCTAGTCGGAAGAAGCCTCACAAACTGACAGCTGGGAAAATGGCCATTGTGAGCCGTTATGAAGCTGGGGTGATCACACGAAAGAAGCAAAGTAAAAGGCAATGTGGGTTGTCTGGGTGAGAAAAACAATTTTTGTTACAATATATGCTTTCCTTTCAGAACCCTCTGGGGAAAAGTACGAAAAGAAACGGCTTGAAGAGAGGAGTGGGCGTATGCCAGCAACCCTACCTGCAGTATAATAGCAGA
Source organism: Diadophis punctatus similis (assembly GCA_023053685.1). NCBI lineage: Eukaryota > Metazoa > Chordata > Lepidosauria > Squamata > Dipsadidae > Diadophis > Diadophis punctatus. The sequence continues at coordinate 534,125 of JALIGW010000008.1, read as the reverse complement.
GAAGAAAGCAGTGGGCTAAAAATAAAGAAGGAAAAAATATTGAAATGAGCCGGAATTGATTTAAGAAGACCAGAATTGGATTTGGTATTAAGAGTTAATTGGTGTCGGTGGTGGATTGTATTTTTGGCTTTGTTTTATTTTTTATTCTTTATTTTTTTCGATATATAAAGCCCTGTTGATGATTTTTTAAATTTCGTTTATTTTTGTGCTCTTTTTTTATCGCTCTGCTTCGGTCCTCTTAAATACTTGTATTTCTTTTTTTCCCCTTCTTTTCCTTAAGGGACGGTGAACGAAAGAGGCAGAGACTGGAAATCACAGGAAAATAGCAAATTCCCTGGCAAGTCAGAAGAAAATTTTTTTGTTTTTTAGTTTGTTTTTTATCGCTCTGCTTTGTTCCTGTTCAATACTTCTTTTGTTTTTTCCACCTTTTTTTTTTACTTTTTTTGCTATTGTTCGTTTTTTGTCATATAGTTTGGATTAAGGTAAAGAAGAACCTGAAGAGCAAGAAACTTATTGTTTTCTTTTTTCTTGTGATTTTGGTTTTGGCCTGATGGGTTCCTTTTTTCTTCTTTCTTCTTCCTTTTTATGGTCCTCCCAACGGGGTGGATTAAATATTTGGATTATAAATAAGATTTGGATTATAATTTTGGTGGATTACAAATACCAGAAGATTTTTAAAGATGAAGAAGACCACAACACCTCGACCTTCTACAGCCTCCTCAGCGACCTCTTGTCCAGCAACGCAGAGAACATTGGATACTATGGCATATCAAGAGAAAATTAATGCTATGGAATTGGAATTGAAAAATATGATACAATCCTTACATGAGGACTTTAAAGAAAGAATAGGGAAAGTGGATGAGAGAAGGAGAAATGGAGAAGGAGAATTAAAACATGTAAAGGAGATTATGGGAAAAAATGGGAAAAATAAGGAAGAAAAAGCAAGGGCTATAGTAGCAGTGGTTGTTTTAAAAGGGGTTATGATAAGGGGTTCAGAGGTGGGATCCTACCTCTAATTGCTGGTGCGGTTAATTGCTGACTTCACGGCAGAGCCGAAGACTCTGCTCGAGCCTGCTCCCGTTCGCGGAGCGGGAGCCTTTCCTGGGCGCTTTCCGCGCCTGCATGGATGCCGCCAATTGCGTTCTTTTGCCCTCTGCGCATGGGGCCATGCACGGAGGGCAAAAGAATGCCATTGGCGGCATCCATGCGGGCGGGGAAAGCGCCCCTGGAAAGGCTCCCACTCCGCGAATGGGAGCAGGCTCGAGCAGAGTCTTCGGTTCTGCCGCAAAGTCAGCGATTAACTGCACCGGCAATCAGAGGTAGGATCCCACCTCTGAAGGGGTTGTGTGGCCAGCATCGCTGGGAAACACCTTTTTCATGGGCTCCTGAAAAATTGTCGAGCCGTCAGGGGGTCCCAGCCATCAGGGGGTCTTTTCAGACCAAAGCCGTCCTGAAAGGACGGTGAACGTGAGGGGCCAAACCTGGTGGGCACAGGGAAATCGCAAATTCCCTGGCTAGTCGGAAGAAGCCTCACAAACTGACAGCTGGGAAAATGGCCATTGTGAGCCGTTATGAAGCTTGGGTGGTCACATGAAAGAAGCAAAGTAAAAGACAATGTGGGTCGTCTGGGTGAGAAAAACAATTTTTGTTACAATATATGCTTTCCTTTCAGAACCCTCTGGGGAAAAGTACGAAAAGAAACGGCTTGAAGAGAGGAGTGGGCGTATGCCAGCAACCCTACCTGCAGTATAATAGCAGAGAAGAAAGCGGTGGGCTAAAAATAAAGAAGGAAAAAATATTGAAATGAGCCGGAATTGATTTAAGAAGACCAGAATTGGATTTGGTATTAAGAGTTAATTGGTGTCAGTGGTGGATTGTATTTTTGGCTTTGTTTTATTTTTTATTCTTTATTTTTTTCGATATATAAAGCCCTGTTGATGATTTTTTAAATTTCGTTTATTTTTGTGCTCTTTTTTTATCGCTCTGCTTCGGTCCTCTTAAATACTTGTATTTCTTTTTTTCCCCTTCTTTTCCTTAAGGGACGGTGAACGAAAGAGGCAGAGACTGGAAATCACAGGAAAATAGCAAATTCCCTGGCAAGTCAGAAGAAAACTTTTTTGTTTTTTAGTTTGTTTTTTATCGCTCTGCTTTGTTCCTGTTCAATACTTCTTTTGTTTTTTCCACCTTTTTTTTTACTTTTTTTGCTATTGTTCGTTTTTTGTCATATAGTTTGGATTAAGGTAAAGAAGAACCTGAAGAGCAAGAAACTTATTGTTTTCTTTTTTTCTTGTGATTTTGGTTTTGGCCTGATGGGTTCCTTTTATCTTCTTTCTTCTTCCTTTTTATGGTCCTCCCAACGGGGTGGATTAAATATAAATCAGATTTGGATTATAATTTTGGTGGATTACAAATACCAGAAGATTTTTAAAGATGAAGAAGACAACAACACATCGACCTTCAACAGCCTCCTCAGCGACTTCTAGTCCAGCAACGCAGAGAACATTGGATACTATGGCATATCAAGAGAAAATTAATACTATGGAATTGGAATTGAAAAATATGATACAATCTTTACATGAGGACTTTAAAGAAAGAATAGGGAAAGTGGATGAGAGAATGAGAAATGGAGAAGGAGAATTAAAAGATGTAGGCGAGATTATGGGGAAAAAATGGAAAATGAATACAAAAAATGGAAGAAAAAGCAGGGACTATAGTAGCAATGGTTGCTTTTAAAAGGGTTATGATAAGGGGTTGTGTGGCCAGCATCACTGGGAAAAAATACATTTTTGGGGGGCTCTTGAAGAATTGTTGATATCCCAGCCATCAGGGGGTCTTTTCACACCAAAGCCGTCCTGAAGGGACGGTGAACGAGAGGGGCCGAGACTGGTGGGCAGAGGGAAATCGCAAATTCCCTGGCTAGTCAGAAGAAGCCTCACAAACTGACGGCTGGGAAAACGGCCATTGTGAGCCGTTATGAAGCTTGGGTGGTCACATGAAAGAAGCAAAGTAAAAGACAATGTGGGTCGTCTGGGTGAGAAAAACAATTTTTGTTACAATATATGCTTTCCTTTCAGAACCCTCTGGGGAAAAGTACGAAAAGAAACGGCTTGAAGAGAGGAGTGGGCGTATGCCAGCAACCCTACCTGCAGTATAATAGCAGAGAAGAAAGCGGTGGGCTAAAAATAAAGAAGGAAAAAATATTGAAATGAGCAGGAATTGATTTAAGAAGACCAGAATTGGATTTGGTATTAAGAGTTAATTGGTGTCGGTGGTGGATTGTATTTTTGGCTTTGTTTTATTTTTTATTCTTTATTTTTTTCGATATATAAAGCCCTGTTGATGATTTTTTTAATTTTGTTTATTTTTGTGCTCTTTTTTTATCGCTCTGCTTCATTCCTCTTAAATACTTGTATTTCTTTTTTTCCCCTTCTTTTCCTTAAGGGACGGTGAACGAAAGAGGCAGAGACTGGAAATCACAGGAAAATAGCAAATTCCCTGGCAAGTCAGAAGATTTTTTTGTTTTTTAGTCTGTTTTTTATCGCTCTGCTTTGTTCCTCTTCAATACTTCTTTTGTTTTTTCCACCTTTCTTTTACTTCTTTTTGCTATTGTTCGCTTTTTGTCAAATAGTTTGGATTAAGGTAAAGAAGAACCTGAAGAGCAAGAAACTTATTGTTTTCTTTTTTTCTTGTGATTTTGGTTTTGGCCTGATGGGTTCCTTTTATCTTCTTTCTTCTTCCTTTTTATGGTCCTCCCAACGGGGTGGATTAAATATAAATCAGATTTGGATTATAATTTTGGTGGATTACAAATACCAGAAGATTTTTAAAGATGAAGAAGACAACAACACATCGACCTTCAACAGCCTCCTCAGCGACTTCTAGTCCAGCAACGCAGAGAACATTGGATACTATGGCATATCAAGAGAAAATTAATACTATGGAATTGGAATTGAAAAATATGATACAATCTTTACATGAGGACTTTAAAGAAAGAATAGGGAAAGTGGATGAGAGAATGAGAAATGGAGAAGGAGAATTAAAAGATGTAGGCGAGATTATGGGGAAAAAATGGAAAATGAATACAAAAAATGGAAGAAAAAGCAGGGACTATAGTAGCAATGGTTGCTTTTAAAAGGGTTATGATAAGGGGTTGTGTGGCCAGCATCACTGGGAAAAAATACATTTTTGGGGGGCTCTTGAAGAATTGTTGATATCCCAGCCATCAGGGGGTCTTTTCACACCAAAGCCGTCCTGAAGGGACGGTGAACGAGAGGGGCCGAGACTGGTGGGCAGAGGGAAATCGCAAATTCCCTGGCTAGTCAGAAGAAGCCTCACAAACTGACGGCTGGGAAAACGGCCATTGTGAGCCGTTATGAAGCTTGGGTGGTCACATGAAAGAAGCAAAGTAAAAGACAATGTGGGTCGTCTGGGTGAGAAAAACAATTTTTGTTACAATATATGCTTTCCTTTCAGAACCCTCTGGGGAAAAGTACGAAAAGAAACGGCTTGAAGAGAGGAGTGGGCGTATGCCAGCAACCCTACCTGCAGTATAATAGCAGAGAAGAAAGCGGTGGGCTAAAAATAAAGAAGGAAAAAATATTGAAATGAGCAGGAATTGATTTAAGAAGACCAGAATTGGATTTGGTATTAAGAGTTAATTGGTGTCGGTGGTGGATTGTATTTTTGGCTTTGTTTTATTTTTTATTCTTTATTTTTTTCGATATATAAAGCCCTGTTGATGATTTTTTTAATTTTGTTTATTTTTGTGCTCTTTTTTTATCGCTCTGCTTCATTCCTCTTAAATACTTGTATTTCTTTTTTTCCCCTTCTTTTCCTTAAGGGACGGTGAACGAAAGAGGCAGAGACTGGAAATCACAGGAAAATAGCAAATTCCCTGGCAAGTCAGAAGATTTTTTTGTTTTTTAGTCTGTTTTTTATCGCTCTGCTTTGTTCCTCTTCAATACTTCTTTTGTTTTTTCCACCTTTCTTTTACTTCTTTTTGCTATTGTTCGCTTTTTGTCAAATAGTTTGGATTAAGGTAAAGAAGAACCTGAAGAGCAAGAAACTTATTGTTTTCTTTTTTTCTTGTGATTTTGGTTTTGGCCTGATGGGTTCCTTTTATCTTCTTTCTTCTTCCTTTTTATGGTCCTCCCAACGGGGTGGATTAAATATAAATCAGATTTGGATTATAATTTTGGTGGATTACAAATACCAGAAGATTTTTAAAGATGAAGAAGACAACAACACATCGACCTTCAACAGCCTCCTCAGCGACTTCTAGTCCAGCAACGCAGAGAACATTGGATACTATGGCATATCAAGAGAAAATTAATACTATGGAATTGGAATTGAAAAATATGATACAATCTTTACATGAGGACTTTAAAGAAAGAATAGGGAAAGTGGATGAGAGAAGGAGAAATGGAGAAGGAGAATTAAAAGATGTAGGCGAGATTATGGGGAAAAAATGGAAAATGAATACAAAAAATGGAAGAAAAAGCAGGGACTATAGTAGCAATGGTTGCTTTAAAAAGGGTTATGATAAGGGGTTGTGTGGCCAGCATCACTGGGAAAAAATACATTTTTGGGGGGCTCTTGAAGAATTGTTGATATCCCAGCCGTCAGGGGGTCTTTTCACACCAAAGCCGTCCTGAAGGGACGGTGAACGAGAGGGGCCGAGACTGGTGGGCAGAGGGAAATCGCAAATTCCCTGGCTAGTCAGAAGAAGCCTCACAAACTGACGGCTGGGAAAACAGCCATTGTGAGCCGTTATGAAGCTGGGGTGGTCACATGAAAGAAGCAAAGTAAAAGACAATGTGGGTCGTCTGGGTGAGAAAAACAATTTTTGTTACAATATATGCTTTCCTTTCAGAACCCTCTGGGGAAAAGTACTAAAAGAAACACCTTGAAGAGAGGAGTGGGCGTATGCTAGCAACCCCACCTCCAGTATAATAGCAGCGAAGAAAGCGGTGGGCTAAAAATAAAGAAGGAGAAAATATTGAATTGAGGCAGAATTGATTTAAGAAGACCAGAAAGCCTAATTGTGTATTTTCAAGGTGATATTAATACCAACTAAAGTAAATTTGAGTTGAAAGTGACTGTACATCACCACCCCGTCTCAATTCAGGGAGGCAGTCGATGTAATGTGCCGATGCCTGGACGATGTTAGGACCTGGATGGGGAGAAACAGACTCAAACTCAACCCCGACAAGAGTGGCTCTGGATATTGCCTCCTAAGGACCATGTCTACTGTCCCTCCTTAGTTCTTGAGGGAGAAAAATTAACTCCCTCGGAATGGATTCACAATTTGGAAGTCGTCAGACAGCTAAAATTAGACCAACACCTTACAGCTATGGCTAGGGGGGCTTTTGCACAGATTCGCCTGGTGCACAAATTGCGACCATACTTGGAGAAGGAGGCTCTACTCACGGTCACTCATGCCCTTGTCACCACCCGATTGGACTACTGTAATGCGCTCTACATGGGGCTAGCGTTGAAGAGTATTCGGAGACTACAATTGGTGCAAAATGCGGCTGCGCGTGCTGTGGTGGGTGCTTCAAGATACACCCACATAACACCCATACTCCGCCAGTTGCATTGGCTGCCCATTGGTCTCCAGGTACAATTCAAGGTGTTGATCATCATCTTTAAAGCCCTACATGGCTTAGGACCAGGTTACCTCCGGGACCGCATTCTACCTCATACTTCCTTTCGACCGGTCAGGTCCCACAGAGTGGGTCTCCTCCAGGTCCCGTCAGCCAAACAATGCCGACTGGCGGGGCCTAGTGGGAGGGCCTTCTCTGTAGGGGCCCCTGTTCTCTGGAACCAACTTCCCCCAGAGTTCCTCAATCATCCCCACCTTGCTGGCCTTCCGAAAAGCCATTAAGACATGGCTCTTTCTGCAGGCAGGGTTCTGAGACAATTTTACATCTGAGCTCTCCCCAATGTATGCATGGTGTTGTGTGTCTTTTTTAAACTATTTTAAAATTGTTTTTAATGATTTTATTGTTTGGTGTTCTTTAAAATGCTGTACGCCGCCCTGAGTCCTTAGGGAGTAGGGCGGCATAGAGGAATTCCCAAATAAATAACAAATAAAGAATAAAGAATGAACTATTTTAAAAAACTTTTGTGATTGTTCCCATTTTTTGAATGATTTATAGTGCCACCTAGAGGAACTAAGACAAAAGACAATTCACAAAATAATGAGAAGGAAAATGGCCTTGAGAAAGTCTGCTGAATAGAGAAAGAACTATTTTGTTTAATGAAAAATAGAACATTAGGAACTTTGATTTGAATACTAACTGGAGCAGGGTATCCTTTGAAGTCTGCCAAGAAGATGAATTAGAAACGATAGAAAGCTTTTATTTTGCCTTGGTGTTGGGATTTCTCCCTTTTCTATTCTACTGGTATAAATTATTTGGATTTGGTATTAAGAGTTAATTGGTGTCGGTGGTGGATTGTATTTTTGGCTTTGTTTTATTTTATATTCTTCATTTTTTTCGATATATAAAGCCCTGTTGATGGTTATTTTTATTTTGTTTATTTTTGTGCTGTTTTTTTATCGCTCTGCTTCGTTCCTCTTAAATACTTGTATTTCTTTTTCCCCCCTTCTTTTCCTTAAGGGACGGTGAACGAGAGAGGCAGAGACTGGCAATCACAGGGAAATAGCAAATTCCCTGGCAAGTCAGAAGAAGCTTCAAAACTGCAGGCTGGGAAAATGGCCATTGCGAGCCATTATGAAGCTGGGGCGGACACAAGAAAGAAGCAAAGTAAAAGGCAGTTTGGGTCGTCTGGGTGACAAAAACAGTTTTTGTTACAATATATGCTTTCCTTTCAGGACCCTCTGGGGAAAACTACTAAAAGGAACCACTTGAAGAGAGAAGGGTTGTGTGTGTGTGCGCTAACAACCGCACCTCCAGGATAATATCAGCGAAGAAAGAAGTGGGCTCAAACTAAAGAAGGAAAAAATATTGAAATAGCCGGAAGATTTCAGAAGACCAGAAAGCCTAATTGGGTATTTTCAAGGTGATATTAATACCAACGAAAGTAAATTTGTGTTGAAAGTGAGTGAATGAACTATTTTAAAAAACATTTTGTGATTGTTCCCATTTTTTGAATGAATTATAGTGCCACCTGGAGGAACTAAGACAAAAGACAATTAACTAAATAATAAGAAGGAAAAGGGCCTTGACAATGTCTGCTGAATACATAAAGATACTGTTTTGTTTAATGAAAAGTAGAACATTAGGAGCTTTGATTTGAATACTAGCTGGAGCAGTGTATCCTTTGAAGTCTGTAAAGAAGAGAAATCAGAAGCGATAGAAAGCTTTTATTTTACCTTGGTGTTGGGATTTTCTATCTAGTGTGGCCTGCATAGTGTGTAATGAGGGTGTTTGTCCTTGTTTTTCAGTAGTTGCCATTTCTGTAATCAGTTTTTGCCCTGTCGCTGAGGGTTCTACTGGTATAAATTATTTCGATTTGGTATTAAGAGTTAATTGGTGTCGGTGGTGGATTGTATTTTTGGCTTTGTTTTATTTTTTATTCTTTATTTTTTTCGATATATAAAGCCCTATTGATGGTTTTTTTATTTTGTTTATTTTTGTGTGTTTTTTTTCTTATCGCTCTGCTTCATTCCTCTTAAATAGTTGCATTTCTTTTTTCCCCTTCTTTTCCTTAAGGGACGGTGAACGAGAGAGGCAGAGATTGGTAATCACAGGGAAATAGCAAATTCCCTGGCAAGTCAGAAGAAGATTTTTTTTGTTTTTTAGTCTGTTTTTTATCGCTCTGCTTTGTTCCTCTTCAATACTTCTTTTGTTTTTTCCACCTTTTTTTACTTTTTTTGCTATTGTTCGCTTTTTGTCAAATAGTTTGGATTAAGGTAAAGAAGAACCTGAAGAGCAAGAAACTTATTGTTTTCTGTTTTTCTTGTTATTTTGGTTTTGGCCTGATGGGTTCCTTTTTTCTTCTTTCTTCTTCCTTTTTATGGTCCTCCCAACGGGGTGGATTAAATATTTGGATTATAAATCAGATATGGATTAGAATTTTGGTGGATTACAAATACCAAAAGATTTTTAAAGATGAAGAAGACAACAACACATCGACCATCAACAGCCTCCTCAGTGACTTCTTGTCCAGCAACGCAGAGAACATTGGATACTATGGCATATCAAGAGAAAATTAATGCTATGGAATTGGAATCGAAAAATATGATACAATCCTTACACGAGGACTTTAAAGAAAGAATAGGGAAAGTGGATGAGAGAAGGAGAAATGGAGAAGGAGAATTAAAACATGTAAAGGAGATTATGGGGGAAAATGGGAAAAACAAGGAAGAAAAAGCAAGGGCTATAGTAGCAGTGGTTGTTTTAAAAGGGGTTATGATAAGGGGTTGTGTGGCCAGCATCGCTGGGAAACACCTTTTTCAGGGGCTCCTGAAAAATTGTCGAGCCGTCAGGGGGTCCCAGCCATCAGGGGGTCTTTTCAGACCAAAGCCGTCCTGAAAGGACGGTGAACGTGAGGGGCCAAAACTGGTGGGCACAGGGAAATTGCAAATTCCCTGGCTAGTCGGAAGAAGCCTCACAAACTGACAGCTGGGAAAACGGCCATTGTGAGCCGTTATGAAGCTGGGGTGATCACACGAAAGAAGCAAAGTAAAAGGCAATGTGGGTTGTCTGTGTGAGAAAAACAATTTTTGTTACAATATATGCTTTCCTTTCAGAACCCTCTGGGAAAAGTACGAAAAGAAACAGCTTAAAGAGAGGAGTGGGCGTATGCCAGCAACCCTACCTGCAGTATAATAGCAGAGAAGAAAGCGGTGGGCTAAAAATAAAGAAGGAAAAAATATTGAAATGAGCCGGAATTGATTTAAGAAGACCAGAATTGGATTTGGTATTAAGAGTTAATTGGTGTCGGTGGTGGATTGTATTTTTGGCTTTGTTTTATTTTTTATTCTTTATTTTTTTCGATATATAAAGCCCTGTTGATGATTTTTTAAATTTCGTTTATTTTTGTGCTCTTTTTTTATCGCTCTGCTTCGGTCCTCTTAAATACTTGTATTTCTTTTTTTCCCCTTCTTTTCCTTAAGGGACGGTGAACGAAAGAGGCAGAGACTGGAAATCACAGGAAAATTGCAAATTCCCTGGCAAGTCAGAAGAAGACTTTTTTGTTTTTTAGTCTGTTTTTTATCGCTCTGCTTTGTTCCTCTTCAATACTTCTTTTGTTTTTTCCACCTTTTTTTTTACTTTTTTTTGCTATTGTTCGCTTTTTGTCAAATAGTTTGGATTAAGGTAAAGAAGAACCTGAAGAGCAAGAAACTTATTGTTTTCTTTTTTTCTTGTGATTTTGGTTTTGGCCTGATGGGTTCCTTTTTTCTTCTTTCTTCTTCCTTTTTATGGTCCTCCCAACGGGGTGGATTAAATATTTGGATTATAAATAAGATTTGGATTAGAATTTTGGTGGATTACAAATACCAGAAGATTTTTAAAGATGAAGAAGACAACAACACATCGACCTTCAACAGCCTCCTCAGCGACTTCTTGTCCAGCAACGCAGAGAACATTGGATACTATGGCATATCAAGAGAAAATTAATGCTATGGAATTGGAATTGAAAAATATGATACAATCCTTACATGAGGACTTTAAAGAAAGAATAGGGAAAGTGGATGAGAGAAGGAGAAATGGAGAAGGAGAATTAAAACATGTAAAGGAGATTATGGGAAAAAATGGGAAAAATAAGGAAGAAAAAGCAAGGGCTATAGTAGCAGTGGTTGTTTTAAAAGGGATTATGATAAGGGGTTGTGTGGCCAGCATCGCTGGGAAACACCTTTTTTGTGGGCTCCTGAAAAATTGTCGAGCCATCAGGGGGTCCCAGCCATCAGGGGGTCTTTTCAGACCAAAGCCGTCCTGAAAGGACGGTGAACGTGAGGGGCCAAAACTGGTGGGCACAGGGAAATTGCAAATTCCCTGGCTAGTCGGAAGAAGCCTCACAAACTGACAGCTGGGAAAATGGCCATTGTGAGCCGTTATGAAGCTGGGGTGATCACACGAAAGAAGCAAAGTAAAAGGCAATGTGGGTTGTCTGGGTGAGAAAAACAATTTTTGTTACAATATATGCTTTCCTTTCAGAACCCTCTGGGGAAAAGTACGAAAAGAAACGGCTTGAAGAGAGGAGTGGGCGTATGCCAGCAACCCTACCTGCAGTATAATAGCAGAGAAGAAAACGGTGGGCTAAAAATAAAGAAGGAAAAAATATTGAAATGAGCCGGAATTGATTTAAGAAGACCAGAATTGGATTTGGTATTAAGAGTTAATTGGTGTCGGTGGTGGATTGTATTTTTGGCTTTGTTTTATTTTTTATTCTTTATTTTTTTCGATATATAAAGCCCTGTTGATGATTTTTTTAATTTTGTTTATTTTTGTGCTCTTTTTTTATCGCTCTGCTTTGGTCCTCTTAAATACTTGTATAATAGTAGTATAATAGCAGAGAAGAAAGCGGTGGGCTAAAAATAAAGAAGGAAAAAATATTGAAATGAGCCGGAATTGATTTAAGAAGACCAGAAAGCCTAATTGTGTATTTTCAAGGTGATATTAATACCAACAAAAGTAAATTTGAGTTGAAAGTGACTAAATGAACTATTTTAAAAAACTTTTTGTGATTGTTCCCATTTTTTGAATGATTTATAGTGCCACCTAGAGGAACTAAGACAAAAGACAATTCACTAAATAATAAGAAGGAAAATTGCCTTGAGAAAGTCTGCTGAATAGAGGAAGAACTATTTTGTTTAATGAAAAATAGAACATTAGGAGCTTTGATTTGAATACTAGCTGGAGCAGGGTATCCTTTGAAGTCTGCGAAGAAGATGAATCAGAAACGATAGAAAGCTTTTATTTTGCCTTGGTGTTGGGATTTCTCCCTTTTCTATTCTACTGGTATAAATTATTTGGATTTGGTATTAAGAATTAATTGGTGTCGGTGGTGGATTGTATTTTTGGCTTTGTTTTATTTTTTATTCTTTATTTTTTCGATATATAAAGCCCTGTTGATGGCTTTCATTTTGTTTATTTTTGTGCTGATTTTTTATCGCTCTGCTTCGTTCCTCTTAAATACTTGTATTTCTTTTCCTTAAGGGAATAAATATTTGGATTATAAATCAGATTTGGATTATAAATTTGGTGGATTACAAATCCCAGAGGATTTTTAAAGATGAAGAAGACAACAACACATCAACCTTCAACAGCCTCCTCAGCGACTTCTAGTCCAGCAACCCAAAGAACATTGGATACTATGGCATATCAAGAGAAAACTAATACTATGCAATTTGAATTGAAAAATATGATACAGGCTTTACATGAGGATGTTAAAGGAATAGGGAAAGTGGATGAGAGAATGAAAAAAGTAGAAGGAGAATGAAAAGATGTGAAGGAGATGATGGAAAAATGAACAATGAATACAAGAAATGGAAGAAAAAGCAGGTGCTATAGATTACCTATAAAGAATTTCTCTATGTAGAAATGAGGTTACAATTAAAATCAATGGAGCAATTAAGAGAAGAAGGAATAATTAAGTCTTGGTTGCAATACGGACAACTGCAGACCAGATGGAAAGAGGATTCAAAAGTAGGTATTTCGCAGCAAGATGATAACTTGATAACTCAAATAAAGAACAAAGGACCAATGCATATAAAGAGATTATATAATGTATTAGTGGAATTAGACTCTGAAACAGAGCTAGTTAAGGATTGTATGATAAAATGGGTGCAAAATATTGGTGAATCTATTATGATGGAAACATGGGAGAATATATGGGTTAGAAATGTAAAATTTACACAAGCTCAAAATCTAAGAGAAAATTTTTATAAAATGTTTTATAGATGGCATTTGGATCCAAAAAAACTAGCTCGTATATGGTGAATATTCACAATATTTTAAAGAAAAAAATTAAGTTTACACCACAATTTTTCTTGCTGGGAATAACTACGGACTGTACTGTAATAGAGACTAAATTGATTTTGAACTTGATAACGGCTGCCAGATTGCTGGTAGCACAATACTGGAAGAAAGAAGATATACCTACTATTGAGGAATGGACAGTAAAAGTTACACATCTGGCAGAAATGGCAAGAATTTCATCATACCTAAAAGAACATTCAAATGAAAGATACATATTGGAATGGAGTAGATGGACTGATTATATTTTAAAAATGTATCCGATTAAGAAGATATATATAGTTTAATAATGATATATGGTTAGAATTTCAGAATGGTTTAACAGATTTTAAACAATGTGGAGTTTTAAAAAATTAGAGGAATTTCTGAATTTATAATTTGTTTAGTATATTTTAAGTTTATGTTTATTTGAAGATTATATCCTGTGTTGTTTCTGGGAAGTCGGGGGGAGGGGAGGGAGGGGGCTGGGGGGAAGGGGGGAGAAAAATCTAAAAAATGTTTGTACTTTGTACCAATAAAACTTTTTGAATAAAAAGAAAAAGAAATGGAAGAAAAAGCAGGTGCTATAGTATCAGTGGTTGTTTAAAAAAGGGTTATGATAAGGGGTGGTGGCCAGCATCGCCAGAAAACAACACTTTTTGGGGGGGCTCTTGAAGAATCGTCGATATCCCAGCCGTCATATAGATATAAAAACATATTATCAGAGAAGGGGGGATTTTAAGGGAAACAAGAATTAGAAGAACAAGGGATTCATATGGCTTGGTGTACACAATTGCAAATACAAGCAAGATATGAAAAAGATGCTAAATTATATGATTTTTATTTGGATATGACAGAATTGCATGAAATACTCACAGGAACAGAGGATCGAATAATTAAAAAATTGTATAGTTATTTACTCAGAAGAGCAAGTAAAAGAAACAATTGTATAACTATATACTGTATGTATAGTTATTTACTCAGAAGAGCAGTAAAAGAAAGATAGCATGGGTAAAAATGTTGCAATATTATTTTATATGTATATTATATCCTTGTAACAAAATCATTGTATTTGCTCTTTAATTCACATGTGAAGATGCATTAGCTTATAAGCTAACACATTGTTTTAGGGTCAGGCACAGAGATACGTGACATTCCTCAAAAGCTCACATCCTGACCTTTGTCAGCCTACGTGCAAAGAGCCCAGCACGGCCCTCCCCGTATCTGGAAGATATCAGTTGGTAAACAGCTCCAACGGACATTGGAATGCGAGCTGTGCCTGGCAAATACCAGTTAATGAGCATGCATCCATCATCCCCCTCCTTACCTGTCTCCCACCCTTTCCCCCCTGTAATGGGGCTGAGTTTTGCCACGCTGTAACATTATTATTGGACTAAAGATCATCATGTGTGTTTTGATGTAATCATGTCCATCCTTCCTTTGTTTGGACCTAATAAAAGACGGTACCCAACTCTCACATGGGGCCGTTCATCCCGAGGAAAAATTGTCTGGTGTCTTTCTTCCTATCTGGTTATAAGTCATGAACGGCCCACCAGAAGTGCAACGTCGCATAAAAAAACTTTGAACATATGATAGATTTAGATAAATGGCAGCAATTATGGGAAAGAAACTATAAATTAACAATGGCAACAGAATATAAAGACAATTTGTATAAAATGTTTTATATGTCACCGGAAAGATTGGCAAAAATATTTAAGGATAAATCAATTAAATGTTGGAAATGCCGCCAGGCACTGGGATCATATTATCATATGTTGTGGACATATGCAGAAGCGAGAAAGTATTGGGCACAAATTCAAATATGGTTAGAAAAGATGACACAGCAGCATATTGATTTGAAGCCAGAACTATTTTTGTTGGGTATTTTGTCAGAGAAATATAGTAAAGGAAATGTATATTTCATTATTCATGTAATAACTGCAGCTAGAATTGTATTTGCGCAAAATTGGAAAGCGGGAAAAATCCCTACAAAGGGAGAGATAATTAAGAAAATATTAGAATGTACAGAAATGAATAGACTAACAATGGCAATTAAAGGAAAAGAGGAATCGGAGTATTATAAGATATGGGAGTGTTTTTATCATTGGATAGAGAATGAATATAGATTAAAGGAGATATGAAATTAAATAAAGCAAGAAGAAAAATGTTTTCATAGAAGATAAGTTAAATTGAACTGTAAAAATAGAGATGTATAAATATTAAGAAAATGGTGATAAATGTAAAAATGTTGACACAAAAATTTGGACCCAGATGACACATTGATGGATTGATGATGTTGGGGGGGGGGACTTTTTTTTGGGGGGGGGGAAGGGTTATGATAAATATACAGAGGGGATCTATTGATGGCTCAAGACTCCGAAGTTAGAAAATTTCTAGTTCCATGCTCTAACCAAGAGCAGATGGCTGCTTTTACAATTCTCAACCTGCCCTTGTGTGCTTCAATGGAAGTATCTTAGGACAAATACGGCATCACTGATAAGTCCAGGAGATGATATAAGCATGAGCCTCTCAGTTTGTGGAAGGAATGCTACTCCCCCCAAGACACATGGGGCACACTCTCCCTTTCATCACATTTTCTCTTACCTCCATCATCTACAAAAGTCAGCACTACATTATCCGAGTTTGGGAGCTGTTCCAGATGATCCACTTCACCCCCTTGGTTCTTCCGTTTGCTGAAAAACAGAACTAGCTTATCGTGGAGCTGATCCTTGGGTAAAGAGAAAGCAGACAATCCAGATAACAGCACTTGCTGGGAACTCTGCTTCAGGGAGATCTGGTGGAATCAGAAGAGGGAAAGTCTTGAGAAAGTAGAATTTAACAATAGTATAGCATTATTATTATTATTATTATTATTATTATTATTATTATTATTATTATTATTATTATTATTATTATTATTATTATTATTATTATTATTATATTATTTCTTTTATTCATTAAACATGAAACTCAGTCAACTGAACATTTAAAGATGTGTCATAAATATCATTGACTGGTGCTAATGGTTGATATGGGTTGCTGCCAGCATCCTAGGTATCAACCAAGTATCTTCTTAAAATATAGTGCAGTGGTGCACGAGTAGTGCAGTTTTTTGCAGTTCCCCTGGTGTTATTGCAGGAAGCTGCAATTTCTTTTTTTTAAAATGATTTTTATTATTTTTTATCTTTAAAAAACAAACATACATGCAACATTAAAACATACATATACATACATAAAAAAGAACAAAAATAAAGAATAAAGAAAAAACATAAATTAGTTAACCATCTTGCAACATTTCTGTATCAGTGATATATCTTTTCCATTTTTTTCTTCCCCCTTCTTATTTTTATATGTACATTTACCATTCCCATTATTTCTTTATATTTTTAATATATTCTATTTCTTACATATTATGTTTCTTATTTATATCATTATGATAATCTACATACATTATTTGTTTAATATAATCCAATTTCATATTCAAAGTTTCCCTACTCATTACTCGTTTGTTTTCTTATTCTTTATTTCTATCCTCTAGTCTAGCCTTTTGTACCATTTATTCCACACTAAATAATATTCCGTTTCTTCTTTTTGCTTTATCTCTTTTGTTAATTTGTCCATTTCCGCATATGCTTTCTTACATTTCCAACAATTGAGTTTCATATTTGGAAACATCTTTGCTATTCTTGCTGGTGGA
Source organism: Diadophis punctatus similis (assembly GCA_023053685.1). NCBI lineage: Eukaryota > Metazoa > Chordata > Lepidosauria > Squamata > Dipsadidae > Diadophis > Diadophis punctatus. The sequence goes on along the minus strand of JALIGW010000008.1, from coordinate 517,502 downwards.
AGATACCACCTATAAAACATTTTGTATTGGTTTTCCTTGTATGCCGTTGCCATGGTCAGTCTCAGATTTGTTTCCCAAATTTTCCCCACTTTTCTATATCTATATTATAGCCAAAAATTTTGCCCACCTAATCATTATGTCCTTCACCACCACCTCTTCCATTTTATATCTTAACAAAAAAAAATATTTTTTGCTTATCTGCTTTTCTTCTGTACCATGTAAAATCTTGTCTAATCCCTATTCATCTTTTGGAAATTCATATAATTTTGTGTCTTTATTGTACCTATTTTGAATTTGAGTGTATGTCCACCAATCTATGTTTATTCCTTGCTCTTTCAATTCTTGCCTAGTTTTCAAATTTCCTATTTCATTTATCGTCCTTGTACCTTAATGTTTGTCCATATCTGTTGAATTTGGGCATCTCATTGCTTCCATTATAGATAGTCAATTTGGTATTTTAATATAATGATTTTTCTTTATTTTTTTGCCAAATCTGTAATAATGAGTTCCTGATTAAATGCCTTTGAAAGTAGCTATGGGGCTTGTTTTTCCCATCCCAAATAAATGAGTGCCAACCTAGTTGTAAATTATGTCCTTCTAATGTCAGGATCCTCCTGTTATTTAATACAATCCATTCCTTTATCCATATTAGGGCTGCGGCTTGATAATATAACTCCCAATCAGTAAGCGCAAAGCCCCCTTTTTCTTTGCTGTCCTGCAGCAATTTTAATTTAATCCTCGGCTTTTTTCCTTGCCAAATATATTTTGTCACTAATTTATTTAAATTTCCAAAGAAGGGTTTCCCTAATTTTATTGGCACTACTTGAAATAGGAATAATAGTCTCAGTAATATATTCATCTTGATAGCCTTTATCCTCCCTATGAATGACAGTTGGATATTTTTCCATCTCTCTAGATCTTCTTTTATTTGTTGTATTATTTTGTTGTAATTGTCCACCATAATTGAAGAACACTTTGCCGACTACCAAATTCTTAAATATTTTACTTTTTTGACTATTTGTATATTAATTTTATCTTCCAGTTCTCTTTCCTGTTTTTTGGTAAAGTTGTTTTATTTTTGTTTATTTTAAGCCCCGCTATCTCACCATATTCTTCTATCTTTTGGATTAATTTGGGTCCCGATTCTAATGATTCCTCTACTATAAAAACAAGGTCGTCGGCAAAGGCTTATACTTTATACTCCACTTTCTTAATTTTTAAACCTTTTGTATCATGGTCATTTCTGATTTTTATCAATAATACTTCTAATGTTTGAATAAATAGAAGAGGAGAGTGTGGACATCCCTGTCTTATCCCTTTTGTAATGTCAAATTGTTCCGTAGTATCTTCGTTCATTATTACCTTTGCTATCTGTTTTGTATAATTTTTTTCTATCATTCTCCCAAATTTCTCCCCAAATTTCATATTTTTTATTTGTTCAATCATAAATTTCCAATTCAAATTGTCAAATGCCTTTTGGGCATCAAGGAAAACCAATGCAACTTGTTTCCCTGGATGTTCTTCATAATACTCTAGAACAGTGGTTCCCAAACCTGGGGGTCGGGACCCCTTTGGGGGTCGAACGACCATTTCCCAGGGGTCGCCCTGGCATCCTCAGCTTCCCCCCCCCCCACTGCCACAAGCCTGGCCATATCGACTCAACTTGCCCGAGCCCTCCAATTGGTCGGGAGAGGTGCCATTCGGTGAGAGGCGTTTGTGATGCCTGGCGGCCGAGCTAAGGGGTGGGCCATCGCAAGATTGCGTGCTGGAGAGTACAAGGCGGTGTTTAAGACATCTGTGGCTGCCCCTGTCTCCTGCTCACAGCAGCAGTTTCTTCCTGCTGGTGTCGAAGGGAGTCACGGGAGGGAACGGCCAGCCAACAACCACTTAAGTTTCACAGCGCACGACGGCAGGAAGGAGGACAGCTGGGTCGGATCCAGTGGAAGATGATATTCCTTGTGCTCTTGCAAAGACTGGCCCAAGAATTTCTGATCTGGCATAATTACATATTGTTTTTGTGATTAATCGCTATGCTTTAATTATGTTCAATTTGTAACAATGAAAATACATCCTGCATATTATTTACTTACGATTCATAACAGTAGCAAAATTGCAGTTATGAAGTAGCAACGAAAATAATTTAATGGTTGGGGGTCACGACAACATGAGGAACTATATTAAGGGGTCGCGGCATTAGAAAGGTTGGGAACCACTGCTCTAGAACGTTCATTATTGTTCTCATATTGTTTTTTATCTATCTGTGTGGAAGGAAGCCATTTTGATCTGAGTGGATATGTTCATTTAATAATCTCTTAAGTCTCTCTGACATTATTGAGGCAAATATTTTGTAATCCTGTTTAACAGTGAAATTTGTCTGTAGTTTTTTATTTGTTGTTGATCTGTTTCTTCCTTTGGGAAAAAGAGTAATGAGTGCTTCAGTCCATGATGCTTCTTCAAGTGTTTCATTACATATTTCCAACATTATCCCTTCTAATGTTTCTGATATTCTTTTATATAACCCCACTGGGATTCCGTCAGGACTGGGTGATTTATTATTTTTCTGTTTTTTCAATGGACTTTCTAATTCTGTTGCGGTTATTGGTCAATTTAACATCTCTTTCTATTCTTCTGTAATTGCATTTAAATTTTGTTTATCTAAGTATTGTCTTATTTTATTCTCTGGGATGTTATCCTGTGTGTATAGCTTTGTAAAAAAAATATTATATTTTTTTCCTCTTTTCTATGGTGTATTATTCCTTTCTCGTCTTGTAGTTGGTAAATTGTTCTTTTCTCCTTTTCTTTTTTTAATTTATATGCTACCCAGCATCCTGATTTGTTAGCATATTCAAAAAAGTTTTGTTTTGCAATCCTGATTTTCTGTGCCAATTCTTCCTGTTGCATTATATTAAATTTGTGTCTTATAAGGTTCCTTTTTTCCTTTATTGTGGCATTTTGGGGATCTTTCTGTAACTCCAATTCTACTTTTTTAAGTTCTTCCTGCATTGTTTCCTGCTGTTGTTTCCTTTTTTTTTTCCTTGTCATATATGCTATGGTTAATCCATGTATATATGCCTTTGTGGTATCCCACAAATTTTGTAGTGTTGTGTCCTCTTTCTTATTTACCTCAAGGAATAATCTAAGTTCTTTTTCTAGCATTTGTTTATATTCTTTTTCTTTTAATAGATTTTGGTTTATTGTCCATCGCTTTGTGTCCACAATCGCATTAAAATAGCCAATTATACATATATTTTCATATTTCCATTCCATTATTTTGTTATGCAATTTTTTATAGAATTCATGTTGATTGTTGTTTGGTGCATATATTGTTGTGAGTAATATTGTTGTTCGTTCTTGCTCTATTTCTATTTCGATTATTAGGATTCTTCCTTCCTCATCAGCATATATCAGTTTCAATTTTATTCTTTCCTTAACATATGTTGCAATTCCTCTCTCTTTTTTGTGGGTTAACGTAGTATAGAGTTTCCCTATTTTTGGATTTACAAGTAAATTGCCGTGTTCTTTCTTAATGTGCACTTCTTGCAGTGTTATTACGTCTACATCTAATTTACGTAGTTTTGCAAATGTTTGTAATCTTTTTTGTGAATTTAAACCATTTATGTTTATGGAAAGCATTTTAATTTCTGCCTCCATTTTTACTTATATTGTTTTCTTGTATTTCTTGTCTCCCTTTGCACTCTCCCTCTCGCGCCTTCTCGTTCCAGCTGTTCTCTTGCTCTAGCTCTTATTTCTTCTCTCTCACTTTCTTTTTCTTCTAAATGGTCTTCTTGGCTTTTGCTCTCCACTTCTTCTCTGCTCTCTTGATCCTCTTCAGTTGCTAAATAGAGTTCATAGAATCCCTGTGCTTTTTCCAGTGTATCAATTTTAATCTTTTTTTCTTGCCATGTGACCAATATATCCTCTGGCACTAACCACCTGAATATTGCCTTGTTTTTAATCAATTGGAATGTTAGAAATTGATATTGCCTTCATTGATTTCTGACTCTTCGTGGTATCTGTTTTAGTGTTATTATCTCTTTCCCCTTGTATGTTATGGTTTCTTCCCTTGTTTTTTTATATATTTCATCTCTTATCCTTCTTTTCGTAAACCTTACTTGAACCTCTTTAGCCAGTTTGAACCTTCTCGCATAATTTGTGTGTACCCTGTACACTTTGTCTATCTCCCGTCTTATATCCTGTTTGTCTCTTTGCAATATCTCGGCAAACATCTCTGCCATCTTTTCCCCTAGTTCTTCTTCCTTCTCCTTCACAATGTTCTGGAATCTAAGATAATAAAATGCCTTTTCCATTTTGAGAAAGACTATAGACTCCTCAAGTTCTCTTGTTGCTGACATACATTTTTGCTCGACAATATCCACTTTCCGATCCACTTGTTCCATCTTAGTTTCCACTATTTTTATTTTTTGTTTATTTTCTATGATGGCTTGTTGGATATTTCCTATTTTATCATCCATGTTTTTTATATCTCCTTTCACTTCTCCTATTTCTGTTTTCATTTCTTCAGCATTTGCACATCTGTGGAAACTTTATTATGGATGATGAAATGTCTTTGATCCATAATATCTTTGTTCAGTTACATCACTTTCCGGGTGTTTGATTAGGTGTGCCTGCCACCATTCCCTCTTCAACTCACATATTAAGGGACTGAAACAATAAACAAGACTGATTGGGATATCTTTAATTACAGATTGAGGTAGATTGGATGAGAAGACAATGAGAAGATAATATTACCGTATATTCCGGCGTATAAGACAACTGGGCGTATAAGACGACCCACAACTTTTCCAGTTAAAATATAGAGTTTGGGATATACTCGCCGTATAAGACTACCCCTCCTACCATCTTTCTTTTTCTTTCTGTCTTTCTTCCTTCCTAACATCTTTCTTTCTTTCTTTCTTTCTTTCTTTCTTTCTTTCTTTCTTTCTTTCTTTCTTTCTTTCTTTCTTTCTTTCTTTCTTTCTGTCTTCCTTCCTACCATCTTTCTTTCTTCTTTCTTTCTTTCTTTCTTTCTTCTTTCTTTCTTCTGTCTGAAGAAGCACAATCAGGAATGGTCTTTGTGGATGGGTAGCAGCCAAGGCAGCACACTTGCAGAAGGGGAACACAGTGAAAAGGCTAAGATATGCTGAGGCTCAAAAAAATTGGACTAATGATCAGTGGAAAAGAGTATTATGGAATGATGAACCCAAATTTGAAATTTTTGGATCCAATTGTTGAAACCGTATTTGAGAAGAGTTGGAGAGAGATGGACAAATGAGTGTTTGTCACCTTCAAGGGAACACGGTGGAGCGTCTGACCTGTTTGGGGCTGCATTTCTGCCAGTGGTGTTAGCAATATTGATGGGATCATGAATGCTGAAAAGTACAGATAGGTTTTAATTCATCATGCCATTCCTTCTGGAAAGTGCCTGAATGGGAAGGGAATGGGTTCCTTTCTTGTGAATAAACAAGCAAAAGGCTTATTTAATAGGCCTTTTGGATTTCTTTGTAAAGGAGCCATTCCACTTTTTCCTCTTGTTATTTTTGCTTTAAAGCAGGGGTCCCCGAACTTGGCAACTTTAAGACTTGTAGACTTCAATTTCCAGAATTCTCCAGCCAGCATAGCTGGCTGGAGAATTCTGAAAGTTGAAGTCCACAAGTCTTAGAGTTGCCAAGTTTGAAGACCTCTGCTTTAAAGGCATGTTTTGCAGAGGTAGAGTTCCTAAATTACGAGCAAGCAGTCAACAGAAATCCTGATTTCTGCATTGCTCAGCAGCGCCCCAATCGCCCTCTCCCTGCAGCAGCTTCAATGAAGAGGTTAAGGGCAGAGAGCTTTTGCGCCTAGAGGGGAGGTAGGAAAGGGGAAAGAGGGGGTTGGGAACCAAGTTTCCTTCCCCTCCCGCCCCCTTCGTGGTCTCCCGATGTCTCTTACGCCAAGTGCTGCGGAGATCCCTTCTCGGGGTTGGGCACTCAAGGGGGGCCTGGTAGGCAAGGACGCTGCGAGTGGGGGAGGGGACCAGGGGGGGCAAGGAGGAGGAGGAGAGGGAATCCCCAGGTGCAGGAGGAAAGGAGAGTGAGGTGAAGTTTCCCCAGTTGCGCTCCCTCCCCTTCCGAGTCTCCATCTTTCCTTGCAAGGTTTTCTGCTCCGTGGGACCCGCTGTGCCGCCGCTTCTCCTCCTCGGTTGCTGCATCTGCAAACAGCTCTCCGATCCCCTTAAAATCCTCCCTACGAGCCCACCTTTTCCCCCCAAAGCCCAACATTTGGTGCAGCCCGGCTCCCAGTGGGAGGCCACCTGATGTTAAGATGATACCCGGCGTATAAGACAACCCCTGACTTTTGAGAAGATTTTCCTGGGTTAAAAAGTCATCTTATATGCCGGAACATACGGTACTTGCAGTTAGAGTCCCTTTCTACAGTAGACTCTCCAATGCATGCATTCCTCCATAGTCAAAGGTTACAGAACTCACCTTTAAGAATGAGGGCAGCAACAATGTCATAGCTTCAGCCTTCACATGCATGTAGCTCCATTCATCTAGCTGAATGCGATGCTGTCTTATTTGGATGATTCTCCTGGCAACTGATGGGGAAAAGCCACGGAAGAGACATATTCAAACCAAACCAGTCTTTTCTATCTGCATCTCTTGTGTCAGTTCAACAATCCCTAATTAATTTCCTCATTCAGAATTTTTGGACCATCTCTGTTATGTATTGTATATAGTGCATTGTTGTAGTTGAAGTTCTCATTCTGGTGCTCTGTTGGAGCGGGAAAATACTGTCTCCTAATTGGTTGTTTGGCTGATCAGTTTCATATAAAAGGAGCTGTGTCAGCCAGGGTTTGTTTAGGCCTTACAGGCAGTATGGAATAAAGAACTATTAGAAATCACTCAGGCCTTGCCTCCATTCTTGCCCAGAACTTAAAAATCTCATTGCTTGAATGAGTGTGCAGGATTTGGGGTTCTTTACCAGTGAATTCAATACATGATGGAGTGGGGGGGGGATTCTAAAAAAGTATATGATGATAGTGCCAAAAATACAAAAGGGAGGGTTCCTGAAATTGGAACTTGTGCTTTAAATGCATTTTATTTTGTTGATTTTTTTTAATCTTTGGAAAATATCTGGATCACTGTGCAAGATCAAGCAGTTATGCCCAGGACCTCTAAAGGAGTCACTGCCTTGATCAAAATATCCCTCCCAAATTCTCTAATTGCACTCAGTCCTAGTTCTTACTGAAATTTACAGATTGTTTCTGTATTTTAGGCAAGATCATTTCCTCTGAATAGAAAATAAGTTGCTTGAATCAAAGGCCACAATATGTCATTTCTACAAGTAGGAGAGCTTTTCTTATTATTATTTTTTTGTTTTGGTATAGAGAAATGTTGCCAGTTAAGATATTGGTTGAAATGATACAGATCAGATTAAAAGAGCTGACTATTAATATCTGTTAGATTGGTGGATTCAGCACAGGAGACCGACTTGACAAACAGCTCTTTATTGCAATAGAAGTACAACCAGCAAAGCACATTCAGAGAGGCCTCCTATTTATAGGAGCTGACAGTAACAATTGTAACTAAACCATTTTGAAATAACCAATGAGGGTCCAGCATGTTCTCTTCAGTATTGCTGGACCTGAGTGAAAACTTCCAGCTCTAGTCAGAACATAACATCCCTCCCCCTCTAGATGAAATCGTCCGACATACGAAATCGCGAAGGTAGGCGGGGCGTCTACGCTCCCGTTCAGACCTGCGTACTTCAGTCGGGGGAACTACAGCAGCCTGGTCTGACTTAGCCGCTTCGTTCCTGGGGGCTGTGTCATGCATCTCTTGAGCTGGAGTGCTCTTGGGTTCTTCCGCCTCAGGGCCTAACTCGACAGGGGGACTCTGTTGGCCTGCCGTCTCGCACTCCAAAGCCTCCGAGACATCTGGACGTGGTTTAGCTAGGAAAGGAATGCACGGTGTTACGTTTCCAGAACCCGAGGGGTCTTCCTGTACCCTCTGTCTTAATTGGTCTATGTGTCTCTTCCATAAGCGGCCGTCTTGTAACCGGACTGCATAAGACACGGGTCCCAAAATTGTCTCGACCACCCCTGGCAGCCATAAAGGCCCCTCGGCGTAGTTGCGAGCAAACACCCTGTCCTCTGTGGAAAAGACCCTGGTTTTCTTTGTCCCTTCTGTCTTGGTTTTTACTACATAGTCAGGGTGTAACCGGTCCAGGAGTGACCGGAGTCTGCGGCCCATTAAAAGCTCCGCTGGGCTGCGTCCCGTAGTGGCACTTGGGGTTATGTGTTGAGTTATGAGGAATTTGTCTATTCTTTCCTGCCAATCTCCAGGTCCCAATCTAGCTAACCCCTCTTTGGCCGATCGCACGAAGCGTTCCGCCAGGCCGTTCGTCGCAGGATGGAATGGGGCGGACAACGCATGGCGGATTCCCTGACTAGCCAGATAGCCCTCAAAAGTTGTGGCCGTGAATTGCGGGCTGTTGTCCGTTACCAATGTGTCCGGAATGCCATGGGTAGCAAATAGACGCCGGAAGATCTTAATAACAGACTCCGCAGTGGTCGACCGCATAGGGAAGATTTCGAGCCACTTGGAATAAGCGTCTACAATTATCAGGAACATTTGCCCATGGAATGGACCTGCAAAATCGGCATGAAGCCGTGACCATGGATTTTTTGGAAGGTCCCAGTCATGCACCGGTGCTTTGGGAGGTGCCGGTCTGGATTCCTGACAAGGCAGGCATTTGTTTACCCATTCTTGAACCTCCTCATCCATCTTTGGCCACCAGACATAACCCCTAGCTAAAGCCTTCATTCGCACAATTCCCGGATGACCCTCGTGCAGGGTTCGTAGTATATCAGTGCGCAATTTGGTGGGAATGACCACCCGGTCCCCCCACAAGAGGCACCCCCCTTGCTCCGACAGTTCGTGCTGTCTAAGCTCATACGGTTTGAACTCGGGCCTGACTGGGCCTCTCGGCCACCCCCTCCACACCCAGTTAAGGACAGTCCGGAGAGTGGAGTCTCTGGCCGAGTGCCTGGCCACCTCAGCCGAGGTGACTAACCCTGAGTCTGCTAGGTCAATCAACAGTACTGGGGCCTCTGGAGCTATGTCTGACAGTATCTCGGGCAATGGGCACCTGCTTAATGCGTCCGCGTTCCCCAAGTTTTTCCCGGGCCTGTGAACCAACTGATACGAGTATGCCGACAAGAAGATGGCCCAACGAGCAAAACGGGGGGACAAAGCAGCTGGAGTGGGGCGATTCCCCGCTATCAGCCCCAACAGAGGCTTGTGGTCTGTGACCAGGGTGAAGTCTCTACCGAACAAATACTCGTGGAACTTCTTAACCCCTGCTACTAGGGCCAAAGCTTCCCTATTTAGCTGATCATAATTTCTTTCGGCGCTAGACAAGGTGCGTGAGTAATACGCTATCGGCGCCTCGAGGCCATTCGGAAGTCGATGGCTCAGAACAGCCCCAACCCCTACTGGGGAAGCATCGCAAGCAAGGACCACTGGCAAAGTGGAATTGTATTGGATCAGGAAGCTGTTGTTGGTTAACAACCCCTTAACTGCGCTAAACGCGGCAGCCTCCCTATGGCCCCACACCCAGGGAGTGTTTTTCGCTAGCAGCCTGTGCAGGGGCTCTGCGACCGTTGCCTTATCACGTAGGAATAGGCTGTAAAAGTTAAGAAGACCCAAGAAAGCCTGTAACTCTGCCTGATTTCTGGGTGCCGGGGCCTCCTGGATGGCCTTCAGTTTACTTTCTGTGGGGTGGATACCACTCCCGTCTATTCTATACCCCAGGAATTCCACTTCAGGGACTCCCAAGACACACTTGCTGTGTTTCGCTTTCAGCCCGGCAGCTCGTAATTTCTCAAGGACCATTGTAACCCGACAGCGAAGCTGGCCTATGTCATTAGCCGAAATGAGAACATCGTCAAAGTACGGCACAACCCCGGGGATATTCTGCAACAGACGTTCCATTACACTCTGGAACAACCCCGGGGCCACGCTAACCCCAAATTGCAATCTGTGGCATTTAAATGCCCCCCTGTGGGTCACAATGGTCTGAGCTTCTGCTGTGGGGCCATCTACAGGTAACTGCTGATACGCTTGTGCCAGGTCTAATTTAGCAAACAGGCGTCCGGACCCCAACGAGTGCAGCAATTGGTGCACGATTGGCACAGGGTAGGCACTCTGCTGCAACGTCTTGTTCACCGTGCACTTGTAGTCAGCACATATCCTGATGCTACCGTCTCCTTTAATTGGCGTGACAATCGGGGTTTCCCACCGGGCATGATCCACAGGTTCGAGTACCCCCTGCTTGATCAATTTATCAAGTTCAATGTCAATCTTTTCCCTCAAGGGCAGGGGAACCCGGCGGGGCTTCAAGCGGATTGGGGCAACATTAGGGTCCAGGCTAAAAGAGATTGGGGTCCCCACATACTTGCCCAACCCTTCGCTGAATACATAACGGAATTCGTCAAACAGGTCGTCTAATTTCTCTGTCCCGACAGCGTTAACTCCGGAGACCTCCAGCCCAAGGGCTTCGAACCAGCTCAGTCCAAGAAGGCTCGGAAGGTCACCGTCCACAACGATGAGCTGTAACGGTCCGGAAAAGTGTTTAAATTGGACCTTGACACTGGCTTGACCGCGAACCGGAATCCTGTTCCCTTGGTAGTCCGACAGGCGGAACCCGGTGTTTCGTATGCGGTCAGTGGAGAACCCGGGCACGGCTTTCTTGAGATTTTTCCAGGCGATGATAGACACAGCCGAGCCCGTATCTAGTTCCATTTCAAACGGCACACCCTCGACAACGACGGACATCATGATTTTCTTCCCTCCCAGGGAACGGGCACTGTTGACATGCGAATCATAGGCAGCCGGCAACGGCCTGGAATATCTTTGGCATCGTTTTGAATCTTCACGCCAAGCCCTCGGTGACGGTTCAGCCCGTGAAGGCGCAGGCGCATGCGCAGTCGAATTTGGCAGTGTGGCGCGGCAAACTTTAGCCAAATGTCCACGTCGCTCACACCGTTGGCATGTCACGCCACGATACTTGCAGGAAAATCTTGGGTGCCGTCCCCCGCAGCTAGCACACCCCCGGAAAGGCTCGCTGGGCGGTTGCGGGTGGGGCGGGTGACGCAGTTCAGTCCTGTAAACCTCGTCATTGCTGCTAACATCGTCGTCCAGCGTCCCCATGTGGATGGACGGCTGAGTTAGCAGTGCCGTTTTCGCCTCTTTTCTGGACGGGGCAGCACGGTGGAGTGATTCAGCCGCATTGGTGGACGATTCAGCAGCCCTGGCCTCGTCCAGTGCAGCAGCCAAAGTAAGTTTAGGCCGAGCTAGCAAACGGCGCTGCAGGCGAAGGTCCAAAACCCCGCAGATCAACTGGTCCAGCATGATATCGTCTAGGTCACTAAATTCGCAGTGACCAGACGCCTTATGGAGAGCAGCAACGTACTGGTTGATAGTCTCTCCTTCCCGCTGCATGCGCTGACGGAATTCATATCGACGTACGACTTTAGAAGGAGTCGGTGCATAGTGGGTCTTAAGCGACTCCTTAAGCGTGTCCCACTGCACTGTGTTAATCGGCGCTGGGGCAGACAGGGCCTCTGCAGTATCAAAAACTTCTGGCCCACAGTGACTTAAAAATAAAGCTCTTTTCTGATTGTCTGCCAGGCTTAGTAAGTCATTTGCTTCCAGGAAGCACTCAAAACGCCTCATATATGACTCCCACTTCTCTTGGGCCGGGTCGAATGGCGGCGGTGGGTGAAACGCTGACATGATATGAGATAAGTAGTAGGCGAAGAATGAGTCGCCTGACTGGTTGTAAAGCCCGTGGGGCTTGTCGTTGTTCTCCTGCTCCCGATTTCCTCGTCGCCACTGTTAGATTGGTGGATTCAGCACAGGAGACCGACTTGACAAACAGCTCTTTATTGCAATAGAAGTACAACCAGCAAAGCACATTCAGAGAGGCCTCCTATTTATAGGAGCTGACAGTAACAATTGTAACTAAACCATTTTGAAATAACCAATGAGGGTCCAGCATGTTCTCTTCAGTATTGCTGGACCTGAGTGAAAACTTCCAGCTCTAGTCAGAACATAACAATATCCATGTAATACGTCCCTTTCATTTCTTCTGCTTAATATTTTTCTCCAATTTTAAAGGAATGAGCATTACTACTTAAGGCTAAATAAAGACCCCCATGGCAAAGTAAGCTTGAACTAATATCTTAACTGATTTGAAGTCAATATAAATCATGTTATTCTTATAGTATTTTGATTCCCCCCTCTAAACAAATTAATATTCTTTACTTCCATTATGATTCACAACTACTGGCCATCATGCTGAGAATGTCACTTTTGAAGTGGTTGTTCCTACCTTCAGGATCCTCAAAAGTGATGAGAGCTGATCCCCCAAGTACAGGGTATCGGATCTGGGGCAGGAAACTCAGCATTCCTGGCAAGTTTTCCATCTTTCCCTCTTCCACATGACCTTTAAACACCATTTCTCTGTCAGGAAGAGCAGCTGGCACCTGGGCAATGCAAAGTTATATACATTGAACGGAATCTAGAATCACTCTCGCCTGTGCAACAGGCTTACTTGTTCCTTGAGCACTAGCACACAAATTGGGACTCAAGACACAAACGTACCTACACCAAATGCTTTTGCCTCCTGAGTTGGTTTATAAGGCAGAAAATGTGACTGACATCATGTCAAGCCGCAATAAATGGGTATCGGGTCGACCTGATTGATAGATATTAGATTTCTATACTTGAGATATTTTTTAAGAAACAATAGTGTAAAATAGCAATATACCAAATATAGCACGTATAGATGAGAAAGTTTATAATTATTTGTAGATGCACTGTACAAGGGGGGAAATTTACAGATTTATTTGAGACATATCTCTCAACATTCAACCAAGATGGTCAATGTATATTTAATGTTGATTCTATTTATGTTGTGCACATTTTTATTACTTTCTTTTTTGTCTAGTCTGCAATTTTTGTCTTTCTTTTTATTGTCTTTGTAATTGTTTATTTTATACGTAGCATCTTATCTTTGAGATAAATACAAATATTTAATAGGAAAAGAAAAAAAGAAAAATAAGTGGTTTAGATAATTCCTCCAAATAAAGAAATCTGAAAAAGAATTCTGGCTGAGGTTTTGAATAATTTGTATAGCTCTGGGCCGAAGCTTGCCTATAGGAATTTAAATGAAATAATATGGTTTTGCAGAGCCATATTTAAAAAAAAAACCTTTAAATCCATTTGTCCTGATACCTTAAGAATTTCTTCCTGGGTTGCATGGAGCTGTTCTAGATATTTCAATTCATTTTCCAATGCCTGCTTTTCGTGCATTAGCTCGTTTGAATCCTTCTTTTCCATCTGAAGCATTTTCTGCAGAGAAGAAGGTAGGTCACCAAATCTGAACAAGTGGCATTTCTTTGCCATTGGATGGCAGTTCAAAGATGCACTACTGTTTTGTCTGAGAAAACAGATTACAGTCTATCAAATTCTAGACAACTACAGCAGAAACCCTCTCCAGGGTTTCTTCTTGTGACAAGAGGCCTGAGCCTAGGGAATCTAGCAGGAACAATTCTGGAGATAACAGAATGTGGGAAACAATGGCGGTACTTGCCTCAATACTCTGAACTACAAATTAACCAAGTACATTTTAGTTAAGAATATTTTGCAAATTTGATTGTGTCCTTTATTGGCTTATTGAGTCCTTTGAACTTAGAAAACTGGATTGAGCAAGCCATGATTAAACACAGGCTGACACAGTTATTTGCAATATGAGGTTGATCAAGCTTTTCTGCTATTAAACAGAAGGTGGCACATCTTCCTTGCTATAGGGCTGCACGGTTTCATTTCTACATTAGAAATTGTGACTTCTAATATATTCCAACTGGAATGTCCAGTTGCCAGAAGTGGCATGGCATACACAGTTCATCGTATTGGATTTTATCCAAGTGTCTGCAAGCAAAAGCTTGCAATGTACAAAGGCAATAACTGGGGAAAATTCTAATTTGGGCCAAAGTTCTGAAGAAAAATTCTACAGATGATAAGATCAAGGTCTTAGAAGTCTCCATTTCAAATGTATTCATCCAGTGGCTGCAAGAAGAAAGAAATTATGTAAAACAGGCAATGTAAGGTTTAACTGAAACCATGTAAGCATATAAATTGCAACATCTAACTTCTTTCAAGCATTGTCAAAATGTTTATTTCAAATTAAAAACATAGTCTATTTTTAAAATGTGGCACATTAGAGCTACTGTAGTGGGCTTCATCTTCATTTCCTGGAGATTTCTGTAGGCAATCAGAAGTAATATAATGATGCAGTCAACATGTTCTTCCATTAAAAGTTTCTAAATCTAAATTCTAAAAATCTAAATTTACAGGAAGGTTATATGTAATTCTGGATTTAAAATGGTCAGACCTGGAGAGAGGCTTCCTGGGCCTGGGCCTTGTTTTCAGCTTTAAGAAGATTTTGACTGTGAAGCTCATATTCTTCTTGGAATTTGACCAAGTCCTTCTCATTTGCCCTTGTGTTTGCCTTCAAGGATAAGCAATCTCCTTCACAAGTTTTCCATATATCCTGAAGTTGAAAAGACAACCAAAGAGCAATCAGAAATTTTCTCTTATGCTTAAATTGAGACAAAGTTAATTTAAATGGAAGGCTAAAAAGAATCTATTAAGAACAACAGTACCGTATGTTCCTGGTTCAACAAAAGGAATCAATGATGGAATATTAACGATGGGGCATGTCTAGTGAACCTCAATTATTATCAAGCACTCAAACTTGACCTTTAGGTAGGAGTGTAGATGAGGGTTTCTGAGGAATGACTGATCACCCACATATTTCATTTGAATCACTAAAGATTATCCTCTTCTCTAAATAAAATACCTGGCATCTCTTAATCTCATTTAAGATTTGGTCCATTGTCATCTTCCAAGGTCCGCTTGCAACAAAGCTGTCACTACCCAAGTGGATGAAGGATTCCTGTGAACCAAAAGATGCTTCACTGTCTTCTTCCTACAAAGAAATATGAAGGTGACCACAAAGGAATGGGCAAGAGAGCTGAGGAGAAGGGAACATTCCCCCTCATGTGGAAGCATAACTTAAGAAAACTTAAAGAATGGGGGGAAAGCCTTCATTTGTAATAACATAAAGTGTAAGCATTCCATAAGCCAATTCCACTATGAATAAATTATAGTGAAAGCCCTTTCCACCTCTCATGGTCATAAAAGAACAAACAAACAAACAAACAAACAAATTCTTTTCTTCAAGCACAATCAATGATTGTTTTATGACAATTGTTCCCAAACACATCATCATTTACAGATCTTTTGCAGACTTCCATATAAGCCAAGATCCATAATATGAATGTCTTACAAGTTTTAACCTTATTAAATATCTATAACTAATCAATCAATTGGCACTACCAATACTAGTTAGCGGTGCCAATTGACAGCAATTTCAGGAAAAATGAATATAAGAAGCTGGAGAAGTACCAGAGCCTAAAGGGGGACCGTAGTGGGAATTGAACCTGGGCAGTCTGCTTGTAAGGCAGAAGTTTAACCTCTAGGCAACAAGGTTCTCTTCCCTATCAGCTCTTCACCAGGAAAGGGTTATATATGTTTATTCTGTCGAGTCATCCTGGTGTATGGAAGGAAACATCACAGCTTCCTGAATAATTACATCTTTGCTAAGAAAACACCACCGTTCAGGTCAACAGCTAAGGCAGAAAAGAATTAATGGTGGTTTAGGAATGTACACATGTGTACAACTCATATCACATGTTCTGCCTGTGTTGGAATGTACCATAATATTAGGATAGGGGTGCATCACCCTGCATAGACATACAACTGACAATATTCACTACGGGACAATGTATAGCTCTAATAATAGTATCTAGCAATGTTAAGCTTGAGTATGCTGTTTTTTCTAGAACTACTCTGAGCCTTTTAGCAGAAGTTAGTATTTACATCACAACTTTTTTTAAAAAAGCAAAAAAAATTATCATCAACTAGATACCTGAAATGTCCGCAAGTTAATACAATATCACCTCTATCTAGCAAGTGTGCAACTTGCGGCATTATAGGTTGTAAGTCTGTTATTATCCTGTCAAGCTTAATAATTTTACCTCTCATAGCAAAAGAGATCACAATTAACAGAACTGGATATAGCGCTCTTACTTGGCTGTGATCTTTCAGAGTTTAGGACAAATGGTGTATGAAATCTAACTGTTGAGGTAGTTTATCATTTGTCCTCCAATTGTTAGTCTGGACATCCCATTCAATTTGTATGTCTCATTGCCTCATCCTGTCTAGTTGCCTTATTCCTTCCAAGGCTGATCTCTCAATCTCTGAGTATTGGCAAAAATTCTCTCAAGTTCTGCTCTAGCAACATCTTGAGGTAGAATTTGTTCTTCAGGTACATGAGAAACTAGCAAATTTTTTGTATTATTTGTTTTCTTCTCATGCTAGCTTGTTGCACCCAGAGTGAGCAAAACATATCTGTAGTTATGAAACCACTGATGTCAATTGCATTGCTATCTACTGCAGCAGGGGTGAATGGAGATAAGTCAACATATCCTAGAATGGAAGGAAGAAAAAGTATCCCCTGTGGCAAATAAGATTCCCAAACACAGTGACATTATCTGTTGGTCTTTGAGGCATGAACTATTCTTAAGCAGCTGCTAAAGATAGGGGCTGGACAGTGCCCAATTGCCCCTGATCATACTTTTGTCTCATCTGAGAAATCATCCTTTGTAAACTTATCCAATGTTTTCTGGCTGTTCTGTGTTTCTTTCACCAAGACCTAAAAACAACTAAGGTTGTCAGCAAGGTTTCTTAAAAAATAACTCAAGTTATTGCGCTCAAACAAATCCAGATTATTCACACACACACTGACAATAAATCAGTTTTAAATTTAATTATGTTTACCTATTTATCAAAGTTGGAACAGGAGGTGTTAAAATGAGATTTCAGGCTCAATAAACCAAGATTCAACACAAAAACTACAAAAGGCCAAAAATACAATAAATTATTTTAAATTATTTCTATTATTTAATACATACAGTATAATGTAAGATTTAGAAAACCTTAAAAAACAGTTCTTAACATCTAAAAATTCAGACAAGGAGTGAAAAACCTAAACCTGAAGTTAAAAACCCAGCAACTCTGAGCCCAACAATTAGTAAACAGTCTATTAATTGCTGTCCTGCAATTCCAATAACCCACGCCTTGCAGGCTAGCTAAAAATGATCATTTTACAAAAAAACCCTCAGATTAGCAAGCTTTTTGCCCTGGAATACTCTCCCACTTCATCCTTGCCTTGGACAAGAGAAGAGAGGAGGTCCCAATCTAAACGTGAACCTCTCCCCCTTCCTTCCTCATAAGAAAGGGCTAAGTTCCAAGGCTTGTGAACTGGTATCCTAACATCATACCACAATCAAGCCTGTTCCGGAGGATGAAATGAATAAAAGAGAGTATTTGTAGCTCAGGGTTTAAATGAGGGGTTCTTGATGCTGTCTGAGCTTGGTTGTTTTCTTGCTGACTTTTCATTATTTAAACTGGGTAATTTTTTTCAGAGCTAGCACTGATGGTGTTGCCTACTTTGGATAATGAAATAGCGGCAAGAAAACAACCAAGTTCAAGATGTCTATGGAGATTCTCAGTCATCCAGGTTATGGTTGTCCTAAAGGTGTTTTTCAAAAGGCAACTGGACTTTCTGTGTTTTTTCCTTGAAGACATTTCGCTTCTCATCCAAGAAGCGAAGCGAACTGAAGAAGCTTCTTGGGTAAGAAGCGAAACGTCTTCAAGGAAAAAACAAACAAAGAAAGTCCACTTGCCTTTTGAACAGCACCTCTAGGACAATCAAGCTCAGACAGCACCAAGGACAGCCACACACCCCACCCCACCCCCAACACGACGAAACTGCTTACAGCATCTTTCTTTCCCAATCTCTTCTGACCACCCGCTTTTCGGGAGGCTTGTCATGACTGCAGGAGAGGTTAACCCTGTCGCGGTCACGGAACGCAATTCTCCATTAAAAGAAAAGCGTGATTTTTGTAGATCTTCGCAACTTTAGGGAAGAAAGTACTACCTGGTTCTTGGCCCGTCCCAAACTGTTTACCTCCAAAATTCGTGGTGCTCTCTTCTCGAAGTTTGCTTCCACTTTCGATTTCCAGGACCTTCGACTCTTTCCCGTCAGCCCTGTCTTTCGGGCAAGATTCCCAGCTGATCAGGAAAGGAGGCGAGTGTTTTATCAGAACTTTTCTAAAGCTGTCTTTGATCCTCTGCCCTGGGGGGCTTTAATCAAAAAGTTCTAAGTCAAATTCTACTTCGGAAGGATCCGAAAACCTACCCAGTTCGGGCTAGGCAATTTATATGTATGCGCCTTCCGGAAAACCCTACTTCTGCCCCAACATCGGAGCCGTATCATAAGTTTCAGGAAATGGATGCTTAACTTCGACTTGTTTGGTTAGCTGGCTAAGAAGTGCTTTCTTGTTCTTTATTTATTAAGTTTATCCAATCTCTTCTTAGAACAGAACAGAATAACAGAGTCGTTAGGGACCTTGAAGGTCTTCTAGTCCAACCCCCTGCTTAAGCAGGAAACCCTATACCATTTCAGACAAATGGTTATCCACGTTTATTTGCTGCCCAGCCGACTTTCGGGGACTTACAATATTAAAAGCAATAAAACCATGAAAAATACGTAATTCTAATTATCTTGTACATAAAAAAACAATATATAGCTTTTTCCTAGTCAGTAACTGGTATGCAAGTGTGACAGGAATTAGAATTCAACATTTTAAGAACTTGTGTTGGAAAAATTAAAGCTACAAACTCTCCCGTTTTTACTTTCTCTTATCTGCTCTTTCCTCGTGTTGCAAACTCATTCCCCATTTCCCTCAACTTCTTTGCCCCCCAATGTGTAAACTAGACCAACTTCAGGCTAATATGTAACTCAAACAGCTTTCAGTTGCCAAGATAGTTTTTTAATTCTATCACAAAGAAAACAATAAAAAGCGCTTACCTAAAAAAAAGTTCACCTTACTCAGGGTGCTACTGAAAGAAACCTGTTCAAATAATTTTTGCTCCTTTTACTCCAACCAGCAATTTATTTATACTAATGAATACTGAAACCTCAAAAAGGAGCATAGTGTAAGTGTAATGTACATGCATGTTATCATTTCCTATTAATGTATTCCCCATTCCGTTATATAGCATCTAGCATACTGTTAAGTACTGGAGATTTATTTTTGTCTATTCAGTCTGACAATCAGTTTACAGGTCTTCAGAATTCCCTTAATCGTAATTAGAAGACAGATCTCAATTTAAATTTGTCCCAACACATTGGAATCAGACCACTTTTTGTGTATTCTACTCTTTACTGTACTTGACAATATATTTCATTAGTCTAGGGGTGTCAAACTCAAGGCCCAGGGGCCGGATCTGGCCCATGGGGTGCTTAGTTCTGGCCCACAGGGCAGCCCTGAAAACAGTAAAGGCGAGTGCTCGCAGATCCGCGGGAAGGCCCCGCCGCGGAACCTGCACATGTGCAGACTTTCCTGCCTGGCGTCCCTGGCGCCTAGCAACCCGGTGCACACAATTTGGCGGGCTCCGCTCCGGCATGGCGCACCCGCAGATCTCAGCCCAGCTGCCCCCCCCCGACATCGACCCCACCAAGGCGCCTGTGGCCTTCGGCCGCCGAAGCCTCCCCAAGCTCAATGAAGAGCTGCAGCACCCCGAGCTGCTGAAGCAGCAGCCGGCCTTGATGGCACTCTGCAACCTGGTGCATGACCCGGAGAACGCTTACCAAGCCATTGGCCTGGGTGAGCGGCAGCAGCGGCCTGGCCACGGCTGGCGGGAGGGAAGAAGGAAAGAAAAAGGAAAAAAAGAAAGAAGGAGGGAGGAAGGAAGACAGAAAGACAGACAGACAGAAAGAACGATGGTAGGAAGGTAGACAGAAAAAGATGGTAGTAGGTAGGGAGACAGACAGAAAGAAAAAAAGATGGTAGGAAGGCAGAAAGAAAAAGAAAGGAGGGAAGAAGGAAAGAAAGAGGGAGGAAAACAGAAAGATGGTAGGAAGGAAGACAGACAGAAAAAGAAAGGAGGGAGGGAAGGGAAGGAAGGAAAGAAAAAGGAAGGAAAGAAAGAGCGAGGGAGAGGAAGAGGGAAAGAAATAGAAAGATGGTAGGTAGGAAGGAAGGAAGATAGACAGAAAAAGAAAGGAGGGAGGGAAGAAGGAAAGAAAAAGGAAGAAAGATGGTAGGTAGGAAGGAAGGCAGACAGAAAAAGAAAGGAGGGAAGAAGGAAAGAAAAAGGAAAGGAAGAAAAAGAAAGGAAGAGGGAGGGAGGGAGACAAAAATAAAGAAAGATGGTAGGAAGGAAGACAGACAGAAAAAGAAAGTAGGGAGGGAAGGGAAAGGAGGGAAGAAGGAAAGAAAAAGGAAAGAAAGAGGGAGGGAGGAAGGAAGAAAGAAGGTAGGAAGGAAGACAGACAGACAGAAAGAAAAGATGGTAGGTAGGTAGGAAGGAAGGCAGACAGAAAGAAAAGAAAGAAAAAGATGGTAGGAAGAAAGAGAAAAAGAAAGAAGGGGGAAGGTAGAGAAGAAAGAAAGAACAAAAGACTTATGACCACAATTGAGCCTACCAATTTGTTTACTAAGCAAGAGCGTTGTTAAGTGAGTTTCACCACACTTTACAAGTTGGCCTTGCCCACCCAGTCACCTGACCACTAAGCCATGCCTACCTGAGGGGGTGGGGTGGGGTGCGGTGAGGGTGAGTTTGTAGCACCAAGGGGGCGGTGGACTGAAAAAGTTTGGGAACCACTGCTGTAAAGCAAACTCTATTGCCTTCTTCAGTCAACTGGATTTCTGCGAGCCAGTTCTGGTAGCATAATTCTAACTAATCTATGAAGGAGGAAGCTTGCAATACAATTACAGAGAAATAGGGTTTTCAAAAACATTTATTAATTCAGTTGAAAACAAATCAGAATCTGAGCTTCTGGAAAAACCACTTGTTCTTGCCTGTCTTGTATCTGAAAGAAAGAAAACAATTTTGTTAATGGTTCTGCAAATCTGTGTTTTACACACACACACACACACACACACACACACACACACACACACACACACACGGTTGCCTTTTATCATAAGGTGGAAAATAATAACATAGCAAAAGAAATGCAATAAATAGAATTGCTATGGAAACCTACACATACCTCAGGTCTTTGGGAAAGGAAAGAAGAAAAATCTTTTTTTCTATTTTCCTTTCGTAATGAGCAAGAGGAGGAGACAGACCACAAATGAGCCCAAAATTTCTGTTGCTAAGCAAGACATTGGTTAACCCAGCTGCTGTGGCCTAGAGGTGGAGCTCTTGCCTCACAATCAGGAGGTTGTGAGTTCAATCCTAGGTGGAGGCAGATGTAGGGTCTCCTGCTTGGGCAGGGGGTTGGACTAGATGACCTGCAAGGTCCCTTCCAACTCTGTTAATCTGAACTAACACCAAATCACTTCATGTATGAAACAAGCTAGGCAATCAGTATGTTTATAATAAATATGATGGTTGAGAATTTTAGGACTTGTAGACCTGACATATTCAGAGAGGAAACAGTATGAAAGATTGATATAAAGCAAGAGATATTGTCAGAAACACAGAAGTTATAAAATAAGCAATATCAACCATCAGAATATATGGTAAATCCCTTTTTAAAGCATTTCCTTTATTAGGGCAACTCAAAGTACAGGTAACCTTGACTTACAGCCATTTGTTTAGTGACCACTTGAAGTTACAACAGCACTGAAAAGTGACTTATGACCAGTTTTCACTTATGACCATTGCAACACCCAGTCATGTAACCAAAATTTGAGTGCTTGGCAACTAGCATGTATTTATGATAGCTGCTTTGTTCCAGGGTCATGTCATCACCATTAGTAAAACTGAAATTATTTTGTATCCACTTTTTCTTAATTTTTTTTGCTCCCTTAAAAGTTAAGGTCTATAGCTTGGATTCAACTGGAAACATAATATCATTCCAAATTCACCTTTCTTCAAATTTCACTTTGGCCTCTCGCCGCGCCTTACGTTTCAGGGCAGGATCTCTAAATACATCCTTGTTGACAATGGTTTTGTCCAGAGGAATATCAACAGAGTACCTAAACAAAATACAAGAAGTGAGTAAATTACAAACCCAGAAGCACTTTTGCCTTCTTGCCTGGTTTTTATTTCAAGTTCACAGCTGAAATCAGAGCACAGGAGATTGAATCAACTTTTGCTCTTCGTTAAAAAATATAACTATAGCCCTACATACTTTCTTTTCCTCCCACCACATAATATGCTTCCATACTTTCTTTTCCTTCCAACTCACCTGGTTGGCATCAAGTGGTTGTAATTGTAAACTTTAACAAAGGACTTGATTTTGGACCTTTTAGCAATTTTCTTCTTGCCCATACTGGCTGTTACTTTGCGTGGGTAACGATCGATACCTGCCACCAAGGCATGGCTGTATGGGCGGTCTGAAGTGCCATCATCAATGTTCTGTAATAGAAACCCATTAAAAAAGCCATCATAAGCAGCATCTATTACAATTTTAATAATGATACTGTTATATAACCAACTGCAACTTTATTCAGGAGGGAAAAAATAGTACTATTTTTGTTTTGTTCTAAACAGGAAATTATTTGGACCCAGTCAATTTTAAAAAAAATCATTTCGTATTTTTTCAGTTGATCACTGTGCAATTACCATCCAAGTCTGTCTTCGCTTTACTTAGTTCAGAATTTACTACTCACTTTTATGGGTTTAAAGAATTTGTGTTATCATAAAATGTATCACTACATATATCACTCCAATTTTCAAAACTATAATTAAGTGGAAAAAATGAATTCTGCATCAAGTTTGTTAAGACTTTATATAGCTCAACTGAAATCAAAGATCAATTTTAAATCACATCATACACTACTAGACATAATATAAAGCTTATTGACAGTTAGTGACCTCTTATCACTTTCTAAGATCACTTTAAAATAGAATTTTCAATTATGATATTCAAAGCCCTTGATTTTCCACCCTTATTGTTAATGTTCCTGATACCACTTTATTATGGTTATGTAGTTTTTATAATACTACTTGTATGCTACCCTACAGTGGCTTTGACTTGATGTAAAGTGGTTCCGAAATGGTGGTTTATTATTGAAATAAATAAAATCTAAGATAATACCATCTAAGAACATTCCATTACTTTGGGCACAACTTCTATAAAATAAATTTGCAACACAGTCAATCTTGGAAAACGCAAAGCAGGGTAAGACATGATTAATATTTAGATGGGAAACCACCAGTAAATACGAAGGCTGTAGAGTGGAGTATAGAAAAATATTCTGGAAGAACACAGTGGCAAACCACTCTCAGACTGCTGCCAAGATGACTCCATGGATATGTTCATATGGTCAGAGAGTTGAATTCAGAGAGGCTTTACTAAACTACTTGGTGAAGAGATCTCACCTTAACAATAACAGCTTTGCGTCCAGAATAGCGTCCAGCCAAAACAAGAACGACCTTCCCAGGTTTCATAAACTTGCCCATCTCTTGAGTAGAACAAAGAAAATTTTTAAAATGCAATCACATATACATGTCACATCATTATTTGAAAAATTGAGCATTTCCTTGCCATCAAGCCTATCTATGGTTTCATTCATATATAAATATGGTTTTATCTGGGAGTGAGACAACCAGAATGTATACGCAACTTTATCTTAGCAATCAGAGGAATGATCAACGATGGTTGGAAGTTTGAATATCAGCAGGGTTAAGTTAATCTCGTAGACCCCAGAGCCAAGGAATTAGTAAGGACAATGCCTTCTCACATGAAGTTTTGCTTTATTTTTATTTAAAAGTAGACAATACATTTATTCCAGACGGCGGAAACTTTACCATGAAGGCTGGAGAAAAACATCACCCCTTAAGAGAATATATTTCCTTCTCTAGTGCCGGCACACCACAGACCACGAGAAACGAAATTCCTTATCATAGTTATTTACTGCATCTTCATATTTCCAAACCTCCCAAACCATCAGAGACATATCTGATACCTTTTAGCTGTCCCACCAACCTGACTTTCCAAACAGTTTGAGAGGATTACAACGGATTGTTCCACAACGGTTACACCAATCTTACCGAAGGTATTTCGTCTATGGGACGAAGCCGGAAAAGGAGAGGTACGTAACTTCCGGCGACTTTTCACCCTTCTGAACACACTGCGCATGCGCGCTTTCGTTCAGCGGGCGGGCGTAAGAGTGTTTCATTTGGGATTTCCGTTTACCTGAGTATTTGAAAAGCAGTTTCTGTCGTCTCTTTTCTAAGATTGAGATTTGCCTTTAGAAAATAATTAAGAAATCCAGGATCTAAGAGTAGTTCTGCAATTATGTGTTTAGCTTAGTATGTTTAGTACCTAGTCTACCCACAACAAATGCTGATTAGTGAACTCAATAATTCCTCTGCCGTTCTTTTCTCTCATACTTTGTGTGAACATTATCGTTCGAATTAAGCATTTAAAAGCGGAAAGTCAGATTTCGAGAGCAGCCTGATCTAGAATGACAATTGATTCCATTTGTTAATAGATTTTTAAAAAAACACCACATGGTAATGCAAACCAGTGTGAGGTAAGTCAGGAGCTTCCTTTCCCCTTTTCATATTGAATTGTGTATTAAACCAAGGGGAGAGGAGTTAGTCAACGTAAGTAGTGCGATCAATTTATTTTAACATTTCCTAAACACTTTTGCCGTAGAAAAAGCCTTTACCGGGACTACTTGAATTGGCTCAAAAACAATTTAGAAACTTGCATGGTAGAAAATAGCCTATCAGTCAGTGAAGGATGAGCTATCCTGATTAGGTTAAGTAATACTTTACTTATTTTTGCTAAAGCAAGACATTTTCACTGTTCTTGAAGGATTTGCACTTACATCATTTCTGAAGAATAAATTCAAGAATGATATTTAAATGTTGGATATACCTTCTATGTTGAAATATACAGTATATTTAAGTATGCAAACCATTACAATTTGTATATTAAAAGTGAACCTTTTGCTTCAACAGTTTTTTGGAATATATTGAAGGAAGTTAGCACCCACCCGTCTCCTAGAAAAATGAAATATCCTGGGAAATATTGAAAAGGAAGAATATGTTTCCCCGGATGAGGAAAGGATAAACATGTTTTAAATACAAAGCAGCTTCCTGCAGCTCCCTGCCCCCCCTTCAGCTCCAGGGTGATGGGATTAAGACCTTAGGACCGTGGTGGCGAACCTATGGCACGCGTGCCACAGGTGGCACGCGGAGCCATAGTGGAGGGCACGTGAGCGTTGCCCACCGGCAAACCGGAAGTGCGGAAAAACGCACTTCCGGTTTGCCGGTGAGCTGTTTTTTGTACTCCGGAGGGTTCAGGGAAGCTCCCTGAAGCCCCGGAATGCAAAAAACTACAAACCGGACAAACCGGAAGTGCGGGAAAACGCACTTCCGGTTTGCCGGTGAGCTGTTTTTTGCACTCCGGAGGGTTCAGGGAAGCTTCCTGAAGCCCCGGAATGCAAAAAACGAAACAGACAAACCGGCAGTGCATTTTTCCGAACTTCCGGTTTGCCCATTTCGTCGTTTTTTACCGTCCCAGGATTTGGTAAGGCTTTGCGCGTGTGTGTGTGTGTGTGCAGCATGGGGGGGTGTTGTGCGCATGCGTGGGGGGAGGGAATGGGTGTGGGTATACGAGCGCGCGCTAGCGCGCGCACCCCCCCCCTTTTTGGCACGCGAACCTAAAAAGGTTCGCCATCACTGCCTTAGGACATGATAGAATTAGCCCTCTACCCATTTCACCACATAGCACCAGTAAGGCTCAAGCAGACTTGGACTCAAGAGCCTACTACAGAGTTGCCCCCTGCCCCCTGGGCATCTGGCAGCCAATGGGATGAATTTCTTACACAGGAACAGGAAACTCAAGGTGGGCCCAACAGAGGGTTTAAACTAGGGCACTTTCAGCATATCTGCCTTTTCTTCTTCACCCAACATCTGGAAGCATGTGATCCACCTTTTCTGTTCAGGAGCTCAAGCCATGTGCTCCTGTCCACCATTAAACCTTTCCAAGCAACTTCCATGAATCCAGTGTCTTTTTCCCTACTTGGAACTGAACCCAGAAGTACCGTATTTTTCGGAGTATAAGACGCACCGAAGTATAAGACGCACCTTAATTTTGGGGGAGGAAAACAAGGGAAAAAGGCCTCTGCCTCAAAGCAATTTGCCAAACAGCAAACAGCACAGATGATATACACTGTTCGCTGTGTATTTCTGTGCATGTGTGCCTGACCCATAGAAATAGCAAAGAAATAGCAAATGTACATTATGCCAGAAAGTTTTCTTAAATGTAGTCACACTAATTCTTCCCAATTATTTAAATAGATCTACTCCAAGGTAACTAAACTCTAATACTAAACAGGACACTGTTACATTTCATACTATATTTGTACAGAGCTGTTAAAATTAATTAAAATTTCTGGAAGTATACATTATTCTCTATTTAAAAGAAGATACAATAGCATTGGGCCCTGGGGTGAGTTGCTCACTTACCCAGACCGGTGCGCTGCTCCGTGGTCATTCATGCTTTGTGTGCGCGTGCGCCCGCTGTGCGCGTGCGCCCCCTCACGCGATTTTGCTTCTGCGCATGCGTGGAAGCAAAATCGTGCCGAAATCTCGCGAGGGGACGTGCGCGCGCGCGAGATTTTAGCGTGATTTCACTTCCGCGCATGCGCAGAAGCAAAATCTTACCGAAATCTCTCTCGTGCACGTCCCCTCGCGAGATTTCGGTGCGATTTTGCTTCCGCGCAGAAGCAAAATCGCCCCAAAATTCACAAAAAAGACATGGCGACGCGCGCGACTGCCCGGTGGAGACGGTACCGGAGCAGTCGCGCGCAAATTGGGTTCTCCGCGGGTACCTACCAGAGCTATGCACTGGACCGCACCGGTAGGAACCCACCCCTGATTGGGCCTCTTCAGAGCAAGCATTTATTTTAAAAAGCTTCTTTATTTTGTTAAGTTGTCTAGATTTACAGGGATCTCCAACCTTGGCAACTTTAAGACTTGTGGACTTCAACTCCCAGAATTCCACAGCCAGCAAAGCTAACAAAGCTGGCTGTGGAATTCTGGGAGTTGAAGTCCACAAGTCTTAAAATTGCCCCTGGCTCTAGAACAATAATAAAGCAGTCTTTAAAAAATAAGTCTAATAATTTGAACATTCTACAGACATTTATAGTTATTCACTTACCCCCTTCCATCCAGTTCAGCAAAAAATAAAAACCTGCCTGTCTCTCCCAGCTATTTGCCTTTGTAGTTAGTTTCACTTTCATTTTCCCACGTGGCAAACCTAATCAGCTGTTGATCGGGAAACTCCTACTGACTTGCTTGGCTTTACAGGCTCTTCCCTCTTTCCTGCAAGCAGGTAAATTGCTGGAAGACAGAGGCCAAAGGGTGGGAGTGGCTGGGTGGCTGGGGCTGCATTCAGTGTATAAGACGCACCCAAGTTTTCACCCTCTTTTGGGGGGTAAAAAGGTGCGTCTTATACTCCGAAAAATACGGTATATATTCCTTACAATATTTTAGAATATAAATATACCATAACATGTTCTTTAATGCAACTTCAAAATACTGAGGAAAATACATATTTTATTTCATGCACAGAGCATCTGAAGGATATTTTTGTGGATTGGCAACCTAACATCAATTATCCGTTTTTGTCTCATTCAAATTACTTATAATCTTCCATGAATCCTCTTATATAGCCAACAGAAACTTCCCTTATTTGAAATATTTTCTGATAATCTTCCATAATTTCTGAAGTCTTTTTCACCCATGGCCCCCTTCTAACCTGTTTTTCTCCTGGGCATTTCTGTCCAGCTTCTATTATTGGATATGGACATGGGGCAGAAACTGGTGTATTTTGGTGTCAATAAGAAAATATCTGAACTTTGCTTTTCTGTGGTTACCTCAGCACATGCCTCAGCCATTCATTTTATGCTTTTCACCTGTAGTCCTTTGCTCTGGTTGAAAGCTTCTTTAAAGACTACTATTATGTTGTTTTTATGTCAGTGGAACACAGCATTTTTATTTTTTCCCTTGTTTTTGAAACAGGATGTTAGTGGTGTTAATGTCATGTTTACTAATATAATTCAGAATTGTTTGAGAGACATTTAACCTTCTGAGGATATATCACTGCCAAAGTTCTGATGAACAATTTTAGAGTTTTGTAACTACAATCATGTTCAAAATTCCAGCATTTTGTTGGTGATTGTCTTCTATGCTTAAAGCATTTTTTTTTACAAAGGAAATACACTACAGTGCAACGTATTCCATTTCTTCCCTGTCCCTAGAAAATTAAGTAAAGCAGGTTAAGCAGATCCTCCTGTAAAGGACAGCTTCATGCCAAAAAATCTCCATAGACACAAGTATAATAATTTTGCTTGCTATATATCATTTTTTCATATTCTATTGGAAAGATGTATCCATTTATTTCATTCTTTGTGAAAGAGATCTATCAATCTCAGAACTATATAGCTTCTTTATGTAGATTGAAAGAGATATTGCACTTTTCTTCAACCAAACATATATATGTGTCCAGGAGAAGATTCTATGGCAGCCTTGGCAGCCTAGAAATACAATTAGAATCATAGAGTGGGAAGAATACAATTAGGCCACTGAGTCTAAGCAGAGTCCAGTTTAGGAATTCAAATTAAAACAAATTAAAATAAATAGAAGAAAAATAAGAACAAAAACTAAGGACACCAAACTGAATTTATTAAAAGAAAAACACATTTTCCCAATCAATTTCTTCCCATTGCAGTGAACTGGGTTCAAAACAAACAATACAAATATTTTTAATTGAAGATACCCAAGGGCTTAGGGTAGAATTTTTAAAAGCGCACCAATGGATGAACCATTAAAGGGTAGAAAAGAGCACCTACACTAGATAGGAGTTTCAACCAGACCATTCATATATATAGATCTACCACAACTAGTTTAAAACAAAACTGCAGTTTATGTAGCCAAGAAGTCAATGAGCCCCCCGTGCTTGCTCTTTTGAGCAATAGCATGATCAGAATCAGCTTTGAGACTGTAGTTTGTCTTCATTTTTATACATACAGGAAGTTTTTAGAGACACTATACAGAGTTACAAGTGCTGCATATATGGAGACTAAAAGATTACTATTCACCTAAAGAATAAGAGTGCCACAATATAAAATGGACATTCTTTAGATCAGGGGTGTCAAACATACGGCCCGCGGGCCGGAACCGGCCCCCAAGGAGGTTCGATCAGGCCCGCAGGATAATTTGAAAGTGGAAAAAATGCATAAAAGACATGGAATTAATATTTTTAATTCGCTGCAATTCATGGATTATCCGCTAAGGGGCGCACTCTTTCCATCAGAGTAGAAGACAAGCCGCATCACTGAGACAGACTGAAAACAGCAGACGGTATCAGTGCGCCATCTGCTGCTTGTTAGGACGTTGTTTATACCTTGGTCTCTATTTCTCCGCTACACCCTCATTAGCCAAAATGTCGTTATCCAAACGGAGAAAAGTAGATAAGGAGTGTAGAATTTTCAAAGAAAAATGGACCACGTCCTATTTATTTACAGAGATGCACGGAAAACCTTCGTGCTTGGTGTGTTTGCAACAAGTTTCGGTATTGAAGGAATATAATATTCGACGCCACTACGAGACTCATCACAGTGAAAAATATGACGGCTTGCAAGGACAACTGAGAAGAGATAAGATTAACGAATTGCTGGCGGGTCTGAGGAAACAGCAGTCAACTTTCATCCAGAGCCGAGAAGTCAGTGAAGCAGCGGTAAAAGCCAGCTACCTAATTGCTAGCGAAATAGCATTAGCATCGAAGCCGTATTCCGACGGTGACTTTGTTAAACGATGCATGATGAAAGCGGCTGAACTTGTATGTCCCGAGAAGCGACAAGCTTTTGCCAATATTAGCCTGACGAGGAATACTATAGCAGAGAGGATTTCGGAACTATCGGCAGATTTAGACAGTCAATTGAAACAGAGAGTCAAGTCATTTATTGCATTTTCCGTGGCAATTGACGAGAGCACTGACATCACAGACGTGGCCCAACTGGCCATATTTATTCGAGGAGTTGATGAGACATTGACTGTTACTGAAGAGTTTCTTGAGTTGGTGCCAATGATGGACACTACAACAGCCGAGGACATTTTCGGCTCTGTCGTTGCTGCATTGGACAGAGTTGGAGTGGACTGGTCCCGCGCTGTCAGCCTGGGATTGTATGTGTATGTATGTTTCATGTATGAAGTTTACAGATTTACAGGACAGGCGAACACTTTCTTCATTACACATTTAAAATCACTCTCCTTAGTTTGTAAGGTGTGCAGGGATTACATTTAGATTTTATATGCGTATGTGTAAGTGGTTTAAAAATTCCTTTCTTTAAAAGTCTCATTTAATCTTAAAGTGCATTACTATATTTTTCAGTACCAATTAAAGTTTTGTGCCTTTGTACAATCAGTGGGATCTGTTGCAATGCATATTTGTGAATGATAAAAGTAAATTGCACATTTGTCTAAGGAAATATGAGGTGTTTTATGAAATGTTTTGTAAAAGGATAGTTTATTAAATTTCAATATTTTCCTAATGTTCTTGTGCTTCTTTACACCAAAACAAAGAAAAGACATGATATTTTAATTATTTATAGCAGAGTATGGTATAATTTTAATGGTCCGGCCCACTTGACATCTCCCTAGGCCGTATGTGGCCCACGATGAGAAATGAGTTTGACACCCCTGCTTTAGATACATGCATCTTTTACCACTATTCTGGAGAAACATAATTCAAAAGAAAAACATTATAGCCAAGCCTTGTTGCTTTAAGAGATCTAATGGAAGAATCAATAGGTTCAGATTCAATGTTCGACAGTATGAATTTCCAAAATAGCAGCTTGATTGGTTGTGCATAACCAAATCAAAGAAGGCTATTTTGTCTGCCATTGAGAAGACTTCTACCATCAAGTTATTTATTTTTTCAAGGAAGATGCTGATTTAAATGTTCAAGCTTAATAGCTTTTTTATTTTTGACTTCAAGTTAAGATTTTATCCTACTCTGTCAAAGTAATTAAGATCCCAAATTAAACTGTTCTACGAAGAAGAAGCATTATCTCTAATTCTTTCCATCTAATTCTCAAAATAATCTCTCAGCACCTGAATGTATTGGATTTTTTGTTTTCCTTATGTTTGGTTGGAATCTAAGTAAACTGGTATTTACTTAAACAATGTATTTCCTTAGCAAGTCAGCTGAAAATATTGAGCATATATTGACCTGTAAGGATACAATAGACTCTATTTCCTAGCACAAAATAATTCAATTGGAAAAAACAAACACATTTCCCTGGAAGTAACTGGTTCTGCAGCATCAGTATCAAATAGTTTAAGGCCACTGGCACATAGTAAGTCCCTTCTTCAAATGTGAGAAGCCAGGCAGTATATTTAAAAGTTACATTATAAATGTAGGTTATCAGTCCCCTATGCCTCAGGGAGAGAACAAATAAACTGTGATGCAACTAAAATATTAGCTATGTTTAAATATAATCTTGGTTCCATGGCAGGACAAAACCTTCCTAACATTCCCCTCCATATCTATTTGCAAGTGAAATGCTCTCTAACTTCGCTGTCAAATTTGTCCATGCAGCAGATATCTTAAAAGATCCTGCCAATCAGGATCCTGATGCATGTGATTGGAATCGCCAATAGCAGCAGGAGACTAGTCAACTAGCAATATTTCCTTCTGTGGGAACACACCAATATGGCCTCCTACTAAGAACAACAAATGTATCCTTCCCACCAGCCACCCCCAGGACTGAAACAACCTCCACTTGCCAAGCCACTCAAAAGGCATCCCTGATGTTTTTCAACTGCCGAACAGCCAAGTCCACAGGAAGGCTGAATTGTAGATTACTAAGTCGGCTAAGGAGGTTAAGGGCTCCCTCAAAGCCTGTCTGGGCCATGTAACTCCAGGGTTGGTAGTGGACTTGGATCAACGTTCCTGACTTACAGATAAGATTGAGCCATGAAACTAAACGCTGCTCATTGAGTCCCAGGCATATCAGCGCCTTCAGTTCTGAGTCTGCACTACGCTTGAATGGGTCATGTTCTGACAATACTGTGTGAATGGCTGATAGCAGGCTCTGTTTTGGGGTGGCAGGTACCCCACCCATCACTGGAAGGGCAAAAGACTGGGAGAGTTTGCGAGCTGGTGATTCCACAAAGGCACGGCCGTTCTTTGAACTGTAATACTTCACAAAGAGTTCCCATGGATGCATGGGCTGGGGAGAAGAGCCCAGCATAGGAAGCAAGCAGGCAATTGGAGCTAGAACCAAGCTCATCCCAGGAGATGGGGTGTAGAGACCATGAGCCAGAAGATCCCGCACAGCAGTTGTTAGTTCTTTACGTACTGCCAGTGTTAGTTCATCACGTCCTCCCAAGGAAGTGTCCTGGATACCTGAATAGCTGATGACATGTTCTGTCTCTCGCAACTGGTACTTTTGAGCAAGTTGCCTGACATGGGCCACGGCCATCTCTAGCTTGTTCATTAAAGGGGAATAATCTCTGTCAGACTGGTTCCTCTGCCATAACTGATGAGGGATTTGACCTGTTGCACAACCAAATTGGCTCAAAGCAAAAATCTGTAGCATAGCAAGCATCCGACGCATGAGATGGAGCCCTGTTTCTCGCATTCTCTGGGTTTCTTCTGAGTTCACTGCAGAGAGAAAGTGAATATTTTTTTAACACAATACTTGCATATTGTAGTCTCATGTCACAGTCTAAGGAAAGGACAGGAGGAGAAATACTATCATTGTTGCAGTTATACGTAGTGCTAATTTTGGCAACATTCTATCTAGTTTTGGAGAAAGAACACTATTTGAGAATGAGGTTGGTGGGTGCCTCTACAGTAATATGGGTGATGAAAGAGGATAATAATATTCATGTTAACTCTTTCAACAGGACAACCTGGGCAGATAAGGAAAAGGAGGCATGCCCATGTGGTTGTCCATATCTGAAGGAAGAAACAGTCGAGCTGTTTTTTTCATCTCTGAGTGTTTTACAGCATTCACATAACTCACTCCATATTCCATGAGCCTGGTATGTACCAAGTACCACATATAGTCTTGCAACCATAGCATTTTTCAGGATGAGAACTCCACCCCCCAAGACATTTGGCTGTCTGATATTTAGAAATTTGATTTCCTTATAGTGTTGGGTCATTTCATGCCTGCAATCTGATTTTTAAGACAAGAAAATAGTATAAGCCAGTAGCAATATATCTCCACTAATGGGAAAGAAATCAAGCCTACAAATGAGCCTCTGGAAAAAGCTCAGATGAGCAGGATAACCAATTTCTACTCAGCTCTTTCCAAAAGATTTGTGATCATCCCCCCCCCCCCACACACAATAGTATAAACAAGATTTCAATGGCTGCTTCTGCCAACATCTCAGAGGCTGAATAGAAAAATAAGAATTGGAGCAGATAAGCTAGTGATGGAAGGGTTCTGTAACTCCCATTCCTCTCAATAACCTATTCCAAACTGCCATATCCCATTTCCATAACAAGCAAAATTATTCAATCGACCTTTTAAACTGTGATAAACAAACAAATTATTGCTCGGATGGATACCCACCTCGGCTGCTTCTGTGATGTTGCTGCATGTTTGGCTTGCAGGTGCCACTTCCAGTTTGTCCACTTGAACAGTCACAATGTCCTTCCTCTGGTTTGCCAGGACTACCTTCTTCTGCAAGAAAGAAAAAGATTTTGACCAACCTTTATAAAACCAAGAACTCAGCTTTGGTTCACATCATATATCCAGTGAACAAATGCCCAGCTTCATCTCATCAATAATACTTCTATTTCAGCCATCTTTATATAGATGAAGACTAACAGTTGCAATGCATTATTTCTATACTCTCTGCTTCCACATTCAGTGCAATCATTTGAGGATATCTCAGTTCTGAACAAGTCTTTGTAAAGAAGGGTTATCCCAATTTCTAGATAGGAGTTGGAAGGGACCTTGGGATCGTTTAGTCCAACCCCTGCTTAGTCAGGAAACCCTACACCACTTCAGATAAATGGTTATCAAACAGCATCTTTAAAACTTCCAGTGTTGGAGCATTCACAACTTCTGGAGGCAAGCTGTTCCATGGATTAATTGTTTTAACTATCAGGAAATTTCTCCTTAGTTCTATGTTGCTTCTCTCCTTGATTAGTTTCCACCCATTGCTTCTTGTCCTGCCCTCAAGTGCTTTGGAGAATAGCTTGACTCCCTCTTCTTTGTGGCATCCCCTGAGATTTTGGAACACTGCTATCATGTCTCCCCTAGTCCTTCTTTTCATTAAACTAGACATACCCAGTTGCTGCCACCGTTCTTCATGTTTTAGCCTCTGGTATCCTAATCATCTTTGTTGCTCTTCTCTGCACTTCTAGAGTGTCCACATCTTTTTTACATTGTAGCGACCAAAACTGGATGCAGTATTCCAAGTGTGGCCTTACCAAGGCATTATAAATTGGTATTAACACTTCACGTGATCTTGATTCTATCCTTGTTTATGCAGCCTAGAACTGTGTTGGCTTTTTTGGCAGCTGCTGCACACTGCTGGCTCATATTTAAATGGTTGTCCACTAGGATTCCAAGATCGCTCTCACAGTTATTACTATTGAGCGAGGTACCACATATACTGTACCTGTGCATTTTGTTTTCCTTGCCTAAATGTAGAACCTTACTTTTTTCACCACTGAATTTCATTTTGTTAGATAGCGCCCAATGTTCAAGTCTGTCAAGATCCTTCTGTGTCTTAAGTCTATCTTCCGGAGTGTTGGCTATTCCTGCTAGCTTGGTGTCATCTGCAAATTTGATGAGTCCAAATCATTGATGAAGATGTTGAACAGTACTGGGCCTAAAACAAAGCTTTGGGGTACCCCACTGCATACTTCCATGTAAATGCAGTTCCATTGAAGACTACACGTTGAGTGTGATTGGTTAGCCAGTTACGAATCCATTCGGTGGTGATGCTGTCTAACCCACGTTTCTATCTTATCAAGTAGTAGGTTATAGTCTACTTTATCAAATGCCTTACTGAAGTCCAAGTCGACAGCATTCCTCTGGTCCACTAATTTTGTTACTTTGTCAAAGAATGCAATAAGATTTGTCTGGCATGATCTGTTTTTGACAAACCCATATTGGCTTTTGGTTATTACTTTGTTTGCTTCTAGGTGTTTCGCTGATTTGTTGCTTGATTATCTTTTCCAGAATCTTTCCTGGTAAGATAGAAAATCTGGAGTTGGCATGTAATAATTATATAATAGAAGTTGAGAGTCATCAGAGTCTTTGTTAAGAACAGAAATATAAAGAGCTCTGTAATATAGTCATTAACATTGCCATTCACTTGATTTCAGAGCCCCATGCCAATGTAAGTTTATTAATATTAATTTATTTAAATTTCTAAGCTACCCTTTATGACCCTGGCTTGATCTACTGGTTAAGGCACCAGGCCAAAAACTAGGTGACTAGGAGTTCTAATCCTGCCTTAGCCCTGAAAGTCAGCTTGATTACCTTGGGCTAGTGTCTCTCAGCACAGCTCACCTCACAATACAGTTGTTGTGGCGAAAATAGGAAGGAGGAGGAGTATTAGATATGTTCGCTGTTTTGAGTTGTTTATAAAAATGATAAACATGGGAAAATAAACAAACAAACATACAAACATACATACATTACAATATAGAAATATATCATTCATAAAACAGAAACAGAATGTCAAAAGAAAATAATCACCATCCACAACTCCCAAAAGTCACCATCAACATTAACCCTGGGAGAAGAATCAGGTCTTACGGATTTGTTTAAATATGGACTGAGTGAGTGATTTCAAGAGTCTATAACATCCTCCTGGAAAACTGAAATCATGTGACATTTGTTGCTAAACACTGCTTTTTCAGATATATTTTTGTATTTTTATTCTTTCTCATAGAAAACCTCTAATGCATAAAGAATGCAGAAGGCCAACTGAAAGCGAGTATCGCACTGGATGTGGAAGTGAGTATATCCCTGTTATTGTGATGGCCAATGTTATTAAATCCTGCAAGAGCTCATAACTGAAACCAGTCTTAAGTATCAGTAATGATCAACTTTTCTTCCCAGACAACAACAGCCCACTTTCATGGGCCTTGTTTATAAACAGCCACCAGAAATAACCATTCAACAAGCCACATAAATAAGTAGACTTGTAACAAATTTTGGTAAGAACAGGTTCCCCTTATCTTTTCAGACATCACAGAACCTAATATATCTGTGAAAATGGATAACAGCAGGATCTGATGAAGTGGACTCTAGCCTAAGAAAGCTGATGCCGTAATTCAGGTTCTAGTCAGGCAGGTTCTATAGAAATTGTGTATTTTTCCTGCATGACAGGAGAACCAACCCCACTGAAAAATTATTAAACAGGACTTTATCTGTCACCTTTTCCCACCAATTTTGGTAAGAACAAACAAAATTGATACTTATTAATTTCTTAAGCTGAAGTAAATATTTATATTAATTTGGTATCACAAGTCCAAAACTTCAGATTATTCAATACATTCCATAATCCCTTTCAGATCTGGTTCCTAGTTGATTCCATGTATTGTACCAAGTATGCAAGATATGTATATTTTCTGACCCTGGATGAAATTGATAAACATTTCAAGGTCCCGGATCTGGGTTTTCAACTGATCCACCAGCTGTTCCTTTACACGTGCTGGGTTGATGATTTGTGCCACAGCAGCATCCACCTGCTGACGCAACTCTTCTGGGGTCAGCAAGGCAATGTCCTCACTCAAGTTCATGTCCAATTTCTTGATTAGCTCCTCAATAATCACCTGTGAAGCACAGCAGAAATAAATCAGGAGTTAATCTCACTCCTTGCTAAGGATTCTCTTCCCAAAATGTTTAAAAATCAAATGGCTCAGTTAAAGGTGTCCCTTTATAGGCAAAAGAAAATTATGTCTGATTATATACCAATGAGTCTTACCTGCTGTCTCTCCATGACCATAGACTGAGGCAACGCATCATAGCTACCCTCCTGGTAGGCAAATGTTTCCAAGTCATCTAACTGTGCCTTAAGCTGCAGAATTAGTTCTCGTTGCTTCTCCTTTCTAGCTTCCAGCTGTTCTTGCTTCTCATATTCATTCTGAAATGAAGAAAAAAAGGTCATATTGTACCTCTGTGTAAATAGGGAGTACAGTAATTGTAGGAGGAGAGATGTGTTAATCAATAGGAGCAGAAAAAATTAAAGAGGAATCTAATAGCACCTTTTCTGATTAATTTTTTTTAATTAAAAGGCATTAGCTTTCAGGGGCTGCAGTTCAATTAATCAAATTCAGAGTGGCTATGCAGCTTATAAAATGAGTTGCAACTTCCAAAAGCCTATGCTTTTTCATATAATTGTTAATCAGAAAAGGTGCTATCAGACTCCTATTGACTTTAAGAGTAAAATTAGAATAAAGTTCTTAAAGAACCATGTGTGTCCAGACATAATGGCTATCTCTTGTTGCATAAAACAGTTAACCTTGAATTGAAATTGCAACAATCTTTTGGAGCATCTTTCTCCAGCTCTTACTTCTGTCTACAATCCATTAGTCTCAAGAGAATCCATAATGATTACATCACTGGAAAGGGAAGCAGGGAAAAGATGTCCTACAGTTACGACCCAGAAACTCTCCTGACAGCCACTTTATATGCCTTTCTAATTCAACAGCTTATAAAAAGTATAAGGAGATGAAGAATACAGCAGACACTTGTCAGGTAAGCAGTCATTTATAGATTTTTTTTAAACACAAGTAGTCCTCAACTTATGACTATAATTGGGATTGGAATCTCAGTTGTTGAGCAAAGTAGTCATTAAGTGAGGTACCTATGCGACTGCTTCATCCAATGACCACAACCCTGGCAGTCCCAGTTGCCGTTGTTAAGTGATCTGCAAAATTGTTAAGCAGATGGAGCAAAAGAATTGCCTGCAGATGGGTTTCAACCCCATTCCCCATGTGCAGAAAAGAATGCCTCTACAGGGCTGCAGAAATGGAGCTTCGATCTCCACCATCTGAGTTCCATTTTTGCAGTCCAGCAGAGTAGTTCTGCTACACTCAGCAGGTAGCAAGGATGAGAGAGAGTCCTCTTGATCGGCAACAGCAGCTTCCAATCTTTCCTGATGTTTCCTCATTGACTTTCTATGGAAGCCAGCAAAGAAGATGGCAAATGGTGATCACTTGGTAAGTGTGAAGAGGTTGCCAAGTGCCCAAATGTGCGTATGTAAGGCGGGGGACGGACTACGGATTACGACAGTGCAAAGTTTTACAATGCTTTGCATATCATAAAGCACTTTTTTTCAGGCCATCATAACTTTAAACAGCCATTAAACAACTGGTCGTAACTCAAGGACTACCTGTAATGGATTTTTTTTTAAAGGTATGGTACAAGAACCTCAGAAGATTTTCTAGATCTTGGAGACGTTTCAGGCACACATTTTATGATATGATTTGAGTCATGCCACATGGTGAACTGCTTCCAACCACAACTTATGATCCAAATTCCAGGCTCAATTGTTTTCATTAATGAGGACTACTTGTATTTACTTCTGTGGCCTAATAGCAGCTAGACAAAATTTACAATATTTTGGGTAACAACAATTCCATGGTATATAAAAAAAAATTAATGTGCCATTTAACATCTCTACCTAGGAACTCTTTTAGGAGGTATCTAATTATATTTAGAATAGAGTAACAGAGTTGGAAAGGACGTTGGAGATTTCTAGTCCAACCCCCTGCTTAGGCAGGAAACCCTACACCAGTGATAGCGAACCTTTTTGTTGCTGCGTGCCAAAAATGACAGCGCGCTCCCGCTATCGCGCTCCCGCGTGCCAGTACCCATAATGCAACACGCCCCCCCACATGTGCAAGCAACCCCCGCCACGCATGCTGCACTGCGCATGCGCCTCGCCCTCCTCCCGGCGAATTCAAGAGAGAGGACTCACTTAGGTACGGTTGAGGGGTCTCCCGTCCTTGCCTCACTTCAAAGCTCGCCCCGGCCCCAGCAATAAATAGTCCCTCGGCCTGCGCAGTTCCGAGCCCACTAGACTGCGGCGCTGAATTCAAAGCGAGCGGACTCGCTTCTAAGCGGTAGAGCGTGCCTCCCGCTTCTATCTTACTCATAAAGCTGCTGTCAGCCTCGCCTCTTATCTTATCACTTCGCCCGTGCCCTACCTGCACACCGGAGGCTGCAAGCTTTGCTGTGTGTGTGTGTGTGTGTGTGTGTGTGTGTGTGAGAGAGAGAGAGAGAGAGAGAGAGAGAGAGAGAGAGAGAGAGAGAGAGAGAGAGAGAGAGAGAGAGAGAGAGAGGAGGGAGGGAGCGTGGAGCTCCAGTCCCAGGCCCGCCGAAAGAGGTACAGCCGGCAGGCACAAATGGGAGGGGCGGGGTGAGACCAGGCTCCCCTAGTTGAGAAGCCCCGCGCGGCCCGGCTTCAAAAGGCTGCCAGGTAAGTTTTGCGGTGGAGTGGCTCTCCTCGGAGAACCGAGGACTTCAGCCCGCTCCTCCACCTGGACTCCCATGCCCAAGGAGAGCCGCTCCGCCGCAAAACTTTCCTGGCAGCCTTATGACGCCGGGCCGCGCGGGGCTTCTCAACTAGGGGAGACTGATCTCCCCCCGCCCCCTCCCCCTCCTGCCTGCCGGCTGTACCTCTTTTGGCAGGGCTTGCGCTTGCCGGTGGCTGTTCACATACTGCCATTTCCATGGCGGCTGTAGGAAAAGCGGGCTGGGGCTTCTCCCCCCCCCCCCGCCGGCAGCTTCTCCTTCTGCTGGATGCAAGGGGCGAGAGGGCACGTTCAAGCGGGCTTCTGCTGTGTCCCCAAGCCTCTTGTGGGGAGGGAGGGAGAAGCCCCAGCCTGCTGTTCCTGCCTCCCACCCCCTTGCGCTTGAGCGGGGATGGGAAGTCCCAGGATGACTGGCAGCTCTGCTCCTTTTCCTCTTGATGGGTTCCAACGTGCCCTCGCCCCTCGCAGCCAGCAGAAGGAGAAGCTGCCAGCGGGGGGGGGGGGGGGAGAAGCCCCAGCCGGCTTTTCCTGCAACTGCCGTGGAAACGGCAGTATGTGAACAGCCACCGGCAAGCGCAAGGGGGTGGGAGGCAGGAACAGCAGGCTGGGGCTTCTCCCTCCCTCCCCACAAGAGGCTTGGGGACAACTGCCGTTTCCACGGCAGTTGCAGGAAAAGCGGACTGGGGCTTCTCCCCCCCCCCCCCCGCTGGCAGCTTCTCCTTCTGCTGGCTGCGAGGGGCGAGAGGGTACGTTGGAACCCATCAAGAGGAAAAGGAGCAGAGCTGCCAGTCATCCAGGGACTTCCCATCCCCGCTCAAGCGGGCTTCTGCTGTGTCCCCAAGCCTCTTGTGGGGAGGGAGGGAGAAGCCCCAGCCCGCTGTTCCTGCCCCCCCATCCACTTGCGCTTGCCGGTGGCTGTTCTCACACTGCCGTTTCCACGGTCGTTGCAGGAAAAGCCGGCTGGGGCTTCTCCCTCCCTCCCCACAGGGGACGCAGTAGAAGCCTGCTTGGGCAGGGAGACAGGGAAGCCCCAGCCCGCCCGTCCTTGCCACCGCCACCCCCCTCGCCCCTGGTGTCAGCGCCCCTGGTGTCAGCGCCCCTGGTGTCAGCGCTTCCCAGTGGCAGGAGCAGCTGGCGGGGCTGAGGGGGCGATGGCAGGCTGTGGAAGCAGACTCTTAGCGCTGGCTAAGAGGCAACAGCAGCTCCTCATCCTCCTGCTAGCGTCGCGCTCCAGGCCTCCCCCTGCAGCTAGTCTTCTGGTTACTGGCACGCATGCGTGTGCAACAATCAGCTGGCGGCTGTTCTTCCGGTTTCTCGCACTGCCGCACCTGTGAAGGCGAGTTGATTGTTGCGCACGCGCGCGCACCAGTAACCAGACTAGCTGGCCGGTGCGCATGCGTGCACTGGAAACCTGGAAGAGGAATGGGCGATGCCGCGCATGCCAGCCGACATGGCTCCGCGTGCCACCTGTGGCACGCGTGCCATAGATTCGCCACCACGGCCCTACACCAACTTCAGATAAATGGTTATCCAACATCTTCTTTAAAACTTCCAGTGTTGGAGCATTCACAACTTCTGGAGGCAAGTTGTTCCACGGATTAATTGTTCTAACTGTCAGGAAATTTCTCCTTAGTTCTAAGTTGCTTCTCTCCTTTAATTAGTTTCCACCCATTGCTTCTTGTTCTACCCTCAGGTGCTTTGGAGAATAGTCTGACTCCCTCTTCTTTGTGGCAACCCCTGAGATATTGGAACACTGCTATCATGTCTCCCCTAGTCCTTCTTTTCATTAAACTAGACATACCATATTTTTCGGAGTATAAGATGCACCTTTTTGCCCCCCAAAAGAGGGTGGAAATGTCGGGGTGTCTTATACACTGAATACAGCAAGTTTTAGCTTCCTGAAGCCCGCCCCCGCATCCAATTTTTGCAAAAAATGGGCCTTTTTTTGCAAAAATGGGGGGGTTGCCTTCCCCCACCCCATAGGAGTGCTCTGCAGGCTTCCCAGATCCTTTGCATGCCCTGTTTTTGCAAAAAAAAAAACCGAGCAAAATATGGGCCGTTTTTTGCAAAAATTGGGGCATTTTTGCCTTCCCCCACCCCCTAGGAGTGCTCTGCAGGCTTCCCAGATCCTTTGCATGCCCTGTTTTTGCAAAAAAAAATGAGCGAAAAACGGGGAGTTTTTTTGCAAAAAATGGGGCGTTTTTGCCTTCTAATTACCCCATCTAGCATGACTGGAGGAAGAATTCTGGGAGTTGAAGTCCACTAGTCATAAAGCTGTCACGTTTGAAGACCCCTGGATTAGGGGTTAGGGGTGCAAGGGTCTTCAAACTTGGCAAGTTTAAGACTTGTGGACTTCAACTCCCATTCCTGAGCTAGCATGACTGGAGGAGGAATTCTGGGAGTTGAAGTCCACTAGTCTTAAAGCTGTCAAGTTTGAAGTTTGTAAAAAGTATACATGGTTGTAAAAAGTGTACATGGTTGTAAAAAGTATACATGATTGTAAAAAGTATTCTGCTACACTGGTATTTTATTAAATAATATATTACTGCACCATTTGGTTCAGAATACTTTTTTCCTTGTTTTCTTCTTCTAAAATCTAGGTGCGTCTTATACTCCGGTGCGTCTTATAGTCCGAAAAATACGGTACCTAGTTACAGCAACCTCCTTCATATGTTTTAGCCTCCAGTCCCCTAATCATCTTTGTTGCTCTTCTCTGTACTCTTTCTAGAGTCTCAACATCCTTTTTGCATCATGGTGACCAAAACTGAATGCAATATTCCACATGTGGCCTTATCAAGGCATTATAAAGTGGTATTAACACTTCACGTGATCTTGATTCTATCCCTCTGTTTATGCAGCCTAGAACTGTGTTGGCTTTTTTGGAAACTGCTGCACACTGCTGGCTCATATTTAAATAGTTGTCCACTAAGACTCAAAGATCCCTCTCACAGTTACTACTATTGAGCAAGGTACCACATATACTGTACCTGTGCATTTTGTTTTCCTTGCCTAAATGTAGAACCTTACTTTTTTCACCACTGAATTTCATTTTGTTAGATAGCGCCCAATGTTCAAGTCTGTCAAGATCCTTCTGTATCTTGAGCCTATCTTCTGGAGTGTTGGCTATTCCTGCCAGTTTGGTGTCATCTGCAAATTTGATGATCCCCTTATGAATTATAGTGCAGGTAGTCTTTGCTAAGTAACAATTGGCAATGGCAACTTGGTCATTAAGCAATCACTAAATAAAACAACAATTGTACTTATAAACTTCCTTCACCTTTCCTTAGCTTTTTGCTGTGAAAAGTTTAAAGGCAAGGATTAACCAGCCATAAAATTACTTTTTCATCATCATAACTGGATATAGTCTATTATAAGGACTATCTGTACAACATGTCCCACATTAGGATGTGGAAGTCAGACAGGTAGAGATGTTCAAAATATGGAATCTTTTGGTATCTACTGTCAGTGACTGCCAAAAACAATATATCAAATTTAATTAGAGCAATTGCTCTGTGATAACAGTAACTTGTTGGGGATTAGCTGAAATTAGTTGGCATGATACTGAAGACTCCAAACTTTATGCTGTCTTGGTTATATGAATACTATTTATATATTTCTGCTCCTCCATTATACTTCAGTCAAATGTCATATAATAAAAATGCTTGAAAATTTTGTAGTTCAAAATTTCCCTCACAATCTATATTACTAAACTTCCTTATTTACTAAACACAAAGTTATAAAAACAAACTGGACTAATACATCTTCAAGTACTAATTCTGAAAAGAATTCTGAAAAGAGAAAGTCTTATAAATCTGTTGGACAGTACATTTTATTAATTCGCTCTGGTTGAAAAAATATTTTCAGTGATTAATATTAGTGTCAGAAATTTAGAAGTGGAAAACTCCAAGTGTGGCTTTATAATAATTTATAAAATTTCAACCATATTGGAACAAACCAATCAGGAAAAGCAGAATGAGCCCAAATCTTAAGGTAATTGAAGTCCTGTCAGTTGATTATAAGAACATCATACAGTAATAACAATCTCTTCTCAACTGTTGATTTCAATAGATTAACTGAAAAAGATTGTTCCTGAAAGAGTAGAGCAGTTGCATCCTTCACTACTGTAATGTTTCCCTTAATATGGGACTCGAAATCTACTTCGTGGTTTTAAATACCAACATCAAAACTTTTAAGTAACTGGGATATTTTCCACTGATGGATAAATTTCCCATTGCACAGAGCCAAGCTCCAGGAAATCTTTGTAGCTTAATATTCAACTATCTCAGATGGCTCCGGATTTATATCTATCGTATATAAAGTAAATCAGATTTATTAGGCAACGAAGTTACCTAATGTATGTTTGAAAGATCACAGCGGAGGAGGGCTGCACCAGTGACCTCCAGCTCCTGCTCACCTTGGCGTCACTGCCCACTCCGTCCACCGCCGCCGCGGCAAAGCCGAGGCCGGAGCCGGGGCAGCCGCGGAAAGCGAATTCCTCAAGCTCACGGAGGAGACGCTGCTGCTGTCCTGGGCCGGCACGCGCCACTTGCCGGAGTCGGAACTGGACCTGTGCGAAGTGTGAAGCCAAAGCTAGGAGC
Organism: Diadophis punctatus similis; assembly: GCA_023053685.1. Classification (NCBI taxonomy): domain Eukaryota; kingdom Metazoa; phylum Chordata; class Lepidosauria; order Squamata; family Dipsadidae; genus Diadophis; species Diadophis punctatus. The sequence goes on along the minus strand of JALIGW010000008.1, from coordinate 473,232 downwards.
GCCGAGTGAAGGCGGCGGCGTTCCGCCCTAAGTGCCCGCGGGGATCCTGGTTCGGCTTCGATTTCCTCCCCTACTTCTTCCTCTCCAGGTTGGACCTCGGCTACCGCGCCCACCGGCGCCCAGCGCTCCCCGGGACTCGCCGCAGTCTCCATTGCCGCCGCTTCCAGGACCCGCCGCTATCTACTATTATAAAATGTCAACGGGGAAACGGGCCGGCAAAATGAGACGTCATTTCCGGTCCTGTGAGAAGCGACAGAGAAAATCGTCATTCGGAAGTAGATGTGGCCTTCGGTTGTTTAACGCGCGCAGGAGCGTACAAGTAGCATCATGGCTGCGTTCGTTTGATGTACGTTCCATGATTGACTGGAGGGGGCGGGGCTATTTAAATCAGTTTTCTGGATTCGCACGACGCATTGAAATATAAGTTAATCAAGAGATTTGAGTTTGCACAACACATTTGATTAAAATGAGGCTGATTTGTGAGTCTCCTCTAAACGGCAACCAAAACAAGATAACGGTCAATTCCCTAAAATAAACTTCAGCGACTTCATTTGAAATCTGAACGCCGGGTAGAAAAGAGCTATTTTAGTAAAAAGGACACATATTTCAGCTGAGATTAACTAGAATTTTCTTAACCGCATAATATATAATACTGATTATTTCGAAGGAAGGGAGTTATCTTGCAATTATATAAGGTTTAGAATTCAGACATATTTGCAGAACATCTCACACTTATTTGGAAATTTATTTTTCAAAGAGGCTTTCTTCAAGCATAGTTAAAACGTTAGAAGTTGCAACTTGGTGTGCTTCTATAATGAAATGAATTGATTTACTGAACAGAAACGTGCCTTATCTTGAAAACAAATTTACACCGGTCCTCAAAAGTTTCTGGCAAAGTATGAAAAATAACTACTCTTAAATTAAGCTTATTGAAACTGGCATACCCAAGACAGTTTTTGTTTCAACTGAACTATAAGCATCAAAGCGACTATAGTATCTACTTAAAATAGATATATGGCACCTATGACATATTCTGGAATGTGTCAAAACATTTCTGGAAATGAGTGCTGGGCAGCAACTACTTGGGAGGGGGAGCCTCTGAATTTAGCTCCGCCTGTCCCAAGTGGATCAAATAAGCCTGAAAGGGCAGAGAGGCTGGGGGACACAGAACACAATAAACGGCAGCCATCATGGCAAGGTAAGTGCTTGTGGTTTGGCTACAGCTCTTTGATAGGACATGTTCTGTCTTTCTCTTCCAGCTGATCTGATTTGATGATCTAACTTCTGGGATCCCCTCAAAATAGAATAAAAATCTATGGTCTCCTGCTTGGGCAAGAAGCTTACTTCCTCAGATCTTTAATATTCACTGTATTAAAATGTGGTATTTGTAGCTGTAAACATTTAATTGATTAGAACTTTTCAATTATATTACATTGTGTGATCCTTCTGGTATCCTTTTCCAAACTGAGCAGATAGAAATAACTCTGATATTTTACAGAATAACAAGCAGCTCTCTCTGTTCAATGATCAATTCAGTCTAACATTCCTGTTATGATATGTGGATTGATCAGTCTAACATTCCTGTTATGATATGTGGATTGATATGTGGATTAGGTCTGTGTAATTTATTTGGGGGGTTTGAGGAAATTTGCTAATTTTAGTTGATTAACTTAGTTTCAGCTTGACTATCAATTATCTAGTGGAGACAAACCCTTGTAGATTCTACAGTATTAATATTTTAAAGAAAGATGGGAACAGTATAAAGAATAAAATATATTTGGATATAAAACTTCTCACAATCGTCCCCATGTGTACACACACACACACACACACAAACACCCACTATTGTCTATTTGTAAATTCATAAGGGAAACATCTTTAGGGAGGAGTTCATTAAGTAACATTGTTAGAAGAAAAACAATGATGTAGTGCTTCAAACTATGCAATCCTATATTTTATGGACTGAGAAATTATTTTGGAAGGGAAATTTGAAAGGGAAATTTGGAAGGGAAAATACAAGGCCAATTATCCCAACAAGTGATAACCCTCACAATCTGCCACACCCAATCTTCCACAAGTTTTTCCTGGAGTTTCACTTGATGGGGGTTCATTTAAGGTCTTGTTTTGTCCATATGCATTGTGGATGCATGGTACGTCAATAATAATTGCATCTATTAGAACAGTGTTTCGCAACCTTGGCAACTTGAAGATGTCTGGACTTCAACTCCCAGAATTCTCCAGCCAGCAAAGCTGGCTGGAGAATTCTGGGAATTGAAGTCCAGACATCTTCAAGTTGCCAAGGTTGGGAAACACTGTATTAGAACATGCTAATAATTACAAGCATACAAATTAATATCCATTTTTTCTACTATCTCCCCTATTCCATGAGTACCAGTATAAATCCAGTCAATTATATTGTTATTATGTAATGGCAGTCTGGTAGGTTGGTTTTGGCATCTGTGGTGATCAGCAGGAATAGATGCAGTAGAACATCAGGCAGGCAGTTTGGTTGATAAAGGATATCCATGTCCAATGCTGTTTAATTTTCAGTAGCTTGGAGAACTCTTCCTGAAGTGACTGCAGTTTCTCCTATTGAGGTCTATTGAATCAAAAGACAATTATTGTGGGGGAGCCAGGGTTCCATTAGCACTCACAGTACATCTATACTTAGTAGAGCCAAGACTGTTATTGAATGCCCATTCAGGTGCCATTTTGTTGTTATTGGGCATTTTTCAGATCTATTCCTGTAGTTCTCAATTATGCCCACCAGCAGGAAAGCAAGTTCTTTCCACACAGGGTGTGCAAACCTTTTCTCTTAGGGAAAGCTTCTCTTGCTAGGCATAGATTGGGTGAGGGTCATCAAATAATTCATTGAGATTCAAAATGGCTTAATTTCAAAATGGCTTTCCACATCCATGGTCAGCAGGACACATATTAGCTGTTAAAAGAATACTTTAAAAATGATTAGTGCTGTAACTAATTTGGGTGGTTTACTAATAATTTTTAAAGTATTCTTTTAACAACTAATCTGTGTCCTGGTGACTATGAGAGTGGAAGCTAGTTTAGAATTAAGCCATTTTGAACCTCAATCAAAGATTTGATGAGCCTCACCCAGTCTAGGCCTAGCAAGAGAACCTTTTTCACAGGATATTTGGTCCTTGTGGTGACCATTGTGAGTAGTTCCTCCATCCATCGAGCTACACAGATCAATAGCTACCAGATGGTTCTGTTCTAAATAAAGCAGCTTTATAATGACATTTATATATATATATATCTGTTTTAAGAATCATAAAATTCTTGCAAGACCAACTGAGAATAAAAAATGAAACATACAGTACCTTGTAATAATTTAAAATGGAACTCACGGTATTATAATTTGCCAGTTTAGTGTAGTAGTTACAATGATGGCTTAGAAACTAGTAGATTAGGAGTTCTAGGTCTCCCTTAGGTGTAAAAGCTACCTAGCTAACTTTGGGTCAACCACTCTTTCTCAGCCCAGCCCACCTCAGGTTATTGTTGTGTGGAAAATAAAAGGCAGGAATGCAGATAGTCCTTGACTTACAACAATTCACTTAGTGACCATTCAAAGTTACAACTGCACTGAAAAAAGTGACTTCTGATCATTTTTCACACTCATGACCGCTATAGTCACATGATCTATAACTCACATTTATGAATGTCCCGGGGTCATGGGATCACCTTTTGCAACCTTCTGCAAAGCACAGTCAATTGGGAAGCCAGATTCACTTAACAACCAGGTTGCTAATTTAAGAACTGCAGTGATTCATTTAACAAATGTGGCAAGTAAAATGGGGCAAAACTCACTTAACAAATTTCTCACTTACAACATAAATGTTGGGCTCAATTGTGGTCGTAAGTTGAGGACTCCCTATATTAAGTATGTTCACTGCCTTGAGGTATATATTAAAAATGAGATGATAATAATAAAATCTAGATAGTGGACATGACAGTACCTGGAGATAGGAGAATAGATGAGAACTGGAGAAGATAACAAAATACAGGACCTGCAAATAGAAGTTGAGTGACTATGGCAAAGGAAAGGAAAGATAGTATCAATGGTATTAGGTGGCTTGGGTGCAATCCCAAAACAACGAGAGTATCATTTGAACATCATTGGCATGGACAGAAGTACCATAAATCAACTGAAAAAGGCAGTTCACTCGGAACAGTTTACATCCTGTGACAATACCATCAAACAATATCTGCTTTCTCCAAATTGTTGGAAATTATCTATCTGGATAAAAACATCAGATCCAGTCTAAATATCTGTGCAGCCAACGGTGCCAACCATAATATGGAATAGCTTGATGTTCCATATTTTTTTGGGAGATGGCATTCACACTTTTACCACCCCAGTGTGCATTCTTCTTTTGTTTCCTTAAGACAACCAGCCAAAACTCTATGGTATGATCGTCCACGATACATATTTCTGGAATTCTGCGTGGAAGACAGCAGGGATGTAAAAGTGGACCTTGATGATTACAAGGTAATATTCAGGTAAGAAAACATTGTCTTCTATTTTAGGAGGAAAAAACCCCATAAATGTTGGTGTTAATAAACAAACATAAATGGCTAGCTTTTATTTTCCATTGAACTCTGTGGAACTCATTTCTACAAAAAAATACATTGGATTGTGTTACTATATAAGTTTGTCGATTTTCTGATTCTGATACTAATTCATGATCAGTAATTAGTCTGATTCTTCACACAACTGCTTCTCTAAAAATGGAAAGTATGCCTTCAGAAGGTAAGATTAGTAATGTTTAAGTAATATGCAGGTAGTCTTTGACTTATAATCAGAATTGGGACTAGAAATTCCCCAATGCAGTTGTTAAGTAGATTGCGCCTGATTTTGCAACCTTTTTTGCCTATTGTTAAGTGAATCAATGTTCATTGATTCTGGCTGCCCCCACTGTCACCAGCTGGAAAGGTCATAAATAGTGATCACATGATCTGGAATGCTACAATTGTCATTGACACATGCCAAGTGCCCAAATACATGCCAAATTTTGATCACCGATCATGGGAATGCCATAATAATTCTAAATGCAAGGAGTGGTTCTAAGTCACTTTTTCAATGCTGTTGTAACTTTGAACGGTCACTAAATGAAGGGTTGTAAATTGAGGACTACCTGTAATAGCTGGTTACTAAGCCAGTTATCTGCAGTAGCATTTGTGAAAAGAGAGAATTTCAAATAAGTATTTATTTAATGAGGACCCAGATTGTTGGGGGCAATATAAATATACATTGCTTACTTGTGTAAACCGCTTAGAGAGTGCTTGCACTGTGAGGCAGTATATAAATCTCACAAATAAATAAATAAATAAATTGTGTGTATCTTTCTGCAGCTGTAAGAATACTGATGGCATTGAAATATACAACGAGATTCACTTTTATGCCCGAGTAAATTCCAAGGTAAGCAGCTGAATGGAGAGGACCACTTAAAATAAAAGAATACATCTATTTTTCTTTTATATTGATAGTCCTCAACTTACAATCATAATTGGGATTGAAATTTATATTGTAAGTTGGTGTGGTCATAAAGCAGGATGTCATGTGACCACACATATTTATGACAGCGATCCCAACTCTCCACTATGGTTATAAATTGAGAATTACAGATCATTAAGTGAGTACCCACCACAATCTAAGCTATTCTGAGCTGGTCCCTCCCAGCCTGAGCCTCAATAAGTAAGGCTCTGCCACTAACACTCCCACTCTCTCACACCCAACCCATGCATCATTATTGGAAAGACTATTGTTCTAAGTAGCTTGCTTTCGGTATTTATATCAATATCTCTGTTTTTCCAGATCTTATTCATGTTAACTATTGCAGTGCAGCCTAAGGTTATCCTGCATCTGATTTCAGGAGTAGAATTGCCATCGTGAACAATTTTAGATCCAAGGAAGATAAATTCTTGAACTAGTTCAATTTTCTCCTTGTTGATTTTAAATGTCTCATATCCATCTGTATCTGTTGTCATTATCTTTGTTTTCCTGAAGTTAAGATTCAATCCTGTGTCTTTTTCACTTTCATCCTTGATTTTCAAGATCTTCTTTATTTTCATCCAGTAGTGTTGTATCATCTGTGTACCTCAAATTATTTATGGTTCTTCCCCCAATCTTCACTCCAGCATCAAGCAGTTCTAGATCTAATTTCTGCATACAGATTGAACAAAAAAGGTGATAAACTACATCCCTCTCTAACTCCCTTACTGATTCTGAACTAATCTGTGTCATCATAAAGTGTTCTCACTGTTGCCTCCTGATTACTGATCTGATGAATCAGATATGTTGGGACACCAAGATCATGCAAAGCTGCCCATGCAAAGCTGCCCATGCAAAGCTGCCCAAAGCTGCCCATATTGTGTTCTATACAATCAAAACCTTTTCTGTAATCAATAAAGCACAAAGATCATTTTGATATTCACATACTTTTTCCATAATCCATCTAATATTAGCAATATGATATCGAATGCCACACCCCTTTTTAAAGCCAGTTGTACATCAGGTAACTTTTGATTGATGACATTTTGTAACCTCTGTTTAATGATTTTAACAGAATTTTGCTTGCATGAGAAATCAATACAATGACATGATATTTGGAGCAGTCTCTAGCATTGCCTTTCTTTTCAACTTGGATAAAAACAGATCTTTTCCCGTTCTGAGGCCATTGACATGTAGTCCATATCTCTTGACACAGAGCAGTGATGATGTTAACTGCCACTGGTCTTAGTAATTCTGCAGGTATTCCACCAATACCTGGGGCTTTCCAGTTCGGCAATTTCTCCATGACCCATTCTATTTCTTTCAAGATGTTTGGTTCTTTATTAATTGGGCTGCCATCATTGTCATTTTGATGGTAAGTCAAACTGCTATAGAGTCCTTCCATATATTTTTTTTATCTGTTTTGATCTTCTGCTGGTCATTTAGTGTATTCCCATTGCAGTCTTTAACAGTTCCTTGCTATGCTGAAAATCTGGATTGCATCATTTTCAATACGGCAATCTTAGTATGTTCCTTCCTATTAGCTTCTTCCAGATGTTGACACTGCTCTTCCCACTGTCTATTTTTGTCTTTCCTGGCTTTACATTGGAAAATTGTATTCAGTTTTTTAACTTCATCCTTATTACCTTTGGCTTTGCTTGTTTGTTCTCTTTGGTTTTTCACGTGACATACTTCCAAGCAATTTCCATGTTACCTCAGATCTCTCATCACTATTCATTTGGGTTTTTCCCTTCTAAATTCAGCGACTCAAACCTATTCATAATTTCTATGACATACATAGGTGAGATGTTCACATTGAATTTGGGGGATAAATTACCTTTTCACTTTGCACAGTTTGAGATTCAGTTTAGCCATTAATAGCTGATGGTCTGAATTACAATCAGGAAGTGTCTTAACAGATACAACTGAACCTTTTCAGCGTTGTTGGCATAAAATGAAGTCTGTGTGATTTAGATGTTGTTCATTTGGTGCTGTCCATGTGTATAAACATTGTGTTGAATAAACCACATGTCCATGGAGTTGAGATGAAATCATTTTCCTGGCAATTTGCATTAGGCGATCGCGAATTTCATTCCATTCAAACTTGCCTGCTATTCTTGCAATTCCTCCTTGACCTACCTTTGCATTGAAATCACCCATAATATAAAACATTCTTTTTTGTTTTTTTGTATTTGCTTGAGAGCACTTTGAAGCTCACTTTAGAAAAGCTGAATTTCATCATCATTTGAGTCTCCAGTTGGGGCATAGATTTGTAGTATAGTGATGTTGAGTGGCTTGCCTCAAATTTGGATAAATATTATGCAATCACTGTATGCTCTGTGATTCTCAAAACATTTAGCCATTTGTTTGCTTATGGAGAATGCAACTGCTTTTCATCTTATATTATTTCCAGAAAAATAAACTATAAACTACCTGATTTGAATTGACCACTAACTGCCCAGTGTAACTCACTGATGCCAAGGATGTCTAGGTTCATACTAATCATTTCTCTTTTTACAATTTTGAATTTCCCAAGGGACATGCCTCTAGCATTCCATGTTCCAATTTGATATAACTTTGTAGAGTGTAGGTGACCTCTTTCATCATGGGCACCATCAATTGTTGGGTTTCACGAAGGCGTTCCTTCAACAATGTTATAAAGACCCTGACTACTAAAAGCTTGTCCATGCTCTTCTCCAGTAATCCGCTGTGGGTATCCATATATGAGTCATATTGAGTTATTGCCATAAAGTGTTCTGTTGAGATTTTTTACAGGGTAGTTCACCATTGCTTTTTGTAACCGTCCCCATTTATCCAGGCTTGGGACTAGTATATAGATGAATCAACCATATGGCTGGGTTATAGAAGCATAACAAGTGTAAATATAAGCATGGGCTAAAAACAGTACTTTCTAGTATTTCAAATCTGTACTACTCTGCATTTTATATTCTTCATTTTATATTCAATAGGAGATTCCCAATTATTGACAAAAAGTCTGATGTACAAATAACATTTTTCACAGTTTTAAAATGTGTTTAAACTATATGGAAAAAAGGTTCAGGGATGTTCTCAGGCTTCTTGTTTATTCTATTTCCAAGCAAAGATATCACCGTGACTATTGTGGATGGAGAGAACCTTCCAAAGCAAATAAGAGCAAAAATGTGGCCCTCAAAGGTGGGCCACATTTATAGGATTAATTAAACTTAAATGTATATGACTAATTGCAATTACAAATTACTTATAGAAGAATTAACTGGTAAAACTCAGACTTTTTTCTACTACAATGTAATCACTTTCAGGATTCCCAAAATAAGCGTTCAGGCAGGTCCATCACACTCTTTACACGCAAATGGAAGGACAAAGTGCCATGGCCACGTCTCACCAAAGAAGATTTCAAGGTAGGACACCTTTAATCTTCCATGGTTAATTAGGGAACCAATACATGCAGTCCTTATTTAGCAACCACAATTGGGCTTGACAACACTATTATTAAGTAAAGTGATCTCTAAGGCAAACCGTAACTGTGCTTATGATCTTACTTCAGCTTTCCTTTGCCTTACAGACCTGCAAAAGTTGTAAATATGAGGACTGGTTGCAAAGTTACTTCTTCATCACTATGAATGGTCATAAAAGTGGGCAGTTGCTAAACAAGAATTACTTATATTACCAAATCTCAGTATTAAATGGGAATAACAGTAAGACCAAGTCCTGCTTACTTAACAATCTCTATAGAAAACTTTTTGATTTTTAGTCAAAGGGGGCAGTTAATATGACTTAGTTGAGATTTTATACCAGTTTAAAGTAGCTGATTTGGCAAAATATATTCTGATTTAATACCAGTTCTTTTCCTGTTTGGTTGCAAAGATGAGAAAATTAGAATGCCATTGCTTTATTTATCATTTGGTTTTTAAATGCTACTTTTAGTAACCGTAATAAGAGCAAAGATGGAGCATGTTGTAAGCAATTGTTCATCTTATTTGCAGCCAGCATGGCTCTCGGTGGACTTTGATAACTGGAGAGACTGGGAGGGAGATGAAGAGGTGGAAGCAGCCATGGTCGAACAATATGCAGAGGTGAGCACAATTATCAGATCAAGGCAGAATTCTGAAACTTACCTGACTCACTCGGAATTAGCAAAACTGAAGTCTGAGAAAGCAGAAAGTGGCTATTCTGTATCTCAATTATAGTGCTAACTAATAGTGACAGTAGGAATGATGAGGCTTTTACATTTATACAGAATGCAGTGGTTCTATTTGGCAATGTCACAAGTAATAGCAAGAAAAACACCATTTACCAAAGCAGGTATCAAGGTTCCTACTAACGAGCCCAAGAAAATCAGAACTCCAAGGTGGGAATCTTCCTTAAAGTACTTCTTTATTGGGTACATCATATTGGCACATTTAAATGCAAAACCAACTCTAAATACTCCCTGGGGTTTCAGTATAATTAAAATAGTAAATGACTCCCTCCCCAAGGTCACTGGTCACATTGTCCAATTAAGTTACTTGGCAGGTTTCTTAGGTAAGGTGACAGACGTCCTGCTTTTGGCAGGACAGTCCCGCTTTTTAATAATTTGTCCCGCGTCCCGCAGCGTTTCAAAAAAGTCCCGCTTTTTAAATTTGAATTTGCCCTGCACACCCCTCTGCCTCCTGCCTCGCCTGCCTCCTCCTGCCAGGCGGGGAGGGAGGGCAGTGAGAGGGGCAGCGGTGGTCTTGCCTGTTCGTCGCCGCAGAATGCTTTGCGCCTGCGCAGAGGGCAAAAGAACACAAATGGTGGCGTCCCGGCGGCCGGGGAAAGCGGGCGGGGGAAGCCCCGCACCGCGAATGCCACCAACTTCTTCGGCTCTGCGGCGACGAACAGGCAAGACCGCACCGGTAGGAACCCACCCCTGGCTGTGATGAAGGGAGGGGGTGTTAGGGGGGGTGCACAAAGCTGCAGGATAAGAAAGACGGACCCCTCCCGTCTTGCTCCCCTAGAAACACCCCCCCCCCCGTCAATGGTGTCCCGCTTTACAAATATTAAAATCTGGTCACCTTATTCTTAGGCACTCCCCTTTCTTCATCCAACACCTGCAGGGATGAACTTGGTTCCCACGAAAAAGATCAGTGTTGCATCTGGCAATGCGTTCCAAACTCTCCCCCCCCCCCCCCCATACAATGTGGCAACTGAGAAGAGCAAAAATGGCGTCAGTCCGATTCGGTTTGAAGTTGACAGCAGGATTGTGCTACTATTATTTTACATGCCATAAATTCTTGTATTATTTATGCACCATTTATACATGAAGTATTGAATATTGTAGATTTATGCTCACATTAAGGTAAAAGGTAAAATCAAAAGGTAAAAGGCTCTAATAAGAGAGAAAAGAATATTGACCTTTCCCTAGTTCTGAGATTTCAAAAATGGTTGTCTACATGCTAACCTGCCCTCTTTTTACAGAGCATAGTAGAATAACATAAATCTAGTTAGCCGGATTCAATACTGTTACTCATTGACTAACATGAATAATAGTAGATATTTTAATAACTTTTTCATGCAAATAACTTAATTATTTAGCTATAGTCTTTGGGTAGGAATATCCTCCACATTTCTCAATATTAAATAGCAGCACTGTTTGCTTTCATCCCCTTGTTCCCTTACAGCTCATGCAAAAAGTCACTAAGAAAGATTCACCCCCAGCCATGGATGATCTTGATGTAAGTATGTATGAAAAAGCATATTTAACTATTTCTGAAGTTCTGCTTGCTTGACTCCATACTGTCAGTCTGTCAGATTTGTAAGTTAATATGGCTGGAGAGCTGGGATGGAATATGGCTTGTGCTTCACTAGTATTTCAAGCCACTGTGCCAGAACTTGGAAAAGTTGACATATACATTTTAAAAGTATTTCATTTCATAAATTTGGGGTATGTTATTCTCTCAATGAAAGTACTAATCTTTCTCTGTATGCGCTTAATAATTTTAGGATGACAGCTGAAAGGGCACATCTCTCTGACTGGACTGCTACCTTAGTTTACTACTGCTACAGTCAGCAGTGACATCGGACTATGCCACATACTGGCTAAGGCCTAGAACAAGGAAGCAGATGTGATGTGGCAAAGTGTTTCAAATGTATTTGTTTTCAATGAGTGTTAAATTATTACAGTGTAATTTTTCTGGACTTTAATAAACAACTCTTTGGCCCAAGACCTAGCAGAGTTGCTGTAATCCATTCCCTATTAAGTGTAGAAAGAAATGAGACACAGGTAGCAGTCTTTGTAATCTGGATAATGACAAAGAAACTCTTCAAAAATTTTGTGGAAGAAAATGACAGTATCTGATGCTGGTTTTACTTTCAAGGAGACATTTATACCTGTGTGTTGCCCCTTTCACGGAGTGGCCATCCTTACTTGATTTTTGAAATTCAGTCATGATTGACAACCATCTGGAAATACTCAGCTGTTGAATAAGCTGAATAATAATAATAATAATAATCACCACCACCACCACCACCTTAACAGTTCTTAGGTCCTTGGTTAGGACTGTTAAGTTTTTACCAGTCCCAGACTGTGAATTGAATGGAAGATGATGATGATGATGATGGTGATGGTGATGATGATGATGATGGTGATGATGATGATGATGAATAACAACAACAACAACAACAACAACCAACAACAACAATAAACAACTAGAAACTGCCTATATACTCAAATGCTATCTTAACAGCTCTTAGGTCCTTGGGTGGGACTTGAACTGTTAAGTTTTTATTAATCATAGATTGTGAATCAAATTGAAGATTAACAACAACAACAGTAACAACAACAACAACAACAACTGATGGCTTCATTTTGTTTGCTGAAGAACAAGCCTTGCAGACTAATTTCATGAAAATTCAGCATGTCAGTAACAAGAGCAAACGTCACTTATGCAATGAGAAAGATGAAAAGGGATCACCTTATCAGTGGCTGCAGCAAAATCTTACAAACTGATTATCTACAACAGCGGTTCCCAACCTGGGGGTCGGGACCCCTTTGGGGGTCGAATGACCATTTCCCAGGGGTCGCCCCGGCATCCTCAGCTCCCCCCCCCCCACTGCCACAAGCCTGGCCATATCGGCTCAACTCGACCAAGCCCTCCGATTGGTCGGGAGAGGTGCCATTCGGCAAGAGGCGTTTGTTGAGTTGCTGAGATTGAGAAATATTGCTGTACACTTGTTGGTTATGAAGTCTAAATACAGAAGTAGACTTGTTGTGGAAGATGATATTCCTTGTGCTCTTGCAAAGACTGGCCCAAGAATTTCTGATCTGGCATAATTACATATTGTTTTTGTGATTAATCGCTATGCTTTAATTATGTTCAATTTGTAACAATGAAAATACATCCTGCATATTAGATATTTACATTACGATTCATAACAGTAGCAAAGTTACAGTTATGAAGTAGCAACGAAAATAATTTTATGGTTGGGGGTCACCACAACATGAGGAACTATATTAAGGGGTCGCGGCATTAGAAAGGTTGGGAACCACTGATCTACAACATCATGATCGAGTTGCCAAAATCATACATTGGAAGCTTTGCCAGAAGTTGGGTTCAAATGCAGCAATTTGGTGTTCAAATGGGAACACCAGATTGACAAAGTTCTTGAAAATGAACAGGTCAGGATCTTGTGGGACTTTCAAATCCAAACAGACAGACACCTGGTCCACAACACGGCTGACATCACAATTGTGGAAAAGAAAAAAGTCTGGTTCATTGGTATTGCAATACCAGGTGATGCACAAATCGAAGAGAAATAGTTAGAAAAAATAATGAAATATCGCAATCTGCAAATTAAAGTTGAGCAATTATGAAGGGAGAAATCAATGGTTATACCAATAGTAATAGGAACCTTTGGAGCAATATCCAAAGGGCTGCCTAGATACATGAAAAATTTAAATTTATTAGACCTGAATATTCTGACTTTGCAAAAAAAAAAAAAAGCCCCACTCTACTCGGAACTGCCTACATAATCAGATGCTACCTTAACAGTTCTTAGGTCCTTGGTTAGGACTTGAACTGTTAAATTTTTATAAGTTCCAGACCATGAATCAAATTGAAGATGATGATGATGATGATTGTGATGATGATGATGATGATGATGATGATGATGATGATGATTTGCTAGTATTCTTGTAAAAAGTTTGAACGCTGTTGGCAGACAAGTAATTGGGCGATGGTTGGTTGGTTCCGTACCCTTTTCTGGATCTTTCATTATCAAATATGTTCGGCCAGTTGTTAACCATTCTTCGCTTGTTGCATTTTGAAGCATTTCATCAAATTGAGTGGCCATGCGACGATGGAGACTAGTCAGGTGTTTTAGCCAGTATCCATATTATTATTATTATTATTATTATTATTATTATTATTATTATTATTATTATTATTATTATTATTATTATTATTATTATTATTATTATTATTATTATCATCATCATCATCATCATCATCATCATCATCATCATCATCATCATCATCATCATCATCATCAATAAGGGGTTTTCCCAATCTAAAAGTACTACTTAATCCCAAGGCTGGAAGCTTGTGAAGTGAGATCTCTATGTTTTCACAAGAACGAAAGAGCAAACAATAAATCATGGATTGTTATTGCTGTTTTTGTCTAGGCTGTTACACTTTACATTAATGATTTTAAATTATGTAGATTTGATGTTGTAAGCTGCTCAGAGTTTTTGGAGTGGGCAACTATAGTAACTATAACTAAACAACAATAATGGATGTGATGGAGAAATCAACATAGGAAGCACTGGATTTGGACTTTTCGGCTCCTACCTTTGGCCACGCCTGCTTCTCTGCCAGGATTCCTCCTCCGGGGATTCACCTCTAGCTTTTCTCCTTGGCTGACACGCCCCCATCAGGGGTGGGTTCCTCCCGGTTTGGACCGGTTCGCCCGAACCGGTAGCAACCCGCTGGTGACCTCACAATGACATCACCGAACCACATTGGTGCCGGTCTGTGGGCGCCACCATCTTTTTTTAAAAAAAATTTTAAATTTTTATTTTTTTCATTTTATTTATTTTTTCTTTTGCACATGCGCAGAAGCTGAGTTTCCGCCACTGCGCATGCATCGCCATTTTGTTTTTGGCGTTTTGTTTTGTTTTTTTAAATTTGGGGGTGGTTTGTACTGCGCATGTGGCACGGGAGGAAGCGAACTGGCAGCGAGGTAAGTTGGAACCCACCCCTGGCCCCTACCCACTCACCCTGGCCAATGGGCCACGGCCCTCCGTCCCACGTGCTTCAGCATAGCCCATTCGCCGAAGCAGGGTTCATCCTGGTCTTTTTGCCGCCCGGGACAGTTAGCTGCCAACCAATCGGCTAGCTGCCAATGCCGGCAGCCAGAAGCCACGGTGCGATCGATCGCAAGGGTGGTGGGGTTTGGGGGAGTTACTGCAGCCAAACAGCTTTAGGAAAGCCAAACGCTTGTTAGGAGAGGGAAGGGGAGGGGGTGGAAGCTCCCCAGTACTGATCGTGCCTCCCTGATAACAAACGGGAAGGGAAGACCGGGGTGGGTGGGTGGGTAAGTACGCTGGCTTCATCAAAGGGAAGGGGGGCAGAGAAGGGAGGAAAGGAAAGGAAAGGAAAGAAAGAGAAAGAAAGGAAGGAAGAAAGACAGGAAGAAAGACAGGAAGAAAGAAAGACGAAGGGAGGGAAGGGAGAAAGAGGGAAGGGAAGGGATTGTGAATGAGATATGGAGGGAGGGAGCGAGGGAGAGAAAAAGGAGAGGAAGGACCACAAACCCTGGCACTGGATGCAGCTTCAGAGGATGCTTTGAAACAGCACAGCAATCCAGGGCTGGAAGGGACCTCGGAGGTCATCTAGTTCAACCCCCTGCTCCAGCAGGAGACTTTATATCATGTTGGTTATTTTGGTGCCTCTAACACAGAGAAGAAATTCCCAGAGAAAGGAAGGAGTTTACTAGGCAAGGTTGCCATGCAGAGGAAGGCGAAATAGTCCTCGACTTACGACAACAATTGAGCCCAAAATTTTGGTTGCTGAGTAAGAGCATTGTTAAAGTGAGTTCCGACGCATCTTACTCAATCCATCCTCCAATAGTGGATGTCAATCACTGTGGGCCAGATTGAGAATTTGAGAGGAAAGGCCTGCTGGATTACCGGTGATTGACACACAAGTGAGGGAAGGGTAAGGGTACCCCTCGGCTTACGGTATGTCCACCATTGAGCCTCGAATTTCTGTTGCAAAGTGAGACAGCTGATCAGTGAGCTTTCACCCACTTTACGACCTTCCTTTTTTGCCACTGTTAAGCGAGTAGTTGCAGCTCTTAAGTAAGTCACATGGTCGTTAAGTGAATCTGGCTTCCCCGTGGACTTAGTTGGTCAGATCGCAAAAGGGGATTGCATGACTCTGGGACACTGAGACGGTTGTAAGTAAGAGTCAGTTGCCAAGCATCTGAATTTGGATCCCCTAACCTTGTGGATTCTGCAACGGTCATTAAGTGTGAAAAACAGTCATAAGTCCCTTTTTCCAGTGCTGTTGTAACTTGAACTGTTGCTAAGTCAGTCACACAGTCACTAAGTGAATCTGGCTTCCCCGAATCTCTGTTGCTAAGAGAGACAACTGTTCTGTGAGCCTTCACCCACTTTATCACCAGTCTTACCACCGTTGTTAAATGGATCGGTGTTTAAGTCAGTCAGACGATGGTTAAGCGAAGCTGGCTCCCCCAGTGACTTTGCTTGTCGGACGGTTGCAAAAGGGAGATCACATCACATGACCCCAGGATGCTGGGACCATCATAAATGCGAGTCAGTTGCTACTCATCCAACTGTAAATCACATGACCATTGGGATATTGCAATGGTCATAAGTGTGAAAAATGGTCAACAGTGGCATTGCAACTTTGAGCAGTCACTATATGATATGGTCGTAAGTTGAGGACTACCTGTATTGTTTTCCAGTTTGATGGCAATCCTTGACTTACGACTGTCATGGCCAGCCTTCACCGATGTCGTATGTTCATACCTAAGGTGGGGGTGGAGTGGGGGGGAGCAGCAGCCCAACTGCAGGATCAGGTGTGGAGGTGGGGAGAGAGCTGAATATTTGTTTATTTGATTATTTTCTTCATCTGAAAAGGGGGACTGTTTTATTTCCCCACCCTCAAAGTTCCCATTTCGTCCGTATATCTTGATATCAAGATATGCAAATTGAGGTTCCTATTGAAGACTTTGAGCTTCATGCAATGAGCGAGGGTTGAGGACTGAAAGGAAATTCCTTTATAGCATTTTTTTTTTGCCTGGGGCGTTTACATTGCTCTGGCTTTGATTTGATTTGATTTGATTTGATTACGCTTCCTGTTTCCTGAATAAACAAACGCTGCATCTAAACAGTTAGAACAGCACTTCAGGAGAATTTAAGACGCCAGAGGTGCAAGGGGTACATTTGTCTGAAATGGTATAGGGTCTCCTGCTTGAGCAGGGGGATGAATAGAAGACCTCCAGTCCAGGGTCCCTTTAAACTGTTATTTTGTTTAATTAGCAGCATTTCCCCGCAAGGAGAGGAAATAGCCCCGTGGACATTTTCACTGAGCTCAACCTGCCACCCGGCTCCCATCACGGCTGCGCAGTCTTTAAAGTTAATACTTAGGTCACGAAACACAAACAGCTCATTGGCCAACGTTGGCCCCGCCCTCCCTACATAGCGAGCGTTGCAAAAATGTCCCTCGCTGCCTGCCTTAGGCCGCCAGTCGCGCATGTCCGTTGTCTGAGAGAGAGCGAGAGCAAAAAAGGCGCCGGTTGTTCGTATCCCCTGGTTGGCTGACTTCAGTGACTGCATGGCGTTTATGTGCCAGCGGGACAGCTGGCTTCAGCAGGTGCGGAAGGAGGCGGGCGAATGATGGCTCTGAGGCCGTGCTCATTGCCGCTATTCGGGGCGGATGAATGTGCAGTTTTGCTCTTCATCTGTTTGCGCTGGAAAAGGATTCTTGCCGTAATCTTTCCAAACTCCAAAACTGGAGATAAGCGGCTTTATTCAGAATCACACCCCTTTTGCTAGCACAAATTGAGATGAACAGTTGCAGGGTTCCTCACATTAGATTTTTCTGTATCCAACAGATACGGAATTTTAGAAATCCACAGGGCTTATTGAGCCCAGGACAGCCCATTGTTCTTTTTTCAGATTTTTGTTTTATGAATATAGAATAATGTTCTATATATAGCAGATAATTCTTGTAGGCCTGGTTTCTTCCTCAAGCAATTGTTGCCATTCTTTATTATAGTTTACTCTCGAGCAACTAATACTAATAGGGCAATATAATGTAATGCAGAATGTATTTAATTACTTGCATAATACAGTATGCTGATATAAAAATGAGTTGCTTATACATTGTATGTCAGTAGGAAAAGAAAGCCCAGGAAAGCAAAAAGGAAGAGTGAGGCTTAACTGCCCTTTGCCCAAGAATAACTTGTCTATGAGCAGAGTTATGACTCACTTTAATTATAGGAAAGTGCCTCAAGAGGCCACAGCTATAGTATTTAGTCTCATTTTAAGAGATTTCTAATCTGTGAAGCATTTTAGAAGGCAACCGGAATTTAAATTGGACATTTAAAAAAGTATATGAATAATAAAATGGATTTACTGTGGGTTATGAAGCTGGTATACATGGTACAGAATTAAAGTGTACAGAAATATTAAAATAGACGTTTGGGATAAAAATTGCATCATTTGCTGAATGTAATAATTGTAACAAAATGCATGGAGTTCTCCCCAGGAATTTACAGAGAAGAAGGCTATTATTAAAAATATGTAGTTTTTCTCAGAGTTCATCACTCTTGGCTTGCACATGATTCACCTCTTTAATTTCAACTTTTTATGTGTTAGTTGCCTCTACCAAAACTAAAGATCCCTTCCTTTTCCTGTTAAGTTTACCACCCAGGTGGTCTCCTGCTGCCCAGCAAAATTATCTACAGAAATTAGTAGAAAGAACATTTTGCAAGGTTTCCATATCATCCTGGAAGACACTATTCTTTTCCCAGAGGGTGGAGGGCAGGTACTAATAATTGTTCTTAAACTATTTTAGAGTTGTAAATTATTGTATATTTCTTAATATGTTGCTTGATATTAAGTCTAACTTTTATGTTTTTAAAACCAAAACTTTAATTGGTCAATATACTTGTTAGGGGTCCATTGTTTTCATTTTACTTTTAAATATGTTTTTTGTATTTAGATATTTAATGAGGTAATTAAGAATAAATTCCATTAAAAAGAGTTTTAACATAACAAGATAATCTTGGATTGCATAAGTTGTGTTATATATGGTAGTTTGAAAATTCTGGAGTGACTGTAATTCTTCCTAAAAACCTTTGGTATGAGATTCATAATAATTGAAACTTTTACTTGAACTAATTAATATAAAAATGCTTGAGCAATGCCTTTATTTGTGTAGTCATTCATTGTTGCTCTTATATTAATAACATTTATTTTGGAATATCTATGGAAAGGATAGCATTTATTAGTTTTTTTTTTCCCAGAGCCTTCCCACAAATAAAGTTTTTGGAAATTAAGTTTGTCTCTTTTATACATTTTGTTGAGGGTGGTTTTTTTTTTTCTCAGAGGCTGGGATTGTAACTTTAAATTTCTTCATTCCAGCCTGATGACCGGGGGTTTATTAATGATATCCCTGTTCTAAGAGTCATCCGACAAGGTCCAGATGCATTACACTTTATCCAGACACCACTTGATCCAGGAACCAAGGTACAACTGGTGCTGGACTGGGACCGGCGGTTTGACCATATGCAGCAGCATTCAGGTGAAGAATTGATGCATGTGATATCCATCAGTTTAAATACAGAATACTTAAAGAAACCCAATAGAAAGGGTTTGAATACCTGATGAATAATTATCTGTTTCAGGACAACATCTCATCACAGCACTTGCAGATCTGATGTTTGGATACAAGACAACATCATGGTAAGCAGGATGCAACTTTGCTCCTTGTCTTTCTTGCTTGTGGATTCTAAAACTAGAGCAGAGGTAAGTTGCAAAATCTGTAGAAATGTAACTCTTTCAAGTAATGCTGACAGACTTAAAGCCTGTAGGATCGTTATTAACAAAATGCTTTGTAAAAACAAAAAACAAAAACAAATAACCATATGGTTTATTACAAAATAAATATCCACAGTTGTCAATATTTTATTTTAGGACAATTACCTTTCATGACTGACAGAGCACATTCTGAAGCTAAAGAATGTAAGGTTCTATTACCCGAAAGTAGGTTTTTAAGTTCTGAAGATTTTATTCACCCCAATGAGTTAGGTAATTTGGATTCAGCAGACTTATTCCCCAGTATGTAAATTGATGTATTCAATCTGCCATGTCTGTCTTCAGACTGATTATAAATTGGAGATCTCATGGAAACAAATTTTGGCTTGCTTTTTTATATTTTTCTCTGATTTTTGTACATGTAATCTGCTAAGGAATTTTGTAAAACTATATACTTGCATGTGATGTTACTTTAGCTATTTCTAGTTAATTAATTATGTTTTCTTTTTTTAAAATTACACACAAAGCAAAAAAACAAACCTCCCTCTCCACCTCCCCCCCAGCTACAAAAATATACTTTCAATGTTTCTTGAAATCATTGGGAAGAACAGAATATCATCATTTTCTGTCTAAAATGCAAGTAATTTTTTAAAAAAAAGTAAAAATACAACCACAAATCTAATGGTTATTAAATATTCTGATTAATAAAGAATATTTTGCTTTCATTTTAAATCAGAATTACCGTATTTTTCAGAGTATAAGACGCACCGCAGTATAAGACGCACCACAGTATAAGACACACCTTAGTTTTGGGGGAGGAAAACAAGGAAAAAAGGTCTCTGCCTCCCAGCAATTTGCCAAACAGCAAACAGCAAACAGCACAGACGATATACACTGTTTGCTGTGTATTTCTGTGCATGTGTGCCTGACCCATAGAAATGGCAAAGAATTGGAGAAATGTACATTATGGCAATATATTAATCCCAGAAAGTTTTCTTAAATGTAATCACACTAACTCCTCCTAATTATTTAAATACATCTACTCCAAACATGACTAAGTCAGGGTTTCTCAGCTGGCTTATTTTAATACTAATACTTAATACTAATACTTAATACTAAAACAGGACATTTCAGATTATACTTTTACAGATCTTTAAAATTGATGTGGCTTTCTGGAAGTATTCTCTGCTATTTAAAAGAAGATACAATAGCACTGGGCCTGTTCAGAGCAAGCATTTATTTTAAAAAGCTTCTTCATTTTGTTAAGTTGTCTAGAACAATAATAAAGCAGTCTTTAAAAAATAAGTCTAATAATTTGAACACTCTACAAACATTTAACAAAATGACATATTAACAGAATCTGCCTGTACCTAGGATAGAACTCACAACCTCCTGATTGTGAGGCAAGAGCTCTATCTCTTGAGCTACAGCAGTTCTAGCTTGCCTTCTTGCAATTTTAGCAGTCTAATATTGCCAGCAGTTTATCTCCCAGCAATATGTCTCATCACAGCCATGTAGTTTCAGTTTCATTTTACCACGTGGCTTGTAAGCCTCAGTCAGCTGTAGATCGGGAGGCAGTTTATCTCTTCTTGTGCTCCTCTTGTGCTTTGCCCTGTTTGCTGCAAAGAGGTAAATTGCTGGCAGGCAGAGGCCAAAGGGAGGGGGTGGCTGGGTGGGGCTACATTCTGAGTATAAGATGCACCCAAGTTTTCACCCTCTTTTTGGGGGTAAAAAGGTGCGTCTTATACTCCGAAAAATACGGTAGTTTTTAAAAATGTAACTGTGCACCATAATCAAATTGGAAAGTCTGACGGTATGAATCTGGTGATACCCACCAATCTAGACGATGTAAAAATAGGAATAGAACAATTAATAGAAGATATGGATATATCACTGCTATTAATTTTGATGATAGAATATTATCTTCAGGATTATAGAGGATATGATTATTATTAAGAAACAATAGAGTTTGTCTGCTTCCAAGACAAATACCATATTTTTCGGAGTAAAATACGCACCGGAGTAAAATACGCACCGGAATATAGGACGCACCTAGATTTTAGAGGAGGAAAGCAAGGAAAAAAGTATTCTGAACCAAATGGTGTAGTAATATATTATTTAATAAAATACCAGTGTAGCAGAATACTTTTTACAACCATGTACACTTTTTACCACCATGTACACTTTTTACCACCATGTACACTTTTTACAAACTTCAAACTTGACAGCTTTAAGACTTGTGGACTTCAACTCCCAGAATTCCTCCTCCAGTCATGCTAGCTCAGGAATGGGAGTTGAAGTCCACAAGTCTTAAACTTGCCAAGGGGGTGCAAGGGTCTTCAAACTTGTGGACTTCAACTCCCAGAATTCCTCCTCCAGTCATGCTAGCTCAGGAATGGGAGTTGAAGTCCACAAGTCTTAAACTTGCCAAGGGGGTGCAAGGGTCTTCAAACTTGTGGACTTCAACTCCCAGAATTCCTCCTCCAGTCATGCTAGCTCAGGAATGGGAGTTGAAGTCCACAAGTCTTAAACTTGCCAAGGGGGTGCAAGGGTCTTCAAACCTGTGGACTTCAACACCCACAATTTCTCCTCCACTTGGCAACCTTTAAAAAAACGCTTTAAAAAAACCATTTCTAAAAAAAGTTCTAACCTGTCGGCTCTCTTCGGACAGCAGCGGCGGTTCCTCAGGTGCCTCGGGAGCAGACTTCAGGGGGTAGGGGGGGTTGGGCAGTAGCGGCGGTGGCGGCTCGCTTCGGTTAGCGGCAGCGGCAGTGGGGGTGGCAGCGGGGACAGCGGCGGCTGGGGCAGCGGCGGCTGGGGCAGCGGCGGCGGGGCAGCAGTAACTCCGCCTAGCAGTGGCTCCGCCTAGCTCCTAGCAGTGGCTCCGCCTAGCAACGGCTGCGGCGGCGATGGCCAGCAATGGCTGGAACCGGCCGAAAATGCGACGCACGGAGGCTGAAAACCTCCGAAGGGTGGGGGCTGGTGGGTGGGTAGGGCTACATTCAGTGTATAAGATGCACCCAAATTTTCACCCTCTTTTGGGGGGTGAAAAGGTGCATCGTATACTCCGAAAAATACAGTACATATTTATTTATTTATTTTTATTTATTTATTTTGCTGTTCTTATATGCCGCCCTACTCCCTGGAGACTCAGGGCGGACTGCGGAGTCTGTATCTGTATAACTGAGACTTGGTGGACCCAAGTGTTGATAGGAGGGAAAGTTTCTCCTTTCAGAGGTGTACTCACTTGGGTTTGTGTTAGGTAGCAACTTCTTTCCATTAGTTGGCGGGATTAGGAAGGCAGTTATTATTTGTGAAGTCTTGATGGCTTTCAGAGCTCTGCACTGCATGTAAACAGATGCGAATCGTTGTGAGTGATATTGGATTCTGACGCTGGCCTTTCTGTTATGCTGCCTGAGCTGCTTGAGTCTATTGCCAGATTGGCAATAGAATCACTGAAACTGATGGTTCTAGGAGACTTCCACCTGCCCAAGATGGCATTCACTCAGGGGAAGCTCATGAATTCAAGGCAACCATGGACTTGACCCAAATAATCGAGTCCCTATCTGGTTTTTGTCTTGGCCAGTTATGATATCATCTGAGGATTGAGGACATTACCATCAATCCTTTGCCATGTTAGATCACTCTCTGTTTTTCAGCTTGCTGTTTCACCCTTTCCCTGTAGGAAAGTAAAACTGTCTGCCTCAGGAACCTGATGGATCCAAATAAGTATCCCAGAGGGATTGGTGTTTTACCAAGGATATGTTGAACTGTTTGAGGCATTAGTCTCTACTTGAAGTGGCAAGTGGCAAGGGCTTAGATTGGATTGTCTTTATGCAGTCTGTTTCTGTAGCTTACCCCTAGAGCAGTGATGGCGAACCTTTTTTTCCTCGGGTGCCGAAATAGTGCGAGTGCGCGCTATTGTACGCGCATGCGTGCCCACACCCATAATTCAAAGCTCCTCACTTGCCCCACCTTCCTGCACATGCGTGCGTGACCTCCCCCACTCCCCCATTTCCCGACTTCCAGTGGCCCGGTGGGCCCATTTTTCGGCCTCCCCAGGCTCCAGAGGCTTTCTTGGAGCTTGGGGAGGGCAAAAACACTCCCCCCACCATCCTGGAAGCCCTCCAGAGGCCGAAATCACTCTCCTAGAGCCTCTGCGCGAGCCAAAAATCAGCTGGTGGGCATGCACATGCGCACTGGAGCTGAGTTAGGGCAACGGCTCGCGTGCCGGCAGATATGGCTCCACGTGCCACCTGTGGCACCCGTGCCATAGGTTCGCCATCACTGCCCTAGAGGTTCCTTGCTTTTTGCCAGGAAAGAAATCATAAGCAGAGATGCCTAGAACACCTTTAGAGGAAGATGAAGAGTGACCCAACTAAACATATGTTGGACCCCATATTAGGGATTACATTGTGGTAATAATAGAGGAAAAATATAATTTTATCTACTATAGTGGATAAAGCTAAGGATCCAGAGGTCCTTTTTTGCATGACCTGTTTTTTGCTGGGAAAAAGACAAGGCCCAAAATCTTCTGTTGACTGCTAGGAAGAATATGCTCTTTGCAGATAAAGTTGCATAGATTTGCAGTAACAGAGGCATGATTTTGCTCTGTTAGTTGGGAAGAGTTTAATGTAGTTACTCAAAAGGAAGTGGACACAATCTTCAGGACTATTAACCTACTGACCTGTTTATTAAATCCTTATTCCCCTAGGTCAGGGGTTGGCAACCTTAAACACTCAAAAAGCCGTTTGGACCCATTTCTCACAGAAAACACTGGGAGCCACAAAACCCCTTTGACATCTAAAATGAAGATAACAATGCATATATCGGTTTTTTACCTTTATGCTATGTATAAAAAAACTATAGTGTGTTGCATTTGTGAAATCAATGAACTGCTACTGAGAAAACAAATTTTTATTTCTGCATGCAACAAAAACATTTTGAATTCTGAAAAAAAAAGATAAATATTGAGGGACTGTCAGCTGTTAGTGTCTGCCTGTTTCTTATGATCCAACAGTTGACTTGTTTTAGGTCATGTCAATCAAGTAGTGTCATCAAAGAGTCATCAAACACATGAAGAAAGAAAGAGGCTAAAACATATGAACAATGTTTGCAGGAACTGGGTATGTCTAGTTTAATGAAAAGAAGGACTAGGGGAGACATGATAGCAGTGTTCCAATATCTCAGGGGTTGCCACAAAGAAGAGGGAATCAGGCTGTTCTCCAAAGCACCCGAGGGTAGAACAAGAAGCAATGGGTGGAAACTAAACAAGGAGAGAAGCAACTTAGAACTAAGGAGAAATTTCCTGACAGTTAGAACAATTAATCCGTGGAACAGCTTGCCTCCAGAAGTTGTGAATGCTCCAACACTGGAAGTTTTTAAGAAGATGTTAGATAACCATTTGTCTGAAGTGGTGTAGGGTTTTCTGCCTAAGCAGGGGGTTGGACTAGAAGACCTCCAAGGTCCCTTCCAACTCTGTTGTTGTTGTTGTTGTTGTTGTTGTTGTTGTTGTTAACAGTACTCAAGAAACAGCCTTCTCTATTGTTGCCCCTGTCTTCTGGGACAGCATCCTGCAGCCTACAGATACTGGTATTTGTACAATCCCCTCCGTCCATGAGCCTTTAAAAACTAGTTGTTTTCCTGGGCCTTGGGTCAATGTATCTTTGGACCTTTTAAAATAATTCATGAATGTTTTTAATTTTGTTCCCTTCAGGTTACTATTCATTTAATTTGATATTTTTATCTTTTTATTGAGAAGCTTCAGAGAGTTGTTCTGGAATTGGAGAGCCTAGAAATTCCATGAATGGATGGATGAATGAATGAATGAATGAATGAATGAATGAATGAATGAATGAATGAATGAATGAATGATATAGAATGTTAAACTAGTGAATGAGATTAAAGACTGGTTTCACCACAGTTCATATTTGCACAAGGGTTAATAAGCTATGTAATTCTCAGATAAACATGCATAATTCTGCCTCCATTTCATTCCACCCTAATTCTTAATCAAAAGAAGATCATGGAATGGCCAAGAAGACTCTTTATGGATCTATGTTTTCTCCCTAACAAATGAGGGGAATATATTATATTGCCTTTCTCTGCCCATTGTAGGGAGCTGGGCCGTCAGCGAAGCACTATTGAGCTAGACACCTTGTCAATGACAGTAGATCAGGTGGCAGCCCTTGAGCAGAGTGTGAATGAAAAAATTCGAGCTCGAGTCCCTGTGATGGTTCGAGAGTTTGCTGTGGGTGATCCTGAAGTTGAAATGGTAAGTTTGGGCTGCAATAGTGGAAAAAGAAACTACTTTGTATTCTTTTCTAACTAGATACTGTATTACAGGTAAGGAGCCGTGGCTTGCCAGATAATCATACTGGACCAGTTCGGATAATAAGCATTGAAGGTATTGATGCCAATATGTGTTGTGGAACACATGTCTCCAATCTCAGTGACCTGCAGGTGAGGCCCCACATGCAAGGTTTTATAAATTGAATTTCTTCAGATGTGCATGTCAGGCTGTCCTACAGAACAAAAATAGCCTCTTTGTATTGTGGAAATCTTTTAATCTGACTCAATGTTTGTTTGTTTGAAAGGTCATTAAGCTCTTGGGTATAGAAAGGGGGAAAAAGAACAAAACCAACTTAATTTTTCTGGCTGGTAATCGGGTGCTGAAAAGTCTGGATCGAAGCCATGCCACTGAAAAGGCCATGATATCACTGCTTAAGCAAGTATTCCATTTTCTGTATATCACAAATGGGCCCCTCTATACACAGTCACAGAAAAACTATTTCAGACTTACTGGCCTGAGAATTACACTTAAGCAGTAGAAGGAAAAGCAGCTGAACTTTGAGATTTTTCTCAAATCCAGAATCAATGACACACAGGTTAATTATTTACTGAAGAGGAACAAATACTTTTTTTAAGTATATTTAAAGTTCTTAAGTAATGTAAGCCTCTGAACAATTGTTCCTAAGCTGGAAAAAAATGTTCCAAAATCATACAACAATTCCTATTACAATCAGTTCTGCATCCCCTATTAATACAAGTTGCTCTACTCACATTTCTCCGCAAAGCTTACTCTCAATAAGGTATTGTTCCTGAATCCTGTGGTTGCCTTTGCATTTTAGGAATGGTCCCGAAGAACATGTAGAAGCTGTGAAAAGGCTGCAGAGCTCTCTAAAGCTGTTTCAGAAGGTAGGTTTATGTCACTTCATTTTCATCTGTCATGGAAAGTTTCCAGCCTGGTTTTACAGTAACCACAGCAAGATACATCATCAGCTTTATGTTAAAATAAGACATTGGTAAGCAGTTTACAGAAAAGCATGTTTATTAATGGAATATGGAAACCAGGTTTGAGGAAGTGGGTTGGTTAGGAATGTTAGTGACTATGACTGCAATTCTCCATCCTGAGGAGGAGCCAGCATTCAGAGTGGGTTGTCCATGTTGAAGGACCAAGTCTGTCTATTTTTTTGCTTGGTAGGATCCGCCCAGATTTGACTTGATCCTTCAACAAGAAGGACGTGTGGCAAGGACTCCCATTCTGCTAATTAGTCAAATCTTAATTAGGCTATCCCTTTATCAAAAATTTTCCCTTCTCAACTTGTAGTTGGATTGCAATAATCAGCCACCAGGTGGCTCTCCGCCTCCATTCCTTCTATCCCTTTATCAAAAATTTTCCCTTCTCAACTTGTAGTTGGATTGCAATAATCAGCCACCAGGTGGCTCTCCGCCTCCATTCCTTTTTCTCCAGCATCAGAACGACGCCGAGAAATCCTTAAGGCCACGTGGATCTTCGATCAAGCAAGAGGGACCACGGTTCCACCTTAAAGGCTCTCTCAGCCTCCCCTTCTCCCAGCATTTTCTCTAGGAGTAAAATCTTACTCCATACTCATCCCAGCTCGAGTTTTGATCAGTTTGGCTGCCGCTAGAACGCCGTCTCACTATTCAGAGGGCAGCTTAAAACGCTGAAACGTGTGCTTGCGCCATCTGAAGGCTCCGGCACGGCCGCCTGCTCGCAGGCACCGCCAGCCTTATTATTGGGGGGTGGGGATTTCCCAACGAAGGCATTTTTTACGCTTGAGCAACCACTCACGCAGCCTTCAACAGCCCCAGTAAAACGGAGCGGTCTCCAGTGCTGCCTAATTAACTCCGAAGCCCTCCTGCGGCGCTTCTCATTCATGGGCCCCTTGCTGAGCTACGAGCAGCTGGCGCAGATGCAAACTGTTGCGCAATTGAAAACATTTGGCCCAGCATTGCCGCCTTCATCCGGCACTGCTTATATACATAGATCTGGGCCCAATTCCCTCTGAGCCTGCTCAGGAGGGCCCAGACATCCTGCTATTGCCCCAATAAGAGTTCCAGGATTCCTTGAGCTTGCTCGGGCGGGGCAGATTAGCAGAGGCCTCGAGGACCACGAGGCAGGTGCGGCCATTTTGTTGGGCCTTCTTTCTCATCGCCATCTTAATCCCACACACACACCTTGAGCAATGGCAGACAAGGCCTCTTCTACTGAGAATCCTGGTGGTAAGCACCATAGGAAATCCAACAGGGGATCCTTGGATAATGAGCAATCCTCATCCTCTCACCCCTCCACTAGATCTTGTGCTTCAAAGAAGTCTACTTCCAAGGCGACTGTGAGGGCAGAGAAGAGAAGAGACAAGGCCTTATGTAAGATCTATGATAGATCTGCTAAAAAGTGGCTAACCAGAGAAAGAGATAGGGATATTTCCCCCTCAATCACCTCAGAGGCAGAGGGGGACCCTCTGGCACTGGATGCCCCAAATTTGCCCAGGCCCCAGGAAAATCTCTGCGGGACATCAGGTAACATTCAGGAGGTGATCGCTCCTGTATCGCAACCAGACCATGGTCAGCCCTCTGAAAGCCCGGTGGCCACGGAACAAGCCCAGACCCAGGCCTTGTCTCCTCAAGTGCCCATGGACCAGGCAGCCTTTCAGGCCTTTATCACAGCTACTCTTCAGCAGGCCCTCACAGCTAGTTTACATTCCTTCGCCGGCCCCATCGCCTCCACTTCTTCCCAGGGATAGGGTCCCTCCAGAGTCAAGGCCCTTGCAGGCCCCTCATTAGGCAAATTAGTCTGGACCGTTTGTCCAAGGAATCTGGAGAGAGCATCAGGGCCGAGGAAGAGGGTGAGGAAGAAGCTTCGATAGGGATCCTCTCGGAGGTCGAGGGCATCTATTCTGACCAACCTGTCTCATTGGGGCTTTTCCCTCTGGCCTATTTAAATCTTTACTCTTCAAGGCACGGCCGGCGGCCGGGATGGAGGCTCCACCCCCAGCCTCATCCACATCCACGACAGATCTTCCAGATCCCTTGTTTTCCAAAATCAGAAGGGAATTGGACGTAGTGCCTGCTCCTCTACTGTTCCAGGACTCAGTGGAACGCCAATGGAATTCCCCAGCATCGGGTCCTTCTCTTTCTTCCCAAGATAAAAGATTTTTTAATGTAGCATCCAACCTGTCTGACATCCTTTCAGTTCCATCAGTGGACAATCCCGTCAGAATTCTGCATTCCGCCACTGCAATGCCGGGTGACACTGAGGAGCTCCTGAAGCCCGAGGATAGGAGGATGGAACAGGTCCTCAAGAAGGCTCATCAATCGGCCGCTTGGGCAATCAAAGCGTCTTCTAATTCATCATTCTTCACCAGGACTTCCCTCATCTGGCTCCGCCAGATTCAAGAACACATCCCTGCCACTAATCTGAGGGGCCAACAGGATCTCAACAAAATCTTCACTGCCACCCATTTCCTAGCAGATGCCACCCTACAGGCCTCTCGCTTTGCCTTTAAGGAGTTGGCCTCCTCTTTGGTGGCCAGGTGATTGTACTCGCTCTGTCAATGGTCAGCAGACTCGCGTCATAAATGGCGGCTAGCGTCCGGCCCCTTTAAGGGGAAAACTCTCTGGTGAGGCCCTTGAGTCCTTTCTAATCGAATCCAATGACAAGAGGAAGATTTTGCCCCCCCTTTCCAGGAGGGTGTCCCCCTGAGCAGTTCCCTACTACTGATGGCCCTTTCAGCAATGGTGAAATCCAATTTTTTTTACTACCGGTTCTGTGGGTGTGGCTTGGTGGGCGTGGCAGGAGAAGGATATTGCAAAATCCCCATTCCCTCCCCACTCTGGGGCCAGCCAGAGGTGGTATTTGCCATTTCTCTGAACTACTCAAATTGTTCGCTACCGGTTCTCCAGAACCTGCTGGATTTCACCCCTGCCTTTCAGGCAACTGATCAGGGCTTCTCCTCTCACCGGGTCCCAGGTCAGTATTTCTCCCACCAGCGGTCGCAGGCAGATAGGGGGGCAGGGGGAGACAATTCCGCAGACAGTCACGGGCAGGTTCCTCTTCCCGTCCATTCAAGCGGTCCAAGTGGTGAGGACCCTTCCATCCCGATTGGGGGTCGCTTGACCAGCTTCTACTCAGCCTGGGCTAGCAGCACCCAGGATCCCTGGGTGAGAAATGCAATTCAATTCTGCCTTTCTCTAGAGTTCACCTCCATCCCCCTGAGTTCTTTTGTTTGCTGTTCAGTCCCTCAGGTGCCCTCCAAGAGACGTTTGATGGATGAGGCACTTCAGCACCTCCTTTCCATCAGAGTCATTCAGAGGGCTCCACAGAACCACCAAGGAAGGGGTTTTTACTCTATCCTTTTCATGGTTCCCAAGTCCTTGGGAGGATGGAGGGCGATCCTAGACTTAAAACATTTGAACAGATTCATCAAGTATAGGAAATTTAAGATGCATTCTCTGGCTTCCATTTTGGCTTCAATTTGCCAGGGGGATTTTAAGGCATCCCTGGACCTCACGGAGGCCTATCTTCACGTCCCCATTCTCAAACAACATCGGAAATTTCTCTGTTTCTGTTACAATAAGCAACACTTCCAGTATAGGGCCCTCCCGTTTGGCCTGTTCTCCAACCCTAAGGTATTCACCAAGGTGCTGGCAGCCCTTGCGGCTCACCTCAGGGAATCCTCTATCCACATCCAATGTTATTTGGATGATATTTTGATCCATGCCTCCTCCAGGAAGCTGGCCCTCCATCATCTCCACATTACTATGCGTTTCCTGAGACAGCATGGGTTTTCCATAAACATAGCAAAGAGCCATCTGTCCCCTTCCACATCTATTCTCCATTTAGGCACCTTAATTGATTCTGCTTGGTGCCAAGTATTCCTCTCCCCAGAGCGACAGAACAGTGTTAGGGACTTAGCCATAGAGGTCCAACGGGAGGGCAGGGTTCCAGTTTCTCCTCTAGCCACATTGCTGGGTAAGATGATATCATGCATAGCTATTGTTCCCTGGGCCCGCCTCCATTCCTGGGAACTACAATGGTTCCTCTTACTGTTGCAGAAAGCAGGTCTCGGCACTTCATCCCACAAGATCCAGGTTCCCACTACAGTTCTCTGCTCTCTCTCCTGGTGGAGTTCCTCGGCCATCTCCAAAGGAACCCTCTTCAGAATTCCTGTCAGAGTGGTGGTGACAATAGATGCCAGCCTGTCGGGCTGGGGAGCCCACAGCCTGCGTGTGATGGCGCAGGGCCAATGGTCTCATGCAGAATGGCATCTTCATCCCTCCCTCTTCCTACAGATATCCCAGAGATTCAGACCCCCCCACTGGTCGGCCTCTTCGCAACCCCTCAAAATTCCCATCTTCCAAGATTCTTTTTCTGCTACTGGTCCCGGGAAATGGAGAGGGTGAATGCTCTCAGGAGCGAATGGCCTCAGGAGCAAGGGACTCTTGTATGCGTTTCCACCGTTTCCAGTCATCCCGGACCTGATTCAGAAGATCCTTCCACGAGTGGGCAGAGGTAATCCTACTGGCTCCCCACTGGCTCCGTCGGGCTTGGTTTGCCGACCTCCAGGCGCTTTCAGCCGCCCCCCCCCCCCACTTCCCGTGGCGGTTGCCTCATTTGGAGGGCATGCTCAGCCAAGGGATGCTACAGCATCCGAACCCGGCTTGACTCCAACTAACTGCCTGGAGATTAAGTGGCGCAACTTGACCAGGCAGGAATACGATCAGGATGTCATCCTCATGATCCAGGCCTCTTGTCGCCCGTCAACTAACCACATCTACTCGTTAACTTGGAGGAAGTTTTGCAACTGGTGCAAATTGGAAGGCCTCTCTCCCCTTCGCATCCCTCTCCCCAAGATCCTGCGCTTTCTCCAACAAGGATTCTTGAAAGGTCTCTCTCCAAACACGTTACGTAGACAGGTGGCCGTGATCTCCTCTGTACTTAACTGCGACCAGGTGGGTTCCCTTGCTTAGTTCCCCACCATTCATCGCTTTCTGCGGGGTGCCTCCAATCTGCGCCCTCCTATAGTTCACCGCTATCCCACCTGAGACCTTCCCCGCATATTGACTTCTTTCACCGGTTCCCCCGTATGAATCTCTCAGGGAGGCTTCCTTGAGGCATCTTTCCCTTAAGGTGGCATTCTTGGTTACCATCACTTCCGCTCGACAGATTTCGGAACTTTCGGCTTTATCAGTAAGGGGAGACCTTTGCATCTTCCATGCAGACAAGGTAGTTCTTCGTCTGGATCCCACCTTCCTCACCAAGATTAATACGACGTTCCACAGGTCTCAAGAACTGGTCCTGCCATCTTTCTGCACCCGCCCGGCTCATCAGTTAGAACAACGGTGGCACTCCTTGGATGTTAGGAAGGCTCTCAAGGTGTATATTGACAGGACTCGCCCTTTCAGGAAGTCAGAGGCTCTTTTCATCGCTTTCCACCCTCGCTCCTTGGGATCTAAGGTCTCGGCTTCCACTATTGGTCGCTAGATTAGAAGCACCATCACCAAGGCCTACGAGATGGCTGCGTTGCCTTGGCAGGAATCACGGCACATTCAACCCGCAGCACCACAACTTTGGCTGCATGGGCCACTCAATGTTCCCTGGATGAGGTGTGCCGGGCGGCAACCTGGGCTTCTCCGACTTCCTTTATCAGACATTACAAAATTAACTCTTAAGCATCTGCGGATGCGGCATTTGGTCGTCGAGTCCTTCAACAAGTTGTGGAGGCTACTCAGTAATTTTTTGCTTAGATCAGTTCCCACCCAGGGGGGGACTCCAGGCTTTGGTATGTCCCACTCTGAATGCTGGCTCCTCCTCAGGATGGAGAATAGGCGTTGGACCTACCTGATATGCCTCTTCTCATCTGAGAGGAGCCAGCATTCAGTTCCCTCCCTTGAACTGACTTTTCATACAAATTTCTGTCAGCGGATGGGAGTCCATGGGATACTTACCTGTATATCAGTTTGCCACTTTCGAGTCTTGTCTTCGGATTCGTCAAATCTGGGCGGATCCTACCAAGCAAAAATATAGACAGACTCGGTCCTTCAACATGATTGGACGAGGACAACCCACTCTGAATGCTGGCTCCTCTCGGATGAGAAGAGGCGTATCGGGTAGGTCCAACACCTATTTTCAGGATGGTTCTGGCTCATCTGGAAGGATGTCCAGCCTCTAGAAGGATCAGATTGAGAACCAGTTTCAGGCAGATTATACCTACTTGCCTTTCAGGACTATCCAAGGTCTGTTCTCCTAGCACAAAATTACATGTGATTTAGAATCCAGATGGGTAGACTACAGCTTGATCATGGATAAGCTCAGCAACATTTATTGCATCCTTGTCCTTCTTTACCTTGCTAGGAATTTCCGTGCTCAGTCATTTCCTCAGTCAGTTAAACTTTATTAAGTGTAGCAATTGATTGAGTGTAACACATCCATGATGTACTTCTTTTTTCAGAATAATGTGAATTTGCTAAGAGATTTAGCTGTTCTTACAGCGCAGAACTTCAAAAACACCACAGCTCAACAGCCAGTATTTGTCTTACACAGGTGAGGGAAAAGACTCCTCATGTTTAAACTTGGCTAGTTTGCCAGACCACCATGAGAAAATCTATTTATATGTTTGCTAAGAGTCAACACAAGTCTGACAATATCAGTATGGTAGAACTAACAAATGTCTTAGATAAGGGAAAATTCAAGATAATTGAAGTCACCCTCATCTCCCATACACCCACAAACATGAAATGATATTTAATTTTGTCAACAAGAACATTTTAGTGTCTTGAGAACTCTATTTTTATTTTAATAATAAATCTTTTGAAGCTCCATCAAGCAAAAGTATGTTATATTTTAAATCTCCCAAAAGCTGAAGTTAATAGAAATTAAATTATCAAACCTATCCAGGCACTCTGTGTGTCTGATAGACCTGTTACAGAGAGGGGTATGAGAGTGGAAGTTTGGACTTATTTCTTACAACGTTTTAAAAATAGGAAAGAATTTTTCTATTCTTCTTAGGGGATCATGGAATATTTTTCTCCTCTCTACAGGAAAGATGGTGACTCTGAGTTCATGAATATAATTGCAAATGAAATTGGCTCTGGGGTGAGTCTTTTCTTGTTTCTCTAAATTTTAAAATAGGAAATCTTCAACAAATATTGATTTGTTGAAGATTTCTCATTTTAAATTTAAAGGTGGTTCCTGTTTCTGATACAGATAGACCTTATTAACAATCATTGGTTCAATGATCATTTGAAATATAACAGCACCGAACAAGAAGTTTTATGACTTTTCCTGATAATGTGTGGCTGTTGCGGTGTTCCCATTGTCAGGTAATCGCAATTCGGGCATTTCGCAACCAGCTCACAACGATGAGGGTTGCAGCATCCTGCAGTCATGTCCTCTCCATTTGCAATCTTCACAGCTGGCTTGCAACAAACAAAATCAATGGGAAAGATGGCAGGTGGTTGTAAATTGAAATCATGTAACTGTGGGACACTGTAACAGCATGGGATTCATCTAACAACCACAACTGCAACTGCTGCAACTGCTGTAATAAGCCTATGCATGGTCACACTTTGTGACCATGTCCCTTAGTGATGGAGTTAACAATCCTAGTTATGGTAGTTCTTGACTTAACTACCATTATTTAACAATGGTTGAAAGAAACAGTGAACTCGGGAAAAGTGATTTATGACCTGTTCTTGCACTTACGACTGTTGCATCACCACCCCAACCCCCACAGCCACACAATAACAATTTGGATGCTTGGCAACCAATACGCATTTACGACCAGTTGCAGTGCTTTGTATCACATGACTGTTTTGTGACTTTTTTGAATGGTTTCCAGTAAGAATTGTCAATTGGGGAAGCTGGATTCGCTTACAATCATGTGATTTGTTTAATAATTGTAATAAAACTGGTTGGTCATAAAGTTGGGTCCAGTCACATTTATGACTTCACCGATTTATGATGGAAATGGTCTCAAGTTTGGTCATAAGTTGAGGATGCATAATTAAGTAAGGACCATCTATATATCATTTTTCTTATTATAAATAGTCTAATAGGCATTTGACATCTTTGCCATGGGCTTTAGAACATGGTTTCAAATCAATGCAAACTTGAGGTAATTAATTATAGAAATTATAGTTTAAGGTTTAAGATGGAATAATGATCAGATTTAAAACATTATATAGAAATATCCCAAATTAAGTATTCTCTGGTATTCTTATCCATATGATTCTACCAAATAAAGATGTGGAAGCAAAAGAGATGAAGAAAATATCTCACTAACTATTCAGACTTAATAGTTAACATTCAAGAGGGTGAGAAACTGTTTGCTAGCTTGTTGATCAGTTTGTCAAAGAACTTGTCAGTTCTTTGTATGTCTGAAGCTTGATTCAAATACTGAAGTTGCACTTGGTCCTTCTGTAAGTATGAACAGACTTTCCTTACCAACTAGTGCTCTAGTACTTCGATTAAAAAAAAGTATATGACATGGAAATAGAAACTAGTCCTCCACTGATCCAGTTTTTTTAAAAAAATGGGAATCAAATCATATGGATCTTATATTAACAAAATAAAGTTCTAATTGCATAGCATAGTTTCTCTGAAGACCTTGAAATGGCTGTTAAGAATTGAACCAGTAAAGCATAAATCTTGCAGGGAGCCTGCTAATGAATTTGACTTACTACCAGAAATTTAAATCCTGATTTAAATATTCCTATACAGTGGCACCCTTGAGCAATGATTGAATAGTACCTGTAAAGAATTTGTTTAGCAGCATTAGATCTTAAACACTATCATTTCAACAGGAAACTCTTCTCTTCTTATCTGTGGGAGATGAAAAAGCAGCTGGGCTTTTTTTGCTGGCAGGACCTTCAGAAGCAGTGGAGAAACTGGGTCCCAGGTGAGTTATTCAAAACAGTTGAAGTACAGTCAAGCTATTAATTTGGCGACCATTGAAAATGGAGCTCTGGTCTGTTGTTTTGTCAGTTGCCCAAATGATGAGTAACAGAAATCCAATCTAACTGAACATATTGATTCACCTCTTTGTTGTTC
This sequence comes from Diadophis punctatus similis, assembly GCA_023053685.1. Classification (NCBI taxonomy): domain Eukaryota; kingdom Metazoa; phylum Chordata; class Lepidosauria; order Squamata; family Dipsadidae; genus Diadophis; species Diadophis punctatus. The sequence continues at coordinate 437,343 of JALIGW010000008.1, read as the reverse complement.
TTCCCACAAGAGTTGCTGAACTACTGGAAGGAAAAGGAGCAGGGAAACATGGGCGCTATCAGGGCAAAGCTACAAAGATGAGCCAACGATCAGAAGTAGAGGCCCTTCTTCAGGCATTCGCCAGCAAATAGAACTCTGAACAATTACTGGGCATCTGGACAATAGTGCAATTAGGGAAGAAGTAAAAGATTCAGCCATAATTGTTCCTCAAGGACTATTTAATACTACAATAATTTCTCTTTCTATGTTTTTTGAGCGTGCCAGTATCAGCAGAAAAGAATTATCAGTGATCTAAAACTGCAAAGAGGGATATTACTAGCTATGAAAGAGATAACATATGTAAGAGAGGTGTGGTATGTAAAACAAGCATGTCTGGAAACTTCATTATATGTCTGTAGAAAGAAACCTCACCATAAACCAGTTATTTTGGTACAGAGAAGAATTGCATTTTTCAGAGATGTGTTATGATACATGTTCCATAAAATTTGTGATGCTTCAGTATCATAAATTAAACACTACAGATATTTGCTGATACATTTGTTTCTAATAGTGTTTGTTGTCTTCCCCAAATTGTCTTCTGCTGAACCATTTGGAAAGGAGTTTAACAGGCATAATTCTTTGCTCAGTCTTGCCTAATTTGGCCTCCTCTGAATATATGGGACTGGTATACTTAAAGTTCTCTGCATGGCCCAGTTGGCTGGACTTTTTGGAATTTATATTCCTAACACATCTGGAAAGCACCAAATTGGGAAGATTGTTTTAAATGCCTGTTATAGCTTAGGATAATCATTTTGCCCCCAACAATCTGGGTCCTCATTTTATCAATTTTGGAATGATGGAAGGCTGAATCATTCTTGAGCCCATCGGGATCAAACTCCTGGCTGTAAGCAGAGTTAGCCTGCAATACTGCATTCTAACCACTGTACCACCTGGCAGCATAATATTAATGAGAGGGAGGTGCATAAGTTTTCTTCTTACATAGCAGCCTGGTACTGTATAGTTCACCTGCTTATGTACAAGCTGTTTAGTACATGACTTTGGGCAAGAAGTACCATGATAGGATTCTGAATCACTTTCTGAAAATCAGGCATAGAAATGTGAGTCAAAGAAAGTGCCTGAATTGTTTAGGTGTTAAAAAATGGTATATAAATTTAACCCTGAATCAACCTGATGATTTATGGTTCTGCTTAGCCTGTACCAAACATATGATTACAAGTGGAAGAAAAAGCCTCCATTACAACATCAGAATGGACAGTAAATTGATTAGAACATAGAATAAGAGTTGGAAGGAACCTTGGAGGTCTTCTAGTCCAACCCCCTGCTTAAGCAGGAGACCCTGGCCTATACCATTTCAGACAAATGGATGTCCACTCTCTTTAAAAACCTCCAGTGATGGAGCACCCACGGCTTCTGGAGGAAAACTTCCAGTGGTTTATTGCTCTCACTGTTAGGAAATTTCTCAGTTCTAGGTTGCTTCTCTCCTTGATTACTTTCCACCCATTGTTTCTTGTCTAGGATTAAATACGGTCCAAAGTGATAAAATGGTGAAAAGCAAGATTTGTGCCTGTCATTGGTTGGAGATAAATGCACAAACATTCACATGAAAAGAGGGGAAAGAATCTATGATCAATATGGAAAAGGAACCAGAATGCCAGGGGCAGGCGGGGGGCGGGCAGGGGAAGCAGACAATGCAAATACAGCAAATAATTCTTCCAGGCTACTATTAAAAGTGATTGTAACTGTTTCTGGCTTGTTTGTAAACTAGTAGGTAAGTTAGTCATCTTCTATTCTGGTTGGAATTACTCAGAAGCTTTTCTAAGAGGCATCCCAGATACCACTTTCTTTTCTGGCTAAAATATATGCTTTTCCTCCCTGTCCATCCAGCCACAATATCAAATCATTTCTGTCTGAAGGCAGCTATATTCATCAGTGTATGGAAGGGATTAGCACTCTGTTTAATCATCCACAAAACAGATAATAACAAATCTTAGTTTATAAACCTTTAGTCTTCAGGAGTTGAGGATACATGTCCAAAGTAGCTCAATTGCAGGACATTTGTTCCTTATAAATCTTTCTTGTCTGTCGGCTGAAGGAGACAGAAAATGCTGTAGGGAATCAGGGCCACTGCACAGATATGGGCACAAGCGCACTTACAGAATGAGAGGGTGTAAAAGAGGATCTCCTGATCAGTGGGTAGTTCAAAGGAATCAAACAGCTGCAGGACTAACAGTGAAAAAATGATGCAAATGAAGTGGAAGATCAGTCCTTGGTTTGGCTTCCCTTTGCCCATTTCTGCATACATTGGGGAGTTGAGTCCAAATCCCACACCAAACAAAATGCCCAGATTGCGTAACAGACTAGCAAAAGGGGTTGTGTCAATATGGACCCATTCAGGCCGTTCACACCACTTGTGGGCCTTCTCGAGTGTCCATAAGAGATCTACACCCAGCATCTTGAGCAGCAGGTAGAAGCCCAGGGCAAAACCAAAGAGGAAGCCAATAGTTCCAACATATCGCATGAAGCTGGCGGCGTAGATGGAATGGACTTGTTCAAAAATCACAGCCACCAGTATTCCTGTGGAATAAGTCAATCATTCATTGAGTTGGCATTCTCTGATATTTACATATAGGATTTTATTCTTTTATTTATTCAGGACTAGGAATAGCTTACCTGAAATAACACCTGCAATCACTTGATGTGGGAAGTGTGCAGCAATGAACACTCGGGAGAAGCACACACAGACTTGTATAGCCCAGAATCCTGTCCAAAGAAGACCATGCAGCCATCTGGAATGGGGCAAGATGGGAAGATCAGGGCAAAAGCAGGAGTTTTTAATCGCACCAAAGAGGGACATCTTAGGCTAAAGGCCAATCTGTCCTTTGAATGTTGTGCCAGAACAGGAAATAAGATTTCATTTAGCTAATTCTACAGTGAATTAGTTAAATGAAGACAGCCCTCACTTGCCAACTGCTTTGTTTGGTGATTGTTCAATGTTATAAAAATACTGAAAACAACTTTACCACCAGTGTCTGTATTTATGACCTTCAAAATGTCCCTCAGTCATGCAATTGCCATTAGAATAAGTATGTGTTGTCCTGTGCTGATCTGGGGATTTTCCCCCCTTCACTTTCAGCACAGAGATTGGACAGGAAGGGATTACAAGAGAGTAAGCAGTATGTGCCTGCTTATTTTCTTGTAATCCCTTCCTGTCCAATCTCAGTGCTGAAAGTGAAGTGGGGGAAAACCCAGATCAGCACAGGACAACACATACTGATTCTAATGGCAATTGCATGACTGAGGGACATACTGCTTACTCTTTTGAAATCCCTTCTCTAATCTCTCTGCTCTGCAAGGGGTACGGGACAAATAATATCTGTAGGCAATTTCTGCTGTACTGTTTTTGGAGCCACCTGTATTTTTGAGACCTTATATGATGTATAGGGGTGCCACTATGTACAATGTGATTTTAAAAGAGTAGACATAGTGAAATCAAAGTTATGTCTGTTTTTTATATGTTCTGCACACCTGCATACATACAAACCTGGCAGAACTTTATTTATTCTACTGTTGTTCACAGCCTGACTTTTTTACTATCCTACGGACATTTAGATTTGTGTATCTGTTAAACCGGCAAGATGCCTGCTGTGCCTTCACTTTAGGATTAAATAAATTTATCTCATCAGTTTGGCAGTCAAAAAATACATTTTGTTATCTCCTTTTGTGTGGCATTTCCTCACAAATGGATGATTCCCTGAAACAATCAGTCAGATGCTTTCATAATTGTGTTTCAATGCACACATTTTTAAACATTTCCAAAGGTTCCCAAAACCAACTGAACAAAAACAGGAAGACTGACACTAAAACTCCACAAAATTCAATTTTCCACAAATACAGGTAGTCCTCAACTTACCACAGTTCTTTTAGTGACCATTCAAAATTATGACTGAAAAATGTGACTTATGAACGTTTCTCACATGACCGTTGCAGAAGCCCCATGTCATCAAAATTGGTGACTGGTTTGTATTTATAATAGTTGCAGTGTCCTGGAGTCATGTGGTCACCTTTTGCAAGCCTGACTAGGTGGCTTAGTGGCTTTCTGATCAACACTGAGCTTGTCGATCAGAAAGGTCAGCAGTTAGGCGATTCGAATTTTGGACTCAATTGTGGACATAAATCAAGGACTACCTGTATAATGCTTCAATTTTTAATCTCAATCTTGATTTCATTAAAGTTATCACTGCTGATTTAGAAGTCAACTTTGAAACTGCTGTGTAAGAACACAGTTTATTTCATGTTGCATATAGATAATACTTCTTAATGTATTAATTGTGGCAGCCATTGTCGCAAACAAATAAAAACAACCACCTGAAAATAGATAGTAAATTGAGACAATGTTTAGGTATGGTTTTTCTTCCATAATCTTATATCAATATCCTCTCCTTAGAGGGAAATGGGAACTGGAAAATATATCCAGGACAGAAGAGCAAAAGAGGAGCTCTCTCGGTTATGTCCATGTCTAAACATAAAGTTTCAGCTCCCATCTGCACAGCAAGACCTTACCTGCCGCTCAAGGTGTTTCGCTTTTGTGGCTGTAGTTGTGATAGCAATGCTGTCACCATGACATAGTAGACTCCAGAAGACCCCATGGCATGACCAGAAGGACTACCTGAAGATGCATACAAAGGAATCAGTGAAAGGAAGGCTGCTGCTGCAATGGCTTAAGGAAGGTACTGGGAAAGTAGGGGGTACAATACTTGCAACCTCACCTGGACCAGTTTCACAGGTAATGGGAAACTGGCGGATTACCGGGGGTGTTACATTGCCATAGAAATCTGTCTCATGAACCCACCAGTAGGGCCTTTCTCCAAAGAGGATCCTAGAAGGAAGGAAAATTAGAAGTAATTCTGATCCCAGTAAAGGACAAAGCCATGGCAGGCATAAGATGTTTACAGATTAACAGTTGGAAGGGACCTTGCAGGTCATCTAGTCCAAACCCCTGCCCAAGCAGGAGACCCTACATCTGCCTCTACCTAGGATCGAACTCACAACCTCTTGATTGTGAGGCAAGAGCTCCACCTCTAGGCCACAGCAGCTGGGTAAAAGGGGATAACAGATAACAGACACTTAACAATTCCGGGAATACCAGAGAATTTATCTGTAAATTTTTAAAAAAAGATTTCAAGTTTCTAATTTCAGATTTACCTGCAAGACGGGAGTTCTAGAATTTAAAGCCTTTCAAGTAGGGATAGACTTGGGCAGCCTTCCCCAACCTGTGCCCCCAGACTTCCTAGCACTGAGAATTATGAAAATTATAAGCCAAAAGTATTTGATTCAGAAAGATTTATTACTCTCGCGGCTGTTTTCTGAATTTTAATTTTAATTTTTGCAAGCTCATTGAGAATTGTTTTAATAGAAAATTGACCATACAATTTTAAAATAAAAATTTCAACAGTCAGTCTTTTATTGCTTTTCTTCATTCAGCAAAATCAATCTAATTTTTTCAACACAATGAAGAATGCAGGTTATAATGTACAGGTTACAGTACTTGTCAGTATGACTTCTGTGATAAAAAAGATCAAATTCTAGAAATTGTGAATTAACAAAATTGTAAGATCTAAAAATGCCAATGATTTTTTTTAAGGTACAATATTGCACTTGCCTATTCAGAAGGCAAGATGCCTTATATTTAGTAAAATTGATTCCCAATTAAATTAGATTGGAACCTGAGAGCACATTCTGGACATTTAGTAGAGCATAGTATCTATTTAAAAAGCTGCCTAAATTCAGTAGAACTTATTCCCAAATAAATGTATATAAAATTGCAATTGTAGCCCCTTCCATAATATGGAGACAAAATTGCCAATAGTTTTCTTCATGATACCCAAATCCCAGTTTAAATAAAAATCCATGGAACAAATGGATGCTCAGACTATTTAAGCAAATAAATAAAGAACTAGTTAATTTCTGAAGAGAGAGAGAAGAGAATAATGGCAGTCCTCAAGCCTGCTCCGTTTTCTTTAAATATCCCAAATTCAACTCTCCGAGGGGGGCTATATGAAATATAACTTGGAAATGATAAATACTTATTTGGAGGAAAACCTAGTGTGAATGTTTTCTTCCCAGTCACCTCCCTCTCCTTAGTCCTTTCTTGCTTCCCAGCCGATAATCTTTAGCAATACATACAACTTATAAATTACAATTTGTGCTGGCCTTTCAAAAAAGAGTCAAAATCTGTAATATATAAGCAGAATTGTTTTTTTCTAATATTACTGTATACTATATTCTTTTGCATGCTTCACAGGATGCAAAGACCTATGCTCTGAGTTAGCACCAGATCAACAAACTTGCAACAAGGAAGGGTTGTAAAAGTCACTTTGGTCTTTGTGCTGGAAGAATGAGAGGAGAAGTCATTCCTGACCCCAGATATGATGATCAGGGATTCTCATGCTCACCACTTGAAAACAAGGTTGAACCAATCGCCGATGACAGCTACCCAGATGAGTCGGATTCCCACTGCTTCCTTCAGCTGGAACCAGATGGGAAAGAAGAAGAAAAAAGTTGTTCTGAGATCAGCTACTGTTGAGATGAAGAGAAACCAGTCCTGAAAGTCCATGAAATTCTCTTGGAGGTAGCTGGTGGCCTGGATTCCTGCACTGTGCATAAGATCCATGGTGCAACTTCAGCAGAGATTATCGTCTCCCAGTTTGGTTCTTTCTAGTTTCCCCAGCAATTGCTGGGCTTTTTTAATACCCAAGCCCTCTGATCTTTGATCTTTAACCACCTCTCCTGCCCAAAAAATATTGACAGAAGCTGCAGAATGAAGCAAGGTGTATTTGTATGCAAGAGTCAATATCTTCTGTTTCAGGAATCATATCTGCCCTACATGCTTGAAAATGTTTGAAATGCCATTGTCTTTTCCCACCGAATTCTGAATGGAGGTTTGATTCTGCTTAACAGAACATACTTGTTGGTCAAACTACAATTCTAATGCACCTTTGGTAAAAGTTATGAACATCTAAATGTAATAATGTCTCAGTAGATGAGGCAACTATTATAGCACTGGGAGGAAAAATACTCTGCTTAATTCAACCACTATGGAATGAGTGCACAACACTAATGTAAGGCATCAGCAATTTTCAAGAACTATTTTTAAAGAATTAAATTAGCATAAGCAGTTCCAATTTTCTTTATTCTTTGAACTTGTTCTAGTTAAATGTCTAAATCTCAGACACTTTAGATACAAACTGGGAAATTGAATGTTGATTGATTTGAGTCTTTGAGTCTTGATTGATTGATTAACTAACTAATTAATTAATTAATTAATTAGTTAGTTAGTTAATCAATCAATCAAGACTCAAAGGCATACTTAATCTGGCATACCTGAGGTCAGAGAACTATCCATCAGAAATATATGCAGCAGCACAATCAACAAGCTCTAAGACATTATTTTCTAAATTCTGTGCTAAAGCAATTTATTTATAAGCAGATAAAGAGATCAGCCTCTCAGAGGAAACAAAAGTGTAGGCCGGCAGGGGTGGCCAAACTATGGTTCTTTGAGGACCAGTGGACTTCAAATCCCAGAATTCCTGAGCTAGCCATTCTTGCATGGCTGGCTCAGGAATTCTGGGAGTTGAAGTCCACAGGTCCTCAAAGAACCATAGTTTGGCCACCCCTGGGTAGGGGATAATGATATACAACTTGAGGACTACAGATTTCCAAATAACAACTATGGAATAGGATTACAGAAAGAAATCAGCCAAGACCTCAATTTCAATCAAGACCTTGAGCAATGAGAAGTAACTTTCATAAAATACACTAGTTAGGCTTTTGATTCATTCCAATCTGGCTTGAGGCTTGGCTTTGGAGAGAAACAACCTGCTGTGGTGGGTGACTTTTTCCAGAAATTACAGCATATGCCTTCTAGACTATCTGTGTAAGGCTGAAAAAGCGAAGTGTTATGGTTATCCCAGTCTTCCTCATGCAATAGTTTGAGAAGAAATACTGGAAAATAGATTATTTTCCATACCAATGGCCATCGAATTTTGACAGCACTCTTAAATAAACAGATTTAGCCATTTAAATTTACTCTGGTTTTGTTATGTGCAGGGAGTTCCCACTTCATGTATCTATACAAACTTTCTTACTTTTTGGACATTTTTGTATATTAGTAGGGATACTCAGACTGGAGTACAAAAGCTGGACAATCTCAGATAAATTATGGAGTATCTGAGATACTTCCAAATATTATTTGCATGTTCTCGACTTAAAAAATATCCTAGCCACTTTTGTGGGATTTATGTTTGGTACTAGAGAGAAAACTTGGTTGGAAAATAGAACTGAAAGAAAATCCAATTTTATCATAGGATATAAATCTCCCAGAGTCTAATGCATTTTCACCATTGCTTAATTGCAAGGAAGAAAAGGTTTCAAGAACATCTCTGTAAGCAGCCAGTTTGGCCTTGTTTACAATACTTGCATGATCAGTTCCAGCCTCTCAATGACAATCCTAAAGTCAACTGGACAGGACAGGTTAGGTCAGTGTTTTTCAGACTTGGCAACTTGCTATGGAATTTTAGGAGTTGAAGCCCAAACATCTTAAGAGTTGCCAAGTATGAAAATGTTAGGCTAAATAATTTATTAATGTGAGGGGATGCAGTTCATTAAGAGGCACTTAAAAATGGAGTTTCGCATTTATTTTTAATCCCCTAAATTTTATTCTCTTTGATTTTTAGTTTAAAAAAGTAGATAGTACTTTCCAGTAATGGAAATTCACCACTAGCTATAGTATCAAAAAGATAGAAAGGAGCAGACAAACCTATTAAAGGACAAATTGCCTCATCTATTTGTCCTGGTAGCCTATGTTTAGTAGGCACACCAGAAAACAGAGATTGGGTTGATGCATAAGGAACAAAAGCAAATGTTGGAAGGTCAAGTTGCCACATGATCTCTGCACTGTTCAAATTTATTTATTGCCCAAGTACACTGTCCCACTGCTTGTGTTCCAACCCAATCACTTTGGTATTGTGTGAGTCTCAACCTTTTTCTTTATACAATAAAAAATTCGACCTATGGAGATGTTCAGGCTACATTATGACTCTGAAGGAATCATCTATAAGCAACTTATGCTTCTTATATAACTGCACAACCTATTATAGTCACAGCCATTTTGGGTCCTGTGAAAATTTATCCCTTTGTCTTCTGAAATAAATTTCCCTTGGAGTGAATCCCTATCCTGATTTAACCCAGGTGTATTGGAAAAGCAGTTTCCTAAAGTCTAATGCAGTGGTTCCCAACATTCCTAATGCTGTGACCCACACCCTGCCCCCGTGCACCCACCGCAACCCACCCTGCCACCGCCATTTAGGTTCTTTTACCATCTGCACATGCGCAAAGCATTCTGCGCATGCGCAGAGGGTAAAAGAACCCAAATGGTGGTGTCCGGGCGAAGTCTTCAGATCCGGGCGAGGTCTCCACTCGCTTCGTGTGTTGCCTCTGGGAGCTTTTCGACTTTGGCGGGACGGGACAGGCGGCTGCCTGGAGAGAGCCATCCCCTTCGCAGAGTCTCTCCAGTCTACCTGTAGTGTTTGGGGTGAAGGGGGTGGCTCTCTCTGGGCAGCTGCCTGTCCCGGCCCCGCCAAAGTTGCGCATGCTTTTCGCAGAGTCTCTCCCATCTACCTGTAGCATTTGGGGCAAAGGGGGTGGCTCTCCCCGGCAGCCGCCTGTCCCGGCCCCGCCAAAGTCGTGCACGCTTTCGCGACGGGGCTTGAAAAGCTCCCAGAGGCAACACGCGAAGCGAGCGGAGACCTCGCCCGGATCTGGAGACTTCACCCGGACGCCACCATTTGGGTTTTTTTACCCTCTGCGCATGCGCAGAATGCTTTGCGCATGCACAGAGGGTAAAAGAACCCAAATGGCAGTGGCGGGGTGGGTTGCGGGGTGCGGGTTGTGGGGCGTGATATGGCCAGGCTTATGGCAGTGGGGGGCAGCTGAGGATGCCTGGGCGACCCCTGGGAAATGGTTGCGACCCCCAGGTTGGGAACCGCTGGTCTAATGGGATCCAATATGAGACCTGGGATTGTATTATGCTTTAAATATTTTCAAGAGGCTTTATAAACTTCTTACTGCCTTCAAGCAGGAGAGGTTGATAAATTATCATTTCAAAGAAGCAAGTTTTCTTGGAAAGCATCTGGAAAATGACCTCATAACTTTGCAATTCCAAAGGCATCAGGATAAGTCAGTGTTTTTCCAAGCTTAGCAGCTTTAAGATGTGTGTGCTTCAATTCCCAGAATCCCTCATTCCGTAACTATATATTGTCCCAGATAGTTTGCAGGGAGCAAGAATTTAAATCAGTTAATTTATATAGATAAATAAATAACCCAGTTTGTAGATCACTAGTTCTTAAGGCCAAGTAGCAGTAGAGGGCTATCATTTCTGTTCCAAGGTAAATTACTAGATTTATGCATTTGAAATTGTTTAGACATTATTAACACCATCCAGCACTGAAAGCTGAGTTCACGGAACTTGTTAGTGCCAGTGCTGTGCAGAATTAATCAACTGATGGTTTGCATAATCCTTCATTACTTCATTAGAAGCCAGTTTGGTATAGTGGTTAAAAATTGGCCTAGGAACCAAGAGACTGTGAGTTCTAGGTCTCCCTTAGGCACGAAAGCTGGCTTGGTGACTCTGAGCTAGCCACTCTCTCTCAGTGAACCCACCTCACATGATTGTTATGAGGAAAATAGGAGGAAGGAATATAGGGTATGTTCCAGAGGTGAGTTCCTCCCGGTTCAGACCGGTTCACCCGAACCGGTAGCAAGCTGCTGGTGATGTCATGATGATGTCATGGAACTGGTTTTGTCGGTGCCGGTCCGTGGACACCGCCATCTTAAAAAAAATTTTTTTAATTTTTTTTTAATTTGGGGGGGGGGATTTTTTTCTGGGTTTTTTTTCTTCTGCACATGCGCAGAAGCTGAGTTTCCGTCACTGCGCATGCGTTGCCATCTTGTTTTCAGCTTTTGGGGGGGGATTTTTTTTTATTTTTCGGCACTGTGCATGCGCATGTGTGCGAAGCGCATCTGCACCTACGAGGTGCGGTCACGTGGTGGGGAGGAAGCGAACCAGCAGCGAGGTAAGTTAGAACCCACCCCTGGTATGTTCACTACCTTGAGATAGATAGATGATAGATTTGGGGTAGAAGGTACCTTTGAGGCAATGTTGACTCCTAGCAACTACCTGGATTAGTCCCTGAAATTTTCTTGGTAAATTTCAGAAGTGGTTTATCCAGCAGTGGGTTGCTACCGGTACGGTATGGTTCTACGAACCGATAGCAGCAGCAGCAGTCTCTGCCCACCCACCTCGGACACTTCTGTGCATGCGCAGAAGTGTCGTGCATTTTCAAGTGAGCATGCGCATGAACCGGTAGTGATGGGATTAATGCCTGTTCCAAGGTCACACAGCTGGTTTTGTGCCTAAAATGGGATTAGAACTCATGGTCTTCTGTTTTCAAGCCTGTTACTTTAACTAGAATTAGTTCACAGACTAATTTCAACTGAATATAGTCTGGAAATCACTGTTATGGCTCATATACATTTTCAGGCCAAGCAGACTTGTCCAAGACATTGACTCCAGGGTGACCAAACTTCCAAGAATGAAATGTATTAATTTGCATACCTTTACTTTTTTTTCTTTTTATGATCCTTTAATCCTTTTGAGAAAGGGAGTATTAGATATGATAGTCCAAATTATCACCCCGAATAAAGGAGGTGATAATTAGGGCTATCATACCTGAGCTGTACACATCTAGATGCCCACTAGATGGCAGAAAAGTCATGTAGAAAACTATAATGCTTTGTTCCATCTTATGACTGCTAGAATTTTTCCCACTCTATAGATACCATAGACTCCTTGAACAGGGAACGTGGAAGTTGCTTTTCATATTGTGATTCATATATATATCTGTTCGTTTTTGTGACTAAAGCCTCTTGTTGCTTGTGCAGCTGCTGGTGGCTATCTGGAGCAGGCTCCTGCAAACTGAGATTTTTTCCAAGTTTGCAGGGTGCACACAGAATACAGAATGCTTCTCCCTGAACCAAATTTATCTTGGGAAGAATGAGACATGTGTCACCTAACTGGATCTCACTTTCCTTGGGAACTCAAAGGCTAATTATTAGGCATTTGCCATGTTTCTGTTTTCATGGAAATAATAAGTGAGAAGAATTGAAAGATGCAATATTTTAGCTGCAGTCAGGCACAGTGATGTACCCAGCAACACTTTGGGCTCTTTCTAATGTAGTTTTATTTTCTGTGAAGGTTTGTAAAGTATTTAAAAATGGCATATATCAGCATACATATCAAGGGAATCCATAGGAATTCAGGGATTGGTTCTGGACTCTCCCTCTAGAGGACAATTAACTAGAGGCTCAAATGTTTTCTAGACTTTTGTATGGCTGTGTGCAGATCTGATACAACATCAATGGAGATGTCTTCCAGGGCTTGTATAGGGGATGCAATGGAGAAGTTATCAAGACCAATAAAACCTACTGACAATCATTCTTTCCTCTGGATCCATATAGGATCAAATGACATTGCCAGAAGAGATCTTTAAAAAAACCTGTGGAGGCTATGATGCAGGAAATTAAGCATAACTTATGTTGTGTTCTGACTGACCTATAACTGAACCATAAACGTGTTTTGACTAGACGACCTCTGACCGAACTGCAAGTCGTTATGTTTATAGTTGAACTCTACCTGAACTGTTGTTGCCACCCTGGTCATGTGTTTGAATGCTCATACGCTATTGGTTGTTGTGTCTGACAGATCCCTATAAAAGGGCTATCTGTCAGACTGCAAGTTGCTGGTTGCTTGAGTGAGCTAATAAAAGAGCTGTTCTAAAGTCTGTCTCCTGCGATCTTTGCCCACAATTTAACAACTTACTTTTTTCATTGGTCCTTCCAACTGAAGGTCATAGAATAACAAGGAAAATCTAAGATCCCGGAAACCAAAATCTGAATATGCAAATGATGTCTCCAAGAAAGATCTAGATTCTATAAAAATACTGTGCCACTTTGATGAAGAACTTTGTGAATAGACTGGATACATCTTATAAAAATTGGGAAGTCACTTCACTATTCACTATTCTCATTAGGAGGGGGTTAAACTAGAACAAATGGGAAGATGAAGAAAGTGCAAAACTAAACATACAGCCAAGAATACAGACCTGAAAGGGAGAAGCCAGAAGCCAGGATGGGAACTCAGTTTCTGGGGATATTATGACAGAGATGGTACTCAAAGTTGCAGATGTTTCTATACCAATTGTCAGAATATGAGAAATATACAGAACAGAATAACAGAACAGAACAACAGGGACCTTGGCGGTCTTCTAGTCCAACCCCCTGCTTAGGCAGGAAACCCTACATCTTTCAGACAAATGGTTATCCAATACCTTCTTTAAATGGAGCATTCACAACTTCTGGAGGCAAGTTCTTCCATTGATTAATTGTTCTCCTTAGTTCTAGGTTTGCTTCTCTTCTTGATTAGTTTCCACCCATTGCTTCTTGTTCTACCCTCAGGTGCTTTGGATAATAGCTTGATTCCCTCTTCTTTGTGGCAGCCCCTGAGATATTGGAACATTACTATCATGTCTCCCCTAGTTCTTCTTTTCATTAAATTAGACATACCCAGGTCCTGCAACCGTTCTTCATATGTTTTAGCCTCCAATCCCCCTAATCATCTTGGTTGCTCTTCTCTGAACTCTTTCTAGAGCAGTGATGGCGAACCTATGGCACGCGTGCCACAGGTGGCACGCGGAGCCATATCTGCCGGCACGCGAGCTGTTGCCCTAGCTCAGCTCCAGTGTGCATGTGCGCACCGGTCAGCTGATTTTCAGCTGGCGCGGAGGCTCTGGGAGGGCATTTTAGGTTTCCGGAGGGTCTCCAGAGGGGCATTTTCATCCTCCCCAGGCTCCAGGGAAGTCTCTGGAACATGGGGAGGGCGAAAAACGGGCCTACTGAAGTCGGAAAACGGGCTGTTTCTGGCCTCCAGAGGGCCTTTGCGGGGGCGGGGGAGGCCGTTTTAGCCCTCCCTAGGCATTGAATTATGGGTGTGGGCACTCGCACGTGCGTGATAGCATGTGCGCACGTGCTTTCGGCACCCGAGGGAAAAAAGGTTCGCCATCACTGTTCTAGAGTCTCCACATCTTTTTTACATTGTGCGATCAAAACTGAATGCAGTATTCCAAGTGTGGCCTTACCAAGGCATTATAAAGTGGTATTAATACTTCGCGTGATCTTGATTCTATCCCTCTGTTTATGCAGCCTAGAACTGTGTTGGCTTTTTTGGCAGCTGCTGCATACTGTTGGCTCATATTTAAATGGTTGTCCACTAGGACTCCAAGATTCCTCTCACAGTTACTACTATTGAGTGAGGTACCACATATACTGTACCTGTACATTTTGTTTTTCTTGCCTAAATGTACAACCTTATTTTTTTCATTCAATTTCATTTTGTTAGATAGCGCCCAATGTTTAAGTCTGTCAAGATCCTTCTGTATCTTAAGCCTATCTTCCGGAGTGTTGGCTATTCCTGCCGGCTTAGTGTCATCTGCAAATTTGATGAGTTCCCCATCTATCCCCTTGTCCAAATCATTGATGGAGATGTTCATCAAGATGTTCATCAAACAGGGAGAACTAGAGGCTGTAATTCAGCAAAAAATATGATGTAATAGCATCACTGAAGCTTTGTAGAATGATACTTATAAACGGCACTAGAAGGCTACAATTATTCAAAAGAAAAAGACTCAAGAGAATGGGTAGAAATGTACACTGTACATAAAGAAAAAAAATGATTGTACCAACATTTAGGAATCAGAGCATGGAAATATAGTTGAGAGTATTTGGATAAGAATAAAAAGAAAATACTGATAGTGTTGTGGGAGTTTATAGACCAATTTGACAAGTAGAGGATACAGTCTTTCCAAGAGGCATTTCATAGTAATAATGGAAGGTTTGAATTATACTGACATTCGCTTAGAATTCAACTCTGCCAAGAGTCCAAGGTCAAATTCTTTTTTTCTTTTGTTAGCTAGTTCATATGTCAGAAAGTGGAAGAAAGAATAAGAGGATGACTAGCCTGGACATAACTCTTATCCATGGGAGAAGTTGATTGAAGACATGAAGGTGGGGAAAGTGTCTGTGTTATCCTTGAATTTGTGATATCTAGAGGAGGAGAAACTGAGGAAAGACAGCTCTGCATACTAGACTTCAGAAGGGCACATTTTGATGAATTCTGAGGGTAGGGGATTGGATCCATTGGCATGAAATCTTGAAGGAAAAGAATGTCCAGGAAAGATAGAAAATTCTACAAAACCAGTTATTGATGGCACATTTAAACACTACCCAAACAAGAATAGAAAACTGAGCAGTTAAAGAGGTTAGCAATGATACATGGAGAGCTGTCTAAAACGCTAAAGGGGGCGGGGGAAGGGTGTTATATAGTGGGTGAAGAGAATAAGCAGAGACATCAGTGTGACTTCAGCTTTTATTGCTACATGGCAACTCCAACAAAGCCTGTCTGGCAGCTTGCCTTTTTATAGGGGGCTGTCAGACGAATTGACCAATCAGTTTAAACTATTCTTCCCACTTGGATGGCGGAAGAACTGAGTGAAGCCTTCCTTTGTTCAGCTTCACTCTATTTGCTGATGAATATTCAACAAAAGGGATATGTATAAGAAATAAATGGAAGGGAACCAAAGAAGAATACAAAGTAGTCTCCAGAACCTATTAGAATTCAGTCAGAAAAAAATTCTAAAGCTCAAAGTTAGCTAAAGCTTGTGAGAGATACCATCACCAACAACAACCACAAGCACATCAAGCGTTTGGTATTTCCATTAGGTTTCATTGTGAGGAATAAGTGGCAAATTGGTAATAGGAGATACTAAAAAGGCAGAATTTCTTAACTTCTATTTTGCCTCTGTCTTCTTTCAGATGGAGAATGGAAACCTAACTGGTTGTAGTTTGTCACAGGGGGAAGCAGGGACCTACTACTTAGATAGAGAAGAAGCTAAACTTAAATTAGCTAAGAGAGAATTTAGTCAATTTAAATGAATTTAAGTCTCCAGGGTCAGATGGATTACATCCCAGGGTACTGAAGTAACTGGCAGAGATTACTGCAAAATCACTTTGGGTAATCTTGGAGAAATCCTGGAGGATTAGTGGGAACAAATGCAACCTATATCATCAAAAAGAAAACGAAGTACCCCAAAATTACAGACCTGCCAGTTTAACATCTATCCTGGATAAGCTCTACAAATGATCCAAAGCATCATGGTTGTGAGTACCTGAACAGACATACCTCAAGTAACAGGTGCCCTGATCTCAATAAAGCCTTTGTTAGAATACCTCATTGTATTTTTCACATAATGGCAGCATATTGGCTAGATCAGGGGTCTCCAACCTTGGCAACTTTAAGACTTGTGGACTTCCACTCCCAGAATTCCTCAGCCAGCTCTGCTGGAGTTGAAGTCCACAAGTCTTAAAGTTGCCAAGATTGGAGACCCCTGGGCTAGATGATACTTCTGTTAAGATAGAATCAGAGTTGACTAAATTACAGAATCCAGAGAGTACTTACTAATGGTTCCACTTCAGCTTGGAGAAAAGCATTGAGTGGACTGCCACAAAGGCTCTTTCCTAGGCCTTCTGCTGTTCAACATTCAGGATAAGGATGTTGAAGAACAGTACAATGTTTGCAGATGATGCAGAACTATGGGGGGGGGGATGACTAATACTTCTGATGAGAAAGAATTGAGTGTTACAGAAGCTAGGGGGTAAATGAGCTAGGTGTTTCCTTCCGTTACTACACAGATCATCCCCTACAATAGAAACCAAGGCAACACTGCTGTTTTTGCAGTGAAAAGGGATGTTCCTCTGAAGTCAAAATAACTTTCAGTAGTCCTGAGTAGACGTTCTAGTTATCCATGACAGCACAATTCCCTGTATTCCTGTCTGCAAAAGACCTGTTTCTCTATTGTGATTTGTTAAATAATGGAGAGAAAAAAGAAATTGAAAAAGCAGATGGTAGAAGAAAACGAATATATCTCAGAATTTGCCAATAATGGATTTCAGAAGAAATGTTGACTTTAATTGTAAATATTAATACTTCTTTTAGAAGGACATTAAACGAATTTATTTTACCATCCATCCATCCATCTTCAATCAAATGACTCTGGGTGGTGATGACTATATGGCACTAATATTATGCTTGGACTGTCACCAAAAGGAGCTTTGATACCACCATTGCCAAATGTGATGACAAAAAAAAAAGAACATTTAACAAGAGAAAGAGTGGCCTGTGTGAATTATTGGTAAAGATTCCAGACTTCGTTTTGTTATGCTGTTGCCAGCAACCTTGCTACAAGGATATCCACCTGAATTTTACTTCTGACCATTGTCACATGATGAGCCAGATTCCCAAATAAATTTCAGCTCAGTTTGTCTTAAATTCCTAGGCCCTGGTGAGGTATATATGGTTGGTTACTGCCTCTATTTCAGTCTCTTGATTTGCCTCTCACAGCAAGTAATTGCATTGGAAATCATTTTTCACCTAATTAAGTTGCTCTGCTATGAATGTTATCAGATGAATGTATTTATTCATACAGTATGATAATCCGCCCTTGAAATTTTGTGCTGAGGGATCCTCCAAAAGCAGATTCCCTCTACTACACTGCTTGATATTTGAGTGGAAAGAATCTGGAATTAAACATGACACTTTTAAAAAAATATAAATCATGCATTTTTCTCTAAGATATTCTTATCTTTGCAGTTCCTGTTTATGTAATACACAAAAATATATGGAGATGGACTCCAAGTTACCTCTCTGTATTTGCCTTATGCTGATTGTGAGTTAATCTTTCAGTATACTCCATCAACTGACCTTTTGCTTGGTTTTTTCTTCGGCTGTTATTGCTAAATCCAGAAATTTAGCAGTTAATTGTTAATCAACTTATGAGAGGTCTGATTCAAGCCTATTATAAGGCCATAAACTAAACTTCAGTTTTCAAAGGTTTTTGCCACTCTAAATTCCCACAACCCCTCTCTAAATTGGGTAGATTTTTCTCTTTTGCAGAAATATAACGCAGCAAAATGAAATATCTTAAACTCAAGTGTGATCATTTTTTTGTTTTAAAACCCATCCCACTCTAGGTTTACTCTGTCTTCTCCAATGATATCATGATACCCTGTTTCCCCCAAAATAAGACATCCCCTAATAATAAGCCCAATCGGGCTTTTGAGTGCATGGCAATAAGGCCAAGCGCTTATTTCAGGGTTCAAAAAAATATAAGACAGGGTCTTATTTTCGGGGAAACACGGGTATTATCTCATACATTCCCAAAAACTAAAACAAAGGAAACTACCATCTCCACTATGATTTGTGAACTCATTGAGCTCATTTCATAAATATGTAAAATAATAAATATAGCCATAAGTCAAATTTGGGACTTTCATCAGTAAATGACATAAATGGTCTGTGCCCAGCTTTGGTAAAAAGAAGCATTTTAAACAGGGTGTTTCCTAACCAGATATGACAGTTGCAGTGTAATACTGTATAATACCTCAAAGTTCCATAAACGAAGCTCCAAAACTCCATTCACCCCATTAATGGAGTTGGTTCATCCCATTCGTATCAAAATTTCAAATGTTAACTTTTGACGCAGAATAGTCATCCGTCCTTCAGCAGTCAAAAGAAGTGATAAATTAAAAAGAAAAGACTGTGTGAAGTTATAGAATAATTACTCATAAGGTTCATTGCCAAACTTAGAGCTCTGGTACTGTGGGAATAGTGAAACCTGCATTTCATCACCCCTTAAAGAAGGGAAGGATGGAGGAATATAAAACTGAATTGTAAAACTAATGAAGTATACCTGATATTTTAATTTCTCTAATATAAGTCAACATAAATTTGCTAACAAAACAGATGCCATACTTTTATTAATAACAAAATTAATAATAATAACAAAATTAATAACAAAATTCTCTAGATAATAGGTTTAGAAACATTCCATGCAGACATTTACCAAAACCAAAACCTAGCTATACTATAGCCTTCCCTACCTGGCACTCTAATAAACCAGCTGATGGATACTGGCAGCCCCAATCCAATATATATCAAAGTCACTAAGCTGGAGAAAATTGGTGCAGTATACAAGGGCTGAATCCATCAACCCTGCTTCTTTGCCATCAGAAAATATACCATACATTCTTTAATAATAGCAAACCACTGCAACAGTTACAAGGCTAATTATTTAACTTCACACTCCAATAGCCAATTACCCCAAGGAGATTTTCTCCTGAAATGCAAGCAATACTGGCAACTGGGTGGAGTGATAGTCTTGCCTAGTCTCCTTTATAATTGCCAAACTCTATCCCAAAACATATTCTAGAATGTCCTCAAAGAATGTTAGCAGCTTTGCTGGCAGGACTCATCTTGGTGACAAACATAAATGCTTTTTTGCCGCCATAGAGAAATGTTTTGCACAAGCAGAATCAGCCTGTGCTGGCAGTGTTAGATGGATAGTAATAATAGGGATCCTAGTTGATATATTGGGGGCAAATAAGTAAGCCTTACTCTGAAGCCAGCAGGGACCATCATCCAAATGTGGGCTGATGGAACACAACCAGCCCGGAATACCTAGGTAATAGGCTCCCCATGAATACTTTGTTTTGGCCCCTATTACTCTACATCCTAGAAATTCACTTATATACATTGCTGGTCTTCAAGCTACTGTGTTTTCTTGTCCTGTAGCCTGAGCAATTGTGACACAAAGTAGGGGATTAGGGCAGCCACTACCAAGGGCACAGCAGCACTTTTCCAAAAAGAGAGCAGGTAGAAGAGAAGCTCCACCTTGGCTGGAGGCTTGAAGGAATCAAACAGGTGCAGGATAAGAAGTGAGATACTGATGCTGCCCAGTCGAAAGTTTAGCTGCTGCCCTTGTTTACTTTTGCAGCTCTCCTTGTACATTGAGGAATTAAGGGCCAGTCCCAGTCCAAAGAGGATTCCCAGGTTGCGCAAGAGGCCAGCAAAGGGGGTAGTGTCCAGATGCACCCACTCTGGATGATCACACCATGTCTTGGCCTTCTCCAATGTCCACAGGAGGTCCACACCGAGTATCTTGAGCAGTAGGTAGAACCCCAGAGCAAAAGAGAAGAGGAAAAGGGTGGTAGCTATATATTTCCGCAGGCTGGGATCATAGATGAAAGTGATGTACTGGAAAGATACGGCCACCAATATACCTAACAGTGAAGAGGAAATAACACTGTTTAGAATGTTACAGTACTTTAAAACTCTCAGAAATATGAGGCAACAAGTCAGCTTAAATCTGCTGCAAGCTGAAGGAGAGGAGGGGGGGGGTCTCCTGTCTCAAATAGTATGCTTTATATGTTTACATATACATTATCCAATTTTGGACACAGGGAATTGCCTAAATAGAAAACTGGTAAAATATACTGGTGTAATCTAAATTTCTATATCTCGGCATACCATGACAAAAGTTGTATAAGGACTGCACTGACCTGAGAAGACACCAGCAATGACTTGGTGTGGAAAATGAGCTGCCAGGAAGACACGAGAGACACAGACACAGACTTGGATGGTCCAAAAAGCAGCCCAAAGCACGGTTTGCAAAAAGCTGCCATTGGGGAAAAATAAGAGGGAGAAAAAAGGAAACATATTTCCAACCTGCAAGTTATTTTAGAGACTAGAAAGATGGCCAAATGCCCCCTTTCCACCTATCCTGCTTGACTTGAACTAAGCACAGTTATTTTCTCTGCTGAACTACTTTGGACTCAAGGCTTTGCAAGAAAAAAATGGCTGGATTTCTTTTCTCTTTAACAGTCGACAAAGTCCAACCTGGCTTTATAACATAGCAATAGCAATAGCACTTAGACTTATATACCGCTTCATAGTGCTTTACAGCCCTCTCTAAGCGGTTTACAAAGTTCAGCATATTGCCCCCAACAATCTGGGTCCTCATTTTACCCACCTCAGAAGGATGGAAGGCTGAGTCAACCTTGAGCCGGTGAGATTTGAACAGCTGAACTGCAGCTAGCAGTCAGCTGAAGTAGCCTGCAGTGCTGCACTCTAACCACTGCACCATCTCGGCTCTTCTGTATTCTTCTTGAAACCCAAGACTATTCATATTACAGGGGGGTCTTCAACTTACAATTATTCATTTAGTGACCATTTGGAGTTGCAATGGTATTGAAAAAAGTGATTTACAACCAGTCCTCATACTTACAAGACTTATAGCATCTCCATGATCATGTGATTAGATTTGAATACTTGGCATGTATTTATAATGGTTGCTGTGCCCTGGGGTCATGTGACTGCCATTTGTAATCATCCCAGATGGCTTCTAACAGGCAAAGTCAGTGGGGGTAGCCGGATTCACTTAATGACATGTGATTCACTTAATAGCTGCAGTGATTTAACCATTGTGGCAAAATGGTTGTAAAATCAGGTGCGACTCACTTAATGATTCCCTTGCTTAACAACAGAAATCCTTACAGTGGTTGTAAGTAAAGAACTACCTATACTGTCCCTTATATTCATAGATCTGCTTTATTTCAGTGCATCTCAGTTTTGTTTTGATTTTTACATTTTTGCAGATTTGTCAGATGGGTTATTCTCTTTCATTTTTGCGATACTGTTATATTAGTTTGTTATATGTGTATGTTGTGTGCACATATCCTCAAACTAGTATTTTATCTGCAATTTTGCATAGCTCTTATAATCAAATTTTGCTAGCAGTATATTTTGGTATGAATATATGCATCTGATATAAATTTCCTCTTGTTTGTGTGTGTGTTGGTGGGTGGGTGGTGGGTGGCTGTGGGTGTAGATAAATATTTGATTGCATATTTACAAAAGTATAGATTCAATTAATTAAATTCAATTTATTTGGTTTGAGAAAATGTATTAAGTGCAAACTAAATGCATTTCTTCATATTTAGTTTAGGCTAGCACTTCTTTTTATTATTTCCCCAAATGCTGTTGCTTACCGATGTTTCCATGATGGACGTTTCCTTCCCTGGGTGATGGAGAGAATGGCTGTAACCATCACATAATACACACCAGCTGAACCCATTGCATGGCCAGAAGGACTCCCTAAAGTTGGAAGAAAAAACTTTTGACTTTCCAAAATTACCCATCCTGTATAGCCTTTAAAAAATGAGTGTCTGCAGCAGGTTTGAGTGGCTTAGGATCAGGCTGGCATTAGAGAGATCCAGATCAAGCCAAGGAAACTCATTGGGTGAATTGGACCAGACCTCAGGCCAGCCTACCTCGCAGGGTTGTTTTTGTGGCCTAGATCTCCATTAACCTTGAGTCCCTGGAGGAAATATGCAATACAAATCTAATAAACAAATATTTTAATGCATTTGTTGGTGTTGTATTGGAACTAGGAGCTTGAAAGGTGAACTTTAAACAGGGAGGACATGCAAGTCTTGCATGATTATAATGTCAAATAAACCATGTTTAGGTGAAAGGAGGTACATAGACTTCCAGATAGAAGGAATTGCTTTACATCTCTGACACTGTTTAGAAAAATTCATCTTCCTAATGACTGGATTTTGTTTACCTGACAGCTGACGCCTGTGATGAAAGTAAGCTCCAGCAGGTACAAATCCAGTTGACAGCTGCACTCTGCTTCTTTAACCACATTTTGCCAAATGGGATGTCATTTTTTACCCATACTTTTCTCATACTGCCCCATTTCTATTACTTTAGTGGGGTTTTATTGGGAAACTCACCTGGGCCTGTTTCACAGGTAACTGGGAACTGCTGGATTTCAGGGGCAGAAGTATTTTGATAGAAATTAGTCTCATGTACCCACCAGTAGGGTCTTTGTCCAAATAGGATCCTGCAGAGAAAGAGATTGTCTGAGGTGCTTTGAGTCAATAAAGAGAGAAGGGATTCCATTCTGCATCACTATTTAAGGCCACAAGCACAAGTGAAGTCACATGCTCATCGATTTTTCTGAACATTGAGATCCAGAGTATTTACAAAAAGATACTGATCTAGGAATCATGGGATTTGGGAATACTGTGCAAGAAAGTAATAAACATGGCTCTGGCTTATCCACTGGATAAATGTCTTTATCTTAGTTTCGAAGGCTACACAACTTTAGTAACTTTAGGACCTTTTCCCATGCCATGAAAAATAGCTTCCTAGGCTTTAGCTAATTTACAAGAACAGGAGGGAAAGGGGAGAAAGTGGAAGAAAAAAACCTGAAATTTTAAATTCTATCCAGACAACAAGAAGGTTCACATAGTAAAAGATAAACTCTGGTAAGAGTGGGTTGAGCTTATCATGATTAATTTCTTAATAAGATAGTTGCAGAATCCAAGCTTTTTAAGGTGGAAGATGTTACTGCCTAGTCATTGTGTACCTATGGTTGGTTGATTAATTCACAATTTCCTGAATTTGTGCAACCGCCTAAGTTATAAACCATAGTTTGCAAACCACAATTGGTAGTATTCACACAATGAACTAAGAAAAAGCAAACAGACATGGCTTAGCATATGTGAACCCAGCCTCTAAGTTCAGCAGCTCAGCCTAACAATGAAATTCTAAGTTCACGTGACAAACTGAAGTTGACAAACTACTTACCATTTAAATACAAGATTTAGCCAGTCACCAATCACAGCAACCCAGATGAGTTTGATTCCCACAGCTTCACAGAGATGGAACCAAATAGGAAACAGGACAAAGAAAGTGTTTCGGAGGTCAGCAGCAAAAGAAACAAAGAGAAACCAATCCTGCGATCCAGGGTATCTTGTTTGCAAAAAGTGTATGGCTTGGATGCCTGTGTGATATAGAATATCCATGCTGGCTTCCATTCTATCTCCGGTTGAGCAACAAGCTATCTTTGGTCTATATTGCAGCTGCAATGCACCCTTTAACAGAAGCCTGTTGTCTTTTATCCCCTCCCGTGTGTAGCAGCTTGAGCTTTGAACCCAAAATTACTTTGGTCACAAAAACATCTCCTGGTCAAAGGTGCTTCCCCAAACAGATTGGGACAAACACACTTAAAGCAACTTATATAAGAGGGGCAAGCCATCATGACAAAGGTATTAATTCTTTGCAGAATTGCTTCATAGTTATTCTGCCCTCATCTCCTGCAAAAACTTAAGAGAACATTGCTGCGTTTTGTCTGTGTATCACTTCTCTTGACATTAAATGGAACATTTAGGGTTTGGGTTTGTGGAATCTAAATTTGATCCTGGATCTTATTGAATACAGCTCAAATGGACTTTCTCTAAAAATCAGTTGGTATTAGCCCATTGTTTGAAAACCTGAAGGCAACTACAGATTAAATCCTCATCTGACCACCATTCATTTAGTGACTGAAGTTACAACAGCACTGAAAACCTGAAGGCAACTACAGATTAAATCCTCATCTGACCACCATTCATTTAGTGACTGAAGTTACAACAGCACTGAAAAGGGTTACTTTTAATTACTTTTCACACTTTTGAGTGTTGCAGAATCTCCATGGCCACATGATCAAAATTCAGATGTTTGGCAACTGGCATGTTTTTTTATGACAGCTGCAGTGTCTTGGAGTCAAGTGATCACTTCTGACAAGCAAAGTCAGTAGGGAAGTCTGATTCACTTCGCAACCATGTTACTAACTTGACAACTGTAATTATTCACTTGACAAATGTGGCAAAAAAGGTCATGTTATTGTTCAGTTGCTAAGTCATGTCCAACTCTTCGCAATCCCTTCAATCATAGCATGCTATGTTCCCCTGTCCACCACTATTTCCATTGCCCAAATTCATGTTCATTGGGTGGATGACACTATCTAATCATCTCCTCTTCTGCCATACCCTTCTCTTTTTGCCCTCAACCTTTCACAACATTAGTGTCTTTTCCAGTGATCCATCCCACCCCAGGGCTTCTTTCAGTTGCTGGGTCAATGAGTCTCGTCCTGACTGAGGGTGGCTCTTCTGTGGCTGCCTCCTGCGCACTGGCACTGCAAGTTGTTCGGAAGGGATGATAGAATTAGCAATCTCTCCTCTAGTGCTTTTATACTGAGGCAGGTGCAAGAGCACATCTCCTAGGAAATCCCTCCCGCAGCAAAGGGTGAAATTGAACCAGTTAAAGTACTGGGCCCGCAAGACCTGCTTAGGGGACAATTTCTTGGGGCCTTCAGTGCTTCTAAATTTTTGTGGTCAGTTGAAACTCTGAATGGGATTTTGCTATCCTCTAAGAATGCCTCCAGGTGAGGAGGGCCCAGCGAATGGCATAAGCCTTCTCTTTATATATAACTGTGCCGGACAGTTTCCAAGACATATAGGTGCAAGGCTGCAGTTCTTCACTTTCATTTCTCTGCAATGAAATTGCCCCCACCGCCACATCACTAGAGTCTGCATGGATGATGAACAGCTCCTCTGGGTTAAAGTGTTTCAAGACTGGTTCAGTGGCAAAAAGTCTCATTAGTGTTTCAAAAGCCACTTGGTACTAGATAAGGGTTAACTCGGTCTGGGCTCCCCCCCATTTTTAAGAGGTTCTTGATGGGCAGTGCTATCTGTACAAAAGTGGGAATGAATTGCCTATAAAAGTTCACAAACTCTAGGAAACTTTGCAGCTGCCTTCTGGTCTGTGGGGGCCTCCCATTCTAAGATTGCTTTCATCCTCCCCCGGGTCTATTTCTACCCCTCTCTGGAGATACGGTACCCTAAGCTGGTCTTGTGGAAGTCACATTTGGAAGTCACATTTGGTCTTAGTGTAAATTAAAATATCATTCATGTACACTAGCACTCCTTTGTACAAGTGTTCATGTAAGACAGTGATGGCGAACCTATGGCACACATGCCACAGGTGGCATGCGAAGCCATATCTGAGGGCATGCAAGGCTATGTCAGCTCCAGCGCGCCAGCTGATTTTCAGCCTTCTTTTCGGCCATTTTCACTCTCCCCAGAGTGACTTTCCCCAGGAGACTTTCCTGAAGCCTGAGGATGGCGAAAAATGGCCAAACAGGCCAACCGGAAGTTCACTTGTGTGCTTGACCCCCAGCCTCCTTTTCGCTGTCAGAGGTCTTCAGGAACTTCTTCGGCTTTGGACAGTTGCAATCAGGCCTCACATACCTCGGCCCATTTCTTCTGCAGCCGGCAAGGTTTCGTGAAGGCCTCTGCAGCCAATAACAGAGCTCCATATCAATCCGGAGCTCTGTTATCAGCTAGAGAGGCCTTCAGGAAAGGCCTTTAGGAAAGGTCTCTGCAACTGATAACAAAGCTCTGGATTGATCTGGAGCTCTGTTATCAGCTACAGAGGCCTTCAGGAAAGCCTTGCCGACTGCAGAAGAAATGGGTGTGCAACAGGGGCAGGTTCCTAATTTTTTTACTACCACTCTGTGGGTGTGGCTTATTTTGTGGGTGTGGCTTGCCAGCCATGTGACCAGGTGGGCGTGGCTTGCCGGCCATATGACCAGGTAGTCATGGCTTCTCGGACTACTGAAGGGAGGGGAACTGAGATAGGTCCTGCTGCCCATTCACCCTCCCCTCAGCAGCTCAAGAAGCCTCAAATGTGCGAAAATGCCTAGGATCATCACTGCGCGTTTGTGACTTCTCGGACTGCTGAAGGGAGGGGAATGGAGATAGCTCCTGCCGCCCGTTCTTTCAGCATCTCATGTGCTCCCTCAGCTATCCTCCCCTGCTTGGACTCACTGTGGGGTAGAAAGGCAGCGCATGCGCAGTGCCAGAAGCTCGGCTTCTGGGCTTGCGCAAAAGAAATTTTTTAAAAAAAATTAAAAAAATTTTTTTTTAATGGCGGCACCCAGGCACCGGCAATTGACCGCACTGGTACTGTGACGTCACCAGCAGGCCGCTACCGGTGCTATAGAGTGGACCGCACCGGTAGGAACCCACCACTGGTGTGCAAGGCCTGGTTGCAACTATCTGAAGGTAAGTAGTAGGGCAGCTCCACTTCCATTTTGTTTCTGAACTTTCAATTGGCCTCAGTTGGGCCATTTTTCGCTGTCCCCAGGCTTCAGGAGGCTTTCCTGAACCCTGGGAAAAGTGAAAAACAGTCCAACGGGCCTACCAGAAGTCCGGAGGCTTCAGTGAGGCCTGTGCACATGCGCGGGGTGGGGGCAGTGTGGGGGTTGTGCGCATGTACGGGTGGGGGAGGGCATTGCATTATGGGTGTGGGCACACGAGCGCGCTATCGCACGAGCACGCACTCTTTTGGCATCCGAGCCAAAAAAAGGTTTGCCATCATTGATGTAAGATCTTGTTTATCAGATGCATGAACATGGCTGGCTCCCCCTGTAACCCAAACGGCATCACCCAGAATTGGTAGCACCCCCAAGGGACAGTTGAATGTGGTCTTTCATTATCCCCCTCCCTAATTCTCACTCAGTAGTATGCTCCCCTGAAGTCCTGCATAGTAAAATTTTTCCCTTTGGATAAGTAATCCAACATATCTTTCATCAGGGGATGGGGGTACATGTTCTCCATGCAAATGGCATTTATCCCCCTATAATCCATGCACAACCTCAGGGACCCATCTTTCTTTTCTTTGAAAAGTACAGGGGCTGCCACCCTCAATTTGGATGGCTGGATGAAGCCCCTAGTCAAGTTCTTATCTATAAAACCCCTAAGCCAGTGATGGTGAACCTTTTTAGGACCGAGTGCCCAAACTGCAACCCAAAACCCAGTTATTTATCGCAAAGTGCCAACACGGCAATTTAACCTGGCAGCAGCACAGCTCACATTGCCCTTTCCAAGGCCACTGTCGGTGAAGCTGGGCGCCAGCGAGGGCTGGCTTTTTGCTTCGCTTTGTCCGGCTGTTGGGGGGCAAATGGACAAGGGCCTGGGGAGGAAGCCTGCATCAAGCTAGACTGGGAAAGTTGGCTGCGAGAGGAAGAGAAGCCATGTAAGCTGGACCCAGACGCTTCCTGGGTCCCCTCGTCCCAGAAACAGCAACTTCGCACTCTCCCCTCTCTGCTAGCCCCCTTCTTCACACGGGAACACCCAGCAGCGGGAACGGAGAGGGAGAAGGGGGCGGCGTTCCGGCATGCTGCCATTTCTGTGTGCTAACGCTACTGTTCCCTTCTTCGCATGGGATCGCCCAGCAGCAGGAACGGAGAGGGAGAAGGGGGTAGCAGCGGCCACTAGCATTGAAGGGAGAGTGCTACACAAGGAGAGGAGAGGAGAGACTCAATCTAGAACTTATGAAAATTTTCCTGACAGAACAATAGCAATAGCAATAGACTTATATACCGCTTCATAGTGCTTTACAGCCCTCTCTAAGTGGTTTACAGAGTCAGCATACTGCCCCCAACAATCTGGGTCCTCATTTTGCCCACCTCGGAAGGATGGAAGGCTGAGTCAACCTTGAGCCTAGTGAGATTTGAACAGCTGAACTGCTGAACTGCAGTGCTGCATTTTAACCACTGTGCTACCTCGGCTCAACAATCAATCAGTGGAATGACTTGCCTTCAGAAATTGTGGGTGCTTCATCACTGGAGGTTTTAAAGAAGAGACTGGACAACCATTGTTTAAAATGGCATAGGGTATTTCCATCAGAATTTTTCTCTCCTGCTTGAACAGGGTTGAATTAGAAGACCCTTCTAACTCTATTATTCTGTTCTGTTAGAAATGCTATTGTGGAATAAAATTGCTATCACATCTTAGTTGCTTAGAGAGGAAAGGCCCATCAGCTGAAATGCAAATTCTGGTGTGAATTTCCACCAATAGGAAAGCTGTCCCTCCCAAGCTCTATAGTCTTCAAGCTCCTCAAATCACAAAATACAAGTTATTTGAGATTTTGGGTTGCTAAGCCAGGAAAAAAAATGTTTTGTTTCTTTAAATTATTTTGCTGGTTACTTGGCAACAGCAATCCCAGCAGCAGGGGACTACCTTTTGAACTCTTTCAACTAAATTTGTGTGTGTATATGAGAGGGTGGGGGGAGGAGGGAGGGAGAGGCATTTTGTAGATGAGAGAGAGAGGGAGGAAGGGAGAGAGAGAGAGAGAGAGAGAGAGAGAGAGAGAGAGATGATGGATTCCAGAACTTCATGTTTAAAAATGAGGCCCTATGGCTAGCTTGCTGGGATTTTTATAGCTTTCACAAGCTTATGCCTGATGACTGAAAGAATGTCATGATTATCCCCTACTTCTCAAAGGAAAAAGTAATGAGGGAATGCAAAAGGCACTGGGAAAATAGCTTGTTAAATATGCCTGGGAAAGTATTTAGCAGAATCCTGAAAGGATATGAGGTGGCAACAAATAGTAATAATTCAATATTCCTTCACTTTATATGCATACGAGCACCTGAAAATTGTTTTGGGGAACAGAGGTGAAAGCACTGCCTCTAATGCTATCAGAAGTTTCTGTTAGCAATAGCAGTAAGTTCTAACAATGATGCTTTCTTAGCACTCTTGTCAGTCCAACAACAGAGTGGAAATGAAGAGCAGCAACCAAAGGGGATGGGGAGTGCAGTGTGAGTGAACCCAGGACTCGCCATCGCATGTGTGCTGCAGAAGTGGTCCAAATCAGGCAGAGATCAAGATTGTGTCAGGAGAAGATTGAAATCATTATTCTAGAGCTCTCCAACCTTGGCAACTGTAAACCTGGCGGACTTCAACTCCCAGACTTCCCCAGCCAGTTTTGCTGGCTGGGGAATTCTAGGAGTTGAAGTCCACCAGGCTTAAAGTTGCCAAGGTTGGAGACCCTTAATTTAAACCATTATTCCAAACATCCTGGTCTCAGCTTGTATTAGGTGGAAGAAAGACTGTATCAAGCACAGGGGTATTTCAAGAATGGTAAGTGGGCTCTTCTCAAGCTAAATATATTTAGATAGGCCTCGACTTAAGATCACAACTGAAACCAGAATTTCCATTGTTAAGCAAGGCATTTGTTAAATGAGCCACACCTGATTTTATTACCTTTTTACCTTTTGACATGTTTAAGTGAATCACTGCAGTTGTTACATGAATCATGAGGTCATTAACCAAATTCAGCTTCCCTATTGACTTTTCTTGTCAGAAGTTAGCTGGGAAGATTGCAAATGGCGATCACATGTTCCCAGGATTCTGCAACTGTCCTAAATACATGTCAGTTACTAAGCACCCAAATTTTGATCATGTGACTGCAATGGTTGTAAGCATGAGGACTGGTTGTTGTAAGTCACTTTTTTGAGTGTTATAACTTCAAATGGTTTTTAAATGAATGGTTGTAAGTCAAGATCTATTAGTATCTGCCAAAAGAGTCACCCTACTAATTTTAGATCAAACTAATATTGTAGTGCTTTATTTTGTTTTGTTTTGTTTCAACTTGAGTTTTTAACCATTTTTAAGAAAGTTACACTAGAAAATACAAACAAAATAAAACAAACTAAAAAGTCTAAAGTAAAGAAAAATATTAATAAAGCATGAGTAAAACCATTATAGAAAAACTTTTTAGTGATTCATTCTTTCTTCCATTTGTTTCCCCAAACACTATTCCCAATCACTAAGTACAGCCATAATATCAGTAATTTTCGTTGAGCATTGATGGTTATCACTATAGTATTTGTTCAAAGCAGTTTATCTGTTGTTTTAAATGGCCTCATAATTCTTTAGAAATCATACATCACATGTCTGAGCCTGCCTTACTGTGTGAGACATTCCTACTGAAATTTGAGTAATTCTTGATTAATATTTGAGTAAATATTTCAGTAATATATTGAGTAATATATATCTTGAGTTACAGATATATATATCTCAATATATATATCATTTAATCATATAATCTAGTGCTTCTAATTATAATAATTCTGAAGTTACAACTATGAGCTTTAGTCATTGAAGATATTTCCTCATTGGGGTTCTGTGTTTTTTTTTAAAGGGAAGATTAATGTAGACCTCTTCTTAAAAGCTTGAATAATATAGATTATAGGTTGGCCTCGATTGACAAAGTACTGCCTTTGTGGACGAGGGTATATGCTGTGAAAAACATTGGAAAGGTGTAAGAATGAGTGAGATACATTATTTATTTCCCAGATGAAGAGACATTGTTTTAAATGTCTTCTCTTGTTTCCCATTTCTCAACCTAGTTTTTCAGGATGGAAACCAACATTAGAAAAGGAAAATTAAACATTGTCAGGCCCTATCCTCACTTTTATCAGCAGAGAACATGTAATGTCTATCTCATACCAACTCTTTTGTTTGGAGCTACATTTTCCTGTTTATCACTATTCTATTATCAACAGCTTGCGAAGTTTGTTCTCATTTTCCTGGAAATCTGGTTCACACAGCAAATGTGTATTGCAAGCAGACAGTTTTCCTAGTGCAGAACAACATTGTGCATATTGTGCCACTGGGAAAAAGCAGTGCTAATATTTACCAGCCAACCAGTGAAAATGCCTGGCTTATCTCTTGTTACCAACGAAAGTCCAGGCTTAAGGCTCTTGACCTGCTGCAATCTGCGCAGGCAGTGGCAAGTCCCTGAAGGCCAGGCCATTGCAGATGCAGAGCTAGAATTCAGAAAGATCCAAAATCATTCACTTGCTGATCTTGTCTATTTTGCACATGTACACAGAAGCAGAAACCATCTATCGGTAGTATTCAAAAAAGCCTGGAAGATAACTAAAACAAAGTTTAACTAAGTCTTACGTTAGGGTCTAGCTACTTATACTATCTTCCTTACCAGCAGCATTAAAAAAAGGAGGGGAGGGAGGGAAAGATTGTGAAATAGTTGCATAAGAGCATAGTGACTCCATCAGGAAGCATGCAATGTCTTTCCTCCTGTTGGAAGGAATATCCTTCTGGGTTCAGTTCCAAGTGGGGAAAAAGACACTGGATTCATGGAAGTTGCTTGGAAAGAAGATTTAATGGAGGACAGGAGCACATGGCATGAGCTCCTGAACAGAAAAGGTGGATCACATACTTCCAGATGTTGGGTGAAGAGAAAAGGGCTGAGATGCTCAGAGTGCCCTACTTTATACCCTCTGTTGGGCCTGACCTCTTAGTTTCCTGTTCCTGTGTAAGAAATGTATCCCGGTTGGTTGTCAAACTCCCATGGGCCATGCAGTGGCAACTCTGTAGGCTATGTTTTGAGTCCAAGTTTGGCTGAGCCTTGCTGGGTGTAGTGGTGTAATGAAAGAGCTTTGGGCAATTCCTAACATGGCTCTGTATAAAGGAGGTAGATCTTTGTTATGTAGAATAGACTGGCCCAGGCTATTAACAAAGGTGTGGGGGGGGGGCTGAGTTTCTGCTTCTCTTTTTGGGAAAATATTCAGCCTTTTTAGTATATCCTAAAATATTTCATTCCTCTAGGAGGGGTGAGTGGGTGCTAACTTCCTTCACTCCATTACAGAGGGTGGTTTTGTTTTTGTTTTGTTTTTTACATTGTAAAGGTTTTGGGACGTGAGATTTTAAAATCAGGAACAGGACAAAAGAAAATTAAACACCAACATCCAAAGTAACACATCCTCTTGTTCTTCAGAACAATTTCATGAACCTGATAATTATGAAACAAAACCATGGGGAGAATCTGATCACATATCTTACATATCTTTTAATCCCATGAATCTCAATCATTTAAGAGTATATGCAGATTTTCAATTTGAACATATTTTAGATTTGCCCAGTCAGTTTTACTGGAAGCCTGAATTCTGTCATATGAAGAATAATATGAGATAGAGAAGCAAAATGGATACTTAGAATTAGAGATCCAGATATTGCTGTTCAGCCTATCAGTGTTAGTATTGGAAATTAATTTAGGGGATTAAAAATGAGTCAATTAGATTAGAGAAATGTTTAAGACGATAATTACATGATAGAAATAATGGAAGAAGGCAAAAATGTATGGATTTTTTTTGTTTTAATTCTGTTCTTGTTTCTTTATTATTTTCTGTATTCTTTTGTGTGTTTTAACACAATGTACAAAGCAACAAATTGCTTGTTACATACAAGCCCACTTCCTGTCTTCTCTTAGACTTTCTCCTTTTCACTAAATTAATGCAAAGAGAGAGAGAATCCTGACTTTTTGTTACTGCTATTATAGAGTGTCAGAATCACATAAGACTTTATTGCATTTCACTCAAATAGAATTTTAGTTTTGTCCATTTCATATCTAAAGTAATGAATGGACAATGGATACCAAAATTTATGTGCTAAGATATTCAGCTAGGCATTCGTTTTGTTATATGAGAGATGACTTAGGAGATTATGACTAATATTATTACCATTACTACTGCTGCTGCTGTTACTGCTACCAGTACTACTACTACTACTGCTGCTGCTGCTGCTACTATTACTTGTCAGCCCTTCCCCAGCTCGCTCTCTAGGAAAGAAAAATGCTTGACTCCAGCCTGACACGACTACTACTGATCTGTTCATGGAATTACCTATGTACCCTATGCTTTTTAATACCTACTTTAATATCTGCAAGAGTTTGCCTGGGTTAAAGTGTCCAGGTTCATACAATGTACCTCTTTTTCTTACTGTTCAAAACAAGTAAGATAATGAAAACTCTGAGAAGGAATCAGATGAGCTACATGTAGTATCCAAACGGGTCGGAGATGTTAACACTGTTTGTAAAGAAGGCTTTAGCTTATGTTTATTCAAGAGATACAGTACTTCATAAAAGTAGAGATGACAAATTGTTCAAACAACTGTGGTTTGGAAACCATTTTATAGCTCCTAACTCCCAACTCCTGGTAAATTATCTAGGTAAAGCTATAGACTTTGACCAAGGTACAACAGAGGAAAATTAAGAAATGTTTTATGTTTGTTAGCCAAACAAAAAGGATAACCAGTATAATCCATCCACTTGTGCTGGTTGTCTGCTGACAATTTGCTATTAACTTCCTAGTTAGAAAGCACATCATGACCCAGGGAAATTATTCACATACAATATGTAATATCTGAACAGTTTTGATTTATTAAGTACAATTTTTTGGTTTGCATTCTTATTCCTAGTAGGTGACTTACACCTAATCGTACACAACTTTCTGATGGATAGCCCAATCACTTTTTGATTCTGGAAAACTAAACCTTTTTTGATAGATTATTCTAATGTTTACCATTGTTGTTTTACTATTTGAATGCCTTGATTAAAACGATAGAATTAAGGAATTTTCAGAGCATGAATAAATTGATTTCTTTTTAAAATTCAAGCATCTGCATATAGAAATATTGCTGGTTAGGGTTAGGGAAACATTATTTATTTCAGGTAAACTATTACAAACCTTTGTAAATATAACTATGCCCAGTTATGAAAGATTAGGAAATCTTCCTCCAAATTAAACACAGCTTAATGAAAACATTTGAATAGGTTAATGCTAATAAATATATTTATCTAGCTCTATTTAGACTTTTCCATCAAGTGTAAAAATCAGTAGTAATATGAATTTAGTGTGACCTGATCCTATTTTCTGCAAAGTTCTACCATGGAAATAATCAACCTCAGTGAAAACATAAAAGCGAACACCCCTTTGAATGGAGAACTATCAACTAGAATAATAACAAATTGTTTATCATTCTGCTTGTCATTCATAGCTATTTTCATCTTCACTCGATATATGGTGTGAACTTACCTACCTTCATCTTGGTGCCCAACATTTAGAAAGGTAAAGGATGTAAATGCTACTGGAACTTCCAACAGTGGTAAATAGTGGTAAGAGCGAGGTGGTGCAGTGGTTAAAAGCAGCATTGCAACCTTCAGTTGATTGCTAGTTCAACAGTTCAGCTGTTCAAATCTCACCAGGCTCAAGGTTGACTCAGCCTTCCATCCTTCCGAGGTGGGTAAAATGAGGACCCAGACTGTTGGGGGCAATATGCTGAACTCTGTAAACCGCTTAGAGAGGGCTGTAAAGCACTATGAAGCGGTATATAAGTCTAAATGCTATTGCTATTGCTATTGCTATAGGAAACCTGGTCCCACTAACTAATGCAAAAATTAGACTGTATGACATGGATTTGAGGAAATAAATCTCTGTGTTTTGCTAGGACAATAGGAACATGGTCAAACAAGTGTCAGAAAACAGAAATTAAAGTCTATTGGAACTAGAACTGATAGTCCAATCGCTCCTCCACATCACATATATTTTTCTCCTCTAGTTATTCCGGAATCAGTTTGAGTTATAATTGTCTTCACTGCTGAGTTCAAAATATGCAAGGAATATGATGAGAAAACCATTGTTCATCCCCGTTTCCTCTAGCTGACCAATTAGAAAGTACAAAGAACATCCTCCAATTTGTTTCTGAACTGCCACCAGTAATAAAAATTCTCCAATCCACTCCACATAAAAATAAAAGAATGTGTTAGTACCACTCCTGTCCATATTGGTGTCTGGACAGCAGCAGAATGATGAAAATAACTTTTATGCATATATATTTTCTTCCATTCAATTGTGTCTGATTCCTGGAGACTGCCTGCACACGTTCCTGCAGTTTTTTTGGCAAAACTTTTCAGAAGTGGTTTTTGCCATTGCCTCCTTTCTAGGGCTGAGAGAAAGTATCTGGCCCTAACACAGCTAGCTGGCTTTGTGTTTAAGACAGAGCTAGAATTTACAATCTCCCAGTTTCTAGCCTGATGCCTTAACCTAGACCAAACTGGCTCTCTACATATTTTGGATGGATACCCCCCACCTCAAATGGAATTTGCACTATAAAGCTACTTTCATCATTGCAATGATAGGAGTTTAAGTTTACTAAGGTCCATTTCCATTCTGTATTTCAGTACATGTATTTGCCTGCACTTGTCTCATCGCCTACATAACAGAAACAACACCAACCCATCCAAATAAATAACCATGAGAAAATCAATTTAAAAAAAAATTAATATCCTGCAAAGACTTTCCAACTGCTTTGCTATGTTTAAAGGTCCCAGTTACTTGTAAAAATAAATGATTGTTGATATATTATCATCAGTTTCACAACTGAGCACTTTTCCTGGTGGCAACAATCATGATTACATGTTGCAATGGCAACTGGACTGGGAAGAGAGATCAGTTCTAAATAGACAATCTCCATGAACTAGACCAGGGGTGTCAAACTCACGGCGTCACGTCATCATCGCATGATGTATTGGGACTTCCCCCCCCTTTGCTAAACTGGGCATCGGTGTGGCCAGCGCATGTTGCATCCGGCCCACAGGCCGGGAGTTTGACAGGCCTGAACTAGACACTGAATCTGGGAGTGGACCAATAGCAATCGCAATAGCACTTAGACTTATGTACTGCTTCACAGTGCTTTACAGCTACCTCTAAGTGGCTTACAAAGTCAGCATATTGCTCCCAACAATCTGGATTCTCGTTTTACTGACCTCAGAAGGATTGAAGGTTGAGTCAACCTTGAGCCAGTCAGGATCGAACTGCTGGCAGTGGGTAGAATCAGCCTGCAGTACAGCATTCTAATCCCTGCATCATTCAGTGTTTACCTTGAGCCCAGAAGGCATCAAAAAGTAATGTGATGTTAATAAACAAGTTGACATCTATAAGGCCTAAATGCAGTCCCAAAGTTCAAATCCCCCTCAGCCATGGAAGCTCACTAGGTGACTCTGGACTAATCACTTTCTCTTAGTCCATCATATTTTATAAGGTTGTTGAGAGAAAAGAATGGAGGAGGTAATGCTATTGATGCCACTTTCAGTGCTTGGAGGAGAGGTGAGATCTAACAGTTATAATACACTGAATTTGAAAACAGCCACTGACATCTATTAATCTCAGAGAGATTTGTTGCTTCATGAATTGATTTTGGGACCATTTCATGTTGGTCAAATGATGCTGTGCTTATTCAAAGGTTCATTGGAATGTATGGCAGTGTGAAGAGGTAATATATAGGAACAGATTCAGCATTTTCACCCACAAAGCTCAGAAAAAAAATCACATAGATGGATATTCTCCAAGAGTATCTGTTCCCAATCTAGTTATTGAATCTATCTACCTTGCTCTGGTTGTCCTCTTCTCTTTCATTCTACTTTTCCCAACATTATGGACTTCTCCAGAGAGCTTGGTAATGCAATTCAAAATGCATCTCTTATGTTTTCCTTTTTCTTCTTCTTGGAAATAAACATGGATGTTTTTTGAAGTCCTTCTCTTCCTCCTCTACCACCACCATAAACACCAGCATTTTACATAACAGACTATCTTAACCTGCCACTTTGTACTTAACTAATTGCATATGTAACACTGATGAAATGCAGAAATACTTTGGATAAGTATATGACTCACCTCAAATGGAAATGGAAAAGTCAGAGAGAAGAAAGAGACAAAGAAGAAGTGTGTATATGTATAGCAGAGTTCAGATGAGTGCACCAAAGCTCTGACTTCTTAACCTGCCCTGCCTTCATTCTGGCCTGTATTGAGGTAGAGGGAATTAGTGGAGGGAGAATGAAACTTGGAAAGAGTAAGTGATCACGAAGAGGTGTTTCAGTTGACAAGATGCACCTAGGACTAAATTAATATGATGCAAAGATTTTATTTTGAGATACTTCATTATATTACTCCAGCATGAGAAGAGATTTTAAAAGATTGACTCAGCTGGATTCTGTAACTCCAACAAATGGAAAGATTGGATTTTGTTTTGACTGAGATGATAAAGCAGGTTTTTCAATCCTTAACAATCAGGACGTATTTATAGTTAGTTGAAAATTACTACCAACTATGTTATTGTATTTTACTAAATTCGAAACTTGTTGTAACCAACATTGTAAGAACAGAAGGCATGTAAGCATGAATATATATATATTTGTTTCTGCTGAGCTTTACAGAGGTTATCAAAGGAGGAATTAAGAAATGAAGACCTACTGACATTGAAGATAGCACAACAAAAACAGGAAGCTGTAGGTTCCTGTTAGACTCAACCTTGCCCTTCCACTCACCCTATTCCTCCCTAATGTCCTGCTTCTCACTGGCTGTGCTCAAAAAAAATAGAATGACTACTCTGGAAGACCTGTAATCCGCCTCTGTTGGCATTACACATAGTCATAGATACCTTGGTGTTAAAGAGTTATTTATTTATTTATTTATTTATTTGTTTGTTTATTTATTTATTTATTTATTTATTTATTTATTTATTTATTTATTTATTTATTTATTTATTTGAGGTTCTTCTATGCCACCACACTCCCTCAGGACTCAGGGCGGTATACAACATTTTAGGGAACATCAAATAAATCATTAAAAACAATTTAAAACAGTTTAAAACGTATAACACCATACATACATGGGGGAGATGGAGTCTATTCTTACTGTGGTGGCTCCAATAGGTTGATGGAGTCTGGGGAAGATTACCAAGCTGCATCCCCTTCTTTGAAGGTTTTGCCATCCCGTGTATTTCAGGAATGGTGAAATATAGAAAGAGAAATGCTATACTATCTGTGTTTTTGTTAGGTCCTTCTATAGTCCCATTTTTGTGCCCAGCTTCTGAAAATATGTCTGTTTGTATCACATAGCTGTCTGAGGGTGGTTAGTTTGGAGAAGCAAGCCCAGTGCTCTTTGGGACTAAAATTAAAACCTTTCTAAATCCCAGGGTTTAATTATTTATATGATTTATTAGCCTATGTATAACCCAGTTATGTATTTTATACAAACATAATTTAGCAATAACATGACAAATTCAAGAAATGTGCCTCTTTTTTCATGGAGAGTCAGCAGGTTGATATCTCTCTGTTTTCCAGGTAAAAGTTTTGCGCATGCGCAGAGGGCAAAAGAACTCAAATGGCGGCATCCAGGAGGGCGGGGGAAGCGGGCAGGGAAGCCCTGCGCCGTGAACGCCACCAGCTCCAAAGGCTCTGCGGCGACCGACAGGTAAGAGCGAAACGGGAGGATTTCACCCCTGGAAACTCACCCACAGAGCAACTAGTGACAACTTGAGTGACACATTTCTATTAGCTTTCTGGACAGAGATCATGAGAGATGCCCTGTGCAAGACTGGCAATGGGGCATTTTGATCAAGTGGCAAGAACAGAGTTCAGAAGGTTAACCCATCCCATCTTGTCAACATTTATTCTGCAGAGCCCCAGTTCTACCCCTTTGACTCATTTGTTTAATGTCACACAGAGACAGATATGGTATCAGCAGGCCCTTTAAAAACAACAACTTTGACATGAATAAAGAAAGTGGTTAACCTGTACTGGCTATTTTGAGGGAAGAAAATAATGTTTTTGGGTGATGTCCTCATCCTCTCTTACTCCACCCTTAAGAATGGGGCACTTGTTTTAGCCCAATTATTTATATACAAAAAGATCATAGTAATATACTCCAAATTCAAATGCATCTTATTGAGTGGATTTCTCCCTATGGTCTCTTTGTTTGGTGTAATAGATTTTTCTGTATTTCCCAAAACTGTATAGTTATATGAAGCTGTATGAAGAAAAAAGCAAAGAAGATGGCCTGTGCATTTAGACAGGTCACATTCTTGGGCTATTTATATATCACTCATGCTAGGAAACAGCAAGGCAAAAACACACGGCTCCATCACACTCAATTCCTCTATTTGTCCCATCTTGGTTACAGTAATGCCATCAGCTATCTTGCAGTAATCCAGAATAATATTGTATGTCCCTGTGATTATCCTCTGGGCCTCTCTGCTTATCAAACTCTTGTTGTTTAGCACAGCTAAACATTTATATAAACATTATATAAACCTCCACAAAAGGAGAAAAGGGAGGGATGCTATAAGGAATGGGACACAGAGAAAACCTATAAGCAGGTTTGGCAGTAATGAGTTCCAGTTGCATGGCTCAACATTCTGATTATCTTTGCAACACAGAGAGAGATAATTAAA
Source organism: Diadophis punctatus similis (assembly GCA_023053685.1). Taxonomy (NCBI): domain Eukaryota; kingdom Metazoa; phylum Chordata; class Lepidosauria; order Squamata; family Dipsadidae; genus Diadophis; species Diadophis punctatus. The sequence goes on along the minus strand of JALIGW010000008.1, from coordinate 397,572 downwards.
AAGAGCAATATATGTGTGATGTTAAACCAAATATGAGAGCCAATTTGGTTGGAGAACCCAACCAGCCTAGAAATTGGGAAATTGTGAGTTTTAGTTCTACCTTAAGCATAAAGCCACTTGGGTGACCTGAGACCATTGATTTTCTTTCAACCCTATGAAGGTGACAAAGGCAAACCACTTCTGAAATCTTGTCAAGAAAACTTCAGGAATTTGTTTTGACAATTTCCCAGAATCAGACACAATTGAATGGTGGTGGTGGGGGAGCTATGGGCAAAGTGTGGTTCTGAAGATCACTGTCTTTATGACTTTCAAAAGTTGTAAATGAATACTAATTCATTAATTCCTAAACTACCAACATATCTTGCATGATTCTGTCTACTGATGACTGGCCCATGCTCTTCTGGAATAAAATATTTATGTCACTAAAAGTTGTTTACTCTTATGTGAAATATATTAGTGCGAAGCTAATATTGTTGTTGTTGTTGTTGTTGTTTTCTCTCCATATTTAATTGTAAGCAAGAGAAATAGTTTAGTATAGTATAATGATTAAGACATCAGACTAGAAACTAGGAGAACCAGGTGTTCCAGCTTTGCCTTGGGCACAAAGCCACACCATGACCTTAACCAGTAATTCTGTCTTAGCTCTAAGAAGAAGGTAAAAGCAAACCACTTTTTAAAAAATCTTGCCACGAAAATTGGAAGTTCATACTCAGATTTAATGTATGTGTTTTAGGAAAAGAAGTTCCATGACAGAGAGCAAAGGTCACTGCTCCAGGGTAGTTAGGATTGGGGACAGGAAAATATTGGGAAAATTGGGCTAAGGGCCAATCAGTTATATTGTGTTTACATCGATCATATATTCAGCACCACAGAAGCCATGAGGATCAAAGAGGGAAAAGGAACTTGGAAAGTTAGGTGAGCAGGCTGGCACACAGGACATGTGCTAAAGAAGAGAATGGAACGGAAAGGCATACTTGCCATGTTCTAAGCACACCATAAGCCTCTTCTGGGTTTTGTGTCAGCTAATATACCTGGAACATCCAAATGTTCCAGGTTTTGCTTAGGCTGGTTTATGACTCACCCAGATTTAGATTCTAAACCACAATATATTTGTCTCATGCTTGAAGCAAAAATGTGTTTTCCATTTCACACACCTTATTATATTGTTGGAAGAAATGTCCATCTGGGTTCAGTTCCAAGTGGGGAGAAAGACACTGGAAACATGGAGGCTATTTGGAAAGATGGTTTAATAGTGGACTGGACCAGATGGTTTGAGGTCCTGGGCAAAAATGAGCGCATAGGTGAGAGAGGGAGAGAGATTTATACCCTCTCTTGGGCCCCGCCTTGGAGCTTCCTGTTCCTGTGTAAGAAATGTACTCTGATTGGTTGTCAGACTCCCATGAGGCCATACAGGGGTAACTTTATAGGCTGTCTTGAGTCCCAGGCTTGCTTGAATCTTTCTGGGTGATGATGTAATGAAGGGGCTTTGGGCAATTCCTGTTATGGCTTAATGGCTTTGTCCTGGTTTGGATCTTTTTTTTTTTTTTGAAAAAGTTTTATTAGTACAGAGTACAAACATTTTTTAATTTTTCTCCCCACCCCCACCCCCTTCCCCCCCCCTCCCCCCCGGACTTCCCAGAGAGAACACAGGGCATAATATCAGTAATTACAGAAGAAAAAAGAAAAAGGAAAAATCCCTCAACTCCAAATTACACATTGCTAACATCATTAAATTTCTATATTTTATATTATTTCCCATATAATTCTAAAAAATAAAAAATAAAAGTTAAAGATATATTAATTATATAATCTGAGTTATACAAAGGAAGGAAAACAGTTTCTCCCTCCTCCTTTCATCTTTAAAAAAAAACATTAATAATAATAATAATCTCATAATTAACTAGAACCGAAAAAATTTTACATAGCTAATATCAAGATATTAAATAATAATACCTTTAAATTTCATCATAACAACATATTACTCTAAAGAAACCTATTAACTCAAATAAAACTAAAAAAAATATTACATGTCTACATATTAAATAATAAAACTTTTAAATTTCGTCATAACATAATATTATTATACAACAACTTTAATTCATAGTAAAAAATATTAAATAATAATACCTCTAAGTTTCTCATAATAACATTATTATACAACTTATTAGCTCAGATAAAAAAAAATATTACATGTATTAAGTATTAAAGCCTTTAAATTTCATCATAACCACATAATATTATTGTTCAACAACTTGTTAATTCATAATAAAAAAATACCCTTAAAGGTAATATTGATAATAATAATAATAATAATAATAATAATAATAATAATAATAATAATAATAATAATAATAATAATAATAATAATAATAATAATAATAATAATAATAATAATAATAATAGTAAAAATCTAGAAAAGAGAGAGAGAAAAACAAAAACCTAAAACAAATGGAAAGAAAAAAAAAACCTTCCTTTAAATTTTAAAAATCTAATTGTAATAATTTAAAGCTCAATAGTTTTAATTAAAAATTAAGAATTCCAATTCTTAAAGAATTATTTAAAAAGAGGAAAAAAAAATCTTCTCTTTCTCTTTCCCCCTTAAAAGAAAAGAAGGAAAGAGAAAAAAAAAAAAGGGAGAAGAAGAAAATACAATTATATTATCTCCATCCATCTAATACATATCAACGCTACTTCTCTTTATATCTTATTGGTTGCCTCCTTTTGTATCTTGATGATTTTGAATTTATCAGCTCCTCTTCCATCTGATCCCAATACTCCATCTCCTTTTTCACATCTTTCTGGCTCTGCGATTCACTTTGAGTCTTTGAGATTATTTCATTTTGATCCAATAAGAATGACTTTTCCTCCTTGTCTTCTTCTACATTCATACGTTTTTCTTCTGGAATTTTAGATATATCAGCCTTTAAAATATTGATATAAAATTCGGTAGCTTTGTTTATTGTATTCAGCCGGTATCTTTTCTCCAAAAATTTCACCGTAACTCCTGTTGGTGCTTCCCATTTGTATTGTAAATTCAATCTTTTAAGTTCATCAATCAAAAAAGTAAATTCTTTTCTAGCTTTAAGCATTTTAAAGGGAATTTCTTTCCAAATCTTAAGTTCCTGACCATTCACCTGAAGATTATTCTTAAATGTCGCCTGGATAATTCTGTTTTGTAAAACTCTTGTAGTAAAATATATAACAATATCCCTTGGTAAATGTTTTTGTTTTGCATACCACGAATTGACCCTGTATAACTTTTCAATTTGTATAGCCAGCTCATCTTTAGAAATTCCAGAAACCTGCACCAAGGCCTCAATCATTCTTCCCTTCAAGTCGTCATATAAACCTTCTTTCAACCCCCTTACTCTAATAGCGAATTGCGTTCTTCTAAACTGTGACATCAACACCTCTGTTTCAAAATTTGCAATATCCTTTTTAAATTTATTTATATATTCCACCGAGGTTGCCAACGCTTGTTTATTTGTTTCAATACAATCCTCCAAAAAATCAACATTTGTTGCTAAACCTTTGCAAACCTCTAACATGTCCATCCGTAGCTGCTTTTCCATATTCTTCAAAGCTTCCTGCATTTTGTTTTCTATCTCAGTAATTTTTTGATTAAATTCCAAAATTAAGTCTTGTTTCATAATCTTTAAAGTATTTAATAAATTTTCCGATGTCAAAACTTGTGGAGGTGTTGGTTCAGTAGCAAGTTGCATTTTAGAAGTAAAAGCAGAGGGGTAAATAGGCCTTTTATTCGAAGCAATCATTCCATATTTTGAGGCCATTGTTATAGTTCCAAGAAATTAAACTAAAAACGCCAAATCACTATCAGTTTTTATAATCCAAAATTGAGAATCAAAAATAAAAACCAGTTTTCAAATTCAAAAATTTCCCAAAGTCCAAAAACCACAAACAAAACACAAATAACTTTCACTTCTTCTTTATTATACTTCCAAAGAGGTGTAAAAAAGAGTCAAATCTGTAAAAATAAAAATAATAATAAAAAAAAATTCTTGCAATTTCCAGGGCAAATAATCTTTTATAATTTATTTATATTAATAAAATTGTCAATTACTGTTATAATCCAAAGTCACGGAGCTGAAAATAAAAATCAATTTTCAAAATTTCCATAAGAGAAAAGCCAGGAAAAAAAAAATCAATCCTTCCAAACTTGAAACCATTTTTATATTTCCAGAAAAGTATGGAAAAAAGCCATAACTCTAAATGAAATTCTTTCCAATGTAAAGGATAGAAAGTTTTTTAATTTCCAAAGTCAGGAGACAGAGAGAAAAAAAAAATCAGTCTTCAAAGTTGTAATTTTCCATAAGAAAAAGAGCCACAAGCAAACAAGGCAAAAATCACCTTCACTTCTCTTCCCAACTTCTTCAAAATGCCTTAAAAAGCCAAATCTCTAAAAAGATACTTTCCACTTTCAAAGGCAAATAATCCTTATTTTTGTCAATTATCAAAGAATATAAGAAGAACAGCCAGTTTTCAGTTTTCAGAACAAGGAGTTTCCATAAGAGAAAAAAAAAACCACAAGCAAAATGGAAATCACTTTCACTTCTCCTCCTTCAAACGCCATATTGTTGCATATTAAATGTTACTTTGTTTCTTCAAATAGAAGTTAGCCGAGGGTTTAAAAAAAAAGAAAAAAAAATCCATACTTGCCCAGCAAAGCCCCTGGTTCTCTCTGTCTGCCTTTTTAACTGCACAGAAAAAAAAGTTTTAAAAATCCTCTTCTAGAGGCAGCGGCGGCTTCGGCGTCTAGCTCCGCAAAAGCGGAGATTTCCTGGCTCCCGGAGCTAGGGGCAGGCTACCTGGGGAGCCTTCCCTTCGCGCCCCTGGATGACTCCTAGGGCGCTAGGGGGGCTCTACCCCACCTGCCACGCTCTCCTCTCTCCCCTATATCCGGGGCAGAGATATTCCGAGCCGCCAGACAGCTGTTCTGGCGGCCCGGCAGGGAGTCGGAAAGGCGTCCTGAAAGAAGAACGCCATCGGCGCCGAACACCAAACCGGAAGTCCGTCCTGGTTTGGATCTTGAGTGAGGGCTAATCCTATCATGTCCTGAGGGCCATGTCTTTTGTTTTGTAGATAAGCTGGCCCAGCCTTTGTCTTGTAGATAGGTTGGCACCAAAATATCTGCTGGGGGGGGGCAGGGAGCTGAGGCTCTGAGTTTGTCTTTAGAAACATGTTTCTACTTTAGGGAAAATATAATATTCTGCCTTTTTAATATTTCCTAGAATATTTCATTTTCCTAGGGGAGGGGAGGGTGCTAACTTCCTACAATATATATACTGAAAAGCTGACATGTTTCTTTGTGATGTAGTCGGCAATAACAAGAACCAGTTTGGTCTACTGGTTAAGGCACCATGCTAGAAATCCGGAGACTGAGTTCTAGTCCTGCCTTATCCACTTTGGGCCAGTCCAACTAACCTCATAGTTGTTGTGGGGAAAATAGGAGGAGGAAGATGTGCTTAATACCGTGGTGGTATTCAAAAAAAATTCCTACCGGTTCTGTGGGCATGACTTGGTGGGCATGGCTTGGTTAAGGTGACCAGATTTTAACATTGGTAAAGAGGGACACCATTGACCGGGGTGGGTGGGTTCCTGATTTAAAATTATTTATTTATTTATTTTTGGTCGTTTTTGTATGCCGCCCCACTCCCGTAGGACTCAGGGCAGCCATACAACCTTTTCTTTCTTTCTTTCTTTCTTTCTTTCTTTCTTTCTTTCTTTCTTTCTTTCTTTCTTTCTTTCTTTCTTTCTTTCTTTCTTTCTTTCTTTCTTTCTTTCTTTCTTTCACATGACCCCCCCTAGCCACGCCCACCCAGCCAGTCATTAGGACAGAGAACTGGAAACCACAAAACCCTTTACTCTCTCTCTCTCTCTCCCCCTCCCTCTCATCTCTCCCTTTCCATCTCTTTATCTCACTCTCTCCATCCATATTGTCTGTCTGTCTGTCTGTCTATCTATTTAACTATTTATCATCTATCTATCTATCTATCTATCTATCTATCTATCTATCTATCTATCTATCTATCTATCTATCTACTCTCTCTCTCCCTCTCATCTCTCCCTTTCCATCTCTTTCTCTCTCTCTCCATCCATATCTATCTACCTACCTACCTACCTACCTACCTACCTACCTACCTACCTATCATCTATCTATCTATCTATCTATCTATCTATCTATCTATCTATCTATCTATCTATCTATCTATCTATCTATCATCTATCTATCTTCTCTCTCTCATCTCTCCCTTTCCATCTCTTTATCTCTCTCTCTCCATCCATATCTACCTATCATCTATCTATCTATCTATCTATCTATCTATCTATCTATCTATCTATCTATCTATCTATCTATCTATCTATCTATCTATCTATCTATCTATCTATCTTCTCTCTCTCATCTCTCCCTTTCCATCTCTTTATCTCTCTCTCCATCCATATCTATCTACCTATCATCTATCTATCTATCTATCTACCGTATGTATCGGCGTATAAGACGACTTTTTACGCCTTGAAAATCTTTTCAAAAGTCAGGGGTTGTCTTATACGCCGGGTACTGAAACTTCCAAGCCGGGCGGGAGCTCAAAAACGCCCGCTGCTGCATCCCTGCCATTCTCCCTGCCATTCAAGCGGCCGAAGGAGCCCCGGAGCGCCGACGTTGCCCTCCGTCTCGGTCTCCTGCCGCCACCGCCAGCTGCAGCCTTCCCAGCAGGTGGGCGCGCGTGGAAGGGGTCGCAGAGCAGAGGCGCCCGGCGGTTTAAGGCAAGAGGCGGGCGGGAGATGCGGGCAGGAGCTTGCTTCCGCTGATGCCACTTCTGGCATCCCTGCGCCTCTCGCACCGCTCGCCGGGTGTCTCTGCTCTGCGATCCCTCCCCTGTGCGCCCACCTGCTGGGAAGGCTGCAGCTGCCCTCCGTCTCGGTCTCCTGCCGCCACCGCCAGCTGCAGCCTTCCCAGCAGGTGGGCGCGCGTGGAAGGGGTCGCGGAGCAGAGGCGCCCGGCGGTTTAAGGCAAGAGGCGGGCGGGAGATGCGGGCAGGAGCTTGCTTCCGCCGATGCCACTTCTGGCATCCCTGCGCCTCTCGCACCGCTCGCCGGGTGTCTCTGCTCCGCGATCCCTCCCCTGTGCGCCCACCTGCTGGGAAGGCTGCAGCTGCCCTCTGTCTCGGTCTCCTGCCGCCACCGCCAGCTGCAGCCTTCCCAGCAGGTGGGCGCGCGTGGAAGGGGTTGCGGAGCAGAGGCGCCCGGCGGTTTAAGGCAAGAGGCGGGCGGGAGATGCAGGCAGGAGCTTGCTTCCGCCGATGCCACTTCTGGCATCCCTGCGCCTCTCGCACCGCTCGCTGGGTGTCTCTGCAGCCATCAGCCCAGCCGGGGGAGGAGGAGGAGGAGAAAGGCGGTGATTTAGCCCTCGGCGGCTCTCGTACGGGACGGCAGGGGACGCTTCCCTTTCCCTCTCCTCCTCGGTGGAGACAGGGTCGGCGCGGCTGCCCGTGAGAGGACTCGGCTGTCGCCCGCTGTCGCCTGCCGCTGCCTGGAGAGCCTTGGGCGCTCGGCGCCGTCTTCCGGCTTTCCTTCAGCGCGCGCTGCAGTCCCGCTCACTGGGCAGAAAAGCGTCACATTTCCTGTCCATTGGATGATTGCAATGCGCCACTTGCAATCATCCAATGCGTGACATTTGGCGCATGCGCCACGATTTGGCCACCACGGAGCCCGACATGGCTGCCTTCCCGGAGTTTTAACTCCCCCCAATCTCGCACGCCCCCCTTTCAGGCCGATTTTTGGAAAGAATGCCCTAGTCGTGCATTCTTTCCAAAAATCGGGACTTTTTAGAGGACGGGCGGGACGCGGGACAAAGCATTAAAAAGCGGGTCTGTCCCGCCAAAATCGGGATGTCTGGTCACCTTAGGCTTGGTGGGCGGGTCATGTGACTGAGTGGGCATGGCCAACTCGATGTCACACACGACAAGGTAGGGTGGCACCTTACTGTGAGTGACATCATGTTGGCCATGCCTACTCAGTCACATGATCCCCCCCACCAAGCCACGCCCACAGAACCCAGTAGGAAAAAAAGTTGAACTTACAGCTATTGCAGCCTTTCTATTATTTTCTGCCCAGGGTCTGAGGTAGCAATCTGTCAAAGGCCTCCTCCTGCATGCCACCCACTTTCCCTTCACCATGTGTCACCCCATTTCCCCTCCTTCAGAGGGTCCGACCCTAGCCCCACTTCCTCCCCCACGACCACCTCTTTCTTCGGGCTTACATTCCTCCTGCAGCTGATGGCAGAGGGGAAGGCAAGGCCAGGGCTGAGCCATCGCCACTGGGCTCCCCGCCAGCCTGCATCTCACCCCCCCTTGTTGCGAGATGCCTGCAGCTTCCTCCTCTTTTTTTCAGTGTGACTGCAAGAAGCCTCCCAGCTGCCACCTATTTACCAGCAGGAACCGAGCTGGCAGGGGCGCAGCAGGCAATGGGGTGCCCTGACCCAGCCGAGGAGGGTGGGGAGTGGGCAGAGGTTCCTGGGCAAAGCCGGAGCCGGGGAATGGCACGTTCCCCGACCCAGCTGAGGCGGCCGGTGAGCTGGCAAAGGCTATGGGGCGCTACCAGTTTGCACAAACCAGTCCGAACCGGCTGAATACCACCTCTGGCTGAATGTCTGCCCCCTTATTTGTAAAAACAATACAGGTGAGATACAAATAAATAAAAACATATAGTAGTTGATCCACTTTTCAAGAAAACAAAATTAATTTGTCAACAAAGAAAGTATTGGAGGCTAAATTATATATTACATAAGAGAAAAATCAAATAAATACCACCCTGCACAAGAATCATCCAGCATGCAATAATAAGAAAGTGTCAATTTTCAGTTAGTGGCTGGATGATTCCAGACTAATTTTTGAAGTTTCTCTAAATAGGAGAGCTGGGACATAGGAGAACTGACCATCTTTTTCTGTTGAGAGAGCAGTAGTACAAGACGACATGAAAGGCTTGCATGTATTCTGAACCGCCATTCCCACTCACCCAAAAGCTGTCAATTCTTCCATATGACTGCCATTTCCTACAATACAATAAGGATATAGGAACTTGGCTGAAAGTTAGTTCTAACAACAGTTTTGTCTAAAATCATTTATATGAGTGTGTGTGTGTGTGTGTGTGTGTGTGTGTGTGTGTGTGTGTGTGTGTGCATGCGCGCGCGCATATGCATGGAAGTTGATTTGAATTAAGATCATGATAGAAAGTCATGAATAACTGATGGAGGAGAAGAATTTATATAGAAGAATTCCAGTAAAACCTCCATTGTTTGGATTCCACTAACATTGGCTATAACAGAAACATTTTCTTTTGGATTTCACCCTTGTAACAACTTAAGTCGATTATTTCTGAAGTACTCCAAACCATTTTCTGAGTTATATTTATGTAATTTGCATCAATTTATATCATTTGAATAAATTGCTATAGATAACTTAAAATCATAGTTACCCAAATAACAAAAATGGCATCAATAATAATGAACACTCCAATTTAATGGAACCCCTTTTGGCCAATTGAGATGAAGGCATTTTCATGGGTATAAAGCAGAATAAAGATATTTGAGTTGGATGGTTGCAGCAAAATAAAGGCTGTGTCAGTGAAATTGCCAAACAGAGGATCAAGTCAAAGTGACCATGTTTCGGCATCTGTATCTACAAAGACAGAAAGCTAATATTTATGCTGTTCCCAGAAAGCATACGCAATAAAGCAAAATAAGCATGATCCTAGGTTAAAAAGTTCTTTTTTGTTGCCAGGAAAATTACATAGACATATCCATAAAATAAACAGAAACTTTATTTCATTAGGAGAAGAACTCCTGCTGTCTCTATTACAATTGGCTCTGGGATTAGCTGGTTAGGGTACTCTGATATTCTACTGTACACATTCAGATAAGACATATTGTTGACCAATATGAATCAGAACTGGGCCCAGCACATAGGGCAGAGTTGAGGGTTAGGGTTAGCTAGAAGAGTTCCTGAAGTCAAAGGCAATTGGTTTCTTCCTCCCTCTTCTTTCCACCCTTCATTCAATGTAATTGTTATATATTAACCCTGCTGTTTTTACTTGGCAATGTCTTTCCTTTGACCTCCCAGGGTATCACTGTGCCCCTGACATTTTCCATTTTCAATCGATTATTATTTCTGAAGAAATATGTTGCATGCTACATGGGGATGCTGGCAAGATACCTTATTGACCTAACCTCATGGCTCTGTCATCCTCACTTAGTCAGTCAAATGTTTGTCCTACAATTTTCCATATTGTAGAGAAACAAAGTTTTAGAAGAGGAATATGTGTTGCCATTACCCTTCCTCACTCTTTTATAGTGGATATATTTCCTAAAGATTAGTCAGCCATAAATCCTTGGATTTTGTTGCAACCGGCCCCTCCGATCCCGTTCCATCTTGCTCAACCCGGATACCTGGCAACCATGGTTTTCAGGGCCCTGGGCTCAGGATGCTGCTGCTCAACGCCAGGTCAATTATCAACAAAGCCCCCCTGATACGTGATTTAATCACAGATGAGAGGGCAGACCTGGTGTGTGTTACCGAGACCTGGCTGGGCCAGGAGGGGGGAGTAGCTCTCTCCGAGATATGCCCAGCCGGCTTCTCGGTGCAGCATCATTCTCGACCCCAGGAAAGGGGGGGAGGAGTGGCAATAATAACGCGCGGAAATCTACATCCTCGTAGGATCCCTGCCCCGGAGATTGTTGGGTGTGAGACGCTCCTTCTGAAGTTGGACTTAGGGGTACAGGTGGGCCTTCTCTTAACGTACCTGCCTCCCAGCTACGTAAGTAAGGCCCTGCCTGAGCTGCTCGAGGCAGTAGCCGGCTTGGCAGTTGAGTTCCCTAGGCTTATGGTGCTGGGGGACTTCAACTTGCCATCTGCTGGCGAAACCTCTGGGATAGCTCAGGAGTTCATGGATTCCATGACAACCATGGACCTGACCCAAGTAATCCAGGGTCCGACTCATGAGGGTGGTCACAAGCTCGACCTAGTGTTTCTTTCGGGGCAGTGGAGAGATGATCTGAAGATAAGGGATATAGTCATCACCCCACTGTCATGGTCAGATCATTTCCTACTGAGGTTAGATTTTGCAGCCCCATTCGTCCCCCGCAGGGAGGCGGGACCGACTAGGTGGTTCCGCCCCAGGCGCCTAATGGAGCCAGAAGGATTCCAGAGGGAACTTGGGGAAATACCTGAAACCCTGGTACACAATTCGGCTGACTCCCTGGTGGCCGCTTGGAACATCGCAGCATCAGGGGCTTTAGACCGAATTGCGCCTAAGCGACCTCTCCGCGGCAGTGGATCCCGGAAAGCTCCCTGGTTTACCAAGGAGCTCCGGGAGATGAAACGCCAGAAGAGACGTCTGGAGCGCCGCTGGAGGGCCAGCAAAACCGAATCTGACCGAACACTATTAAGAATTTACATCAGATCTTATTTAGTGGCGATAAGGGCGGCAAAACGATCCTATTTTTCCGCTCTTATTGCGTCCGCAGATTCTCGTCCAGCCGCCTTGTTTAGGGTGACTCGCTCCCTCCTTGCAAAAGGGGGGAGCGAGGAACACTTACAAGGCAGAGCTGAGGAATTCGCTGAGTTTCTGTTGGATAAAGTTGCTCAGATTCGGTCGAACCTGGACTCTGGCAGGGCAGAGTCCATAGAGTTGACAGGGGCAAGTCTTAGTCCACCATTATGGGAAGAGTTTGGGCCTGTTTCTCCCGAGGATGTGGACAGGGCTGTGGGAGCGATGGGTACCTCCACCTGTTTATTGGACCCGTGCCCCTCCTGGCTGGTCTCGGCCAGCAGGGTGGTGGCACGCGGCTGGATCTAGGCGGTGGCCACCGCTTCTTTGAGGGAGGGATCCATACCGCAGTCGTTAAAAGCTGCGGTGGTGCAACCCCCTCCTGAAGAAGCCTTCCCTGGATCCAGCTGACTTGAAGAACTATCATCCGGTCTCCAACTTACCTTTTTTAGGGAAAGTTGTGGAGAAGGTGGTGGCGACTCAGCTTCTGCGACTTTTGGATGAAACAGATCATCTAGATGCCTATCAGTCGGGTTTCAGGCGCGGCTACAGTACAGAAACTGCCTTGGTCGCTCTGATGGATGATCTCTGGCGGGCCCGGGATGGGGGGAACTCCTCCATCCTGGTGCTACTTGACCTCTCAGCAGCTTTCGATACCATCGACCATGGTATCCTTCTGCATCGGCTCGGCAAGTTGGGAGTGGGAGGCACCGTTTTGCGGTGGTTCTTCTCTTATCTCGCCGATAGGATGCAGTCGGTGCTGGCAGGAGGGCAGAGATCGTTCCCTAGGCCCCTATCATGTGGGGTGCCTGAGGGGTCAGTTCTCTCGCCCATCCTGTTCAACATCTACATGAAACTGCTGGGTGAGATCATTCGCAGACATGGGGTGTGTTTCCATCAGTACGCTGATGACACCCAGCTGTACATCACCACCCCGTCTGACTTCAGTGAGGCAGTTGATGTAATGTGCCAGTGCCTGAACGACGTTAAGATCTGGATGGGGAGGAACAGACTCAGACTTAATCCCGACAAGACTGAGTGGCTGTGGATATTGCCTCCTAAGGACCATGACAACTGTCCCTCCTTGGTCTTTGAGGGAGTGAAACTGACTCCCTCGGACCAGGCCCGCAACTTGGGGGTCCTCCTAGATCCACAGCTAAAATTGGATCATCATCTTTCTGCTGTGGCTAGGGGGGCCTTTGCACAGGTTCGCCTGGTGCACCAGTTGTGGCCATACTTGGAGAAGGAGGCTCTACTCATGGTCACTCATGCCCTTGTCACCTCTCGTTTGGACTACTGCAATGCGCTCTACATGGGGCTACCCTTGAAGAGTATCCGGAGACTTCAGTTGGTGCAAAATGCGGCTGCGCGTGCTGTGGTGGGTGTGCCAAGGTACACCCACGTGACACCGATACTCCGCCAGCTGCACTGGTTGCCCATCAGTCTCCAGGTCCAATTTAAGGTGTTGATCACCATCTTTAAAGCCCTTCATGGCTTAGGACCAGGCTATCTTCGGGACCGCATTCTGCCTCATACTTCCCTCCGACCGGTTAGGGCCCACAGAGTTGGCATCCTCCAGGTCCCGTCGGCCAAGCAATGCCGGCTGGCGGGCCCTAGGGGGAGAGCCTTCTCTGTGGCCGGCCCCGCGCTCTGGAACCAACTTCCCCCAGAGACCCGAACTATCCCCACCCTGCTGGCCTTCCGAAAAGCCGTTAAGACATGGCTTTTCCTGCAGGCTGGGGGTAGAGCTTAATCCACCCGAGCTCACCCCCAAGTACGTATTGGTTGTCGAATGGTTGCTGATGTTTTTTTATACTGTGTTTTTAAATTTTATATTGCTTTTAATTAATATTTATTATTGGTTTATTCTTGTATTTTTCTCTGTTGCACGCTGCCCTGAGTCCTTCGGGAGTTGGGCGGCATATAAGAATACCAAATAAATAAATAAATAAATAAATCTCATGCGTTATCTAACTCTTCTCTTTATGACTGGTAGCATAATCTCTTTGCTGTGAGAATAGTCTGCTTGAAAGCATACTGCTTCCCAATCTAAGTTTTCAGGCTCCTTTTTTTTTTAGCTTTGCTCAGTATATTTTTTGGAAAAAAATGACCCAATTTTCTATGTAATGTTTAATAAAATACATCTATCTATCTATCTATCTATCTATCTATCTATCTATCTATCTATCTATCTATCTATCTATCTATCTATCTATCTATCTATCTATCTATCTATCTCTATCTTATGTAGAAAATATATGCTAAAAAAAAATCGTTGTATACATCTTTCCCATCATCCTAAAAATTCCCCAGTAAAAGAATTCATTTTCCTGGGCACTAAAATCAACCAATGTTGTGACAGCAGCCTTGGGATCAGAAGGCGTATAGCACTTGGAAGAACGGCAATGTCAACATGAATAACTACTGGCAGAATTAAAAATACCAGACTACCAACCAAATGCAGATTAATCAATGTAATAATTTTTCCAATTGCTACTTATGGCTGCGAAACCTGGACTCTGAAAAAGGCCAATAAAAGAAGGGTGGACGCATTTGAACTGTAGTGCTGGAGTGACTATTACGCATCCCATGGACCAGGGGTGGGTTCCTAATTTTTTTACTACCACTCTGTGGGCGTGGCTTATTTTGTGGATGTGGCTTGCCAGCCATGTGATCGGGTGGGCATGGCTTGCCAGTCATATATTAGTTATTTCAGAGAGATGTTACTACTATTTTTGCTATTTTATACCTTACATGAAAAGCTTTGCACACAAAGTCCATGTTACACCATGGCAAAACAGCAACCTTTATATGCAGAAAATGCTATAGTTAAAAGACAAGTAAGTCTCATACAGCATTTTTGGTTTCAGTCATGGATTCCTTAGACGAAAATATTGAGGACTGTTAAAAGAACAGTATCTTTTAACAGTCCTCAATGTTTTCGTCTAAAGAATAACAATATAAAACTGTATAAAATTAACAATATAAAAGGTTAAGCTTTCGGAAAATGCCCACTTTGGGAAGCTTTAGGCAAAGGCAAAGGAAAAGTGTTAAATGCAAGTTTCTTATTATTTTCAAGCGAAGGGATGGGGAAAGACTTAATTGTCAGGTTTCTGGGCATGCGCAGAATAATTTTTTTTAAAAAATAAAACTTTTTTTTAAAAAAAAATGGTGGCGCCCAGGCACCAGTAACCGACCGCACCGGTACTGTGATGTCACCAGCGGACTGCTACCAGTGCTATAGAGTGGACCGCACTGGTAGGAACCCACCACTGCCATGGACTGCAAAAATCACAAACAAAGAAATCCTAGAAGCAGACTGGAAACAATGCAATTCTTGCAAAAGAATTGACATATGTGCAAGTCTGGGCTTGTGAAAAATTCTGAGGGCCATTGCATTTTCACCCACTGAAGCTTTTGAATACTTGATATATATTTGAATAATCTTGAATATGCAAATATGCAATCAGTACCATTTACATTGATATATTTCCCCCATACCAGGGGTGGGTTCCTAATTTTTTTACTACCACTCTGTGGGCGTGGCTCATTTTGTGGGTGTGGCTTGCCGGCCATGTGACCAGGTGGGCGTGGCTTCTCAGACTGCTGAAGGGAGGGGAACTGAGATAGGTCTTGCCGCCCATTCCCCATCCCCTCAGCAGCTCGAGAAGCTTCAAACATGCCAAAATGCCTAGGATCATCACCGCACGTTCGTGGTTTCTCGGACTGCTGAAGGGAGGGGAATGGAGATAACTCCTGCCGCCCATTCTTTCAGCGTCTCACGCACTCCCTCAGCCATCCTCCCCTGTTGGACTCACTGTGGGGTAGGAAGGCAGCGCATGCGCAGTGCCAAAAGCTCGGCTTCTGGGCATGCGCAGAAGAACATTTAAAAAAAATTAAATTTTTTTTTTAAAATGGCGGCACCCAGGCACCGTCAACCGACTGCACCGGTACTGTGACGTCACCAGCGGGCCACTACCAGTGCTATAGAGTGGACCACACCTGTAGGAACCCACCACTGCCGCATACATCTCAAATATACAGCCTATTTAGATACTCCCATTGTGTTAATACACACAAACCTATATATTTCAATTTATAATGCTTAAATCATGTGCATGCATCAGAGATATTCTCAAATATATATAAAGGTACCACAATCAATGAGGGCAGCATGGGTCGGGCAGGGAATCATAGCAAGACATTGTGAGATTGTGGTACCTTTAATAGATGATCCACTAATGCCATCTCCAGTATATATATTTGAAGAATGAACAAGAAGCACAATTCTCTCCATAGATGTAAATTAACATCAGTCTTTTTATCCATTATATGCACCACCAAAAATAGATGGTGAGGATCATTCCTAGTGAAGACTTGATTCAAAGAAAATGCTTTCTTTTTTTTCTCCTTCTTTCCTTCCCAAAAATGTCTAGTGTAAAATAAGATTGTTGCTCTTAGCATTTCTTATCATTTCTTTCAATTCAACAATATTCTAATCTGGAATTTTCCCTAGATGGGTTTTTTAAAAAATCCTTCCCTTCCTACCCTCCCTTTTTATATTCACAACAGTGCTGGTGAATTTAATCTGATGTAGAGAAATGGCATGAAGTTCAGCAAGGATGAAATATCCAAGTTAGCTTCCAGAGGATTATTTTGATAAAATTCTTGTACATTCCTAATGCAAACAAAAACACTGATACATCTTTTTGTACTGGAAGAATCAGAACTGTATTATCATAATTAGCGAAGCCCCAATTACTCAACAGGTTTTTTTTAATAGAAAGTAAAAGGCAACATTCTTCCCAATGCATATTAATACAACTATTTCAGCTATTTTTAAAATAATAATAATAAAAATATTTGAAATACAAATACAAAACAAATATTAAATGGAGCATAAATGAACATTTTAATGCCAATCACTATATTTCTCTGAATGCATCATTTAAGAACATGATCTTAAATTTGAAATGGCTTTCTCCCCCTCCCCCAAAAAGGGAAAAGAAGTTATGAAATAAATGTACAGAATAGTCAAAAATTTTGAGCAATACCCATCCAGCATCCCTACCTTGGCAAACTGACAATATCCTGGAATTCTCCCCCAACAGTTTTTATGCAAGAATGAATGCCTATAAATTAAAAGCAATTGCCTAAAATAAGGCACCTTGTTGATAAAATTAATTGAACCACTATCTGCACACACACAACTTTTTCCTTTGCTCTTTCTCTCTCTCTCTCTCTTTTACAGATGGCTCATGCATATTTTCCTTCTTTCCTCCAAGGAAACAGCAAAAAGGAAGATTAGAAAGGGGAAACAAATATGGCCTGGGATGGAAAATGGAAGAGCCAATAGAAAGAAAAAAGAAAAAAATGTACTTATACTTTACATAAAAGGTTAAATTCACCAGCAAGTGTCTCAAACAGCTACCGGTAGTTCTCATTTCAACAGCTTTTCTATCATTATCAGTAATACAAGAAAGTGAGCTGACCTGTTTTCCACTCTAAACTCCATCAATGTTGTGTGTGTAGAGGGGAGGGAGATAAATACTAATTTTCCTATTGAAATTTTTTATTAAATAATTGTTTTTTTTTAAATTACTGGATTTCCCCCCTCTCCTAATCACTAATTTCCTTTCATTGTTCTGAACAGAACAGGATACCTAGGAAAAATGCAATGTCTCCAATAGCATGGGAAGCCAACTACAGTTCCACAGCAGAAGAGCAATCTTCAGTAGTGGTAAGTTTCTTGGGCCCATCTGAAAGCAACTGTAGTCAGCTGGTTCTGCAGCTGGTGTTCTGGCCACTACCACATGATTTGTCAGGAATTCCTGTGCAAAACCAGAGGGCTTTTGAATGCGCAGTGCATTCCTACTTGAGAATGGTCCCTCCAATCCGTTCATTCGTTTCCAGCATTTCAATGTTGAAAAGAACACAAATCATGACTGGGCTTCTCACAGGGATCAACATTATCATAGGAAGCAAGCAGTGGAATTTATATTTCATGTTATACTGAAAAAGATTGCTGGGGTTGGAGCTGGAAGGAGAATGAGCAATCTTTTGGTATAGTAAGCCCTTGCACAATTTAAAGAATTTCTTCTCCAAGTGGAAGAAAATAATGTCCACATGCATGACGGGGATAAAGGCTTTTGGCCTGGAATTACAGTATAATAAACTAAGCATCTTTCTGTATTTGGAGATTTTAAAAATCAGTACATTGCTATGACCATTTGAACGCATTTAGTGCATTCTATTTGTCATTTAACTGAGCAAGTCTTTGCTGGATTCTTTCTCTAATATGCAAGACAAATGAAATCCTGCCTCAATTTAGATCCCCACTAATTTCCATGAAGTGAAAACTTATACATGCTAGAACATTTAGAAAATATGAGGTAATGACATTCAAAGCCATAATGTGTAAAAAAGCCTGGGTGAAACATCTGATTGTCAGCTGAAAGCAGAAATTCTCCGTTGAGTTAGTCTAAAAAAAATCCCAACCTCAAATTGAAAACAGTGAGAGGTGCCAAAAGTAAGGAATAGAATAGACAGAATAGAAATGTGGAAGTAGGCATGCTCAAGCCAGTCATTCTTTAGCCTTTGCATTTTTTAAAAAAAGTTAAGCCAGAGTATAAATGTGGATTCTTCTTGTTATGGATTTGTCAAGTTTTCAAAACCATTGTAAGTGAAAGGAGGTAAGCTGGGAAAACATTTAACCGTTTGTTGCAAGCAAGCAATTTGGTTGATATTACATTTGCCTGCATCTTCATCATCTCTGAAGTAGATACTGTCAAGGGAGCTGCTAGAAGGATCAACATCAAAATAGTTATAAGGCCGAAGTAAAAAGCCTACTCCGTTGCCAATTGTTACAGTAGTGGGGATGTCCTCAGCATGTGGTACATGTAAAAATCCAACTGAAACCCAAGCCACAAGATCCTGGGAAGAGGAAAGAAAAAAGTAGCAAGAATGAGCAAGATTAACGATTAGCAAAACCCCCATTTAGCCATGAAACTTTTATAATAATATAGAACACAGTTGCATTACATTCAGGGGTGGGTCAAAAATTTTAGCAACCGGTTCTCTGCCTGGTTGCTGGGTGTGGCCATGGCCTACTCGGCCTCCTGCATGATGGCGGGGGGGGGGGCGTTTTCACTCTCCCCAGGCTCCAGAGTCTTTCCTCGAGCCTCCAGGAGAGCGAAAACGGCCTCCCCCGGGCTCCGGAGGCCCTCTGGAGGCCGGAAACAGGCCCGTTTCTGGACTTCCGGAACTTCCGGGAGGCCCATTTTTCACCTTCATAACGCTCCGGAAGCTTCCCTTAAGCCTCAGGGAGGGCGAAAACGGCCTCCCCTGGGCTCAGGAGGCCCTCCAGAGGCCAGAAATGGGCTCATTTCCAGACTTCCATCATTTCTGGGAGGCCTGTTTTTCGCCCTCCCAGAGCCTCCATGCAGGGCCTGCACTTACCTGGCATCCAAAACGGGCCATGTGTAGACTCCTGGGAGGGGTGGGGTGGGCGGGGCAGCCAGTCCTTGCAACTATCGGTTCGGCAAACCGGATGTAAAATTAGCATCCTGTTCGCCCGAACCGGTCCGAACTGGCTGAATCCCACCCTTGGTTACATCCCTTGTAAATGATGGTCTTCCTGAAAATTGACTGCATGTAAATGATTCTCAGTTCATATTGTTTGTTCTGATGATCTGCAACTAGATTGTAATTCATTCATGCATCAGACAAACAAGTGCACTGTCAACAGAACAACATTTTGTTATTTTTCTTCATTTCCTCTACTGTATACTTCTTAACATTATCTGATTCCTTTCTTGACTACATGTATTACTTTTCCATTTAAATCAACTTTTGGTTCTCATTTGCAAATTGTGCAAATTTCAATTTTTAAAAAGAAATCTTTTTGCCTTGAACAGCTTTTCTAATCACATAGAACTCTCTCTCTCTCTCTCTCTCTCTCTCTCTCTCTCTCTCTCTCTCTCTCTCTCTCTCTCTCTCTCTCTCTGTGTGTGTGTGTGTGTGTGTGTGTGTGTGAAAAGCTGCAAGATGGTTAGTGTAACACCACCCTTTTGTCTACAGAGGGACAAGGCTTAGATTGTGACACTGTGGCTACCATCTTACGAATTAGATGAAAATGTTCCTAAATCTCACATTAAGCAAATTCTTCGATGCAATATTATAGTGCTGATGTCATATATCCTAGTCTGAGATATATTTATTAGCTGGATAACGTTTAGTTGGCAGCTTTAAGATAACCCTCACTTTTCCAATGCTAAGATAGGGTCTGTTTCTTAATCTGACCCATATGTTTTGACCATTTCAGACCATTCAGTTAGTGATGAAGTCAGATGATTCTAATGTTAGAAAAGCATTATGCAACCTAAAACCATCTCTATCCATTGGATCTGATAGTCTATGTGCATATTTCTTAAAAAAGCTCTCCACAACCATTGCTGAACCTCTAAGCATAATTTTTGAAAAATCCTTCAGGACTAGCCTCTTACCCAACTTATGGTCACTAGTCACAATCATCCCTATCTTCAAAAAAGGAGATCCAAGTAACGTTGAAAATTACAGACCAATCTCTTTATGTTGCGTCACCTGCAAAGTCATGGAATCAAGCATAGATCAATCCTAGAAACTAACAACCTACTCTCTAACAAACAATTTGGTTTCAGAAAAAAATTATTCTGTAACCTGCAACTCCTACGCTGCAAAAACATGAACTTCACAACTCGATCAAGGTAAATCAATAGACGTAATTTATATAGACTTTTGTAAAGCCTTTGATTTAGTAGTACATGACAAACAACTTCGGAAACTAAACTCTTATGGCATCTCTGATCCCCTTCATGATTGGATAACTGCATTCTTGTCAAACAGGAAACAAATGGTTAAAATAAGAAGTGCCCTATCAAATCCTATACCAGTCAACAGTGGTGTCCCTCAAGGCAGCATTCTAGGACCAACTCTATTCATTCTTTACATAAACGATCTTTGTGATCATATTATAGGCAACTGCATTCTCTTTGCTGACGATGTTAAACTATTCAACACCACCGACAATACTTCTACCCTTCAAAAAGACCTTGACCATGTATCACAATGGTCTGATAACTGGCAACTTCAAATCTCAACCAACAAATGCTCTGTCTTACCCATTGGCAAAAAGAATCCAAACACAAAATACAAACTTGGAGGACATGACCTTGTAGACGATCCTCACTCTGTTAAGGACCTTGGAGTACTCATATCTAATGACCTAAGTGCCAGAGCCCATTGTAGCAACATTGCCAAAAAGGCACTAAGAGTTGTTAACCTAATCTTGCGTAGCTTCTTCTCTGGCAATATTACACTGCTAACCAGAGCATACAAAACATTTGCCAGACCAATCCTAGAATACAGCTCACCTGTCTGGAACCCGCACTGCATATCAGACATTAATACAATTGAGAGAGTCCAGAAATATTTCGCAAGAAGAGTCCTCCACTCCTCTGCTCGCAACAGAATATCTTATTCCACCAGACTTGAAATTTTGGGCTTAGATAACTTAGAGCTTCATCGCCTTCGATCTGATCTAAATGCAGTTCATAAAATCATCTGCCACAATGTCCTACCTGTCAATGAATACTTCGGTTTCAACCGCAACAACACACGAGCACACAATAGATTCAAACTCAATGTAAACTCGACTGCAGAAAATACGACTTCAGCAACAGGGTGATCAATGCCTGGAATGCACTACCTGACTCTGTGGTTTCTTCCCCAAACACCAAAAACGTTAGCCTTAGACTATCTACAGTCGACCTCACCCCATTCCTAAGAGGTCTGTAAGGGGCGTGCATAAGTGTACCATTGTGCCTACCGTCGCTTCCTACTGTCCTATTGTCCAAATTTACCTATACCTACTTTGCTTTTGTTTATCTTTATACCATACCTGTTATCTTGTACACATTTTGCCAAATAAAATATAAATAAATAAATAAATAAATAAATAAATAAATAAATAAATAAATAAATAAATAAATAAATAAATAAATAAATAAGTGATTGGATTGATCTCACTTCTATTGACCACTTGAGCTCATGTAGCCCTGTTATCTCTCAAGTTGCTAGATGCTGTTCTTTGGAGCCTTTATAATTTGGCCTCAGGGAAGTCCAGGTTTTAACTGGCTTCACCTCCCAAGTTTCAAAGTCTGGCTTTGAAAGACAAATCAGTTCATCTAAGAGATAAAGGTTGTAGGATCAGTTGGTGCTGATGCAACAGATCTTCCTCCTGGTTTGCTATGTAACTCCTTCCCACCAGACTCCTCATTTCTTAATTTTAAATATGGATGTATTGTTTTGTTTATAACTCAACAGAATAACTGGCAGATGTAGGGAGAGTCGACTCTAATCCCATACACTCTTGATGTCCTGAAGAAGTGGCTATTCACCTTAACTTGCCTGGTGATATTATTTACTTATTTTAACTATTTATATGCCTACCCAAATTGCAAATAACAACTTTGAATCACTGAGGATTAAAAACACAAAATGAAAGAACTAATAAATAGTAAATCCACAAAATCACAACAAAACACAATACAACCAAGCCCAAGCCCCAATTATATAACCTTCCCAAACTATTTCATTAAGTGCATTCAATTATCTTGCCCAGGGGACAATAGGGTATTGAAGGCCTTACAGCAGGCCAACAGGGCTGGGCCATCAAAATCTTATTCAGAGGGTAGAGCTGGGAGAGGGGTAAATGAAGAGGGCGGGATAGAAGTATCTCTTCATGACTTTGACTGGCTGATCTGTGAGACTGGAGACCTGGTGAGTAAAGAGACTCTTCTAACAATCAAATGTAATAGTTTCATGGACATGGTTTTTTATTGCTTACAATAATTTTTTGAACTACAGGCCACATCTCAAGACTCTCTTCTCTTGAAAATTTGGTAGTGCTGATTCCATAGCAGATTTCTTCTTGTTCATGTTTCAACTCCTCCATGTAGAGCATAGTTGGGTCATCTTGCCACTTACCTCATTGACTATGGTCTCATTGTCTATGAAGTTTGCAAAGGTCACCAGGGGATCCCATGGATCATTCTGGTTATAGATGCAGGTGCTCGTCAATTCTTCCTCTTTCTGCTTAGTGACAGACAGCTTGTACCTAAAGTGGACACAAAACAGGGAAAATGAGAGAGAAAATGCGGAAGGGAGGGGGGGAAACACCAGGGTTTTATCATGTTCCTCAGAAGTGCAAACTAATTCTCTAATTTTCTTAATTCTTTAAAAAATATAATAAATGATGAATCTATGACCAGATGGTCATGGTGATCATTTGACCCTGGTTATGGATTTTATTAATTCAATTGTATTGCTTTTTTAAGTTTTTAAAAATATATTTTGATGATTTTTCTTTAGTTTTTAAATTGTTGTAAGCCATCCGAGTCATGCAGCTGATCAATGTACATCAGACAAATGAATAAACTGCAGCGCCTTTTCCCCTGACATCATTCTTTAATTTAAGCAAGATGCTATTTATCTGAAAAGGCAAACATAGGACTACGATAGGGACCTACCTGCCCCAGCTGATGGCCTTCTCCATGGGGCTTCTTTGTGGTAAGTGCTCGCCTGCAAAGCTGATGATCTGGATACGATAGCTCTGTTTGTGGCCCCACTGGTTTTCATTGTTAGAACTGAAAAGCAGGTACCGTGGGATTGTGCCATCAAGTGGGAAAGCAGCTTTTTCTTCTGTGTCCAGGACTTGCTGGGTGAGGATTGGTCGCTGGATTGTATGCTCTATGCTCCAAGGGGCCTGCACGGATTCATATGCCATGTCAAGATCCACCAAAGAGTTCTTGACTCCTAACAAACAATCAAAAAGAATGAGACAAACACTTCCTGTTTTGGACTTCTGCCTAAGGATACACCTACTTAGAAACAATGGATCAAACACCAACGTCAGTTCGAGACTATGGACAGAATGGCTTATCTTATGTTTGGGAGAGTTTCTTATAAACTCACCATACAGCCTTGTTCAGTTATTATTTCTCCAGCATCTGAGGCTGAACTATACACTGGGAACAATGGAAGCCTACTCAGACAATTGTTATAATATCTTACACTACATTATAGATCTCCTTCTTCCTTGCAAACAAACGTCAACCAATAAAATATTTGTCATAGGCACCTGTTCCGTTTGGAAGATAACATGAGAGATCTTTTCAGAGGCTGCTTTGAAATTCCCTTCCCCCAATGATGATAGTACTGAGATCTATTTGTTTGGTCTAACATAATAAAATATTATATGTGAAATAATTATTTGTATTGTACAATCTCTTTGTTCTTTTTATAACAACTCCTATACTTATTATGGTATGGATAGACTTCAGCTGATGGGACCCAGGTGAGGAATATAAATTCCATCAGTGGTACAAAATGCTTCTTGGGTAACACGGCAGAGTGTATTATTATATTTATTATTCCATGGGCTGGGTACATATGTACAAAAGTGTTTAAATTGCCATAGGTTCTAACAACTTGAAGTATAATAATAAACAGGAGAGAAATCAGTTTGGTTCTTTTTTTAAGGAAATATATACTTTGACCATACACAGTAATAATAATAAAAATCATACAAAAAGGATGTTATCAGGAAAAGTGCATATAGTGTTATGCTTATTAATAAAAAGTAAGATATAAAAGTGCACTCACCTGGAGAAAATGGCTTGCAAAACTCTGCATGGTAAAACTGTGTATTCACATGGTGTATTAGGAGGAGTGGTTACAATTCTGAAGATTTTGTTTTGAAAATTACAAACTTACACAAATGGATTGTAATGAGTTCCACAGGGGTGGGTTCCTCCCAGTTTGGACCAGTTCGCCCAAACCGGTAGCGACCCACTGGTGATGTCACAATGACATCACTGACCCAGTTCGGTCAGTGCCGGTCTGTGGGCGCCGCAATCCTTTTTTAATTTTTTTTTAATTTTTTTTCTTCTGAGCATGTGCAGAAGCCAAGTTTCCAGCACTGTGCATGCGGTCGCCATCTTGTTTTTGGCTTCCCCCCCCCAGATTTTTTGGCACTGCGCATGCGCGCCCATGCGACGTGGGAGGAAGTGAACCGGCAGCGAGGTAAGTAGGAACCCACCCTTGGAGTTCCAGGATGGAAAAATACAAAATTGAGCAAAATGAAATAGACCAATTTCTGAATCTTTGGTTTAAAAGAGGACACTAGCTGGGCTTTGCCCAGAAACTCTTGCCAATCTACACTTAATCACACATAGAGATCTATATTTAGAAAGTCCTGGAATTGGTCAGTGTTATTTTCTGCACAGAGAATAAGAACAGAAGAGATGAGATGTACTTTCTCAGGATTCTACTCTTTCCAAGTCATGGGCAAAGGTAAAACATTCTCAGATTTAAGGAATAATCTGCGGGGATTGTCACACTAACTCTATCTCTTCTCACAAGAATATAGTGAAATGCAGCTTTTGGAGACAAAAGACTTTCCCATTTATAGGATGAAACTAATTGAGAATTATGCCATCTGCATATAAACATATATCATAATGACTTCTGCATTGTGTCCTCCTCATGGTATCCAGTTGTTAAGATTAATTAAGTGGGAGGCACTGTTTTACGGTGATTCTCCTCTTATCTCGCCCACAGGATGCAGTCGGTGTTGGCAGGAGGGCAGAGGTCATCTCCTAGGCCCCTGACCTATGGGGTGCCGCAGGGTTCAGTCCTCTCGCCCATCCTGTTTAATATTTACATGAAACCGCTGGGGGAGATCATCCGCAGACATGGGGTGAGTTTTTAACAGTACGCTGATGACACCCAGCTGTACATCACCACCCCGTCTCAATTCAGGGAGGCAGTCGATGTAATGTGCCGGTGCGTGGACAACGTTAGGACCTGGATGGGGAGAAACAGACTCAAACTCAACCCCGATAAGACTGAGTGGCTCTGGATATTGCCTCCGAAGGACTATACCGACTGTCCCTCCTTGGTTCTTGAGGGAGAAAAATTAACTCCTTCGGAATGGGTTCGATATTTGGGAGTCCTCCTAGATCTACAGCTAAAATTAGATCAGCACCTTGCAGCTGTGGCTAGGGGGGCTTTTACACAGGTTCGCCTGGTGCACCAATTGCGACCATACTTGGAGAAGGAGGCTCTACTCACGGTCACTCATGCCCTGGTCACCTCCCAATTGGACTACTGCAATGCGCTCTACATGGGGCTACCCTTGAAGAGTATTCGGAGACTTCAACTGGTGCAAAATGCGGCTGCGCGTGATTTGGTGGGTGTTTCAAGATACACCCACGTAACACCTATACTCCGCCAGCTGCATTGGCTGCCCATTGGTCTCGGGGTACAATTCAAGGTGTTGATCATCATCTTTAAAGCCCTACATGGCTTAGGACCAGGCTGCCTCTGGGACCGCATCCTACCTCATACTTCCCTTTGACCGGTCAGGTCCCATAGAGTGGGTCTCCTCCAGGTCCCGTCAGCCAAATAGTGCCGACTGACGGGGCCTAGGGGGAGGGCCTTCTCTGTAGGGGCCCCTGCTCTCTGGAACCAACTTCCCCCAGAGATCCGAATCATCCCCACCTTGCTGGCCTTCTGAAAAGCCATTAAGACATGGCTCTTCCTGCAGGCGGGGTGATTTTGAGACGACCTTACATCTGACATCTCCCCCATGTATGTATGGTGTTATACATTTTTTAAAATTGTTTTTAATTGTTTTTAATGATTTGTTTGATGTTCCCTAAAATGTTGTACGCCACCCTGAGTCCTTAGGGAGTAGGGCGGCATAGAAGAACCTCAAATAAATAATAAATAAATAAATAAATTAGTCCCTATTGCTTATCTAAATTTCACATATTTTGATGGCCCAGAGCAACTCCTTAGTACTGAATGACATACACCATTGAATACCAAACCCATTGCAGCTTCTTGCCACATACATGCAGAGGGGTATCAAGCATAGAATGTACAAGGGTGCACAATTATTTTCATGAGGACCATGCTGGGCTTTATCTTCTGGAGCCTTCATTCCAAATAAATATGCAGAACCAAGGCAAAATATGCTTAACACAAATTAAATTCATTGCATTTCCATTTAAATATAATCATGATTTACAGAAGATTAATATTATTACATCCCAAACTGAATAATGCATTATTTATTCACAATAAGCATTTACAATGCTGTGATAACTTATGAGGCCACAGCTAAGTGTTTCAGAGAAAGGCATTTGTCCCTGCAGCTGAGGCATAAAAGTAGCTGCTGTAAAAAGGAATCCACATATTTGACAACCTTCTGGATTCTTATCTGTTTTTATAATAAAGGCATACCCACAGGGCCCAGAAGGTTACTCTCTCTTGCTTAATTCTTATCATACCACCATTCCAAGTGTCAATTTTCAAAGTAAAGGAGAAATCACTTTATTACAGATAGTCCTCAACTGACAACTCAACTGAGCCTAAAATTTCTGTTTCTAAGCAAGAGTTAAGTGAGTTTTGCCCCATTTTACAACCTTTCTTGCCACAGTTGTTAACCACTGTAGTTGTTAAGTTAGCAATATGATTGTTAAGTGAATCTGGCTTCCTCATTTACTTTGCTTGAAAGAAGTTTGCAAAATGTGACCCTGCAACCGTCCCAAATATGAGTCAGTTGCCAAGCATCTGAACTTTGATCATGGGGATGCTGCAACAGTCATAAATGTGAAAAATGGTCACAAGTCATTTGTTTCAATGCCATTGTAATTTCAAACGGTCCCTAAACGAGAAATCGATATACAGGTAATATGTTGTAAGTGGAGGACTATCTATATTTCACTCTTTCCGCTTCAGTCTCTCATAATTTTGTTTGTTCAAGAGCTGAAGATAGTATGAATAGAGCCTCTTCCTCCATTTCCCTCTGCTTCCCACCCCCCAAAAAACAGCCCTGTGAAGTAGGCTTTCATAGTTTAAGGTGAACTTAGCTTAAGCTTGTCCATTTCCAGTTCAACTTTTTAACCACTAAACCACACTAGTTGCATCATTCATCAATGATATCAAAATAAAGCAAACCATGATTTAGGCTGAATGAAAATAATTTGAATTTCTAAATCCCGCCCCCACCCTCTCGTTTATCTACGGTATCTTCTGCATGAAAAGTCACAGAAAGCTCAGGATTTATTTGGAGTTCCAAACAAGGCAACCTAGACCTGTAGCAGGAGAAGGCTGACCAAACCACCAGCCCTTATATAACTCTGTAAGGTTTTAATAGAATGGCAGTTTGTGGGAGTTAGGGAAATATAAGAACCTACCTTCTACATCCAAGTCAACTTTGTAGTTTATCAGATGGTTGTGCATGGTTCCAAGGGTGTGCTCCCCAACCTTGTTTCCATACTTAGTACCACCGTCCATAAAAAATGAAGAGCTGATGTATCCTGTAGCATGGACCTTGACTTCTATTGCACCATTTTGATAGAATACAAAATCCCAGACATAGTCATAGTTAATGAGGGTAGAAACAGTCCTTAAGACCAAAGCATATTTGGGTAACCCCTCATAGTAAAAAGAGCCTAAATTAGAAAAATGGCGACGCAGAGGGACGCCCATGTCATGTTCAAAGATGCAGAAGGAGTTCTTGTTTAGTTTGGGAGTGTCAGAGTCTATTAGATAATGCCGATTCACATAGGTGGCCATGTAGGGGCAGTCCACACCCCGGACTAATTCATAAGAAAACTTTCCAATGCCAAGGCTACCATCCATATATCTGGTCACCATTCCTCCCGGACAATTGGAACCATAAATGGCAAGAGCTTCTTGCAGACTCAACTCGTAGACAATCCTCTTATCATTAAATCTGATATTGAAAAGACGTGGCCCTGTGTTCACATTCATCCCAAAGGTAAACTTCCATAGCTGATAGGTAACATGGCTGCCAGTTACAGTGTAGCGTTTTCCTTGGGTCTCAAATTGAAATGGGCCTACAGGAGCTACTGGTTCAAATCGCTTCCTGGAAGCATATTCCATCTGCAGCTGACTACTCTTCATTCTTGCCTCCTTCACCTGTCCATTCTTGAACTCTTTTTCCAGATGGGCCATATCCTGATAATATTGTCCATTATAGAATACTTTCCTCAGCTTCCATTCAGAGATGTTTAGACTGCTGTGATCCACCAGCATCTCCAAGCCAATAGGATGTATATAATATCCACTGCCAATCACATTCTGGAAGAGGACAAACCAGGTGGATCTTTCACCAGACTCAAATCCTCTTGGAGCTGTGGTTAGAGTAGCTAAATCAGACCTCTCGTAATTGCAGCATATTTTGAGGAAGTTGGAGGTGTTGAAGAGCTTATGGAAAATGAACAAGTCAATATCTTTATATTCCCTCTCAGTCACTGGTCTGCTGTAATATGGCACCTTCTTGCCAAATTTCCGCATTGTAATGTCTCGATGGTACATTGGATTTGGAAGTGGACCTACTACAAATTCTGTAATGTTTGGATCTGATTGGCTTCCAAAGTATACCACAGCCAATGCCTGCCGGGGTAGTTCTTCCCTTCCACGATCAAGGAAGCCCAGAACTTTCACTTTAGATGAGAAGTACACATCCACATAGTAAATGCAATTATCTGATGGTTTCGCATGAAATGCATCTTCCAGGTACACTCCGAGATTCTTCTTGAGATACTTCACCACCTGGGTCATTTCATCAGCTGTCAGATCAGCAAAGACCTCACTTTGTTCTTTGTTGGGCCCCTCAGAGGAAATTGATAGTTCAGAGGAGACACAACTGGTGACTTTTTTCTCCTTCGTCAGCAAAACACAGACCAGAGCAAAAATTGTAGCCAGAGCTAGCACCAAAACGACAACTAGCACTTTCATGTTCATGTTGTCAGCACGGTAAAGGCAGCAGTGATAGCATACAGCGTGTCTGTGCTTTTCTTACAGGAAAGTGTCGGGGTGGGTGGATAGGCGGAAGAAAAATTATTGCTCCATTCAGAGTAAGAGGAGGGACCTGAGCTAAGAATGCCTGGGGGCTTCACAAAAGACCATAAAAAGGCGGGTTTTCATTTGGTTTCTTTTTCTCCCCCACTCCTTCCCTTCCTCCCACCATTTATTCTGTATCTGCTTTGGTACTAGCCTTATAAGCTGCTCTGGACCAAGGGTGCTTTGGGAATGTACTGGGCTTGGGTCCAGAAAGGTCAAAGCGAAGATCAGTTAGCGCACAGAAGCTTCCCAAGAGCACTGGGAACATCCCACTAACTGGGAAGAAGCTTGGCAGAGCCAACTCACACATAAATATCCAGTCAGGCTATTCTAAGGATATTGTGTTCCCATTATTTCCTTGCTTATTCCCAGGAATAGAGATTTAATTATTCCACTGATGATTCAGTTGCCCTCTATTTATAATCTTGTTGTGCTAGTATCTTAGACCTTTTGATTGTGAGACTTAAAAGGTTGATTGAACAAGACACTGTGAATTTGAATATGAAATAAGGTATTTTGGCCTGGGGAGCTAAGACATCAGGCCTAGGAATGCTTTGATTTGTAATCTACTAAAATTCTTACAAAGCATATTATTAGTATTATTGATCATTGCACAGTCAGCCAGATGTTCAGACTGGGTTTGGCATTTTTGTCTACCTATTGAGTCCTTACCAAGGATCTGGGATAGGCAAATCTGGATGTTTGATGGTGTTACAGATATCATTGCAGGATGGAGGCTGTTCCAAGTAAAGCCGCCTTCTGCAATTGACTGATGGCAAATTTGTCAATGCCTATAATGTTCAAGTGGTGCTCCAGTTAATTTTGGGATTGCACCCAAGGCGCCTATTACTATTGGTACTACCTTTGCTTGTCTTTGCCATAGTTGTTCTATTTCTATTTGTAGGTCTTTGTATTTTGTTATCTTCTCCAGATATTTCTCTTCTATTCTGCTGTCTCCAGGCACTGCCACATCAACTACGCAGACTTTTTTTTGTCTTTCTTATTGACAACTGTTAAGCAGGGGTATTGTGTGGCAGGTGCCTGTCTGTCTGGATTCTGAAGTCCCCGAGTAATTAAACTCCTTTGTTTTCTATGACTTTTTCTATTTTATGGTCTCACCAGTTCTTGCTTACAGGCAAATGATATTTCTTGCAGATCTTCCAATGCACCATTATTGCTACTTTCTCGTGCCGCTGCTTGTAGCAGCTTACCAGGCGGTCCACTGTTTCTTCAGCTTGTTTGCAGAGGCGACACTTCCATTGTCTGTTACTTCTCAATTCTCAAGTCTGTTACTTCTCAATTACTGTCTTCTCAATTCTGGCTTTGTATACATTTGTCCTTAAGGCTTGGTCTTGTGTGCAGCCAGAATTAATCCCTTGGTCTTTCTTTAACTTTCCTGCTCTTAGCCATTGCCAGGTCTTGTTATTATTTATTTATTTATTTTATTTATTAAAATTTCTATGCCACCCAACTCCCGGGGGACTCTGGGCGGCTCACAGCAGGTATAGAAACATATAAAAGTAAAACAGTTTTTTTTTTTAAAAAGCCATATTAAAATACTATCCATTTAAAAAACTTTCATTCATACCCTGCCTGCCGGAAGAGCCAAGTTTTTATTGCTTTACGGAAGGCCAGCAGGGTGGGGATAATCCTGATCTCTGGAGGGAGTTGGTTCCAAAGGGAGGGGGCTCCCACAGAGAAGGCTCTCCCCCTCGGCCCCGCCAACCGGCATTGCTTGGTCGATGGGACCTGGAGGAGACCCACTCTGTGGGACCTAACCGGTCGTAGGGAGGTATGCGGCAGGATGCGGTCCCGAAGGTAACCTGGCCACGTATCTGCTTTCCCTGTTATTTTTTTTATGAACTGGCCACGTAGTGCTTTGTCTTCCCATGCCTCCATTCTGTTCTTCATTTGGTCTTTCTTGTAGGTCAGTTTGGTCTCTCCAGTAGTCAACAAGCCTTCCTGGCATACTAACTTCAGTGCATCTTCTTCATTGTCCTTCAGATATTCTTCCAAAAAACTCTTTTTTCTTCAACCATCTAATGTACTTGCAACATTCCACACCGACCTACTTGCATTGGTAGGTAGAGTCTGTCAATGTCGCTGAGATGATGAAGGGCATGATTCATTGTCATTATTTTTCTGGTCTTCCTATCCATTGCTTTTAATTCTGCTTGAGTCCAGTTCACTATTCCAGCCGTGTATCTAATGACTGGTATTGTCCAGGTGTTGATTGCCTTAATGGTTTTTATTTGTCAAGTACGTGTTGGTAATATACATAGATATAACATTATTTATATACATAAGATGGGTACTGATAAGAGGGAACATTAGGATAGGGACAGTAGGCATGCTGGTGCACTTATGCACGCCCCTTACTGACCTCTTAGGAGTCAGGTGAGGTCAACAGTGGACAGTCTAAGGGTGAAGTTTTGGGGGTTTGGTGACGAAACCACAATGTCAGGTAGTGAGTTCCAGGCATTTACCACTCTGTTGCTAAAGTCGTATTTTCTACAGTCAAGTTTGGAACGGTTCACTTTGAGTTTGTATCTGTTGTGTGCTCGTGTATTGTTGTGGTTGAAGCTGAAGTAGTCATTGACAGGAAGGACGTTGTAGCAGATAATTTTATGAGCTATGCTTAGGTCGTGCCGAAGGCGACGTAGTTCTAAGCTTTTTAAGCCCAGGATTTCAAGTCTGGTTGCGTAAGGTATTCTGTTGCGAATAGAGGAGTGGATGATTCTTCTTGTAAAGTATCTCTGGACACTTTCTAATGTATTTATGTCCGATATGCGGTGTGGGTTCCAGACAGATGAGCTGTATTCAAGGATTGGTTTGGCGAATGTTTTGTATGCTCTGGTTAGTAGTGTGATATTACTGGAGAAGAAGCTACGTAAGATTAGGTTAACAGTTCTTGAAGCCTTTTTGGCGATGTTGTTGCAGTGGGTTTTTGCACTTAGGTCATTTGATATGACTATTCCAAGATCTTTGACAGGGTGAGGGTCGTCTTCAAGGTCTTGTCCGTTCAGCTTGTATTTGGTGTTCTGATTTTTTTTGCCAATGTGTAGAACAGAGCATTTGTTGGTTGAGATTTGGAGTTGCCAGATGTTTGACCATTCTGACAAAAAGTCTAGGTCTTTTTGGAGGATAGCAGTGTTGTCGGTGGTGTTGAAGAGTTTTACATCATCGGCGAAGAGAACGCAGTCGCTTGTAATGTGATCGCAAAGGTCATTTATATAAAGTATAAAGAGTGTTGGTCCTAGTATGCTGCCTTGGGGAACACCGCTGTTAACAGGTACGGGATTTGATAGGGCACTCCCTATTTTGACCACTTGTTGCCTGTTTGACAGGAATGCAGTTATCCGTCATGAAGGGGTCCAGAAATGCCGTAGGATTTCAGTTTCAGAAGTAGTTTATCGTGAACCACTGAGTCAAAGGCTTTACAGAAGTATTTCCTCCATTGAGTTTAGACTGTAAGATCTTGATCATCACTTTCTTGATGTATTCACCTCTAAATTTTTCTTGACTTCAGTGTGCTTGATGTTATCAGCCTGAAGGATACCCAGGTATTTGTAGTAATCATCTTCATCCAGATTCTTAATGTTATTTTCATGGGGCATCTTGATTCCTTCCATATTCACTATTTTTCCTTGTTTGGTAGTGAGTATGGCACATTTGTCCAATTCAAACTCCATTGCAATATCCTGTGTGTGTGTGTGTGTGTGTGTGTGTGTGTGTGTGTGTGTGTGTGTGTGTGTGTGTGTGTGTGTGTATGTATGTATGTATGTATGTATGTATGTATGTATGTATGTATATATATATATATATATATATATATATATATATATATATATATATGTACACATATACACAGTATATATATATATATGTGTGTGTGTGTGTGTGTGTGTGTGTGTGTGTGTGTGTGTAGGATTTTTTGCTGATAAATGAAAATAAAGGGAGACATATATATATATATATATATATATATATATATATATATATATATATATATATATATATATATATATATATATATATATATATATATATATATATATATATATATATATATATGCACAGTATATATATATATGCACAGTATATATATATATACACACACATACACAGTATATACCGTATTTTTCGGAGTATAGGACGCACCTAGATTTTAGAGGAGGAAAACAGGGAAAAAAGTATTCTGAACCAAATGGTGTAGTAATATATTATTTAATAAAATACCAGTGTAGCAGAATACTTTTTACAACCATGTATACTTTTTACAACCATGTACACTTTTTACAAACTTCAAACTTGACAGCTTTAAGACTTGTGGACTTCAACTCCCAGAATTCCTTCTCCAGTCATGCTAGCTCAGGAATGGGAGTTGAAGTCCACAAGTCTTAAAGCTGTCAAGTTTGAAGTTTGTAAAAAGTGTACATGGTTGTAAAAAGTCTTGCCAAGTTTGAAGACCCTTGCACCCCTAACCCAGGGGTCTTCAAACTTGACAGCTTTAAGACTTGTGGACTTCAACTCCAATTCCTGAGCTAGCATGACTGGAGGAGGAATTCTGGGAGTTGAAGTCCACAAATTTGAAGACCCTTGCACCCCCTTGGCAAGTTTAAGACTTGTGGACTTCAATCCCCAGAATTCCTCCTCCAGTCATGCTAGCTAGAGTTGAAGTCCACAAGTCCTCCCGGTCTCGCAGCCAGTTCCCTCCTGAAGTTCAAGGGCTGCAACTTGAGCTGAGCAGATCTGCGGCGAAAGCGGCGGCTCCTGGTTTTCCCGGCCAAAGAGCGCTCGCTAGAGAAGAGCAGCTGAGGAAGCAGGCGAAGCGCGGCGGCAGGCAGGTGTTTTGGAAGCGCCGAGGGCAGCACGCGCGTCCGGGATGCCCCCTCTGTGCTTTCCGCTTAGCCGGCAGCAGCGGGCACAGCGAGTCCCGTCCCCACGCGCGTCCCCGGCACTTGCTGTGGCGACGCTGTTTTCTCCGAGACCTTTGTCTCAGAGAAGGAGCAATAGACAAAGGTCTCGGAGAAAACAGCGTCGCCACAGCAAGCGCCGGGGACGCGCGTGAGGACGGGACTCGCTGCGCCCGCTGCTGCCGGCTAAGCGGAAAGCACAGAGGGGGCATTCCGGACGCGCGTGCTGCCCTCGGTGCTTCCAAAACACCTGCCTGCCGCCGCGCCTCACCTGCTCGCGCACCCGCTCGCTCGCAAGCGGGCAGCGGTGGGGATCGAAGCGGAGCAGTGGCACCTCGAAAGGACTGGGGTGCTAGATTTCATGCTAGCTCAGGAATGGGTGGCGGGGGCAAGCAGCGGTGGTGGCGGCGGCAAGCAACAGCGGGGACGGCGGGGGCAAGCAGCGGGGGGGGCAAGCGGCGGTGGCAGCGGCAGCGGCGGGCGGTGGGGAAAACCTCCGAAGGGTGGGGGCTGGGGGGGGTTGGGGGCTGCATTCGGTGTATAGGACGCCCCCACTTTTTGACCCCCTTTTTGGGAGTAAAAAGGTGCGTCCTATACTCCGAAAAATACGGTATATATGTATATATATATATACACACAGTTTTTGGGTATTCGGGTTTTCTCCCACGTGAAATTGGAAGTGTCTTGGCGACGTTTCGATGAAGTCTCATTCATCATCTTCAGGCTGGTGTCTTCTGCTTCCACTGGCAGTTAAAAGGAAGAAACAGCAGCAATCTCACCTTGCTCCTAGAAGCAGGAAGCAGAAGACACCAGCCTGAAGATGATGAATGAGACTTCATCGAAACATCGCCAAGACAAGTCGCGGGAGAAAACCCGAATACCCAAAGACCTACACACACACACACACACACACACACACACACACACACACACACACACAGTATATATATATATATATATATATATATATATATATATATATATATATATATATATATATATATATATATATATATATATATATATATATATATATATATATATATATATATATATATATATATATATACACACACACACAGTATGTATATATATATGTGTGTATATATATATATATATATATATGTGTGTGTGTGTGTGTGTGTGTGTGTGTGTGTGTGTGTGTGTGTGTAGGATTTTTTGCTGATAAATGAAAATAAATATATATATATATACACAGTATATATATATATATATATATATATATATATATATATATATATATATATATATATATATATATATATATATATATATATATATATATATATATATATATATATATATATACATATATACAGTGTTGAGCAGAGATTCTATTGCAGATTGTGTTTTTCCATACAGCTTCATGTCATCCATGTAAAGGAGGTGGGATAGTCTAGCAGATTTTTTTGATGTTTGATAGCCATGGCCTGAGTTATTCAATATTGTTGACAGAGGAAACAGTGCAATGACAAATAGTAGTGGTTATAGTAAATATCCTTGAAATATTCCTCTCTTGATATTAACCTCTCCTAGTCTCCCACCGTTGTCCTGCAACTGTGTCTTCCATTGTGCCATCGGTCTTTGCACAAAGCTTCTGATGTTTCTACTGACTCCTGTTATTTTTAGGCCAGGGGTCTGCAACCCATGGCTCTGGAGCCACATGTGGCTCTTTCATCCCTCTCCTGCGGCTCCCTGTCACTCAAAATATGCATCACAACCGCCAATGTGCGACACCCGCCAGCAGCGATTTATTGAGCTTTTCGACCCATCTTTTTTTCCAGAGTTCAAAATGTTTTTGTTGCATGCAGAAATATAAATTTGTAGCAGTTCATTGATTTCACAAATGCAACACACTATAGTTTTTTTTATACATAGCATAAAGGTAAAAAAAACGATATAGGCAGTGTTATCTTCATTTTAGATGACAAAAGGGTTTTGTGGCTCCTGGTGTTTTCTTTTCTGTGGAAAATGGGTCCAAACGGCTCTTTGAGTGTTTAAAGTTCCTGACCCCTGTTCTAGGCACTTGATTATCCAGTCATGTGGAAGAGAGTCAAATGCCTTTTTGTAATCAATCCATGCTACATTCAGGTTAGTCTTCCTTCTCTTGCAGTTTTCCAAAATCATTTTGTCAATTAGGAGTTGATCTTTTGTTCCTCTGCTATTGGGGTGGTTTCCTTTCTTCTCAGGTGGAAAGAGATTGTTTTTAACTAGATGCTGTTGGACTGCATCAGCTACCACACCAGTTAACAATTTGAAAGTTGTTGGTAAGCAGGTATTTGGCCTGTAGTTGCCTGGTGCTGCCCCTTTTGCTGGATTTTTCATTATCAGGTAGGTTTTGCCAGATGTTAGCCACTCTTCAATTTCACTTCCTTGTAGTATGTTGTTAAACTGCTTGGCAATGAGTAGATATAAACTAGTTAGATGTTTCAATCAAAACCCATGCAGTACATCTTCACCTGGTGCTGACCAATTATTGATCTTCTTTGCTCTTTTCTCTACCATTTCTGCTGTTATTACTAGTTCTTTCATTTCAATTTCTTTTTTATTCTCATTCTTATTATTTTATTCTTATTCACCTCTTTTAACCAAGCTGCATCCTTGTTGTATTTCTTTAGGTTATCCCATATCTGTGCCCAGAACTGCACTGTTTCTTCCTTGCCAGGTAATTACTGATTCACTGCAGTTTCACCATTGATGGTGAAACATTTCTGATTGGATTGAAATTGGAGGTTCTGCCTATAATTTGCAATTCGAACTTAGTATCTGCTAATCTTCTTCGCTATTGCTGTTATTTGCTGCTTTATTATTTCCAGTGCTTCCTTGATCTTCCTTGTTTCTAAGTTATATTTCTTGATTAGGTATTTGCTAATCTTCTTGTTCTTCAGCTTCTTTTCTTTCATGTGTTCTAGCTTGCTTGCATATGATCTCAACTTGCTAATCTTATTTTCCAATCTAATCTTCCATTTTTGTGGTACACTGTTTAGTTTTTTTCCCTTCTCTGTTGATTTTGCATCCCAGGTATTTAGTTATAACTGCAGCTGTGCTGTACATTAGTTGGTTTGTTTCGTGCAGTGAGTTGGTGCTTATACCTGATATTGCAGTGTTTGCATCTTTTAATGCTTGTGCTAGCTGTTTCTTTGGAACAAGCTTCAATGCAGGCAGCCTTATTCTGATGTTTTTGTGCTGTTCTAAATGCTCAGTTATTCTCTGTTTCAGTTCTTTTACTTGTTTCATTACAGATTTTTGTTCTTCCTGTGGCAGAGGAGTGGGTGCCTGGTTTATAAATGAAAACAATTATATATCTCTGTTGGATTCTTCTACTACCAACTCTCCCTGGTTTGCCTCTACAATCTGAATTACTTCTGGCAGGGCTTTGATTTCTTTGCCCTGGGTGAACCTTTGCAGTTCTTCGAATTCTGCTTCTGTGAATATTTTATTTCGTATTATAAATTGATGTTGATCTGCTAGCCTCTGTTCTAGCAGATCAATGTTATTTCTGATTCTGGATGTTGTTCTTTCCAGAACTGGTGCTTCTTTTCAAATATCTTCTTCTTGTTGGGCTTGCTCTGTAATGAAAGATAATTATTTCTTTGTTTTCAATCACTATATTTGTGATGGGTAAATCTCTTTTCTTCCAGTAGTTCTGCAGCAGCCAACAGTCCTGAGTCCTGTAGCCCATTTTCACCAGATATCCAGGCACTCCAAACGTAGTGCGCAACTTGTTAATCCGGATGACATCCGAGCCGGTATGGCTTTCTGAAATTTACGTCTCACCATATTTTTATGGGAGATACACTCTTTGTATGACCCCTCTCATGAGACCTGTCCAGTATGATTGAACCTCTGGCATAGCTCTCATCTTTCTCAGAACACACAAGCCCCACAACCATGTCAGGGTAGTGCCTCACTGGGTTGTTGTTGTTGTTGTTGTTGTTGTTGTTGTTGTTATTATTATTATTATTATTATTATTATTATTATTATTATTATTATTATTATTATTATTATTATTATTATTATTATACAATTGTATCACAGTGGCCAGTTGTTTCGCCGGATTTGGCATTGATTACTAGTCGAGCCCCACCCAGGGGCCTAGGACGTCGTAATGTATTTTCGAAGTATATGTGCGGAACCGAGCAGTGCGGCTTTCTGCATTTGACTGATGGTGATTTTGTCAATTTTGAGCTGTTTTAAATGTAATTCCAGTGCTTTTGGGATAGCACTCAGTGTTCCAATCACCACTGGAATTACCACTGCTGGTTTGTGCCATAATCGTTGGATTTCAATTTTTAAGTCCTGGTATTTTGCGATTTTTTCGTGTTCCTTTTCATCGACCTTGCTTCTTCTTCTTCTTCTTCTTCTTCTTCTTCTTCTTCTTCTTCTTCTTCTTCTTCTTCTTCTTCTTCTTCTTCTTCTTCTTCTTCTTCTTCTTCTTCTTCTTCTTCTTCTTCTTCTTCCTCTTCCTCTTCCTCTTCCTCTTCCTCTTCCTCTTCCTCTTCCTCTTCCTCTTCCTCTTCCTCTTCCTCTTCCTCTTCCTCTTCTTCTTCTTCTTCTTCTTCTTCTTCTTCTTCTTCTTCTTCTTCTTCTTCTTCTTCTTCTTATTATTATTATTATTATTATTATTATTATTATTATTATTTCAATAATCTGCATGGCTGTAAATATGTTAGAAGAATGAGAAATTGATGTTGCTTATAAGCACCATTAAAAGCATAGTAAATCTTAAGCCAGTAATCAGGGTGGCTTAGCAAATCTTACACTAACCAATTGTCTCTGGCCCTTTAAAATTTGTGTTTGGTGGTGGGGGTGGCTCCAGGCCTGGCAAGCATTTTGGAGGGACATGTCAATAATCACAAGCTAATGTGTTGGGTGCAGGGGTGGGTTCTACTTACCTTCCCCACCGGTTCGCATCACGCCGGAAGTGCACGTTTTGCGCGTGCACGTCCCTTCCTGGAAAATAAACAAAAAATAGCTTCTGCACATGCGCAGAAGCAAAAATTAGCTTCTGCACATGCGCAGAAGGAAAATCCAAGATGGCGGCACCCACGGACTGTCACCGACAGAACCAGCTCCATGACGTCACCACCGGTTTACTAACGGTTCTAAAGAACCGGTAGGAACCTACCTCTGGTTGGGTGGTTATATTTCCTCAAGTCTAACTACACAGCACGATGTTTTGTCATCGCAAAATGGCTATTTGTCAGGTATCTAAACCTCTCTTTTAGATTGCTTTTTCTTGGGCTGGATCAGTGCAAAAAGTAACAGTGTTCAGTTCCTAATTCTGAGTTCTCAATTTCTGGAATGCTAATTTGAAAAGTAAAGAATTTCGATCCTGAAATTCAACAAAAATAAACCTTAGAAGTGATGGTTTTGCAGGTTTAGTTCCAAGTATTTATATTTTACTAGAAAAAAGCAAAGTTTTACACACCAATGATGAATGTCCCTCTGCCTGAAAGGAAATCAAGTTCCTGAGACTCCATGTTGGTCTCTTGCCTTTCCTTTTTCAGTTCACCTATTAAATATTTCATGGTAGGCAAACCACTCCTCTTCAAAAGACTATGAAGTGCCCTCTCCCCTCTGGCCACTAATTATTTCTTTCCACTGCTATTTTATCTGATCTGCTGAACTGGTAAAAAACTGTGGATCTTTCTTAAAAATTTTCAATAGTGTAGCACATGAAAAGCTGGTCTTTTGAAGAAATTCCCTGAAGGTAGAGCTTGTTTTCTTCACAAAGCAAGTGCATCTAACAAAAGTTTTGCTAGGACTCTACCTGAATTCAGTGACCTGGCAAATAGGCAAATGGCCTGAGAAAAACAGCAAACCAAAGCAACAAAGCAATTTCAAGGATGTGGCCTGGATGTTTAAAACCAGTGAGTGAGCTAGCTAGCTAGCTAGCTAGCTAGCTAGCTAGCTAGCTAGCTATTTATTTATTTATTGTTTGTTTGTTTGTTTGTTTGTTTGTTTGTTTGTTTTGTCAAGTATGTGTTGGTAATATACATAGATGTAACATTGTTTATATACATAAGATTGGTACTGATAAGAGGGAACATTAGGACAGGGACGGTAGGCACGCTGGTGCACTTATGCACGCCCCTTACAGCATTCTGGCACACATGTGCGCGCTGGCACCCAAAATTCCGGTTTCCGGTGCAGACGCATGCCTGATGAACAGCTGGTCATCACGCATGTGCGCGACAGAAATCCAGAAGTGTCGGTGCCAGCATGCACATGCATGCCGGAACGCTGCTCTTCCAGGTTTTGACGCTCCCGTGCGTGCGAAGGCCAGCTGACTGGCGCACGTGTGTGCATAGGAACGTGGAAGAGGAGCCTGCGAGGCCGTGTGTCCTGCATGAGATGGCTCTGCGTGCCGCTTCCAGCACGTGTTCCATAGGTTCACCACCACGGGTCTAGATGCAGTATATTTATCATCAGCTGTGGTAACCAGAGAACATGCTTGTGTCTCTGGTTAACAGTCAGAGGAACTTAATTATGAGTTCTGACAAAGAATCCTGGAAAACTTAAGTTTCTTGGCATTTTTAATTTTTTAAAAAATCAGATTCATAGAGCAAATGTAGAGAATAAAATATAAATGTACTTGTAAATACTATTAAGAAAATCAGAAGCCTTTTCTTTTCTTGGTACTTTTTTCATTTACTTTTTTTCTTAATTTTCTCTTTTGAAATTTGTATTTTATTTCATTTACTCTCTCTCTCACACACATACATAATGGATATAAAAAGTCTACGCCCCTCTTAAAATTCCAGGTTTCTGACATGTTAAAAAAATCATATCAAGATAAATCACTTCAGATTTTTTTCTCCCTTTAATATAACACATAAGCTGTTCAATTCAATTGAAAAACAAACTGAAATTGTTTAGAGGAAAATAAAAACTTACAATAACATGGTTGCATAAGTATGTACATTTTTACTGAAGCACCTTTATGACAGCATTCTGCTTTTGAAGGTAGGATGGCCCACCTTTGCCTTGGGAACCTTTGCCCATTCTTCCTCGGAAAAGCACTCTAAATCTATCAGATTGTGAAGGCATCTCCTGTGCCCAACCCTCTTCAGGTCATCCCTCAGACTTTCAATTTGATTCGAGTTTCCTTCCAAAGTTTCCTTCCAAAACTTCAATCTTCTTCTGGTGAAGCCATTCTTTTATTACGCTTTGTGTCATTGTGATGTTGAAAGTTGACCTTCCTCTTCATCTTCAACATTTTAGCAAAAGCCTGAGGCTTTTGTGCCAAAACTGACCAATATTTGGAACTGTTTATAATTCCCTCAACCCTAACCCTGATTAAGTCCCAGTTCCAACTCAACAGAAGCAGCTCCAAAGCATAATGCTGCTGCCACCATCCTTCACTGTGGTATACTTTTGATGATGAACAGTGTTGTTTTTGCACCAAAAGTTCAACCTCAATCTCATCAGACCATAACAAATTTCCCCACATGCTTTTGTCAGATATGATGTAGTTATTTGCAAAATGTAGCCAGGCTTGGATGTTTTCTTTGTAAGAAAAGGCTTCTGTCTTGCCACCCTACCTCACAGCCCAGACATATGAAGACTATGGACACTGTTGTCACATGTGGTAAACAGCCAGTACTTGCCAGAAATTTCTGGAGTTCATTTAATGTTGCTATAGGCCTCTTGGCAAACTCTTGGACCAATTTTCTTATTTTTTCATCAATTTTGAAGGACATCCAGTTCTTGGTAATATCACTGTTGTACCATATTTTTTCCACTTGTTGACTGTCTTCACTGTGTTCCATGGTATAATCAATGTTTTAGAATTTTTTTGGTACCATTCTCCTTCCAACAGTGAGATCTCTTTGATGCTTTAGAAATTCTTTGAAGACATGGCTTTTGCTGTAAGAGGCAACTTAGTAAATGTCAGAAAAATCCTACTAGAACAGCTGACCTTTATATGGGCTTGATCTGAGGTATTTTAATAGATGGCAGTTGTGTACTGACTACTATTTAACAGT
This sequence comes from Diadophis punctatus similis, assembly GCA_023053685.1. Lineage (NCBI taxonomy): Eukaryota > Metazoa > Chordata > Lepidosauria > Squamata > Dipsadidae > Diadophis > Diadophis punctatus. Next base: position 355,102 of record JALIGW010000008.1, on the reverse strand, counting down.
TTGAATGTGATGGGTTAATTCTAAACACAGCCACATTCCTACTTATAAGAGGGTATGTACACTTACAAAACCATATTATTGTAAACTTTTTATCCTGCCCCCCCAAAATATTTGTTTTTCAATAGAATTGCACAGCTTAAATGTTATAATAAAGGTGGAAAAAATTCTGAAGTGATTTATTTTGGTCTTATTTTTTTACATCTCAAAAATGTGACATTTTAACAAGAGGATCCAGACCTTTTATATCCATGGTAGATAGGTAGGCAGGTAGGTAGGTAGATAATAGAACAAATTACAAAAATACAGATAGATAGATAGATAGATAGATAGATAGATAGATAGATAGATAGATAGATAGATAGATAGATAGATAGATAGATAGATAATAGAGCAAGTTACAAAAATACAGACCACACAATTACACAGAGTGGGAATTAAATGTACGGTATTTTACAGATATATCTAATATAATCTTCAAATAAAAAATTAACAGGAGAAGCAGTTGGGTAAAAAAGATAGAACAATTTGGCTGATACAGATAAGTTGCAAAAACAAGTGAGTACAATGCCAACAGAGCTAAGATTTAGGTGAAACGCAGTCAACAATAAAGGTCTCAAGACTGCTATCTTACACACAGATTTTGTGCTCGACTATTTCTACTACTGCATTCATTCAAATTTAAACAGCAGCATTGATTCAAAGCCTGGACAGTATCAGAGCGTTGTCAGATTTTGGAAACCTTCGTAAGTGAAAGGTGGAAGATTGGGTACGCAAGCAGCTGTTTTAGGGAGGCAAGCAATATGGTTGATCTCACAGGAGTTGAAGTCATCCTTGTCAGTGAAGAACACACCATCAGGCGAGTCAATGGAGGGGTCATTGTCAAAATAATTATAAGGTCTTAAAATGAAACCAACTGCATTCAGTGTCACAGTGTTAGGAATATCCTCGGCATGGGGAATATGTAGAAATCCAGTGGTGATCCAAGCAACCAGATCCTAGTGAAAGACCATAAAACAGGATAATCTGATTAAAAAACATGGAAGGGAACTTTTGAAATACTCACTCCAGTCATGCAGTTAGGAGGGAAGGAGCTTAAGAATCGAGCACTCGGCAATACTCCAAGGCTCTGCCAATTGCCTTTTACAAAAGGAAGCTTTGGGGAAATTATTCCTGTTTGTTAGTTCGTTTCTTTCCTGCAGAGGTCCCAGATTGATTTTGGAAGTCCATTTTTTTTAGTTTCCCCCATTGTATTAAATTTAGTCCCTCTTCTGTGTTGTTTGACTTCACTTTTGGAGAGTGGTTGTGCTGACAGAATTTTCAGCCCCAATTTCTTTTTAACATCCCACTGAGTATTCATTTCTGCAACTAAATGCATAAAATGAATAAAGCAACTACTGAGACATCATGTTGAGAAACCCGCCCTTTCCTGTTTGTGTTCCAAAGCACTTTTTTTCCCATTTGCCTCATGCCTGACTGCACAGATATTTCGGTAGGAAAAGTACGCCAAGCATGGCTTCTGGAATTGTTTCTAACTCCTTAACAACTGTGGACATAGGACACTGTATTTTCTTCTGTTACTGAAATAATACATTTTATGTGTGTGTGTGTTTGTGTGTGTGTGTGTGTGTGTGTGTGTGTGTGTGTGTGTGTGTGTGTGTGTTTTGCATGAATGAGTATGCTGGGAAGATAGAGTTAGCCGCATATGCTTCACTTTGGGTCACATGACCAGGAAGGAGGAACTTTCCTGTGAGGCAACCCAATCAGGTGTGGGCTGCTGGGGGTTCGCAGGGTTCAGGTCAGGAGAACCTCTAGCTAAGATTCTGTGCAGTTCAGAGAACCCCCAAATCCCACTCCTGGATGGCCCCACCCATCCCCTCCCTCCCCTCCCAGGAGTCCCCTGGTTTGGATGCAGGTAAGTGCAAGGTGCGCGCTAAGGCTCAAGGAGGGTGAAAAATGGGTCTACCGGAAGTTCAGGAAGGTTTCTGACCTCCAGAAGGCCTCTGGAGCCTGGGGAGGCCGTTTTCGCCCCTCCGCAGGCTCGAGGAAAGCCTCTTGAGCCCAGGGAGGGCAACCCCCCCCGACTGTGGTGCAGGAGGCTGACTAGGCCACACCCACCATGGCCACGCCCACCCAGCAACCGGGCAGAGAACCCCTTGCTAAAATCTTTGAAACTCACTACTGAACTCAATCAAGTGCCTGCTGTTCCCTGTTAAAGAAAAGGGCATTTTTTTGTGTGTGTGTAAGTAGATTTGTTTCTTTGAACCCAAATTTAGACTCTCAAGTGAACTCTCAGCAAGACCTCACTCTCCTGAACCTTTTTCAGCCATGGGTGCAATTCAGCAGTGGGTTACTACTGCTACGAACCAGTAGCGGCGGAGGCGGGAGACTCTGCCCACCCACCCCGGATGCTTCTGCGCATGTGCAGAAACGTCGTGTGCGCAAGCGCACGCGCGTCAACCAGTAGCAGCAGGATTTGCAACCCATTACTGGTGCAATTGTGCCTCTGTGTCTGCCTTTGCATTGGACTTCTTGTTCCTCTTAGTAAGCTGCTTATAAATCAAACTGATACGTCTTTGCTCAGTCTGAAATAGGGCAGCCGGCACAAGATAGGTTGTCTGAGATAAAATAGAAGTCTTCCCACCTCCCTAATAATACAACACACTTGGAAAGTTATAGGTTGCTCAAATTATTTTAACACAATGAAACAGAACTTTCCAGGAAAACACTGAATTTTGGCTACAAATCATTCTGAGTGCAAAATGTTCCAAGTTTGGAATGGCTATTTCAAGCATTCTGGTTATGAACACCCTCCTCCCTCCCCCTTAGAATTTGTCCTAATTTGGGATAAAACTGAATGCTTTTTTCCCTGTTATTTTCAAAATTCCACTGTCCTTTTTTAAAAAAAACCTTCTTTCCAAGCTATGGAGATTTGAAGATTGTGATGGCAAGAATTTAGAGCAGAGGTCTTCAAACTTGGCAACTTTAAGACTTGTGGACTTCAACTCCCAGAATTCTGGGAGTTAAAGTCCACAAGTCTTAAAGTTGCCAAGTTTGGGGACCCCTGATTTAGAGGAAAAGAAGAAAACTGGGTAAAGGACAGTCAGTTCAACCCATACTGAGATGGGAAATACTTTGGATTGTGGAGATACATGAGAAATCACAGATTAATTTGGAAGCAATTTGTAAACAATTGATTACATTAATGAAGTTTAGCTGCCAAAATAATTTGGCCATCTCTCCTCCTATCCCATTTGCTGTATCTAATTCAGTAGTGTTGTAATCCTAATTAGTTAAGCAATGTAGACAGTACTTTATAAATTGAAATGTGACATAACTGTTCTTGCTCAGTGTACGTGTATAGTACTTTCTTTTTCAGGAAGCTTGCCAATTCAAAAGTACATACTGTTCATGTGCATAAACAGATAGTTCCTGTAGCTGTGCTGTGTTTTGTAGGCCTGTTGCTGTCTGCAAAGAATGTTAAATAGTATAAAAAGAGAAGCTTTCTGAGCTTTATTTGTGTGCTTAAACTTTTGGTCAAAAGTTGTTGTAGGTTTGGTATTTTTTTTTTAGGTAGGTTGCCTAAATCAGAAAAGCATGCACTGTATTTTTCTGCTGTTGCATTGTTTGTGGGGTGTACTGAAATGAATTTGTGCCTGTTACTTGCTTTTTTGTTGGGCTCAGTTCTGTGGCAGTGCTGCAAAAAGCATGCTTATCTCTTGGTTCTATTGTTCGCTATTGGAATTTAATTTTCTTTTAAAGAAAACTTTTTCATTATTTTTGTAAGTCAGATGGCTGTAGCATTTAATTGTGAACTACTACCCCACTTATTTTCATGACTGTGACATAAAAAATAAAATATATGAGCTTTGCTTTATGTTCTTATTTTGGAACATAGCCCACTTAATATTCGCAAGATACTTTCTAGTGGCTGAATTTCAGGAGTATTATATTCAATTTGAAAACATGTGTGTTGTATGAAGAATAACTGTAGTTTGCATACCGGTAGAAACTAATACAGCGACTTTGTAAAAGAGAAGCTGTATTAGTTTCCATGTAAACCAGAGTTTTCACTGACATTTATACTGAATGCTCAAATGTCTTTAGGGAAGCCTGCAAGATTTCTCTAATGATCTTGGTGGAGTAGGGGTGGCTATCCAGTGTGTTCATATAAGTGTGCTGGATTCATACAGCCCAAAGAAGGCTGTTATATGAGAGGAATGAGGTATTTATGTAGGAGAATATGCCGGCAGAACAGAATTGTTTCTTTAATCCTTTCATAAATGTAGATTCTTCTATGAAATTACATATTTCCAGTCCTGGGATTTCATTACAGGGAAAAATAGATATAAAATAAAATAAATTAAGATATAAGATATAAAAATTAGGGAAAAGAATGGTGTTCATAATAGGAAATTTATTCTGCCTTGGAAATACATCTCTTGTCATTGTGCATTGTCTGAAAACATCCAGCTTTGCTTCATAATGTGCATTTTCTCTCTGAAAAGGTATGGAAGTTATCTTTTTTTTTTGTCCTATATAGAATGTGAAAGATTTCCTGTGTGATCAGATGTAGGATTTTTGTCAGAAAGGAAATCTGGCCAGAACAAACATTAGCTACATGAAAAATTGGCTGTTCTTCATTCCCACCGACTATCATTTAAAATACTTACCTACAAGCCACAGAGAGAGTCTACTTATTTTCATTTAATGTATTTAACAACTAGGAATTTCTTGCTATATCAGTATTTTTAAAATGTAAAAAATCTGATTTGCTAACGAAGTATTTTTAACTATTAGTTCTCTAGATTTGTATCCTTCCAGTGCAGGTATCATAGCAAAAGATAAAAATACTATAGAGACTAGAAAAGTAAAAATTGAGAACACCTCTTTTTCAGCAGCTCTGATCATAAACAATAGATTTTCTAAAGTGGAATGTGGAGGAAAACCACAAACAAAATTTAAATCACTCAGTACAAACACTTCACTGTACATATCAAATCAAGTTAAATACAACCCTCATGTGGTTATCAAATTCATTCTGAATTTTCAAAACATGCTACAGCAGACAGCAAAACAAACAAGATTTCTTGGAATTGTACTGCTAATAAACAGCCACATAAAAGAGAGGGATCAATAGATTTGTCTAGTATCCAGCCAAGAGTTAGGAGCCACACCTGTCCAACCTCTGTGTGGGTTTGCTTGGAAAAAGGGGAAATATCCCCGCTTGTTTCCCTCAGGATCTAACAACTCACCTCATCAACAATCGTCTCATTATCTATAAAGTCTGCAAAGGCAACAGTAGGTGTCCATGGATCATTCTGATTATAGATGCTGGTACTGCAAGGTTCTTTCTCCTTTCTCTTGGTGACAGCCAGCTTGTACCTAAGCAGCAGAATTGCAATAACAGAAACAAAGTATTGTTGAGCTGGATTATTTCATCACTTTCATAGGCATGAAATAAGTTTCCCTAATGCTTATAGGCAATAGTAGCTCCAAAGACTATGGATACTCAACAAAAATTGGCAAAGCTTATCTGAATATGTGCCTTTTCACAGTTGCTCACAATGTAACACATGTACAGATAGTCCTTGACTTGTGACCATTCATTTAATGACCATTCAAAATTATACGGCTGAAAAAATGATTTATAGCCAGTCTTTGCATTTACAACTGTTGCAGCACACACACACCCAACAGTCAGATGATCAAAATTCAGGCGCTCAGCAGCTGGCATGCATTTTAACGATTGATGCCTCAGGGTCACTTGATTGCCATTTACAATTTTCCCAGGGCTCTTCCGAGAAGCTGGGTTTGCTTAATGACTGTAAGATTAACTTAACATGTGGCAAAAAGGTTGTAAAATAGGACATGATTCATTTAATGACTGCATCACTTAGTGACAAAAAATCTACTCCTAATTGTGGTCATAAGTCAAACTCCCTTTATAGCAGTAAATATATTACTAAAACTATTGTACAGGTAGTACTTGACTACAGCCTTTTGTTTAATGACAGTTCAAAGTTACAATGACTTACAACCCGTCCTCAAAGTTATAACGCACCCCTACTTCAGTCACATGATTGCAATATGCAACTTTCCTAGCCGGTTTCCAACAATCAAAGTCAATGGGGGAAACCAGGTTTGTTTAAAGACGCTTAATGATAAATGAATCGTGTGATTCACTTAACAATTGAATGATTCACTTAATAATTCTGATAAAACTGATGGTAAAGTTGAGTCTGCTCACATGTTATTCACTTACTGACCACATCATTTAGCAACCGAAATTTTGATTCCATTTGTGGTTGTAAGTTGAGGACTATAAAACTGTAACAAAATTACCCTGGTGCCAACATAAAAGAAATGTGTCAGTACATAAAACACTGAATAAAAGAATACAAATAAATGGACTCAATCCAACAATTTAAAATTAAGTTGAAGACGGAAGCACAACAAAGATATGAAAGAAAAAACATGTCACACACTGGCAAATGGTTTCCCATTTTACAAAGGACTACAGGACAGTTTATCTCAAGCTTGATGGGTGGGCTTCAGTTCCCACAATTGAAATCCATCCATCTTCAAGTTTAAAAAACTCTAGATACTATTATTTAATTAATTTATATGCCCAACAATTCTTTTTCCATTAAGACTTTGCAAGCACCCTCAATTCATTACTTACATATTAATTATGCTTGTAAACTGTTAATTCTCTCAACTCTGATGGTTTATAATATAGCCATTAAAGCAATAAATATAGATAAATATAGATTATATTTGAACAATTGTAACTCCATAGTAATAAAACAATAAAAATAAGAAACAATTGGCACTAACCCAACAATCCAGTGACATTAACTCCCAAAGAACCTATGGAACCTTTATAAAAGGATGCTGGGAAATTCTGGAATTCCACACGTCTTACAGTTGGCAAGTGGGAAAAACTGCCGTACAGCAACTTATAGCTATCCCAGTCTTGAACTCTGCATAGAAAGGGATTAAATAATCATTGTCTAGAACAGGGGTCTCCAACCTTGGCAACTTTGGCAAAGCTGTCTGAGGAATTCTGGGAGTTGAAGTCCACAAGTCTTAAAGTTGCCAAGGTTGGAGACCCCTGATCTAGAACGCTATGTTGCTGCTCTGTAGCACATCTTCTCAATAATCCTTCCCTAAAAAGGGAACATTGGCAATGTTGTGATTATTGTTTAATGTAACCAAATTTAAAGAAAGCCTCTTCCGAAAAGACTGCATCAGCCTTGTTGAAAGCATTCAGCATAGCTAGACTGAATAAATCTAGTGGTCAAGTCCCTCCTTAGCCATGATAGCTGGCTGAGTAACTATGAGCCAGCCACACTCTCCCAGCTCAAGTCACTTCACAGAGTTGCTGTTGTGGGCAAAATAGGAGGAGGAAGGAGTATTAGGAATGTTTGCCACCTCTATTTATTAAAGTAATGAAGACAGGATACAAATAGAAATAGATAAATTTAAAAAATAGTATCTTTTCCCCAGACAGGCTTGTTTATTGGGCCCAAGTGGTTATAGCTTTATCCTTTGTCATTTAGTACCTGCCTGAGGAACTGCTCCTCTTGTCTGACACCTCCTCAGAGCTTAAGATCTGTAGGAGATGCCCATTTGAAGATGCCCCTACTCTGAAAGGTTTATCTAACAGGCATATGGAGAGGACTTTCTTCTCTTTTCTTGGATTCTAGAATCTAAAATATACCTTGGAATTGCATTGGGCTCCAGATCTCTCTGCCTCGAGAGAAGTGGTAAAAAGAGTTAGCAGTTAATGCTTTCATAATTTATGTTTTAGTTATCCGTTTCAATGTGTTATCTCTTCATATGTGTCTATCACTTTAAACTGTAAATTATCCAGAGTGCTAATTTTGAACAGAAAAGCCCCATTTCAAATCAAGCAAGCAAATGAATAAATAAATGAAAGCATTGGACGTCGGTGCTTAGAAAAGGACTGCTTACCTGCCCCAACTGATAGCTCTCTCCATTGGATCTGCCTCTGGGAGATGATCTCCAGCAAAGCTGTGAGTCTGGATTAGATAGCCACGCTTATGGCCCCACTTGTTTGTACTGTTTGCTGCAAAATATATGTATCTTGGCATCTTATCGTTATGGCGGAAGGCGGCCTTATCTTCGGTATCCAAGACCTTTTTCACCAGTTTCATTCTCTGCATCTCATGGCCTGGATTCCAGGGAGTGTCCACTGTCTCAAAAGTCATATCATTAGCAACCAAGGAATTTTTTGTACCTATCGATAGAAAGAAAAGGGAAAGGGAAAGGGAAAGAAAACAAGAGATAGAGGGGGATTTTTCTCATTTACCCAAATCACAATACAATCATGCTTCAATAACCAATTATTTTTGCCTTGTTCTCATGATGTTTCCTTCAGCCCATCTCCAGTCCATAGCTGAGACAGTTTCCTCCTTATCCTAACACATTTTCCCCCCTATGGATATAATCTAGCATACTTCATTGACAATTTAGGAAGTGATGTGCTCAGGAATTGGGATATGTCCGGTTTCTATTCACCTCAGTACTTCACATGCTGCAGACATGGCTCCTTTCCTCCAGTTGCTGGATGCTTTCCAATTTTGGCATGGGGTGCTTAATGAGGGAACACCTGAACTCCATAGAGGCATCGGCCCACGTAAAGGTCATCCAAAGCTTTCTATATCACTTGCCAGATCTTTTGTGGGCTCCTTATCAACATAGGTTAAGTGCTCTTTTGAATGCTGCATGTCACCATTTGGATGCATTATAATTTTTATTTCACAACTAGGGTTTTGTGTGGCCTTTTTTTAGTGTTTAGTGTTTCAGTATGTTTTTATTATTTTAGGAAACTCAAACATAAGCCTTAGAATCCCAAAAGTGCTTTTTCAAGGGGCAACTGGACTTTCTGGTGGTGGTGTTTTTTTTGAAGACGTTTAGCTTCTCATCCAAGATGCTTCTTCAGCTCTGATGCTTGACCTTTGGGACAACCATGACCTAGATGACTGAGAATCTCCATAGACATAAGCCTTAGAATTTACCACTCCTAACACTCATTCTGTTTCATGGAGCTGCAGTTCCTATGACTGCTTATGTGATATACCATGGTTATTTACACTGTCTTGATGGGGGAGTGATGCCCTTTATTTGCTGTAGTTTAACTTTGATGGCATTATGCACTATGGGGACAAATGCTATTATATATGGCCATATCATATATCGTAGTGTGTTCTGTATGGCCATTAACTGTATTTGAATACTGCCAGAATTGGATTCTTTTCTCAACTATTTGCCGCTAAAACTTCCTTCCACTCCTTGAAATACAAATAGTTCTCATTTAGCAACTGCTTCGTATAATAACTATTTGCAGTTATGATTAATCCTCACATTTACAACCTTTTCAGTTTGGTAAAGCAAGGAAAAAATCTTCATAATTATCCATTGCTTCTTTTGTGCTTCACTTACCAGCTTCAGCCAGGCTGTTTTTGAACATACTTTTAGTGCTGTTTCAGAAAGCTAAATTTATTGAGATGGTACAGACATAGAGAAGGAAGTGCACCAAGCATCTCTTGCTTAGGCAATTTCAAGTGACTATACCCCCTTCAGTGAGGCTAGCCTCACCTAAAGTCATCCAGCACCACTCCACTCTGGACAAAAAGGAAAGCATTTGGTAATAGTTGCCCCTGCAATGGGCGAGTTTGGTAGAAAGAGAAATGATGCTCAGGGTACCTTAATTACTTTCCTGGAATTGGCTTACATGATGTAAGTAAAAACAGTACCATTGGCCAGTCTCTGTTGGTAGAATAGAAATCGCCAATAGAGGCACAATTAATGTCAACACACTTTGCTCCTGGTTCAAGGACTGCTATAGCAAACAGAACTTTAATGTGGCCATGTGGAAGAGCCCTGAGTATTGAGCTGTTACTTGTAGAGATATTTCAGGCACAAAGAAATCTTCTCATATAGGGTTTATAAAAATCAATACAGCTAATCCTCAGTTAGCAACTACCTTGGTTAGTGCCCATTTGCAAATAAGACTGTAATAAATGATAATTAAAAATTCATTTTTCAGCCAATGTATGCATTTAGGACTAAATTTTGGATACTTGACAACAAAAGACTTCAGTGTGAGGCTGATGAAGTTCTGGTCAGTTTCAGGCAGCTGCCTGGAGGAATTTAATCAACTAATTTAAAGTTACACAGCTGAGCTTGTTCAACTTGCAGTTGTTAATAGCACTTTACTTATATACCGCTTCATAGTGCTTTACAGCCCTCTCTAAGCAGTTTACAGAGTTCAGCATATTGCCTCCAACAATCTGGGTCCTCATTTTACCCACCTCGGAAGGATGGAAGGCTGAGTCAACCTTGAGCCTAGTGAGATTTGAACAGCTGAACTGCTGAACTAGCAGTCAGCCTGCAGTCGCAGCATTTAACCACTGCACCACTTCAGCTCTTAATGTTAACACTTTTTAGAGTCATGCTGTTCTGTGGAGAAAAATGGCTCAGGAAGAGATAGCTTGTTTAAGCAATCTCTCATTCCTGTGAGGGGGCAAAAAAAAGGGGGGGAAGCATTGGGTCACAGAACACTATTGGATAGAAATGAGACTGCAGCAACCAATAATCTTCTACTTTGTTTTTCTTAATGATCAAATCACTGCAACAGATTTCAATCGCTAAACAAGAAGAGGTATATAAATATATGGATTCAGTTACAAAAAAAAATAGAAACTCAGGGTTAATAAGTACAGGTAGTCATAGATTAGTAATGGTAATTGGGACTGGTTATTCTATCAGCAAGTAACATAGTTGTAAAGGGTGATATCATGTGATTTTGCCAACTTACAGTGGGAATTCCGGAACTTCCAGTTGCCATCATTAAGCAAATCCTGTGCGGTCATTAAGTGTGATACCATACAATTGCCATTTCTGATCTCTTGACAGCTTCTGCACTGACTTTGCTTGTTGGAAGCCTACAGTGAAGGTCACCAATGACGATGCCATGAGTACGGGATGCTACATCATACTTGCAAGCTATTACCAAGGGCCCAAATCGTAATCACATAATTGTTGGGATACTGTGACTGTCACAATTTTAAGAACCAGCCATAAATCCCACTATTCAGCATCGTAACTTTGAACAGTTGTTAATTTGCTTGAACTATCTGTAGCATCATAGGCAACAAAGGCCAAATTAGCTTTACTGAATTTTTACAGGCCAGATATTATTTACCTGTTTATTAAATTTATATGCCACTCGATTTGGGCAGGTTTGAAACTTATGCAGTCTACTGTATTTTCCTCATTTTATTTATACTAAACTCAGAAATCTATCACAGTTTGGATGTTAGATTAGGGAATACAGCCATAAGGCATATATTTAATATGTATATGTCAGTTCTCAATTTGCTATGCAAGACAGTTGTTAAGTGAATTTTACTCAATTTTATGACTTTTCTTGCCACTTTTGTTAAGTGAATTACTGCAGTTGTTAAATGAATCTGCCTTCCCTACTAACTTTACCTATTAGGTTGCAAAAGATGATCACATGACCTAAATACATGCCAGTTGCCAATCATATGATCACAGGGATTGATCATATGATCACAGGGATGATGCAACCGCTGTAAGTGTGAAAAACAATCAGATGTCACTTTTTTCAGTGCTATTGTAACTTCGAACTGTCATTAAACAAATGTTTGTAAGTCGAGGACTACCTGTGTTTAAGAACAAAAACTTCATATTGAGTATATATTTCAACAGTTTAATCAAAGGGGCACTAAAAAAACAAATCATAATGAAAACAATATATGGTTATTCATTGCATAATTGCACTATATGCAGTGGTGGCACAGTGGTTAGAGTGCAGTACTGCAGGCTACTTCTGCTGCCTACCGGCTGCCTGCAATTTGGCAGTTTAAATCTCACTAGGCTCAAGGTTGACTCAGCCTTCCATCCTTCCGAGGTCGGTAAAATGAGGACCCAGATTGTTGGGGGCAATATGCTGAACTCTGTAAACTGCTTAGAGAGGGTTGTAAAAGCACTGTGAAGTGGTATATAAGTCTAAGTGCTATTGCTATTGCTATATATTTAAATGCTCATTACACCATTTCTGATGCCTCTAAAATCATGAAAACATAAAATATGTCCACATTTATATTTCTTTTCTCTGCAGACTAATGCTCATGATGCATACAAGCAAATTGTGGAAAGTATGCAAAGATATAGTGATAATAACAAACGTGGGTGGTTTTAAAGGGGGGGGGTGTTTACAGGCTTATATAAAACAAGGCTGTAAATGGTTACCAGAGATAATGGCTAATTGGCTATATATTACTATCCTCACTAGGCTATAACCATTTATAGCCTTACTATCTGTAAGATCAGAGAAAGTTACAATACTAGTAGAATACAGCATTATTATGTATTAAACTAAAGAAATCAAAATCTTTTTTAATGCATTTTGCAACTTTTTGTTAATGTCAATTTTTGTTCATTGACATCCCACAAATAATGTTTAATTTTGATATAAACTTGTTTTAAAAGTTCCGTTTATCTTGATAACTACTGTATTGACATTTTCCAGCTTCTACTGTATAAATATCACAGAACTCAGTTATTTTCTATAATGTATTTTAGTATTTCAGTTTAATGTATCCAAATTATATTGGTATTTCACAATGCAGTAAAACAATTAACTTATAAAAATAGTTATAGCGGTGCTATAATCTATTACTCTGATACTAAAGAATTATAATATTAAAAAAATTAGTATTTCTATATGAAAGTTGTGGAACATGGGGAGGAAGGAACTTTTATTGCATAAATATCCTGCTTCAAAGTTTTACCAGATGTTAGACTAGATGAACCTTGATCTGGACCAGCAGGGGTTGTTATATTCCCAAATCACTCCCTGCAGAACAATTATGGCATGACTAATAGTGATCTGAATTACTGGCATAAAAATCATGGAAAATATCTGTGTTTTATAAAAATTGTGGGTTTTTTTAAGCGTAGCTGAAGGCACAAAATGAATTGCCTCTCTAGGCCTTTACAGCCATGAGAATGATAGGTATGTGTATAGGATTGTAAAATGTTAAGTAGTTAAATATACCGTGTTTCCCCGAAAACAAGAACCTGTCTTATATTTTTTGAACCCTGAAATAAGCGCTTGGCCTTATTGCCATGCACTCAAAAGCCCGATTGGGCTTATTATCAGGGGATGTCTTATTTTGGGGGAAACAGGGTATATTGGAATATGTGTAAACACCCAAATACACTAAATCCAGCACTGACACAACAAAGTTTATACTGAATTGAGTATGTATACTATACATATTTAAATTGAGAAACTCCTTTAACTTGTTACCTAATCCTAACTGCTCTTACCCTAAGGACTTTAGAAAGCTGAACCTAATTGTAAATGATTGCTTATCATTGACATTCCTATTCTTGTAGTAACTGACTAGTGCAAGATTAAGAATATGGGGAAGAGAGAGGGGAGGAGACAGAAGGAGGGAGGGAGAGATGCATTACATATTCATTACATATATTTAAACTTTAAGGTTAAAGAGCAAATATAGACTATGTGTGTTTATACAGTACATGATTGTATGTTAGTGCGAGTAGACAAAAGGCTAGAAACTAATCATGTAGGATTTAGAAATTCAAATTATTTTCATTCAGCCTAAATCGTTTGTTTTATTTTGATATAATTGATGACTGATGGAACTAGTGTGGTTTAGTGGTTAAAATGTTGAACTAGAGTTGGATAAGCTTAAGCTAAGTTCACCCTAAATAAGAAAGCCTACCTCACAGGACTGGTTTTTTGGGGGTAGGGAGGAGGGAAATGGAGGAAGAGGCTCTATTCATACTGTCTTCAGCTCTTGAACAAAAGAGTTATGAGAGACTGAAGCTGAAAGAGAGAAATACAAGTAATTCTCAACTTACAACAGACTACCTGTATATCCCATTTCTTGTTTAGGGACCATTTGAAATTAGAATGGCACTGAAATAAGTGACTTATGACCATTTTTCACACATATGACTGTTGCAGCATCCCCATGGTCACGTGATCAAAGTTCAGACACTTGGCGACCGACTCATATTTGGGATGGTTGCAATGTCCCAGGGTCAAATGATCACCTTTTGCAAACGTCTTTCAAGCAAAGTCAACGGGGAAGCCAGATTCACGTAACAACCATATTGCTAACTTAACAACTGCAGTGATTCAATTAACAACAGTGGCAAGAAAGGTTGTAAAATGGGGCACACACAACTCATTAAAAATTGCCTTGCTTAGCAATGCAAATTTTGGGCTCAATTGGGTTGTAAGTTGAAGACTGTCTGTAATAAGGTAGGTGTGTGTGTGTGTGAAAGAGAGGGAGGGAGGGGGGAGAGAGAGGGGGGGGGAGAGAGAGAGAGAGAGAGAGAGAGAGAGAGAGAGAGAGAGAGAGAGAGAGAGAGAGAGAGAGAGAGAGAGAGAGAGAGAGAGAGAGAGAGAGAGAGAGAAGAAAATGTTTTCATTGTTCAAATAGTGCCCTCTTCAGGTGCAGGGTTACTTTGCTCTGGAAGTTGAGTTGCAAACTTTTAGTTTGGAGGTTCAGTAGAAAATATTGAAATATTAAATAATTCTGCAGTTCATCAATATTGATTATCTGACCAAGATGGGCAACCATCAGTTTCTATTCTGGTCTCTGATTCTACTAACCATCAAATCATTCTTTGGCTTTTCCATAAGAAACCCAAATTGAGATAGATACAGTCAGAATAAGTAGTGGGGCAGAGAGTTGCCAACAGCAGCAGAAAATAGTGCAAAACTGCAACAATCAAAATTATTTAAGACTCTCAAGGACTTACCTCCAACATCTAAATCAACTTTGCAGTTGATGACATGAGTGTGGATTGTACCAAGTGTGTGATCTGCAACTCTATTACCATAATCCAGCCCATCACTATGGAGGAAAGATGAGATTATGTATCCAGTTGCTTGGACTTTGTTTTCAATGGCACCATTTGGATGAAAAATAAAATTCCAGACATAGTCATAGTTACCGATGGTAACTATAAAACGCATTACTAGCACAGAGCTGGCGAGTCCCCCATAATAGACAGACTGAAAATTGGAAAAATGACGTCGGAAAGGGATCCCTGTACTCTGCTCAAACACACAAATTGAGTTCTTTTGTACCTCTGGCTTGCTGTTTTCAATGAAATAAACAGCATCAAGGTAAGTGGCAGAGTAAGGGCAATCAACTCCACGAACTAATGAAAATGCAAATCTTCCCATTCCAAAACTTGCATCCATATATCGGGTTATCATTCCACCAGGACTATTGGAGCCATAGATAGAAATGGCATCCTGCACACCGAGTTCATATACAATCCTTTGGTCCTTGAATCGGATATCATAGAGATGGAGTCCCTTGTGTACATCCATCCGAAAGGCAAAACTCCAGATTGGGGTAGTTACTTGGTTGTTTCTCACATTGTAGTGAGGCCCAAAGGGCTCATGATGGAAGGATCCAGATCTTAGAGGAGTTGTCCTTGGATGAAGTGAAGAAAAACCCCCATCAGAAGAAACCGGCTTAACTTTTTTTACAGTCACCCTCTTTGCTTTGAATTCTTTTTCCAGTTCTGCCAAACTGTTAAAATATTGACCATTATAAAATACTTTTGGAACTTTCCAGTGAGATACATTCAGACTGCTGTGGTCAACAAGCAGCTCTAGTCCCAATGGATGCAAGAAAAAGCCACTGACATTCTGATACAAGGTAACCCAGGAACAGCGATCTCCACACTGAAACCCCCCAGGTACTGCGAGGATACCTTCAAAATTGCTTCCATTATGTCCAAATACTTGAGTCATAAAAGTGGGTGCCTCTAGAAATTTCTTCTCTACTAGGAATGTCCTAATATCCACAAATTCACTGAGTATTATAGGACTGCCATGATAGGATAATTTCTTTCCATATCTTTGCACTGTCACATCCCAATGATACGTGGGCACTGGAAGTGGCCCTACAACATACTCAGTGATATTTGGTTCTGGTTGATTTCCAAAATACACCACAGCCAATGCTTGTCGAGGAGGGCGTGGTCCATCAAGATCAAGGAATTTCAGCACTTCTTCCTTGCGGGGGATATTGACATCAACATAATAAATAAAATTTTTGGAAAATACAGCCTCAGAAGCATCTACCAAGGAAAACCTTAGTTGCAGATATTTCACCACCTGCACCATCTCTTCTGCTGACAGGGCAGCAAATATCATATTCTTGTTCTTCTGACCTCTATCCATGGAAATAGGTGACTTAGTACTACAATGACTAGTCTTCTCATTCCTGGTCACCAACACACATACCAAGGCAAAAATTGTAACCAAAGCAAGTATAAGAAGAACAAGGAGAGCTTTTGAGTTCATTGCTGCAAAGATATGGCTTGAAGACTCACCAGCTGTTTAAATGAATGCAGTCCCAAAGACAATTCAATAGCTGCTAGATGGCAAGGGACTTTTATCTATTTTCTGCAGGAAATGGGACCTCACTGGATTGGGTCCAAAAAGTGGAGGCTTAGAATTCATGGCTTCGATTAAAAAGTAAACGCCCTTTCATGGCAGCTGTAATCTTTCACGGTGCCAAAAGTGGATAATGCATGTACTAAAGACAATGGATCACAATAAAGGAACTAAATACTAAATTGAAAATAAGAGATTACCTCATTTTGAAAAGATTCCTGAACTTATTGCTACATTGTGCATTTATGCATTTTTACTATTCCCCAAACAAATTAATAGGCTGTGTATTACTCTTAATAGAGTAATGTGGCTCTATTAAGTACATAGTACAACTGTTATTTGTATAAAACCTGAGATAAATCTCAAATGTGTATAGAAGTAAATTGGAGGATCAGTTGATCTACTGCTGCAAAGGACTGAAGTTGAGCTAGATGCTTAGGGCATAGCATAAATTAGAATAACTAAGAACTGCTGATGGACTGCAATAGTAGAGTCTGGGGTTATCTTCAGAGATTGTTTATCTGATTGCAGAAAGTTAGAGGAAAGCTGCACAAATGGAATGTATGGGAGAACTGCAAGTGCTACAGCTTGAGAAACTGCAGCCAGTGCTAGAAATAAATTATTTAGGTCACTTTTGCACTAGCAACTTATTGCGTTTTGTAGTCTTTCGGCAATGGCTATGTCAAAATTATATTAATGAGGATGGGCTTTACATCACTTTAGAATAGTGCTCTGATGATGCTGTCAGTCATTAGTGAAGAAACAGCCTTAGAATCATTGCAAGCAAGCAATAGATAAATCAGAAGGTAATGAAATTCAGAATATGTGGAGAAAAACTATCCATTACACCAGTGTTTCCCAACCTTGGCAACTTGAAGATATCTGGACTTCAACTCCCAGAATTCCACAGCCAGCATTTGCTGGCTGGGGAATTCTGGAAGTTGAAGTCCAGATATCTTCAAGTTGCCAAGGTTGGGAAACACTGCATTACACCATGCATAGTTGAGACAGACCACTAAGACTGCTGTGACCCTAAATCAGGTTTCTCCTACAGCAGCAACTGGGAGTTTTTTTGAGATAGGGATTTGAGACTGTCTCAGCATATTGGCACAAAGGAAAGGAAGATAAAAAGCATATTATAATAATGTAAGGATTTAGGATATTCAGGTTGAATAAAAACATTGTATTAACCAGGTACAGGAACCAGTTTTGGAGGTGTAGAGAACAAACAAATGAACAAACAAGTCTATACCATTATATGCCAAAGACAGTGTGTAACTTTCATCAGCTCTATGTCCAGGCAGCAAGAATAGTTGTGACATTCTGAGTGTATGTCAGCAATAGGACAAATAACTACGTGGTTAGAATAACTATGTTCTTGGAATTTTTGTGATTTCCCTATAGAATAGCACGTGAAGTTCAGGAAATTCTGGTTTTTACTGCAATGAAATATATTTTCCAAGGAAGATAAAAGCCTATTATCTTTATGTAAACAAGGCTGTCAGGAAGCATCTGTCTGTGAAAGGGCTTTTTAAAAAAGGCATAGGGAAGGCGGCTTCCATATAGTAGCTCTTAAGCACTGTAAACACTGCATTTCTGCTGAGTACTAGAAATGCAATTGTTAAAGATCATTCACGTTCCAGGAAGTCTGTCATTGCA
The DNA here is from genome assembly GCA_023053685.1 of Diadophis punctatus similis. Lineage (NCBI taxonomy): Eukaryota > Metazoa > Chordata > Lepidosauria > Squamata > Dipsadidae > Diadophis > Diadophis punctatus. Next base: position 336,927 of record JALIGW010000008.1, on the reverse strand, counting down.
GGTAGTCCTGGAGTTATAACAGTTCGTTTAGCGACTGTTCGAAGTTACAACAGCACTAAAAAAAAGTAACTTATAAGATAGTTTTCCACGCTTATGATCTTTGTAGTATCCTTGTGATCATGGGATTAAAATTCAGACACGTGGCAACTGACCAGGTTTATGACAGTGGCAGTGCTCCAGGATCTTTTTGACAAGCAAAGTCAATGTGGAAGCCAGATTCACTTAGCAACCATGTTACTAACTGAACAACTACAGTGGTTCCCTTAACAACGGTGACAAGCAAGGTTGTAAAATGGGGTAAACTTCACTTAACTGTCTTGCTTAGCAAGAGAAATTTGGGGGCTCAATTGTGGTAGTAAGTCGAGGACTACCAAATTAATTAACTAATTAGCCAAAGAGTGACTAAGGGATGTTCTCATGGGACGGTTGGGGGGGTCAAATAAGTCAGGATAATGGCCACAATCATGTGATTGATGTGTGTCAGACATGTTTAAAAGTGGGATTTCAATCAGGTGATCTTTGCTGCCATCTTGATTTTTTTCAAAGTATGCTTCATCATGTTCAGTTCCAACTAGATGCCTATGACTGGCAGAAAACATACCAATATGATTTAGCAGTAAGTTATCTTCATTGCTGGTTGCTATCTTAGTTCTACTGTCTCCAGTCTGACAACCTGCCTAGATGATAGGGGACCAAGTTCCTAGAAATATTATACACCTTAAGACTATCGCTGAGGAATGTCAGATTAAGATTAAGAATTGGAAATCTCCCTCCCTCCCATCCCTTCTCTTCCCCTTCCTGCAGGCAGATAAATGGCTGCTGCTAGGTGGGAGAGGCGCAGAGGGGAGGGGAATTGACCGGGTGGCCAGGAAGCTGATAGGGGACATTGAAAATGAGGCTCATCTGACTGCAGTAAAGCAACAGTGGTGCTGAAGCATATATATATATGACTTTGGTTTTCTGGTGGTAAAGTCTGCTACTCCTAGTTCTTCAATGCCATCGTGGACTCTGGCCAGTGCTGCTGACTGGGCCATGATCATCATAATCCCCCTCTCCAAGAATAAAAACAATCAAGCAGCTTGTTCAAACTATCACACACAATGAAAAGTTCTGTCTTCTATCACACACAATGAAAAGTTCTGCCTTCTATAACACACAATGAAAAGTTTTGAGCGGATCATCTATCAGTGCCTAAAGTGACATCGTAAAAATCAGTACTCATCAATGTGGCTTTTGTCAAAGACTCTAGTATTACTGACCCCATCTTTGCAGTTAGTTTGCATCAGTAGTGGGTTCTAAAAACCTTTACTATCGGTTCGTGTGTGCACGTGATGCTTCTGCACATGCGCAGAAGCCTCCTGCCGCCGTCGCTACCGGTTCTTAGAACCGGGCCGAACCAGGAGCAACCCACCGTTGGTTTGCATGCTTATGGAGAAACACCAAGAAAAGGGGAATCCACTACATTTATTTTTCCTTGACCTTGAAAAAACCTTTGTGTGTGTTTTGCATCAGTTAATTTAGTAGGCTTTATGTGACCACAGTGTGCCTGAACAACTGATAACATGGGTCCAGAAGATGCTGTATACAAATACCAACAATTGCATGAAATACACTGTTGGCCTTTCTGACATCTTTCTTATGAAAGTTGGTGTTCATCAAAGTTCAGCATTATCACCATATACCAGTATTTTTTTTCTTTTTATGACCCTGTAATCATTATGACCCTGTAATAATTCAGGGTCGAGTTGAGGCAACTGAATTTAGATGAGTGTTTACTGGCCAGATGTCCTTTCTGACACCTATGCAGAGTTCACAGCAGATATTTTATTTTTGCACTCTGAGAGAGAAACATCTGTCGCTACCTAGGATTGAACTCTCAATCTTCTGATGGGAAGCAAGCAACTTCACCTCTAGGCCACCACTGCACTCAATCATTTTTGCCATAGATATTATCATGAAAAAAAACCTTGCAACATGACAACCCCTAGGCCTTGCTCTATGCCAGGGGTGGCCAAACGTGGCACATGCGCCAAACGTGGTGCATTGGATGATTACAAGTGGTGCATTGCATCATTGCGCTTACTTATTTCTTTTAAATAGGTGTCATAACTGAATCCTTCTTAATATTTTCAAAACCAAAGCAATGTTCCCTGTAAAATTAGAAAACGGTGCGCGGCAGTTAAAAACTGCCGCACAGTGTTTTCTTTTCATGTGTGCGGCCGCGCAGGCGCGCAGCCTCTGCAATTAGAAAATGCCAGGCAGAAGTTAGAAACTTTAGCGTGGCGTTCTCTCATTACGTGCATGGCCGTGCACCTTAGAAGGAACAGTGCACCAAAGTGATCTCAGTTCAATTCATACAGCCTTCGGTAATGTTCAACTTCTCGGTGTCTGAAACTTAGAATGGAACTTGTGAGATGTTACTTTAGGCAGATTTACAAATGTACGAATATTTTTATCAGTGTTGCCATTGCGCGTTCCTGCTCAAACGATCCGCAAACACCACGCACTAGCAACACATCATGTGTTTGAAGTCACGTGCGAATAAGTGCCGAGCGTTCGATATGGTCAGTCAGTTCTGAGTGAGCCATCGTGGCGTGGAGTGGAGTATTTTATTGAGTGTACTAGCGTAAAGTGACCAGATTTTTTTTTAAGCGGGACACCGACGCCTGGACGCCACCATTTGAGTTTTGCCCTCTGCGCATGCGCAGAACGCTGGCTGAGCCAGCGCCGGCCCGAGGGCCATCTTGGATGCGACTCCTTCGCTCGGGCTGCCCCACCCACCGTGACGCCGGCCGTTTCGAGAGGGCGGGGCTGCATCAGGCGCCTCTCCACCGTGTCCTTCACCGCCCTCCAGTGCATGCCCGGCGGCTTGTAGACCGCGAAGAGCCCTTGCAAAGCCGTGCCCGCCGAAAGTTGTCTTTTGCCCCCCACGAGCCGTGGCCGGCCGTCCCTGCAGGGGAGAGCCCACCCCCCCACGCGCCCCCTCCTCGCCCCCGCGCTCCCCTCCTCGCCTTTGATGAGCTCCTCCTGCGACCCTCGCCGTGGGGCTGGGTGACACCCAGGGTGGGCCTCCAGTCAGGGGGAGGGCCCTCTGGCCGTCGTTACAACCAGCTTGCCATCCCCACGCCTTTCCTGTCCATTGGATGATTGCAATGCGACACTTGCAATCATCCAATGTGCGACGTTTGGCGCATGCGCCACGGTTTGGCCACCACGGAGCCCGACATGGCTGCCTTCCCCGAGTTTTAACTCCCCCCAATCTCGCACGCCGCCCTTTCAGGCCGATTTTTGGAAAGAATGCCCTAGTCGTGCATTCTTTCAAAAAATCGGGACTTTTTAGAGGACGGGCGGGACACGGGACAAATCATTAAAAAGCGGGTCTGTCCCGCCAAAATCGGGACGTCTGGTCACCTTATACTAGCGTGGTTTTTGTATTGAGAGTGATTGAAAGACAGATTCAAGATTAAATATATATATTACGTTTGTCAAATTTTGAAATTGCGTAAATTAATTAATTGAATTGCATGATTGAGTTATTCCTTTTCCTCCCTTAAGCAAAGCAGATCCTACCCCTATCCCTATTTTACAACCCCAAATGTGAAAGTAAGAAGGTAAAAAAAGTGCTTGAGTTGTATAGCGCATCTGAACTCATCTGTGAAAAAATTGGCGCATGGTATGCTTAAGGTTGGCCACTACTGCTCTATGCCCATGATGTAATGATTGCAGCTACCGCTAAAGAATAGAGAAGAATTGCAGTAGGTGTAGATGTGGAACAACTGTCTTAACCAATTTAGCCTGCGCCTCAACATCAGAAAGACTGAATATTTAGAGATCAGTCCAAGCAACGCCACCATACAAGTCAGCAGTGAAGATCTAGTGAAGACCAACTCCTTTTGTCACCTAGGATCCCATCTACACAGTGATGGCAGCATCAAAAACAAAGTGTGTGCAAGAGTAAACAAAGTATGGTTAGAGTGGAAGGAGATCACTGATGTGCTCTGTGGTTGACGCATGCCAATCCATCTAAAATCAAAGATATATAAAACATGGTGCACCTGGCAGCTCTATATATTGCTGATGCTGGACAGCCACCAAATGTTAATTGAGTGCACTTTACACGCCATGGAGATGTGCACACTTCCTTGGTTGTTAGGTGTTTCTCTCCTTGACCTTGTAAGCCACAACACAGTTCAGAAGCAAATAGGTGGTATGGCCATGTTCAATGAGCAGCACCTCACCCGGTTGCCTGTTACATTACCTTCCACTTTAATATAGATGGCAAGCGCCCCATGGAAGACAACAGAGAAGATGGCAAAATACAATAAATGTGGGCATGAAAACCCAGTTAAACCCAGATGCTGCATTTGATTGTGTAAGATGGTGATTGTTGACCCAAAAAACAGACCTTGTACCTGCAAGAAAAATGCTAGGAGGATTATGATGTTTGTTTTCCGATAGTTCATAATTCCCAGTCTTCACAATAATGTATAAATGCTCTCCACAACAATGGTGAAAGGATAACCTTATCCACATAAAAGTGGATTGGGATATTCCTCTCAGTAAAGGTAGGCGGATGAAAGCACCGGTGATTAAAATGGGAGACAATAAAACTGTTAGCAAAATTTAATAATGGAGCAAAGAGAAAACCTTGTTAAACATCCAAGGTTAGGGGAATTGAATTGGTGCATTGACCTGCTGGGGCACTATGCATAGCTCTCAAGACAATATAACTGTAGATATTATTAATAAAAGTACGGTAGTATTTGATTTACAATATTAGGCAATAGTTTCTTCCATAGAATTTCTCTTGATATGTTATAAAAAGCTGATTTTATGTCTGTGACGGCTGCATACAATGGAACTTAAGACTGTGGGCATATTTTTCTGCTAGGTAGGGTAAAATCATTGCTCAATCAAGTATACATCTACCTTGTTTAGACCCTGCTTATTCCTTTATTAAGATGTTATTATCTTCTGTTCAATCCAAAGATTTTTTTCATGTATGAAACACGAATATTCATATAGGAAACATACTGTATACATGGATCTGCATTTTTATCATGCATTTCACTATGTTCAGGTTAGCTAGTTGAGAATAGCAAAGATGGGCAACAATTAGTTAATCTATCCAGCATTCATTCCAACTGGAAGTGCCCTAAAACTGACCTTTTGTAATGGGAAAGGCAGTCACCAGAAATGGAAAACTCTATGCAGAATAGGGAAACCTCTTTTTCATTGTTATTTTCCAAAACTAATCACAGTAAAGGCTATTTTCCCCCAACTTTCTCTTAAACCCACTTCCTCTTGTAAGGCACATCTATGTTTGCGTTATTGGAATTTTCTTCCCTGTCCAGAATAAACACAACCCAAGAGAATAATTCTGCAGAGAGACTTTTTCCATCAAAGATCAGAATCAAGACTTGGCTACGCAGAAATGCACCAAGCCTTACAGCTTAAAATGAATAGCTGTCATTAACTGATTTTCAGTCCTTGGCATTCTATTAGCCCTACTGCCAAAATATCAGTCCTTGTATATTTTTGAGAATTTCGAATCCCCTTCCAAATGTCCCTACTTCTCATCCTGCTGGGAATTGTGAAAATTAAAGTTCCCAAACTAGTGTGCAAACTGGAGACACCACCACCCCGCTTAGTAAGCCAAGTTAATCTTTGGGAACTTTGTCCATGTGCTTCCAACTATAGAAAGATGTTTTTGATTATTGTGTTCTATGCTATGTTTTCATTGAGTTGCTTAACCCTTTTCTTTCTTTTGCTTTTTAATCTTTAGCCATTTCACCCAGATAGGTGGCAGCATTGAACTAGCTGATCTCCCCAAAAGTAGTACGTACTTGCATGGAAGACCATCAAGAACTAGTAAGGTTGTAACCTAGATTGGATAGCTGAAATATCCTGGAAGAAGACAAGAAAAAGTTATCTTTACACTTTTGCCAAGGGGCCACTGGTCAGCAGGACATGGGCTCAACTTGAAGAGGGCATCAACTATTAGGTTGAATTCTTAACATGTCAGTGATATTTCTTAGTATTATTTTAACTTCCCATAAATAGTTAATTAAGGGTCAGAATTCTTTTTAAAAAATTATATTTTTATTATGTTTACTGATCTACTGGATTCAAGGTATGGGACAGGAAGAGGAGACACAATGCAACCAGTTGAACTAAAACCATCAGAAGCCATTATTGTTCTATTTGAGCAGTTGTGATCTTTTTCCTGAGAGAAAGGAAGCAAAGGATATAAAAGAGCCAGATGTCAAATAAATTATATAAATTAGAGATTTAATTTAACAGTAAAATAATCTGAAAATGGTGAACTATTGACTTCCTTATCAATAGCATACAAGATGCAAAGTAAAATTGTTCTAAATCTTTGGAAGATGCAGTTAGAGTATGCATTTAAGAACATAAGAATTCTTATTTACAGCCTCTTTAAGATAGAATGCCATTTGTCCCAATTGGAGCCAAAGAAGCTTCTTGGATGAGAAGTGAAACATCTTCAAAGAAAAAGCAGAAAGTTCAGTTGCCTCGAGAAAAAAAAAGCACCTTTGGGACAACCATGACCTGGATGACTGAGAATTTCCATAGACATTTAGAATGCCATTTGTTTATGTTTTAGATAAAATAACTTGTTGTGAAAGAAAAATGTGCTGGCCTTTTTAATCCACTCAGCTAGCCTCCAATCTTGATTGCTGGGACTGAAATTCAATAGATATGAAATTAGTTAGATGCTGCTGTGAATTTCATTTTTTAACGAAGTGACTAAACTAGTGGATCAGCAAAATGCTGTGGGCATAGTATACTTAGATTTCAAGAAGACATTTGTCAAAGTAGACCACAACTTACTTTTTGCTAAGCTAGAAAAATGTGAGATAGACAGCACTACCACCAGATGGATTTGTAACTAGCTGAAAACTGTACTTAATGTGTAGTCCTTAATGGAACTACGTCTACAGTGGGGTACCCCAAGGTTCTGTTTTAGGTCCAGTACTCTTCTACATTTTCATAAACAATTTAGACAAGGGAATAGAAGGGGAACTCATTTGCAGATGACACGAATCAACACCCCAGAAGATAGGCTCATGATCCTGATGGATCTTAATAGACCTGAACACTGGGCCCTATCTAACAAAATGAAATTCATTGTGAATAAAAGTAAGGTTATACATTTAGGCAAGAAAAACCAATTATACAGGTATAGACCAGGCAAAACGTGGCTCAATACCAGTAACTGTGAGTCCTTGGAGTTCTAGCGGACAATCACTTAAATATGAGGCAGCAGTGTGCGGCGGCAGCCAAGAAAGCTAATGCAATCCTAGGCTGCATTAAAAGAAAGATAGAATCAAGATCACATGGAGTATTAAGACTGCTTTACAAAGCTTCAGTAAGACCAGATTTAGCACACAGTGTCGAGTTCTGGTCACCACAATATAAAAAAGGTACAGAGTGCAGAGAAGAGCAACAAGGATGGTTAGTGGGCTGGAGGCTAAAACATATGAGGAACTGAATTGGGTATGTCTACTTTAATGAAAAGAAGGACTAAGGGAAGCATGATAGCAGTATTCCAGTATTTGAGGGATTACCATGTTAAGATATTCATGAACTGGGAGAGCCATGTTAACAAGGTTAGTCAATGAATAGGCATAACAACTGAATCAGTCAATAGGAGCTAACCACTTCTGAGTCTGTGCAGAGAATCGAAACTGGAACTTAAGCTTAAGGCTGGGTGTGGCTCCAGTTTCCACTCTGCACTCTCTCCACTCTGTACTCTTCCACTCTGAACTCTGCTGAAATGAAACTAACTGTTCTCTGCTATCTGTAACTACATTGAAGAAGAACTCTGCTAATGGTATTGTAAATTCATATGATATTATGTTTATAAAGAAGTTATTGAATCCAGCTGAATCAGTCATCTGTGCGTGCTTCTGATTTTGATTTTGCAACAAATCGTAATATACCACAAAGATGGGTGACGTGGTGGTTTGGTAGGTAATATAGGCTTGTCATCTGGAAAGCCAGCAGCCCGGGTACAAGATCAGAGCACTGAATAATAGGGTGAGCTCCTGTCCTCGCCCCAATCCGACAACCTAGCAGTTCAAAAGCATGCAACTGTGAGTAGATAAATAGGTATTATTTCAGTGAGAAGGTAACAGCATTCTGTGATGTCATGTTGGCCACATGATCACGAAAATGTCTTTGAACAGCGTTGGCTCAATGGTCTTCAAACGGAGATCAGCACTGCCCCCATATAGTCGGCAATGACTAGTGAAGTAAAATCCGCAGGGACATCTTTTTATCTTTTACCAGAAAGATGAGGGGGGTCAACCAATTTTCCAAAGCACCAGAAGGCAAGATAAGAAACAATGGATGGAAACTAATCAGGGAGAGAAGCAAACTAGAACTAAGACGAACACTCAACCAGTGGAATGCCTTGCCTTCAGAAGTTGTGGGTGCCCCATCACTGGAAGTTTTAAGAAGAGATTGGACAGTCATTTGTCTGAAATGGTATAGAGCCATGATGGTGAACCTATGGCACACGTGCCACAGGTGGCACGCAGACCCATATCTGCCGGCACGCGAACCATTGCCCAGCATGCATGTGCACTAGTGGTGGGTTCCTACTGGTGCTGTGCGGGACGCCGTACCGGTAGGAGCCTGGCGATGACGTCATTTTTAGGTGCTTTTTTCCAGCTTCTCCAGGTCCTGTTGGAAAAAAGCCCTCTCACCCGCCTTGTTTCAATACCGACCTTTATTCTTCCTCCGAAGCACAGCTGAGAAGATCCTCAGCTGAGTTTCGGCTTGTAATGTCGTCCTAAGCATGCGTGGAAGTGAAATCGCCCGATGGAACGCGAGTTCACTTCTGCACATGCTCACGATGCGCACCGGTAGCAAAAATAACCGGAAGCCTCCGCTGATGTGCGCGCTGGCCAGCTGATTTTTGGCTCATGCGGAGGCTCTGGGAGGGCCTCCGGGGGGACCAGGGAGGGCATTTTCGCCCTCCCCAGGCTCCAGGGAAGACTCTGGATCCTGGGGAGGGCCAAAAACAAGCCTACCGGGCCCACTGAAAGTCGGGGAGCGGTGGGGTCATGCGCGCATGCGCGGGTGACAGGCCAGCATGGGGGGGTTGCGTGCACATGGGCAGGGGGGTGGGGCACGGGGGCATTGAATTATGGGTGTGAGCACACGCGCACGCTTTTGGCACCCGAGGAAAAGAAGGTTCGCCATCACTGGTCTAGGGGCTCCTGCTTGAGCAGGGGGTTGGACTAGAAAACCTCCAAGGTTCCTTCCAACTCTATTATTCTATGTTCTATGTGAATGTGATGGCTATTATATTTACGCCACTATTTAAGTTCACATAAGCTTAATTGTCACAGGTGATGTGATGGCTCAGCAGTCAAAGATGCTTAGCTTGACAGCCTGAGTTAGAGACGTGAGTGCTGTGTGACAGGGTGAGCTCCTGTTATTTGCCCCAGATCCTGCCCACCTAGCAGTTTGACAGAAGTCAAATTCGAGTAGATAAATAAGTACCACTTCGGTGGGAAGGTAACAGCTTTCCATGCGCCTCAGCATAGTCATGCTGACCATGTGACCATGGAAGTGTTTTTGGGCAACATTGGCTCCCTCGGCTAAGAACGGAGATGAGCACCACCCTCTAGAGCAGCGGTTCCCAACCTGGGGGTCGGGACCCCTTTGGGGGTCGAATGACCATTTCCCAGGGGTCGCCCCGGCATCCTCAGCTCCCCCCCACTGCCACAAGCCTGGCCATATCAGCTCAACTCGCCCAACCCCTCCGATTGGTTTGCCTCCTGAAACTTTGGAGTCCTGGGAGAAAGCTACTAAACAGGGATTACTTTGCTGGAAGCTTATCTGATTTCTAGTTTTTCGACACTGCAGGCCACAATTTCTCAACCTCAACAACTTGAATATACCTGGACTTCAACTCCCAGAATTCCCTAGCCAGCTTTGCTTTGAATTATGGGAATTGAAGTCCAGGCACCTTAAAAGTTGCTGAGATTGAGAAATATTGCTGTACACTTGTTGGTTATCAAGTCTAAATACAGAAGTAGACTTGTTGTGGAATTTGATATGCCTTGTGCTCTTGCAAAGACTGGCCCGAGAATTTCTGATCTGGCATAATTACATATTGTTTTTGTGATTAATTGCTATGCTTTAATTATGTTCAATTTGTAACAATGAAAATACATCCTGCATATTAGATATTTACATTACGATTCATAACAGTAACAAAATTACAGTTATGAAGTAGCAACGAACATAATTTTATGGTTGGGGGTCACCACAACATGAGGAACTATATTAAGGGGTCGCGGCATTAGAAACGTTGGGAACCACTGCTCTAGAGTCAGATTAATCTTGCATGGAATTGCAGCACATAAAAACGTGGAAGAAAAGGTTGGAATAATGAGATTGTTTATAATGAGTCAGCAACATTTTTAAAAAAGTTGTCTGTGTACATTTTTTGTTAGAACACCAAAGTGAAAAAAGTTTAAACTATCTCCTGCCTGGGCTTTGAACAAGAATGGTATTGAGGAAGAAGGCAGGATCTTCAAATTAATGAGGTAAGAGGGGAAATGGAGAATGTAAGATTCCCAGTGCAATAGTAAGAATGTATTATATGTCCCCTCCTCAAAGTCATTGAGGCCCCAAAATTCTAGATATCTGTCCAGTCTCCAACCTTCTCCTTTTAGGGAGGTTTTTTAGAAAGTGGCCCAGCTGCAGCTTCAGAGGGTCCAGAATAAAGAGATTATCTGGACTCTTTGCAATTGACTTTTAAACTAGAGCATAGCATGGTGTCAGCATCGATCACTTCTGAGTTAGGAGGTCTGCTATTTTGGTTCTCCTTGGTCTCTTAGTGGCTCACAGTCCACCAGTCATACCATAGACTTTCTGGTTTTATCTACTGAGATTAAGGATGGAGGCACTGTTCTACAGCAGTTTTTCTCTTTGCTCTGTTCCAGTTGATGTCTCCGGGTTTGATGCTCTTGCTATTTTTGTTTAAATGAATTTATCTATTGGTTTGGGGCCAGGTACCATTAGTATACTAATGATGTCCAGTTATATATATGGACTGGTATACATCTGGGCTGTCCAAGTGATGCTATCAAATCTTGTCCTAGTGTCTAGAGGGTATAGGGATCTGAATAGGAAAGGACAGATTCAGGCTCAATCCCAACAAGGCTAAGTGTCTCTGAGCAGGTAGACTGCCCAGCCCTGGAATTTTTCCATATTAAATTCTAGATGGGATAGCCCTTCCACATTCAGAAACGGCATGCAATTTGAGGGTATTTTCTGGATTCACAGTTCCTGCCTGAAGAATATTCAGCAACTGTAATCAGGAAGACATTTAACAGATTAACAGAGTCAGAAAGGACCTTGCAGGTCATCTAGTCAAACCCTCTGCCCAACCTTACATCTGCCGCTACCTAGGATTGAACTCACAACCTCCTGATTGTGAGGCAAGAGCTCTACCTCTAGGCCACAGCAGCTGGGTTACTGAGATTCATCTGATATACACCTGCTACTGAACCAGGGCACCCTGAAAACAATCAATCCCATCAATAGTCCCCTTGCATGTGGACTATTGCAGTGTCATCTACATGGGACAGCCCTTGAAGACCACTCAAAAGTGGCAATTAGTTCAGAATATGACAATGAAAGCAGAGAAGGGCATTCCTCAGTACGCCCATATAAAATTGCTACTCCATGAATGGCATTGGCTACAAGTGAGCTTCTGGATGTAATTCAAGGTGATGGTCATTACCTGTACATCCCTTCATGACATAGGTTTTGCTTGTCTGAGGGGCTGCCTATCTCCAATGGTTTCCGTCTTCCTATATTATCAAATAGAGTGGGCACACTCCTGATTCTATCAATTAAACATCATCTCATGCAGAGGTCTTCAAACTTGGCAACTTTAAGACTTGTGGACTTCAACTCCCAGAATTCTGGGAGTTAGTCCACAAGTCTTAAAGTTGCCAAGTTTGGGGACCCCTGATCTCATGGATCCAGAAAATAGGCCTTTTTTGGAAGAGCATCTGCCTTCTAGAACATCCTCCTCCCACAGATCTATATGTTTCCATCCTCAAAAGCTTTTAAAAAGTTTTTGAAAACCTGGCTTTTCCTCCAGGTCTTGGTTAGAATGGATGGCAAGGCTTTTTTAAATTGTATATATTTCTATTTTATTTAATGTAGTATGCTGATGAATTTGGGTAGGCAGGCAGGCAGGCCAAAAGAAGTGGTTTTTTTTTTTAAACTCCCTACTGACTATTACTCTCACTATGGTGGGGAAGGAGAACAACACTGCCATTTCAATATCCAGCCTGCTCTATGCACAGAAGAATACAAGCTGATAAAAGAATATTTTGTAACTTTAGTATTTCTAAAATTGCTGTGATGATGATTGCTCCCAAAACCAAATAAACAAATAACAGTTTCCTGTGCTTGTAAACTTTCTGGCTGGAAGCTCCTAGAGAGAAACAACTTAAGTAACAACATTGATTTAGTTGTTTTTCCATTCTGTTTCTTTATATATTACAATTATGTATACACTGCCTTTTGGGATAAAAAAACTTTCAAAATGACTTACAAGCAATATTAACATGCACATAAATAAAAATACAAGGCAACTTTCTGAAAAACAAGGTTGCTTTTCACTGAACTGCTATAATAGGAGAGGGAGTTAAGAATACAGATGGGAAACCATCCTGTCTTTCTTTCACAACATCTTGCCAAAAAAGAAGTTAAGGTGGCCTAATGGAGAATGGTAATTTGGAATTTGGGTCATCAGACTGAAAGGACATAATACCTTTTTGCTCAGAAGGATCAAGAAAAAAATTACTTGAGGTTTGCCAGCTGAGTACAATAAAACTAACATGTTTGTATCTTCTGCTTATTTAAAAAAAACCCTCAAAAGGCCAGATTCAATTATCACCTGGAAACCAAATTCCAAATGATAGATCATTGGGATCTCATAAAGGGATTATATATTAGCAAGAAATCATTTCTGAAAGCAGAGGGTCAAAGTATGCTAATGAGTATTCTGGGATAGCTTAGCACCAATACTCAGCAAAACCTTGTTTCTTATTCTGCAATTACAAACAGTACAAAGCCTGAACTAATAGGATTTGCTAATATAGGAATCTGAAAAGGACAGTGAATTATTGAAAGGCTACAGGGAGAGTATTAACATAAAAGAAGAGAGGCTGATACTCTTGAAATCACAGTCTCTGTCTTCATCCAGTAGGCTTAAGTAGCACAAAGGATATACTGCAATCCATTCAAATGTCTGTCAGAGATAAAGACCTATCTAAATGCACACAATAGAAGTAGATAGGATTCAGGATTTACTTGATGGAAACAGAAAATCTGCATACTTACTGGCGACATCTAGATCGAGCTTGAAGCCAACAAAGTGTGTATGAATTGTTCCCAGAGTGTAGTCTCCAACTCTGTTTCCATATTCTAGACCATCATTATGGAGATAAGATGAACTTATATAACCAGTGGCACGGACTTTGTTTTCAATTGCTCCATTTGGATAAAATACAAAGTCCCAGATATAGTCATAATTGCCAATGGTGGACACAGAGCGAAAGACCAATGCTGTGCTTTGTAGCCCTCCATAATACAGAGAGTGAAGGTTGGAAAAGTGACGCCGAAATGGAACTCCCATATCCTGTTCAAAAACACAAATAGCATCACGAGTAATGAGAGGTCTTTCTACTTCTGCTAGGAAGGTAACATTAAGATAAGTAGCCGAATAAGGGCAGTCAAGCCCTCGCATAAGAGGAGATGAGAACTTTCCAATTCCAAAACTCCCATCCATGTATCTAATAGACATTCCACCAGGGTTGTTGGAGCCATAGACGGACATAGTATCTTGCACACTGAGCTCATACACAACCCTTTCATTTTTGAACCTAATGTCAAAAAGTTGTGGTCCCCCATGCAAATCCATTCGGTAGGCAAAGCTCCAGGATGCAGAATGGACATGGTTGTTTTTCACACTGTAATGTGGTCCAAAAGGTTCATAATTCAGGGAACTGAGTTTGGCATGATGCACCCTGGGTTTCATTGAGGAGAATCCCCCATCAGCTGGAACTCTGTTCACCTTTTCCACATGCATATGCCCCTCTGTGAATTCTCTTTCCAATTGTGCCATGTCCCTATAGTATTGGCCACCATAAAACACTTTCTTGACAATCCAATGGGTAATATCCAGGCTTCTGTGGTCTATAAGCACTTCAAGCCCAACAGGATGTAAAAAGTAACCAGTTACATTCTGGTACAGGATAAACCAAGTTGCACGATCCCCAGATTTAATTCCCTTTGGCGATGTAGTCATTGCTGCTAAGTTGGCTCCATCGTAGTTCAATACTTCACGCATGAAGCTTGGGGCTGTGGGGAACACTGTACTCTGCAGAAAGTGGGCCATCTGCTTGTGTTCAGCAATCAGTGAAGGTCTGCGATAATATGGCACTTGTCCTCCATACTTTTGCACTGTCACATCACGGTGATACAATGGCTGTGGGAGGGGACCCACCACATATTCAGTAATATTTGGATCTGGCTGATTTCCAAAATGCACTACAACCAAAGCCTGCCTAGGTGGGCATCTTCCTCCATGGTCCAGAAATGACAAAGTATCTGCTTTAGAGGGCAACTCCAAATCAACAGAGTAAATGCAGTTATCAGAAGGCTTTGCATGAGAAGCATCTTCCAAGGCGGCTCCAAGGTTGGATTTCAAATACTGTACTACATGGACTAATTCCTCTTGTGATAAATCAGCAAAGAGACAACTCCATTTGTTATTTAGATGCTCAGTTAAAGCTTGGGATTGGGAAGCACAGCTGTCATATGTTCTGCCTCTGGTCAACAAGATACATACTAAAGCAAAAATTGCTAGAAAAGCTAGAAAGAACACGAGGAAAAGAACTTTCTGATTCATCTTTGCGGAAGCAGAAACAGAGGAGCCTAGCAGTGGTGTTCCGATTCCAAACAGATCTCTGGAATTATAACTAGCTAGAATGAAAGTCAGACTAGGAGGGAAAAACTTGAAAGGAGGGGTTTGTCAAAGGTCAGCAAAGGAATATGACCCTCCTCTTCATGCTTGTGGAGATATGTTTGTGCTGCGGCACAGACATCCTGGAGCTAGAGAAAATAGTGGAGTCACGGGATAAATCATAAACCACTTATTTCAGTTTGCTCCTCCACTAGTTTTCCAAGGAATGGCAAATATAGGCACTAGAATGTATGACAGCTTCAGCATGTTTTGGAAATCAAAAAAGCTGTCTCCTTCTCCTAAATTAGTTCTTTGGGCTAGCAATGAACATTCATTACAATGATTAAATGCAAATGCTCCTTGAAGGATTCATGATGGTTACAGCAATCAAAACACATAGGATTGATGCAACAATTAACAAAATATCTTAATAGCCAAACAACACACTCTATGAATATTTCTTTGATTGGCTCATCAGAATCGACACACAGTATGACATTAACTCATAGAACGGCAACATTTTTATGGAGGTACATCCATATGTTAGAAGGGTATATGCTTTGCCATACCTTACGGTTCTTTGAGAATGAATGCTGAGCAAATTTGTCCCGCAGCAAGGCAAGGCAGTGAGCGAAGTTATGACTTAGGAATTGCATTGTCTGCCTCCATGGGTCTGCCAGATAGCAGGGTCTGAACAACAGGCATATGTGAATGTCTGCTGCTTTACCTTTCTCTGGATTGAGACAGGATCTTGTGTCATGCTTCAGGAAATCCAAAGGGTTATGAAGTTTGAAAGGTTCCCTCTTTCATACATCATTTTCCATTTCTTCTTTGATTTTTTTTAAGGAAAGGAGCACAGCTTGACTGCCTTCACACTGAATTTCCACTCAGCTCAGCCAGAAGACTTCAGATAGTTTTATTCTTTTTTGTGCCTGGCTTGCTGAGGAAAGAAAAACACAAACTCTTGCAGGCAGGCAGGAGGTCTTTGCGGGAATTTCCATTCCTGCTTCTAGTTTGCTATTTGGTTTCCTGAAACTTACAGAATGAATTAGCTCTTTCTCTCGCTTTCCAGGGCAAACTGTTGTCCTCCACAGCTGGCCTCAGGAACCTCCTTCTCCCTTGGACTACAGTTGCAACACTTTCCTAAAACTTGGTATCTTTGAAGATCTGCTTGTCCAAACCACCTTCATTTATATCAGCAGGCTATATCAGTTGCTTGCAGCTGTTCGATTTGTTCTTCATCCAATTGTCTGCATGCACAGTAGCAAATGTGATCTAGGATAGGGTGGACAAAAAGCAAATGCTTTTTGGATCCACTCTATAACTGAAAACATTAGCTGCCCTTCTTTCTTGAAAGAGATTAGAGAAGCAACATTTAAGAAATCTTAAAAAGTATAGTTAAATATAATGTAACCATTCTAAATACAGTAGTCCTTGGTGAGGTTGGGGGGAAAAACTGGTTTAAATCCATCCTCCACATTGGTTAATCCAGAAGACCATTTTGTGAGCAGCCAGCTGCAGACCTCTCTGTTACCAATGAAAAGATCCATCTCTGTGCTGCATCAAGGCGGAAAAAAGCTAAAAACGGTTGCTTTAGTATTAGTACTAAATTGGAATCAATACAAATATTTGAAAATAGTTGCAGCAATTGCTGGAATTCTTGTAACCCTATTCCTTTCATCTCTCAATGCATTAAGGAAAACAGATTCTTGCTTGGACATAATTTCTTTCGATTTGAGGCAACTACCAAAAAGCTGGATCTCAGCTAGTTGTTTTTTTACTGTCATTTATTTATTTATTATTAGGTTCTTCTATGCCGCCCTACTCCCTAAGGACTCAGGGCTGCATAGAACATTTTAAAAGAACACTAAACAATAAACATTCATTTAAAAACAATTTAAAAACATTAAAAAAGTTAAAAGACGTTCAACAACATGCATACTGGGGGATATCTCGGATAACTCAAACCCCTTCCTGCAGGAAGAGCCATGTCTTGACGGCTTTCCGGAAGGCCAGCGGGGTGGGGATAATTCGGATCTCTGGGGGAAGTTGGTTCCAGAGCACGGGGCCCCCCACAGAGAAGGTCCTCCCCCCTAGGGCCCGCCAGCCGGCATTGTTTGGCTGATGGGACCTGGAGGAGACCCACTCTGTTTTTTAACAATTTCATTTCTATATTTGGATGTTATGAGCTGCTCAGAGTCATTTGGAATGGATGATCATAATAAATTTGATGAATAATAATGAAAAATCATTGGATATCTTTGGGCCAATTGTACTCTCTCAGCCCAACTTATACCACAGAGTTGTTACAGGAAAAATCTAAGGCAAGGTCTACATAGGCTGCCTTGATTTTCTTGGGAAAGAACGGACATGGCCTTAAAATATGCCTTAGATTAGAAGTAATCCTCAGATTATGATCAATTAGGATTGTCAACAGTGATATGATCGTATAGCACAGTGATGGCAAACCTTTTTTGGTTCGCGTGCCAAAAGGGGGGGAGCGTGGGGGGTCACGCACGCGCATGCCCACCTCCATAATTCCATGCGGCCCCCCCCGTGCATGGGTGTGACACCTCCCTCTGCTCCCAGCACGCGATGACATGCCCGTTTTCGCTCTCCCCAGGCTTCAGAGCCTTTCTAGGAGCCTGGGGAGGGCGAAAACAGCCTTCCCCACCCTCTCAAAGGCCCTCTGGAGGTAGAAAATGGCCCGTTTGCCAACTTCCGATTGGACCGGAAGTCCCGTTTTTTTTTGCTCTCCCCAAGCCCCAGAGCCTTTCTAGGAGCCTGGGGAGGCGAAAATGGCCTTCCCCACTCCCCCGGAGGCCCTCCAGAGGCCAGAAATGGCCCATTTGCCAACTTCCAGAAGTTGGGAAATGGGCCATTTCTGGCCTCCGGGGGAGTGGGGAAGGCCGTTTTTGCCCTCCCCAGGCTCCTAGAAAGGCTCTGGGGCTTGGGGAGAGCAAAAAATGGGCCTTTCCCACCCCCTCCGGAGGATGGAAACAGCGTTTCCCAACTCCCAGTGGGCCCAGAAGGCCCAAAAATCAGCTGGCCAGTGCGCACATGTGCGCCGGACCTGAGCGCACGTGCCCAACGATATGGCTCCGCATGCCATAGGTTCGCCATCACTGGTATAGCATGACATCACATAACTACATCACTTAGCAATGGCAATCTCAGTTGCTGTTGTAACCTCAGGTTAAGCAGGAAATGCAGGAGTCAAAGACAAATAGTGTGGGGGTGCCTTGGGAGACCTGGGGTGCCACATATGGCATTATGGAGCAAATATAAATTATTGAAGGCCTGGGAAGGGAAGTGGAGAAGGCTTACCTGTATTACTTGATCAAATATATTGAGACTGTTTTAAAAATATGTAAAGTAATTTCAGAATAGGCTACTTTCAATTTTAAGAAAAAAGTGGGGGTAAGATGAAGAATAGGTAAAGGTTACTAAGATATCTAAGAAAATGTGCTGTTTGTCTGCTAAAGTGTTTCTATACCTCCTTTAGACCTCTGACAAGTATTTAACTAGCATTGGCTAGAGGCAGAATTATATACACGTCTTTACTTTCAATCCCACCCATTTTTTCTGTTCCTGTTTTTTGTGTGGGGGCGTTGGAATGTTAAGCAGAGCAAGATGCAACTTTTGGCCCAAGATGGCTATCTCTGTCTCAAGTTATGTAGGGCTCAAACTATTGGGGAAGTATCTTAGAAAATGCTATGGTAAAAATACCATATTCCCTAGGGATCTGGACCCTTTTGAATTGCTATATCCTGCCTAATTTGCAGCTGTGCAGCTGCAAGTCAATTATTTGCTTTCTGAGCTCAGCTGCAGAAGACCTTTGTACATTCTGCATTACAATAACTCTGTGATGCACAGAGACTTTGAACTGGCATGCTTTCACCACATCTAAACATTAACAGAACCATATTGCAAATGTTATTGACAATGGTAAATTACACATTTTAACCTTCTGCAGGCCAGTAAAAAGAAACTCAAGACCCTGTTCTTAAGGGGCTAAACAGGAAACCTTGAAAAAGAAAAGAAAAGAAGCTAGAGAAGTAGTTGTTTGGACCACAATATCCAGTTCATTTTTTCTAGTTTCTAAAATGCTATGATTTTTTTTTTCTGTTTTACATAACATTTTGTTCCTTTTCCACAGCCCTTGCTAAAATATTCCCCAGTTCTTAGCAAACTTCATTTTTGAAATAAGCACAGGCAAAGTAAAATAAGCAAGTCCATGCAAATCTGCATGGATTCTACAAAGGTAGGAAGTATTTGAGCCAATCATACTTCACTTACAAATAGTTTGCAAACAAACTCTACATCTTTTTAGATATCCATGAAAATTAATAAAGCAGTCCTCGATTGTTAAAGTGGCTTGGAAATGGCTGGTGTTCACAAGTAAAACTAGAAGACAAAGATAAGGAGGGAAACTGTTGAGCAGAATTTGCACAATCTGTTATAATTCCTTTTCTCTAGAACTAGCAGGCCACAAAACGTCAGCAGATAGATGCAAGCATGTTTAAATAGAACTGGTATTCAACTATAGATTTTTGTTTTCCCACATTATTCTGATTACAGGCAGTCCTCGACTTACAACAGTTATTTTAAGTTACAATGGCACTAAAAAAATGACTTATGAGTTTTTCACACTTACGACCACTGCAGCATCGCCATGATCACATGATCAACATTAAGGTACTTGGAAACTGATTCACATTTATAACCGTTGCAGTGTCCTGGGATCATGTGATCAACTTCTGCGACCTTCTGGCAAGCAAAGTCAATGGGAAAGCCAGATTCATTTAACACCCGTGTTAATAATTTAATAACTGCAGTGATTCACTTAACAATTATAGCAAGGAAGGTCGTAAAATGGGGCAAAATTCTCACTTAGCAACAAAAAATTTGGGCTCAATTATGGTTGTAAGGGCTACCTGTATTTTAAAGCCCTGAATGCATATTGTGCCTCTGCAACTGAAGGGAAAAAATTAGAAACAGGAAATGGGAATGGGTTTATCTAATTATGGAGCTTTTATCACATACAATTTGTTGTGCTTCAGAAGGAACAGAACTGACCCCACCCGAATCTTATAATACTGTATCTTTCAGAAAATGGATATGATGATGAAATTAAAAGCAATGCTCTTTACAAATAAGTAACAGTGTCAGCTTCTCTTTAAATCAGGAGGCAAGAAAAATCACTAGTTCACTTAATGAAATTCTGTCAATTAGAAGGTATAAAAGATTTTCAATTGCAGCACAGGAAAGAGGCCAAGCACTCTCTAGGTGTGTACATTTCAAATTAATCAAAGAATACTTATTGAGAAAGTATTATCCATTAAATAGATGATGAAAATAATAATGGAAATATCACATCACCCAGATAATTTAAAAACAACCTGAAAGTCAGAAGCTTTCTAGAAAAATACTTCAGAGTTGACATTTATTTGCTGACTATATGAAAGAGCCATTATAGACAGAGACTGCATTCTGCAGAAAGCATAGCCTTATTTCCCTGAAGAAAAGACCTGTGACTACAAAAAGGAATAAATTAAAAAACATAAAAAATACTGCATAATGCCCAACTTCCCTATGCTATCAACATGGAGTTGCCAGCTCCAGCTGAAATCATCCTGGAGATGCTTTTTCCCCAAATATTATTCACTTATTAAATTTATATACCACCTTTATATCTCACTCTTTGGAGCGACTTCAGGCAGCTAATAAATTGATAAAACATAGGTTTAATGTTAATATTTATCAATATTAAGTGAACTAAGAGCTCTTGATTAAAGCTAGTTGCTTAAAAAATAAGGAAACCCTTTTGTATATATGATTCTTCATCTGCCCTCACTGTCACCCAGGCAAGCAACTTCTATGTTGCACAAAAATATATAAGCACTGGTTTTTTTTAATCTCCCTCCCAGCAGAAGCAAATCAAATCCCTCCCAAAATTAAAAAACCTCAGATTGGAATAGCTGCCATGAGAAGGGAATAGAAACTGGGGTGGGGGTGAGGGAAAACAGAACTGGATAGAGAGAAGGAAAAAGTAGGCAGCAAAGGGAATACTTGTTTACACATTACAAGAAACAAGTTAAAATTCAACAGGCAAATAGACTTGATGTATGCAAACATTTAGGTTTGGAATGGGAAACTCACCACAGACCAACTCATCGCAGGACAATTCAACATTTTGACTTGTTTAAAATAATTAAAACATTATTTTAATTTTTGTCATTCATATTTCATTTTGTTCCTTCTTTTGCACCCTTTAATAATTCTATTCCACTATTTTTTCAATTAGTGTAACTTCTGTCCTGTGGCGAGTTGTCCCAGGGCAAGTTGGCTGTCGCGAGTTATCCGACACTCGAAGGGAAGAGTTAACACCTCAGAGAAACCTGTTGGAAAGATCTGCCACAGTAATGTAAAAAAGCTCTCTTGAAAGGACAAGGACTGGGGCTTCAAAACGTGGAGGTTCTTCAATGCCTCAGTCCTGGATATCCAACTCATTTGGCCATGGAATCAGGTTATTTGAAAAATTCATATTTGAAACCACTGAAACAAGCAACAATTTCCTCTACAAAAGAATATACTTGTAATTTTCTTGAGAATTTCCAGTGTTGACAAAAGGCTAATTTATCCTCAGATCAAATGTTCACAACTGAGCAGGAATTTGTGCTAGGATGAGGGATGAAGATAAAACAGGCAGACACACACAATCTCTTGCTATGGTCTTGGAGGATACTTAGGCCCCATCAACAATTGCTAATTTACATAAAAACATAAATCATAAAACCTGCAACATGGTATAATAGTCCAGCATACATTAACATATCACTCCAGATAGAATCATATCCCAGACTGCCCACTAGTTCATTTTTAGCTTCTTCCAGGGAAGCAGTACTGCTACTGAAAAGCATTTATCTTTGAGTTTTGGTCTTCTTCCTCTCTTAAAAAATGGAGAACCACCAGCAGTCTCAGCGAAATTGAATTGGTTGAACCAACTCTACTGTAAGAATCCTGAAAGTATGCCATAAAAAAATTAAAGGTAAAAACCAGCACTTTAAATGTATCTGAAAACCTGCTAACCAGTCCAGATTCACAACATAAGCATAATGTTCTTTCACTCTAGTGAGCAGTAGTTAACATACAAGCTACAGTACTTTAAGCTAGATGTAACATCTGCTTTAAAGGCAGCCCAAAGTAGGTACTGCAGTAGTTCAAGTGGTGATGAGGATGGCATGAGTCACTGTATTATTTTCTTCTCCTAGGTAGGGGTGCAATTAATGAACCAGTTAGAACTGGGCAAAGGCCTCTTGGCTATTGCCATCTGCTGTTCCTACAGAGTTGTAAGTCCAGGATAAAACCCAAATCATAGACTTGCTCCTTCAATAGTGCTTCCTCTCAACAGATGCTATTAGAACAAGCTATAATGAGCTGTGAAATTAGCCTTGAGGAAGAGGAGGAAGAACTGTAGCCAAGACAAGTCAGATAAATCTCAGCTCAAAGCAGGAATGAAATTTGAGAAAGAATCTCAGACTCACTACCGTCTGTGTAGTCAAAACTAAGAGCAGATTTTACACACTAAATATACTAACTGATCTCCGTAGTCAGCTGGAAACTCTTGATGTTGATTCTTCCCCAAAAGGCAAGAATCACTCTAAACACGATCACTTTACAGACTTGTGGACTTCAACTCCCAGAATTCTCCAGCCAGCTGGGACTTGGAAGTCCACAAGTCTTAAAGTTGCTAAGTTTGGAGACCCCTGCTTTAACAGCCACCCACTACTAGAATAAGAGAGAAGTAAAATAAGACAATGTGAAAATAAATTTAAGAAGAGGAACGCTGCTCTTTTGATAGTTATGGGAGTGTTAGGAAGTATTTATAAAATGAACTTATCCTGTTCCTTCTCACTATACTTTAATTGGTTAGTATATGTACAACTCACAACTAGATCAAATTAGAAGCCTCACAATAACCCTGTGCAAACTGACAATTCAACTTGGAGTTTGGATACAGGCATGTATGTTTTGCCTCAAGGGTATACCAAATTAAAAAATGAACTCTGCCTTTTTATCCTGTGACAACTGTTGCCAACATGGTTTATATAGCACCTGCAAGTGGATACAGTGGAAGTGAAAGAAAAATAAGCTTGGTATTTCTGATGGCATGTTAGTTTGAGGTACTGCATCCATCCGATTTATGATGGCAAACTGTTTTAGAGCAAGCTCTGCAACCCTTGTTGTGAAAAGGGGATAAGTACAAAACTACTAATATCATGGGGTGAGTTCTAGGGATTGTCTGGCCTAAGAAAAGCTATTCACTAAACATACTTACACAGAAAAAATAGTCCAGATTCTGCACTTTCCTTCCTCCTGTTACCCGTATTTTTCTTCCCTTCAACTGCATCCTATAAAACCAAACCAATAAACTATAACCCCCACAGGAATTTATATTCTAAGAATTTAAATTATCAGCCTATTCAATAGTGAGACAATCCCCGAGAAAAAAACTTCACAAAAAGAAAAAAGCGAAGTTTAACGAATATCAGATCCATTAAAAGAACACATTCAAGGATGCAGTACTATAGATTCAGGTTGAATTAGTGTCAATTCTGATGTAAGGATCACTTTGCTATCATTAGGAATATACCATTATATGTAAATGCTTAGATATCCCTGTCATTTTGTGCATTTTAACAAATTGCAAAATGAACAGCTCATAAAACCTTTGTATGGTAAAAAGGAGAATATGACACCTTCCTGCAAATCTGACTGCATGTGTATTATTTATAGACGGCGAATATAGAGAATATTTCTGAGAAAGGCTCTGCAAGAAAAAGTATGTGTGTGTGTGTGAATCCTAATATTAGCGATCTATGGGAAGGATTTGGAAATTGCATTTCTGCCAAGTGCTTCGAATACTTAGAGGGTAAGCAACTTTTGCACCTATCAGATTTTGCATCTATCATATTCATTGTTATTTTATTCTGAATTTGCAAGCTGCTCATTAAAAAGCTTCCAAAGGTATAGAAAGATATGTTTAATTCTACATTATGTAAAACTTGCACCATCTTTTATGCGAGTGGTTCTCAACCTTCCTAATGCCGCACCCCGCCCCCACCGCCATTTGGGTTCTTTTACCCTTCTGCGCATGCACAAAGCATTCTGCACATGCGCAGAGGGTAAAAGAACCCAAATGGCAGCATCCGGACGAAGTCTCCCGACCCCTATGAAAGGGTCGTTCGACCCCCAAAGGGGTCGCAACCCCCACATTGAGAACCGCTATTTTATGCAATTAGGAATTTGACCAGGAGTGCCTGAATTTTTGCATACAACTGTACCTTGCTTTAAAACAATGTATTTGATCAGATCATTGCTCTAACAATATACAGAATATTTGAGTATTTTCCAACAGTGGATAGTTCAGCAGAAAAATTGAATCTCTCATGGAAGAGGCTTGAAGATAAGTTACAGCTTGCTACTCTTATGTAGTCAAATATTCTATGCACATTCCAGGCAACATAGGTGTTTGTTCCTATGGGAAAGAGAGCTCTGTGTAGCTAGATCTTACTATTTCAGCCATACGCTTGCTGACTTATCCTTACTATGCTAAACTTTGCTCGTCTATCACATTACTGGATTCTTCTTGTACTTTTAAGTGTGTGAAATGGAATTTACGGTTGCATTCATTTCATTCAGCAGTATCCTAAGAATTAATTGGGGGTAGAAATAAAGCATTGAGTGATATCATAGAGTGATCCTTATAAAGAGCTGCAGAATTCACTAAATTAGAACCTCAGAGCTTTGAGTTACCTGATCAAGGTTTTTCTGGTCCTAAGGGGCCCAATCAGATTTTGAGGATTTCTCCCACACCTAGCATAAGCTCATCTGTATCTTCGTTTAAACATACACTCTAGTATTACTCCTTTTGATGTCTCTAGAACCTGTAATTACTTACCTGCATTGGATAAGTCAGATTTTCCACACCAAGAAAATTTTTATTTATCTCTCTAGTATGTTCTTCCCTGGTCTGCGGTGGTGAAATGTTGGAAGGCTAAGGCTCTATAAGCTTTAAGTATTCAAATTCATAATACAAAATATTAGTTGAGAACTGAATGAAATGCACTGGATCTGCAAAGATAGTGCTCTTCAACTTCAGTTCAGGAAAAATTAACAAAATATGGAACAGCATGACTGAAGGGGCCAATAGTGAAAGATACATGTTTTATTTAAGAAAACACACTCTGGCACTATTCATTACTAACCAACACTACCAATTCACACATAAAGATTGCAATATATGTATCTGAGGCTTTGCTCCTCTCCCCTTATGATGAAATTCTGTTTCTTGTGATTTCTTGACCATCATAACATAGAGGGAGGCAATTGTTGTTTTTCTCTTTGTTTCTGTGGAAGGCCATGTTCCTATAGAAGTAATCTAGGGCTGCATCACATGCCGAGATGGACCCATTTAGCCAGAGCAAATTACATTGAGCTTAATCTTTCCAGAATCCCTTTTTCACCCCTTTCCTTATTCCAATGTATTCTCTCTTTTCCCCCTTACAAAGAAGACACAGATCAAGGATGCATTGCTTTTGCTAAAGAAATAAAGTGATTGATTGTAAAAGGCTTTCAATGTCAAGCTGCATGAAATGAGACCAGGAATTGCAGTTTACTCCTGCTTAAGCCCATTCTGAATGATCAATATTCATTCAGCTTGGAAGCCAACTGGGTTTCAATGTATACTACAAAAGAACTATGATGCCTTCAAGCTTCATCCAGGAGACAGAAAAAGTAAATACCACCATAAAGATATGGGGCAAAATATTAGCCTCAAGAACAAGATCTGAAAAGGGGCTTATTTCATGTCCCATCATCATCACTGATAAAGCTCAGAGCTACTATTATAGAGATTTTTCATTTTACCCCATAACTTTCTAAAATATCAGAGAACAAACTTGGGAATAAACTTCAGACTCAAAATTATACCTCCTTCTCACTAACAGGGCTGAGATAAGAATAATAAAGGACAAAATCAAATGAACACAGACAGAAATTTTGGTTACCAATGCACTGGTATCTATGAGGATGATTAAAGATAGATTCAAAGTTCCTGTTACTTTTAATTTGTTGGCATAATAGAAGTTGTACATAGGTTCAATGTAGCAAGGAAATATAAACAATCCAACAAAGCAGCTGATACAAGGAAACAAAAGCAGGGAAGACTGCTCTCAGGAGCAGGTAGTGAGGGCAGTAGCTATATGAATTTTTACCTGGGTAACGTATGGCTTGTCCAGCTACAAATGAGTGATGCAGAGGCATCTGCAATGAACCTCCTGTGCCCTTGGGAAATGGCAGAGAAAAGACCTCTTTGAAACAAGCAGGGAAAGCAGCCAACAAACTTAATTCATCCTGCCACTGTTGCTGTTGTCTGTTTTTTAACAAATCTAACACCACTAACAAGACTACAGCACTAGATGGATATAAAGATAAATAGTAAATCTGAAAAGAAACCGCAGCATCCCAGATAGATAGCATCCCCTTTCTGTTTTCATGAAAACCAGAACAAGAAAAATGGAAGAAGCCAACAGGACTTATTCAAACCTAGCAGCACACCTAGGACATTTTGGGCATTCCTGAAAGTGAGGCAAGAAACAAGTGCTAGGCTCATTTAATTAGAGTAGTAAAGAAAAAAGGATTAAGATGAAATATACTTGAGGTCTTCCGTGCTTGATCGTTCATGCTGAAATTAGGCAGACCAATTTTGCTAAACTGTCTAACAGGTTTGCCTTGCCCCAAGGATAAAAGTGTGAGAATGCCTACTGCACTCAGATGCTGTGCTAGAGTTCCTTGTTAGGCAAGAATAAATTTACTTTCTCATAAACGTCTGGAAGATTATATATATATATGTGTGTGTGTGTGTCTGTGTGTGTGTTGTGTCTGTATGGATTCAGAATGATAAAATAAAAGTAATGGAAGAAGTACGTGTAGAAAGGAGAAATTTACAATGGCATTGGAACTTGCATGATTGGACAAGTTAGATAAGGGCAAACCATGTTGAGATGAAAAACTGAGTTTCAGTGGGAAGACTGAAGTGAAGCTTATGACCAGAAACATCAGCTCTGAGTAGAAGTCGACAATGCTTTTGGCAGGGACAACCTACCTAGGAAGGAGTTTGTCAGGGATGCTAGACCTGGATCATTTAGGGCTTCTGATCTAGGGATCCTTGCCTGGAACAGCTTGGCAAATCTCCCATTCCTACCAATATAGGAGGAGATGCTCTGTTCTATCCTTCTATATCTCAAAGACATGGTAGGAAAATGGAGAAATTTAAAGATACAATAAAAAACCAACCAGAAAAGGACTAGGAGAGAGTTTCTTTAGATGTTTAACTAAAAGTATGGTGAGGACTGTTTCCAGCCAGCTTCCCCATCTTGATAGTCACATAAACTGAAGCAAAGACTGTCTTGAGCCTACGGAAGAGTTCATAAGTTCAGAATGCAGCCAGATCAGTAGAGGGTCTCTGCATTGCTGCTCCGGGGTCGCTTGATCTTCTCAATATTCTTTAGAATCATGTCATGCAGAGTCACCTGGAAGGAGAGAATCTGGCTGTTAGTTTTTTCCCCTGACTTTGGCAAGTATATTTGTTTAGCCATGAGTATTATATTTCTCTCCAGAGAAAGTCAGAAAGGTTGTTGCTCAACAACTTAACATTCTATACTTCAATAAATGCAAGGTTGTTTCGGAACTACTGAGTTAAAATTATACCAATTTCATGGAGTCAACATTCCCACAAATGTTTCTAAGATACTATCAATTGAATAGAGGATTCTTTTCACAAAATTATTAAAAATATAGTGGTTGAGAGATTGAGAACCATAAGAGTGATTCAAATAGGCTTGCATTTGAAGTATTGACCTGAATCATGAATGCTATTGTACTTAAAAACATAAATTGCCGTATCTATGATATCTACCAAGAGTGCAATACCACAAGACTGAAGCTTAAATAGAAAAAGAAATAATCTACCTTCAAATTAATCAACATGTTACAGTAACATAGCCTTTCCTAGTCTCATACTTAACAAAAGTCATCAGATTTCAACTCCCAAAATTTTCAGCCAGTATTGTCATTTGCCATTCTCCACTCCATTTCCCTATATTTTTGATAAATGAAAAGCATTTCTTTGGCAGACACTAATGTTCCAGACAAGAATCCTAAAGAACAGTCCTGCCATCAGCTACAATTTGGAAATTTTATTCCAGTAGATCTGGAGGGCACTACCAATCCAACAACATGGAAGTACCTAGTGCCTCTCCTGTCTATCATAATGAATAATCTTCATAATGTTTCTCACCTTTACTTTCATCACTTTAACTCATCACAATAACTATGATGAGAACAAGTTGTCAAAAGACCTGTCAGGTTTACAAATGGGAAATTTGGAATTGCATTTCCATTAGCTACTCCTATAGTACAGTATATGGAAGAAATACTGAAGTGAACACAATACAACGGTATAAATTAGCTGCATGGCCTATGATTAAATTTTTTTTCCAATTGTTAAAAAAGTATTAGCTGCTATTGACCAGTGCTAATGACTTATGTCACTTGCCCACAGTTTAAGTGAAAGCTTCTAAACTCGTGGATGTAACTGTGCCACATGAAGCAGGATCAGGCTGAGAAAGAAACCTGTTGGGTGTTCGAATGTGTCACCAATGCTACACGAGCGGCAATGGCTATCAGTTGGCTTAAGAGTGCAATTCAAGGTTGTCACGGGGTGATTTTCTGATTGTCAGCTGTACTCATATGTATTCATATGTCAGATATTATGACCCAGAAGTTCTTAGCAAAGTGAAACAGTCACATGAGGTGTGATCTGCGCAGAAGTGAAATTCCTTTGTATTCCTCCATATTCATTCTATTGCTTGTCCTTCATTAAGAAGGACGGATATTTGAGCTGCCAAGATGTAATCATTAAGATTTAGGTTTTTATATTTCTTTTGTACCGAAATATTTTATTATTCTTAGACTTTATACTCGAGTTTTATTTTATTAAAGAATTGGATTCCGAGAGAAAAGATTCATTACCTCTACAATTTATCTTTCTTATCTTAACATGGTAGCAATTGGACGGTTCGAACGTTATCTCAAGTTGACAAAGGTGCTGATTATTATCTAAAAAATCCTACATTACTTAGGGCCTGATTACCTAAGAGACTAATTCCTGCTCATCAGTTAAGTTCCAGCAGAATGGGTGTGTTCCAGGTCCCCTCTATTAAATCTTTCCATCTTATGGGATCTAGGAAGTGTACCTTCTCTGTTGCACTCCCACCATGCTGGAATAGCATCCCTCAGACATGAGCATGGCACCATTTCTTCTAGGGTTCTGGAAAGGTTTGAAAAACTGGCTTTGCTCCCAAGGGGCTGATGGGTCGCTGTTGTTATTTGTTTAATGGCCCATTTTGATTTGTGGATTTTATTAGAACATTTAATATCTTTGGGGTTTTTTTTTACATTTTTTAAAATTTTGTACACCATCCAGACTCCACAGGGCCATTAAACTTAAATATATAAATGAAAACATTAATAGAAGGCCTTATTTGAGACAAATGTACTTAAATTTCACATTATTGATGATTTCATTAATAAACTAGTGTTAATATTTAGGTTTAGTTGGGTTCTGTATATGTACACTCTAGCTTTTTGAAAACAATTTCAATATTTCTTTCACCGAGAGAAAAAGAAAGGTTTCTGTTAGAAAGTTCTCTTTACGTGTTGTACTCAGCTATTAAGGAGTTTAAAAAAGGAAGTGAGCACATTTCCAATATTTCTCAGCAGAATTTGTATGCCCTCAATTAGGTTGCTGCAGGAGACTTAACACATTTAATTCATTTTAGATTTGAAGCAATTTTAATTTGGTTAAAATTTGGTTTTCCCAATATAACATAAAAACATGTAAAATGTCCAAATAAACCAGGGAATTTCTTTTTAAAAAATCTGTAGAAGTAGCATAGCTAATCGATCATGTTTTTATCATTATGCCCTGGTTCAGAAACTATGTTATGCCAGTTCGTTTAAATATGGTTTGTTGAAGAAGCCATAATAGCCTGGGGTTACATAACACAGTCTGGTTTGAATTAGGTTTATAATGTTAAGTGAGCCCAGTCTGTAAATTCTACATATTATGTGAATAGAGTAATATTTCCCATTTTTATGTTGTCGTCCCCCACCCCTGCAAAAAAAAGCATAGGATCTGCTTAAAATAGGTGATCTAATTATTAACAACCCTGTTTCCCCCAAAATAAGACATCCCGTGATAATAAGCCCAATTGGGCTTTTGAGTGCATGGCAATAAGGCCAAGCACTTATTTCAGGGTTCAAAAAAATATAAGACAGGGTCTTATTTTCGGGGAAACACGGTAAGTAAGCAAAAATATCAATTATTCTATCCTTATTTTTCATTACATTCTTCAATGAAGACTGATCAATGCTAGTTATGAATAGAAATTAAATCAGCATCACTTAAACACTCATCTGGTATGTGCAAATCCAAACAGATTGGAAAGTTTCACATGTTATCAGAGGGTGATTCCTTAAATAAGCAGTGGGACTGTTCTACAATCAAGAAGCCTGCACAATTATATGGAGCCACAAAGCCAATTACATGGGGACTGTGCTTAAAGAGCTGCTTATGTTTCTCTAACATAACATAACACAGCACATAACACAAAAATAAGTTTTACTTCTTGTCTGTTTCTTGTTTTGTTAAAATATATCCAAAGTTTTGTTTTATCTGTTAACCAGCATATATTTTACTGTATCTCTTGAGATTTCAATGGTTTGAAAATATTAACTATTATTCTCAGATGGACAGCAACCACAATTGCATATACAGTTGCATTATAGACTAAAAAGCATTTCTTTTTTCCACTAATAATTTCAATCCCTTTCTCAAGACTTCCAGTATCTATGTAATTTGTTACTCATTAGCTTACCTATATAAGTATTATTCCTTAGAAAGGAGATATCACCATATTTCTTTCAACAAGAAGTTAATTGCTAATTGCTTCTGCTGGACAAATGATACATCTAAATAAATAATCTAAGACAACAGCACAAAAATACACTCAATATACTATTTATTTGCAACTTCCAATACTCCTCACTTGACTATGGTAGCCAGGAGTTCTAGGAGTTGAATTCAGCAACACATGGAGGTCAAAAAACCCTTACCTACTTTTGTGACAGGAAACTCTTAATTCATTAGGAAAAGGGATATTATCTTCCAACTTGGGAAGAAACAACATTAACTTACGTATTGATTTCTGAGCTCTGAAATGATGAGCCGGAGACTGATGTATTCTTTTTCATCCATTTCAGTCACTGTGCGGCGATAATCTTCCTACAGAGACAGATATTTAATCAGAACCATTTAGTCCAGGGCTGTCAAACTCGCTGCCTGCCGGCCGGATGCATCACGCACTGGCCATGCCCACTTTAGCAAAGGAGGAAAAGTTGCAATACATCATGTGACAACGCTGTAACACGAGTTTGACATCCCTGATGTAGTCCCTACCATGCAATAAGCAGGAGTGAAGAATTTTTAGGATCCTTCATTATTAGTATTACTGGAAGCTGTAGTACAGATTTCCCATCTCTGCACTAAGACAATTTGTAGCTAAGGAGTTTCATTCCATCTCTCAGATTTAACAGTACAAAAATCTGTCATCTTCTCAGGGTTTTCATAAACATTGCACCAACCATTTCTGGAATATTATTAATTAACTTCTAATTAGAAAACTAGTCTTATGTGAAAGCTCCAAAATGGAAATCTGAAGCAAGGATGTGCACTTAGGGTAGGATTGGGTAACTTTTTCCAATTCAGGGAGTGGGAGGAGGGGTCTTTTTTGTCCAGTAACAAGGGCTGCAAGTTAAGAAAGTTAATCACCATGTTTTAAAATAATATTTTACTCATACTTTTACCCTAAATCTCCAGAAAATATAATCAGTTATCCAGAAATACAATTGTTTCTAGGGTCTGCCCACTTTTTATCTAACAGATCTAGGCATTTGATTCATATTATTTCCAAGGAGAACATGCTCTAGAATCTTTTCAATTATTTCTAATCCACCCAATGGTCCTAAATCTAATTCAGTAGTCAATTTAATATCTCCACTTAACACTTACCACATGAGGATATTTTGCTATTTTAGAAACCAACTTTGCTCGTGTGATGTAGTATCTGAAATAAAAGGGGGAAAGTGCTACAATAGATGGTGTAAGTGACACACAACATATACTCTGGAGCAGGGGTCCCCAAGGTCATAATTTTAAATCCCACGGACCCTAATTCATAATTTTAAGTCCCGCAGACAACTAATATGATTTTTTTTAAAAAAACAAATACATTTGTAAAATAATGATCACAGAACTTTCATTTTATTAATATGAAATGCACCTATTTAATATAACAAAATTATAAATGCTTATTTAACCATAACAAAATCTTTAAAGCTTGTTTAATTGTAACAAAATTATTTAAGTTAGTGTAATTATTACAAAATAATTGAAGCTTATTTGATAGCGGCTTGCTGATGTTGTTTGGAAAGTCAGTCCCATATTCCAGAGCTGTAGCTGTAGTCCCTCCCCTCCCCTCCTTTCCTTTCCTTTTCTTCCTTTCCTTTCCTCCTCTTTCTTTCCTTTCCTCTTCTTCCTTTCCTTTCTTTCTTTCCTTTTTCTTTCCTTTCCTTCTCTTTCTTTTTTCCTTCTTTCCTCTCCTCTCCTCTCCTTTCCTTCTTTGCTTTGCTTTCCTTTCCTTCTTTCCTTTCCTCTTCTTCCTTTCCTTCTTTCCCTTTTCCTGCACCAGGGTGGAGGAGCTGCTCCGGATGTCTGGAAAGGGATGGCCAATGTAATAATAATAATTTTTTAAAAATCACAATCAAAGGGGATTTGGGCAGCCAACACTGGAAAAGGGAGCTTTGGAAAGCGCCAGCTGGGTACAAAAAGAGGAAGGGGTCTTTTTTCCCTAGAAAGAGCCGCAGGGAAAGAGCTAGGCGGGAGAGAAGCCTTTGTGTGGAAAAGTTGGGCAAAGATACCCTGCCTAACAGGTCCCCCCCCCTCCTGGAACCGCTGCTCTCTTCTTCCTTTTCTTCCCGGCAGTAGCCACCCAGCTTCCAAAGATCCAGTATTTCCACCTCATCCAAAAGGCTGGCCGGGGGCAGAGGATGGAAAGGGCAGCGGGGGCTTTGTGGGGTCCCCCGATGGGGGATGGCTTGAAGTAGACAAAGGGCCCAGCTTGGCATACGAGAGCCAGCGCTGGGCTTGACCTGCTGCAGGGGACTGATGAGGTGGCGCTTGGGGCTTGGAGCGGTAAAACGCGTCCAGGAAGCAGTATAGCAGAGAGAAGCAGCCGGAGTCTATCCTAGCTTTGCTGTCCATTACAGATGCTACATCGGCTCCCTTCAAACTCTCGTCTCTTGAGGAGCCCAGCCGAAGTTTCCCGTGCCGCTTCTGTGAGCACTCCTCGAGAGATGAGAGTTTGCAGGGAGCCGATCTAGTGTCCGCAATGGACAGCAAAGCTAAGGTTGAATCCGGCTGCTTCTCTTTCCTAACAGGCGGCCAAGCTAACTGCCTGAAGGACCCATCCTGTCTCTGGGAGTCAAAGCGCTGAAGCGCGAGCGGTGCGGGAAACTTCGGCTGGGCTCCTCGAGAGAAATGCAAAGATTTATCTGCGGACCACCAAAATTTTCCGCGGACCACCACCGGTTGGTTACCTGTGCTCTGGAGAGTTATCCCATCTGGAAAAAAACTTGAAATGCTCTGCAAGGAGATACTCACCTTGAGATCTGGTCTAAATATGAAGCTGCCTCACTCTCCACAGTTCGGAGCTCCGCTACAGTCTCTTCCTGCAAAGAAAGAAGCCAGCAAGAAAATATTAAGAGAAGACTTCATACTGAGGACAATTATAATTGGATATACCCAGACAGCTTTTATAGGTAGAATACAAGACCTTGTTTAGCAACAGTAATTGGGGCTTGAAGCTCTGTTAATTGAAATGGTTGCTAAATAGGAAATGAAGTGCATTCATTTACAACCATTCACTTAGTGATGATTCAAAGTTACAACAGCAGTGAAAAAAGTGACTTATGACCATTTTTCAACTTACAACTGTTGCAGCATTCTCAATTACGTGATTAAAATTCAGGGGCTTGGCAATTGGCCTGTACTTTATGACAGTTGCAGTGTCCTGGAGTCACGTGATCACCTTGACAACATTCTGACAAGCAAAGTCAATGAGGAAGCCAGATTGACTTAACAACCATGTTACTAATTGATCAATTGCAGTGATTCACTTAACAATTGTAGCAAGAATGGTCATAAAATGGGACAAAACTCACTTAACTGTTTCACTTAGCAACATAAATTTTGGGCTCAATTGTGCTTATAAGTCAAGGACTACCTATAATTGGGATTGCTCTCTTTTCTTTTTCCCAATCCCTGCTGGCTCAAAGCTGAAAAGACCAATCAGTTTCACAGCCTTGGCCCGTGATGGCGAACCTATGGCACGTGTGCCACAGGTGGCACACAGATCCATATCTGAGGGCACGCGAGGCGTTACTCTATGTCAGCTCCAGTGCGCACGTATCAGCTGGCCAGCTGATTTTCAGCCTTCCGGAGAGCGGGGTGGAGGTTGTTTTCGCCTTCCCCAGGCTCCAGGAAAGCCTCCGAAGCCTGTGGATGGTGAAAAACGCATCCAACGGGCCTACCGGAAGTTCGGAAACCAACTTCCAGTTGGGCCTGGGGAAGGTAAAAAACGGCCCAACCGGAAGTTCGGAAACCAACTTCCAGTTGGGCCGTTGGGCCATTTTTCGCCCTCCCCAAGCTTCAGGAAAACCTCTGGAGCATGTGGATGGTAAAAAACAGCCCAACCGGAAGTTGGTTTCCGAACTTCCGGTTGGGCTGTTTTTCACCATCCACATTCTCCAGAGGCTTTTCTGAAGCCTGGGAAAGGTAAAAAATGGCCCAACCGGAAGTTCGTTTCCGAACTTCCGGTAGGCCCGTTGGGTCAGTTTTTCGCCATCCACAGGCTCCGGAGGCTTTCTGAAGCCTGGGGAGGGTGAAAAACAGTCCAACGGGAAGTCCGGAGGCATCAGTGAGTCCTGCATGCATGTGCGGGGGGAGGGGGGCAGCGCGAGGGTGTGTTGTGCATGCAGGGAAGGGCATTGCATTATGGGTGTGAGCATATATATTCCCCATTCTGTGCCTGCTTACTTTCTTGCCAATTCCTTCCACTCTAATCTCTCCCTGCTCTACAAGGGGTGAATAAAAGAAAAACAGGCCAGATACAGGACGTGTACTGATTATAATGGTGATCACATGATTGAGGAACACCACAAATGTCATTGATGTGGTCATTGGACATATTTTTTCAGCATTATCATAATTTTAAATGGTCTCTGAATGAGGCAGTTGATAAGCAAGGACTACCTGTGATCACAGCATTATGCTTATGAATTGTAACTTCCAATTTAAGTAACCTGAGTCAAATGAAATAAAAATAATCAAAAGGCAGTAGAAGAGTATAAAACTCTAGCACAATAACAGAATAACAGAGTAGGAAGCAACCTTGGACGTCTTCTAGTTCAACCCCCTGCTCAGGCAGGAGACCCTGTACCATTTCAGACAAAAGCAGTCGTATCAGGGAAAACACTTCCTACAAGTAAGTCAAGTTCTAAATAATGATTTGTTTTTCCCCCATTAAGAGAAGGTTCCATCCATAGTACTTTATCCACAGGCATAATTTCCCAGAGTTATCTCCTCAATACTCAATTTACCTGAATAGAAACACCAAAGTTGTTTCCATCCTCTATCCTGGGAATCAGCAGTTGTACCCACATTTTGACCTGAAGAACAAAACAGCATGTTAAAGAAATGCTATCCTTCTGGATAGTCTGCAAATGTTTTACTAGCTGAGCTATGCATGAAACATTTGCTTAACTGAGAGGCCATTTTTTTCCAGAATAGTCATAAAAAGTAATAACTCAACAAACATTTGGACCTTAGACCCTTATGATCAATTCTAACATTGAGTTAACACTGATTGATGAGCTACAGCCCTTCAGACACAGGAGCACAATGATGACTGACTGCATCAGTCCTCCACCCAATCAAAAATTGATACTCCCAATAATAGTCTACACAGAAAGTATCTTTGTACAGCACAGCAGCAGCCAATTATATCCAAATTTCTCTACCATCTGCAATACATGAAACTGATTGACAGATGACATATAATTAAAAAAAATAAAAAAGAGTACAAGCAGTCCTTGACCTACAACAATTGAGCCCAAATTTTTTGTTGCTAAGCAAGACAGTTGGTTAAGTGAATTTTGCCCCATTTTACAGCTTTTCTTATGACAGTTGTTAAATGAATCATTGCAGTTGTTAAGATAGTAACAGAGTTGTTAGGTAAATCTGTCTTCCCCATTAACTTTGCTTGTCAGAAGGTTTCAAAAGGTGATCTTGTGTACTACAAGAATCATAAATACATGCCAATTGTCAAGTATTTGAATTTGGTCACATGATCATGGGAAAATGCTGCAACTTTTGGTCACATGATCATGGGAAATGCTGAAACCAATCGTGTGGAAAATGGTCGTAAGTTACTTTTTTCTATGGCATTGTAATGTCACTAAATGATTGGTTGTAAGTTGAGGACTACTTGTAACAAATTTTGCCTTAATGTAATACCTCTGCAAAAGGTATACCAGAGGTGCAGATATTTACTGAATTTGTAAACTGCAACTTCAGAAAAGCATTTGACTTTATCTCTCCTCTCTTAAAAGCATGTCTGATAATTGTCTTGTAAAACAGAATCTCATAAGACAAAAAAGGCAAACCAATGCTTACTGTGTTGCACTTCTCAATCAGCAGCCGAATTTCTGGTTTTACTTTCTCAATGATGTCCACCAGTTGCTGGTTGCTCTTCAGCATACCATTAGGCATGACAAACACTTTGGTACCTAGTGCCATGGAAAGAGACTAGTTGTAGGTCCTGCCAGTTCCTGCCATCAAAGACTGAAGGAGGGGTGGTAGACGACAAATGGGGAACATGATTGTGTGTACATGATGGGAAATAGGGAGGGAGGAATGACAGGTGATGAAAAACAGAGACACCCAGAACAGGTTTGTATCAGAGGCACCAAGGCCATGCACCCTGGGAAAGGAATATGAATTACCCACATCTGTGTTCTCATAACATCTTGGCGAGTTTTGATTGGTGAAGCATGGACTGGTCACAGGGATCAGGGGAGAAGGGAACCTATTCTGTATTTTTTTTCATGTGGAAAACCTTAGAACTAGCCTGACTTTACTGCAACCAATTTCCTTAATAAAAAAAAACTTTGCTTCAACCTAATGGAGTCGAGAGTCTTTCTTTCATAAGGGACCGAATTGGGGCAGGTCTGACACTAGTTACTCATTCCAGGAAAGCAAGCTACCCCAATTTCTCATGGAAATTCAAGTCTTTTTTCCCCATTCCACTTTTAATCCAATTTTTAAACTCCATAACGCAAGTGATGTTGATCTTCTGATTGAGATTATGGTAATAAGTAATCAACTTCCATTCTTTGGATTACATCCAATTCTGGGATCCTACTCTGTTGAAATTATACAGAGACCCTGCTCTTTCTCTTTTTAAGATAGAAAAAATGTCATTTCAGAGGATCATTTCAAATTCCAAAGAGCTAATCAAATATTAAGAAGCCAGCTTTAACATGCATTTTGTTCATGGTATGTCCGGATGCAAAAGAAATATACATAACGTTTGTGGATTTTTTTTTTGTTACCATATCAATGTTTTAGGATTCTGGACAGTTTTACATACTTTGTGTTCTCTGTGATTTCCTCAATTAGGACAAATTTCCAAAAATAAAATTGGTAGCCAATAATTAACTAACACAAAATCTACCTTGGAAGGTCTCTTCACAGTCTTCCAATTTTCGCTTTTTCATATTGGACTAAAAGAAGAAGAGAGGAAATATTATATACGTACTCTTCCTTAAGAGTAGCCTCAGGAAACAGATGCTACAAACCAGACACTTACTTCAAATGTCAGAAAGCTTTGTTCTCTCTCCAGTTTATCAGCAAATATAATTAATATAATTACCTTATGTTGTTTTAATCAATCATTAAATGTTACAAACAGATGACCAACCTTACCCCATCTAGTCCATCGTGACTGTTTGTCAGCAGAATTGGGTCCGGAACAGGAAGGTTCATATCTGAGTGGATTTGTGTGAGATCATGAATGTTCAGAATGGGATCCTAGGGCAGAATATCCAAAAGAGTGAGGTATTTATGCTCAGGAACAGTATCCAATGTGGTATTAAAAGCTAATAACTGGCAGACTATTATTTGATAATGTATCATTCTTGAAATAAAGGTATCATTCCCAAAATAAAGGAAATAAAGCTCTTACCTTAAGGAACCCATCAAGTTCTAAAAGCTTCTTTGGAAAAAAATTTGCCACTAGATCCTCAGCCTGAAAGAGAAAACCACCACCTATGATGCATGAATTATTAATACAACTGCTGATTCCACAAAAAGAAGGCTAAGACCAAGACTTGGTATGCCTCAGGAGAAACCACCAGATAGATAAACTCCCTGAAAGCTGAGCTACTTCTAAAGGTACATAACAAAAGTCCTACAATTTTCTGAGGTCAATAAGCACTAAACTATAGGGAAAGTCTCTTTTATGAGACTCAGAAGCAAATTTAACTGTATGAAACCATATTAGTTTTCCAGTATTAGAGGGGCTGCCACAAAGAAGAGGGGGTCAAACTATTTTCCAAAGCTCTGCTCGTCTATTCTATTCTTTGAAATTACAAGCAGAAATCAGGCACTTACTTCACCTGTGATTCTCTCCCTGAAAGAGTCTACCTGCAAAAGAGAAAAGGTGCAGCTTATTACAGCATATCTGAATTAAGTGCAATATCATCACCCCAAGCACTTTATCTTTGCTCACCTGCATAAATTACAATTTTCCTCAGATACAAACTCCTACTTGCAAATGATCTTTTTGAATCATTGTTACAGAATATAAGACATATATAATAAAACGATTCGATACTAGAAAATCAAGACATACTTTAGAAGAGTATTAGTTTAAAATAATTTTTGATGATTTTCTATGTATTAGGGCCCAATATAATCCTCTTCTCAAAATTTCACTGTTTTTGGAACCATATACATGTAAATACTTAACTTACAACTACAACTGAGACCTGAATTTCTGTTGCTAAGCAAGGCGGTTGTTAAATGAAGCATGGCTGATTTTACTTTTTGCCACCATTGTTAAGTGAATAACGGCAATTGTTAAGATAGTAACACGGTTGTTAGGTGAATCTGGCTTTCCAATTTAACTACTTGTTAAGCAGTCATTAAATGAATCATAGTCATTAAGCAAATCCAGCTTCCCTTGTTGATTTTGCTTATCAGAAGCTGACTGGGAAGATAATAAATGGCAAAAAGTGATTTTAGAATGCTGTAACCGTCGTAAATATGAACCAGTTTGCCAAGCACCTGTATTTTGATCATGTGACTATGAGACTACTCCAAGTCATGTGAGCACTGGTCCTAAATGACTTTTTTCAGTACTGTTGTAACTTCAATCAGTCACTTGCTGTGAACTACGTGTAGGCATCAGGAAAATCACCCAACCAGTAAACTCAGCTCCATTCAGTCACCCCAACAACCCTGAATTAAGGGATTACAAAGTTGTAAAAAGAAACAAAATCAAATTTTTATGCTGCCCATCTTCCCCCCAAGATGGATTTTAAAATCAGCCTGTAGAAAATAGTACTTATATATTCACAAATCTGTAGTTTGTGAGATATTTGTTACCACTGTATCTTTCAGGAAGAGAACCAATTTTTTTTACTCTTCTATTTATTTGTTCACATTATTGCTTGAGCTAATGATAAGTTTTCTCCAATATTTCAAAAATTCATCAGAGTTTCTACCTAAACCAATATTCAAATTATCATTCTTCCATGTTGAAAATATTTTTACTGATGTTTATCTTCTTGCATCTTGCTATGCTTATTATTATTTTCAACTTTTCTGCTTAATTTTCAATTAGGCTGATCACTTATTCCCTTTTTTCCAATGTGATCTGCTTTTGTTTTGCATTAAATTTTAATGACTGACTTTTCAGCCCAAAATCCTAGAAAGACTAACCTAAGTAACATCACATTGAACTGAGTGGTTTACTTTTTTACTGACATGTACAGAACTGAAACATACTCTCCTATCATGCCTTGATTTATCTTCATTTGATCTGAGTTCTTTTTAACTTTTCCCAATTCAAAAGTCTATCTTTTCATTAAAGTTGTAATATATTCTTCTATCACATATTGCGTCTTATTCCTCAAAATTTCTGTCAACACATGTCACCAAGGTCTCCTACTTTTACAATTATTAGAACTTTCCTTAATACTATATTTGATTTTTCTTAATCTGTTCCTAGATTAATTATATTTTGTTAATGTTAACTTCTTTTCTGCTAACTTGTACAGTTCCCATCTTTCCCCCTTTTATTTAAGAACAGCAGCAAGAATAAGCAGAACCTCAAATGAAGATGTCAATAATTTTATTTACCATTATCCCATCATTCTATAGTGCATTAAGAAAGTTTTCAGACCCCCTTCACTTTTGTCAATTTTGTTTTGCTGCAGCCTGATTCTATAGTTGTTGAAATTCTTTTTCTCATTAATCTACTCAGTAACTCATAATTACAAAGTAAAAACAGCTTTAGAAATATTTGTAAATTTATTAAAAAGAAAAAACTGAAATATCACATTAACATAAGTATTCAGACTCTTTGCAACAACACGTGAAATTTAGTTCAGGTGCCTCCCATTTCTTTTGATCATTGTTGACATGTTTCTACACTTTGATTGGAGTCCACCTGTGGTAAATTAAATTGATTGGATATGATTTAGAAAGACACACACCTCTTTATAGAAGGCCTCACAGCTGACAATGCATACTGCAGCAGAGGAAAAGCCATGAGGTCAAAGGAACTGCCTGCAGAGCTGAGACAGGACTGCTGCATTGAAGGTTCCTAAGAGCATAGTGGCCTCCATAATTCTCAACTGAAAGAAATTTGGCACAACCAGGACTCTTCTAGGAGCTGGTCACCCAATCAAACTGAGCAATAGGAGGAGAAAGCCTTAGTAAGAGAGATGGCCAAGAACTCAATGGTCACTCTGACTGAGCTCCAGAGATTCTGTGGGAGATGGGACAGAGTTCCAGAAGGACAACTATCATTGCAGCCCTCCACCAATCTGGGCTTTATGGTAGAGTGGCTAGACGGAAGCTTCTCCTCAGTGCAAAACACATGAAAGCCAGCTTGGAGTTTGCAAAAAAGCACCTGAAGGACTTTGAGACTGTGAAGAACAAGATTTTCTGGTCTTGTAGTCAGAAATCTTTAACTGGTGGGGTCCCATAAAAAAATTGAAAAATATAGTGAGATATATAGATGATGCAGTAGAACTTGCTTCTTACTGTACTATTTATATTAAAAAATTTGGAACTGCATTTTATAAAGT
The DNA here is from genome assembly GCA_023053685.1 of Diadophis punctatus similis. Lineage (NCBI taxonomy): Eukaryota > Metazoa > Chordata > Lepidosauria > Squamata > Dipsadidae > Diadophis > Diadophis punctatus. The sequence goes on along the minus strand of JALIGW010000008.1, from coordinate 295,274 downwards.
CAAAATTAATTTTAATTTTATTGCTGAATAGAAATAAATATTAATATTCTTCAAAATGTATTAAAATAATACTAAATATCTAAATTTAATTTTATTAATGTGATCGGGTATCATATTAATAAAACAAACATTACGATGGTAGAATAAAAATAAACTAAGGACTTTAAAGAAATTGTAGCATTCTTAATGTATTTTTTAAAATTACTTTAAGCATTTTAAAAAAATCTGGTTTGAGTTCATCTTTTATACACTTCTGGCAATAAGGCTCATTACATTCTAATAGTCTTATTTTTGAGCAATTTTATGATTGAATTATAAACAAAATTTAAAAAACTGCATTCATAATTAACATTACATTTATATATCTTTCTTAAAATATAAATCCAACACTACTCGTCAAATTGTTTTGGCCTAAAGTCTGCTGCTTTATTACAGCCATTAAAAGGAATCCATTTTACTTTATGCAAATTTTTCATTTATTCAATCACTCAAATGGTGAGAAAGGTGGTATATAAATTAAATAGGATTCTGAAGCCTAAAGATATATATTTCTCAGAATACAATTACTATTGTGTGCAAATCTTTTACACATATCAGAATTTACCTTTGAAATACATACAACTATGACTATTGCAGAATCATTTTTATTTTCTTTTGTAATTATTCACAAGTATTCTGTAATTACATTTTGTCAATAACAAAATGTAATTTTGCTTACTTATTTGCATACTAGACATACTGAATATTACTCCTTTAAATGCAAATTAAACTAATCCTATTTAATACTATAAGACATAGTGAAATACATATGTCGCTATGAAATGGAACTACCGTTTTACCCAATAACTTTAAAAAAAACTTTATATGTGCAATATTCAAATAGTAAATTACCTCATACAGTCTTCATAGAATAAAAACCTACAGAACATTTGTTAAAATAAAAATTATTGCTATAAAGGTACACATTCTTTTTAATACTGTTTTTAAGCTTTATATTGTTTAGTTGTTCTTCTCATGTTGTACGCCACCCTGAGTCCTCAGGGAGTAGGGCGGAATATAAGAGCACTAAATAAATAAATAAAATAAAATAAATCTAGCCATTGCAAGATGCATGGTGGCTGAATGATTAATAATCTTGAATTATGTTCCTAGATTATATAAATTGGTGTGCTTTTCAAGGTAAATAAATATCCCATCCAGGAAATGTGTGAAACATACGATTTTCGTGGAATTCAATAATCTCGCTAGATAAAAATATTATATTCTAACGCAAACATCTTGTTTTCATTGCCATAGGAAGCTGTAAGGGTTACTGCTTCGCGGGTTTTAACTCCCAAGATAAGAATAAAAAGCAGCCTATCGTGTTTATTGGGCTACAACCTCCATAACTAGAGGAATTTTCGGATCATAAGCAGACTGGCTCACGAATGAAAGCCCAGTGACGCCGTACCGGTAAAGCTCCCAACGGCAGATCACTTGATCCAAACATGTGGCGTTCAACGGATCTGTGGCTTGTCGCTATACAAAAACTATCATGCTTTGATCACGTTCGACTGGCATAAAGTCGCCGTGGCGGAAGCTTGTCTGGATTGACCTTCTGTAGCACTCTGCACATGCCTAAAGGCACGCCCGTGCCTGGGCTTATCAGAATTTCCCCCTCCTCCCATACCTTGATCTTAACTTCTGGGTCCACCTTGAGCAGAGAGGCCATAGCGGGGCGGGGAAGCCAATTTTCCAAGCCAGATCTGTTTCCTTTTATCCCGCGCGCGCGACCACCTGAGAAAACCACCGGCTTCGTTACCGCCGGAAGTGAGAACATAACGCCCCGCCACCGCCCTTTCTTGGCCAATCACAGAACGCGATTTTAGCTAACGTGATTGTTCCTTGTGCCTTTGTCGGACAGGCCTTATCCGGTGCTGTGCACATGCGCTGAAGAAACAACTTCCGGTTGGTGTGGGTGGATCTCGGTAGTAATAAGTGAAGTGATTGACGTGGAGCCAATCAGCGTAGAAGTAGGAAGTTGAGGATGGTTCGCGTTCGAACTGACTTTTTTCCGGCAACATACAGGTTATCTTCCGCTGTGTAAAAATCCTAGGTATTATTTCCTTCTGTAGCCGTTTGTTCTTTAATATCTTTTGCCCCTAAGAGATGGCCTACCTTCCATGGTTCTTTTTTATTATTGTGCTGCCTTTAAACCGAAGTATTTTTGCGTTATTGGATCTGGCTGCCTTACTATGGTCAGTAGATGGCAGCAAAGAGCCACCCAGATATTCGCAGCCCCAACATTGTCTTGAAGCCAGTTCGTGGGCTTCCTCTCTGCTGTGAATATGGGGGTGGTTATAACAGTAACATGTATCGTGTGCGGTTTCCGTTCGTGCAAGAAGGACATGCAAATAGCTTTTCCAGTCCAGCACAAGCTCCCTCTCTGATGCCACGGAGAGCGAGAAGGCGGTCCCGTTTATGCGCCTCCTACGGCCGTGAGCAAAGAGTGCGATTTCTCCGGAAGAGATAACTTTCTGCGAAGCCGTTTTGAGAGACGGGGGTTGCTTGGAAAGCACTTTCAGAGGAAGAGAAAGTCGAACGTGTGTTGTTGGGAGGGAAAGGTGGCCTGGCGGTGATTTTTTTAAAACGATCGATTTCGTTCGCTCCTGGGAACACTTTAAATACGTATCGATTGGGTATCCCGCCTATCACCTGATTATGGCCACTTAACAAGCACATTAGGTGTTCGGCGTGAGGTAGGTAAGAACGACGGAGAGACTTAGATGGAATCAAGGTAGATTCCAACAAAGGTCATTGGAATTTATCCTTTTGTATTCCCAGCCATAATTTGTCTACCAGCTTCAGTCTAAACTGGACCAGAAGGAGGAAACTAAAGCTGTGTTCTTTATAGGTAGTAAATGTCAATAAGCTGCAGTAGAACAGATTGTGCATTCATAGTACTTCAAAGATAAGTATGTGTATTGTTCCATAAGATGGAGTTGCACTACCAAAATCATGTTAAGGATTGAACTGGTACTGGTACCTGACTAATTTTTGTTAGTAGACCCTAGTTTGGACAGTTCCTATTTCCCCAAAGATACTTAGTACCTAGCGGATTTCCTTGGGAGTTACACCTGAAATGGTGGTGATTAAACCATATGTTATTTCTTGGATTGATTCAATATGTGTCATCAAGTTGGTGTTCACCCATAGGCATAGAGTTAAGGTCTATGCATATATATGATATATAGATAAATGTTCTCCATGATAATGCCGGAGGAGGTGGATGATCACTGTAATGATAATGGCAGAAACATCCAATTCATGCTGCATGAGAGAAAGTACCTAGTACAGTAGTAACCACTCCTGAATTTTTACAATAGAACTACATAGAAAAAACAAACTGGATAGCAAATATAAAATATTAATTTATACCCACCTACAAAATATTAGAAACATTGTATTGACTATCTTTCTACTTTCACAGATATGGATGCGTACAAGTCACCTGCTTGTACCATGCAGGTCAGCTTTGTTTGCCAGCGTTGTAGTCAGCCCCTTAAATTGGACACATCTTTCAATGTTCTTGACAAAGTCACCATCCAGGAATTGACAGGTAAAAAAATGTGCATAAAGCCAATGCAATCATAAATTCCATATTGTGAATGCATACCCTTGTCAATTGCTGAGAAAATTCAATGAAAGTAGAATGTAAGGTTGTTGGAAACATTCAATAACACAGTGTTGTTATGAAGGATTTCAGCAGAGCTTAATCTGAAGCAATTCTCAAATCTGAACTCTGTTTCAGAACTTGTCCTTGGAATTGGGAAGCAAAAGCTCAAAGGGAAAATATTATTGACAGATATAGTAATCTTTCTGCTGAGTGTTAGCATTATATGCAAATATTTTTTTCCTTTGGTAATTATTTATCTTTTGTGTAGCTCCTTTGCTTACCACTGTTCCAACAAAACTGAGTGATGCACAGGAGGAAGAGACCCCTTTGACTGAGGTAAAGTTAGCATATGATTCTAAATTAAAAGCAATAAATGTATCATTAGAAATTAAACACCAGTCATTATTAGGAATTGTTATTTTCTTGGCATTTAGTCTGCAAAACCTTTAAAATTTCCTTGTAATATGTCTACGTTGTAAAGTGGCAGGTTGTTAAAAGCTGCTTATGGGCTCAAACATTTAGCTCTCTTTGGTAAGGAATCACAAGATGCTAATGCTAAATTTCTTTTTAGGAAGTGTTTGTTGAAAATCGCCAAGATGGAGTGTCCCGAAGATTCATTCCCCCAGCCAGGTATTAATTATTATGTTCTCTGCTCTAATACATTTGTAGTAAATGCCATTCTTTCAGAGGCTGGAAATGTTGACCAAATTCTGATACTGAAGTCTTTCTGAGGTTGTTGCATTTTAATTTGGGTGGAGGATTTACACATGCACACACACATACACTCAGCTGCTAATAAAAGCAAAAGATAGAGCAAAAGATAGAGCTAGAGCAAAAGATAATAAAAGAAGCAAGAATTCTCCCTACCTATAGGAAGTGAAAGCAAAATATATTTTAGTTCTTTCATCCTTCCTTTGAAAGGAAACACAAATAGTCCTATGACCACTTGTTAAGGTTCAATTCAAGGTTATGACAGCACTGACAAAAATGACCTCGCACTCATGACCAATGCAGCATCCTGGTCATGTGAGCAAAATGTGAGCGCTTGGCAACCATCATGTATTTATCATGGTTGCAGCATCTCAGGATCATGTGATTACCATTTGCGACTTTCCTGGAGGGCTTCGAACTAGCAAAGTCAATGGGGAAAACTGGATTTGCTTAATGACTATGACAAAACAGGTTGGAAAATTGTAAAATCATTAAGTGTGACTCATTCAATAACAATTGATGTAGTGGAATCTGGTGCTGAGTTATGGGAGGGAGGAGTAAAATGAAATATCAGCCTTGAGTTGTTATGCAGGAAGTGATGCAAAAGAGACCTTTCCTAATTTATTCACAGTATTTATCAGATAGGTAAGCAGAGTGCGCTTTACTCGGGCAAGATTATGCCTTTTCGTGAACAGCAATAAAAAAAATCATTTGAACATTTGATTTCCCACGCCTGACAATTGCTTAACGATAGAAGTTCTGGTCCCAATTGTTGTCATAAGTCAAGGACTATATATAGTTCATTTTGAACTGAATTCTTTATTGTAGAGCAACAATTTTCAGAAGGAATTTTATAAAAGTCTGGGAATTAGGAGAGTTGGTCCAACATTAGGAGGCCAGTAGATTCAGGAGTCTAGTTTGTTTGGTAGCAAAAAATTAAAAAGCTAGTTATGTTTGCCTTCCACAGTAATGAGACCGAAGTATCCCTTTATTATTTCTGCCATAGGACTAATACATTCATCCCTGCCATTTTTTTTCCAGATCAGATCAGAGCAACCATTCTGCAAAAGATTTTTATTTGGCCATGGTTCTCAATAACTTGTATAAACTAGCTAATGTATATTCTAATGAAAAGGAATGATTTTCTAAGAGGCTTTTAAATTGAATCCAAGTGATTCTTAGATGCAATGGATCCAAACACAACTTTGTTATTTTTTAACTCTATTGTCTATCTTTAACAATTCAGAATTTTTTCCCTTGTAGCTTAAACCTGCAAATTGTAGTTTCTGTGTCAAATATAGTATATAGAGCAAAACCTATTTGCTATTTAGGAACTGGAAATTGTTTGTGGAACAAAATGTAAACTACTATGGTTTAACATCAGAATTTTTGATGTTAAAAAAAATTAACATCAGCCCTCTCCCTGGGCACCCACGCCATCGCCAGTTGCTCTTCTGGGTTCCATCACACACATGCGGACCGGTTAGCTGCTCTCTTCTGGGTTCCGTGGTGCACATGTGTGCCAGCCAGGTGGTCTTTGTGCGAAGACCAGCTGGCCGGCACGCATTCATGCAACGGAACTCAGAAGAGAGGAGCTGGCCGGCATGCATGCGTGCGACAAAACTCAGAAGAGCAGTTGGCTGCCACACACATGCGCACCGGCCAGCTGCTCTCTTCCGGGTTCCAGTGCTCCAGCGTGCGCACTCCAGTTTTGGCACTCAGTGCCAAAAAGGTTAACCATCACTGATCTGTGAGAACACAGCATATAACAAAATCGTGCTGCATTTTTCAGGATGATGTCAACAGAAAGTGCCAACAGTTTTACTCTGATTGGAGAGGCCTCTGATGGAGGAACCATGGAAAATCTCAGCAGAAGACTCAAGGCAAGTTGATCCCTATTCTTGAATCAACGTTTAGAAAAGAGTGATTGAGAAAATACAACACAATAATTTTGAACCTTTTTTTTGTTTTATCAAAACAAAGTTTTAATGAATAGTAGTTTTGCTTGACAAAGCTTTCTGTCTCATTTAATTAATTGTAGAACTGTTTTCTCTTTCCTTTTCTAAAATGAGCTCTTCCTTCCTTACAGGTCACTGGAGATCTGTTTGACATCATGTCTGGCCAAACAGATGTGGATCATCCTCTATGTGAAGAATGCACTGATACACTTCTGGACCAGTTAGACACACAGCTTAATATTACAGAGAATGAATGCCAGAACTACAAGTGAGTAATAAATTTCAGAAGGGCTACAATATCTTCTTGACAGAATAAAAAAACACAGTTTTACCTTTGTTCACTGAATTTTTTTTAACTGAAAAAGGTATCACATGCACAAAAGGTGTCTCAGACACATATATACTCAAGTTGTGGCAATTCAGTTTCTATTTTAAAATAGAACAAATTACAGGTAATCCTCGACTTCTGACCACAATTTATGTTGCTAAGTGAGAAATTGGTTAAATGAATTTTGCCCTATTTTACGACTTTTCTTGCCATATTTGTTAAGTGAATCACTGCAATTGTTAAGTTAGTAACATGGTTGTTAAATGAATCTGGCTTTCCCATTGACTTTGCCTGTCAGAAAGTCGCAAAAGATGATTACATGACTTTGGGACACTGTAACCATCATAAATATGAACCAGTTGCCAAGCATCTGAATCTTTTTTCAGTGCTGTTGTAACTTCTTACGGTCACTAAATGAACTGTTGTAAGTCAAGGACTACCTGTATATCACAGATTTGATACTCAGGGATTACTGGCTCGGTTTCCAGGTGCATAATTGTGAAAGAAAGTGAAGTTAAAGGGTTTTGTAGGTTCATTGCCACCCCATAAAATCACTGGGGGTTTTTTTTGTAGGAAATGCCTTGAAATCCTGGAGCAGATGACTGAAGATGACAAGGAGAAATTACAGTTGGAACTGAAAGAATTTGCTCTTGAGGAAGAGAGGTTAATTGAAGAATTGGAGGAAGTAGAGCAAAAGCGCAAGGCACTGACTGAAGATTTTGAGAAGGTCAAAACTGAGGCTGAGAGGCTGGATCTGGAGGAATCTGAGTGAGTGAAATCTTGCTACTAACAGTATTCCCAAAGTTGTAATTTTTTGGCTAAATACGTTGTTGGAGTTCATATCCAAATTTTCATGTTTATTGGTGACTATTTTTTCCCATTTTTTTCCTTTATGCTTGTACTAAACATCTTCCCTCTTTTTTATACCGCTTTCCCAGCTATTGCTTACCACATCTCTGCTACATTTTCTCCTTATCCCTGACAGACTTTTTATTGGTTCTTGTGTTTTTCACATTTCCTTTAATGCCCTATCTGTGGCTCACTTACTCTAGTTATCCTGAGTACTTGATAGGAAAGTTCAGAGAAATTAAATATGGCTTCATAAGTCAGGAAACTACAGTGTGCTGTTTTTATGCCATCTGTCTACCACTAGATAAGAACTACAAATTAATTTTCATTAAATTAATTTCTAATTCATCTGAACATTTTTGAAGCCTATCTTTTTCTCCCTCTTAAAAACTGTTCTTTTGGATCTGGCACTATTCTACATGTTGAATCCTTAAAGGTTTTAGGGAGGTCCTCCAAAGAATTAACCTTATTCTCTTGATGTTTCCTGGAGGTATCAAAAAGAATACAGTGAATTCAAGCGGCAGCAACTAGAACTGGATGATGAACTGAAAAGTGTTGATAATCAAATGCGTTATGCCCAAATGCAGCTGGACAAGTTAAAGAAAACCAATGTATTCAATGCTACTTTCCATATCTGGTAAGAAAAGAGATTTGGATAGACTGGGATGGGGGTTAGTAGAAGTGTAATGGAGTACCAGTAGTTGAATCTGGATGGAGAAAAATGTATTTAAGTTGCAACATACATACAATAGCATATTTGGTCATTTGGGCTCTGCAAAGTTGAGAATTTCAGAAGAGACTGGACAGTATTAGAGCGATTATAATAATTTCAGTTTAAGTTTGCTGCAGAAGTCTAACTGAATATTGTTTTCAGTTTATACTTTACAATGTTCACTCATGGTTGGATTCTTACTTTCCACTTTTTAAGAAGCAATCCTTCTTTGAGAGTCTTAGATCGCTCACCATGAATAAATAAGCTCTTTAATCAATATGTTATTCCCCATTTGGAGGGTACTATCTGTAGTATTTTTTAATGATAACTAATTAGTAATATTTCATACAGGGTCCTGTCCAAGATCCTTCAATCCTAGTTTTAAAGTTTCATATTCCTTTGCCAAACTGACTGGGGCTAATAGAATTGGATTTTAAATAATCTGGGCAATACCACTCTGACTTCCTGTGCTACCGACAGATTTTCATAAAAGCTGTGGATCTTGATGATTATGTTTGGAAAATCATTTTAATTTTGGATGTGTCCAAAAACTGCTTAAAATGACTTGTTTGTACTGTGTGCAAGATTCTTCTGTTTCCCTCAAAAGCTAGCTGATTAGATTTCTTCTTGTATAGGCATAGCGGGCAGTTTGGCACAATAAACAACTTTCGTCTAGGCCGCCTCCCAAGTGTCCCTGTGGAATGGAATGAGATCAATGCAGCCTGGGGGCAGACTGTTCTGCTTCTCCATGCCCTTGCCAACAAGATGGGCCTGATCTTTCAAAGGTAGATACGGAGATAACAAGCCACCACTCCCTTTGTCAGCCATAGGAATGGCAAGATTAATTAACTTGTTCATTGATTTAGAAGCCTATTCAATACTTTTCAGTCAAATTATTCTTAAGTGGCTGTTTCTTGCAGATACCGTCTTATTCCATATGGAAATCACTCTTATTTAGAGTCTCTTACTGACAAATCTAAGGTAAGAGATTTCCTCACATTTTAATTTCCAAGAATCCCTTTCATACACCTGCATTTTGGATGTCTAGAGTATTGTATCTGTTTGTACTTAGAAGAGATTAGTCAGTTCAGAACAAGCCTCTAGACACTTGAAGAACATTTTGAGCAATTCTGCATATGCTGAATTGTGTGTGTGTGTGTGTGTGTATTTGTGTGTGTTACAACATTGTGTTTATGCAGTGTAAAGATATTAAACATACAACTTAAATATGTGAACACTGTACTACATATGTATTTAGGGATGTGTTTGAATGTTATCGTCTTACAATTGTACTGTTTAATTTGATATTTTATATACACTTTTTCGGAGTATAAGACGCACCGGAGTATAAAACGCACCTTAGTTTTGGGGGAGGAAAATAGGGGGGGAAATCTACGTACCAGGTATTCATCTGGCTAGTGTCCTTAGTCTGTTTAGCTTCAGCACATTGTTTTATCCTCTGGTTAGGGCTGAAAAAGCCTTTTTCAGAGGGAGTAGGAGTGAAAGCAAGCCTGCAAAGACTTAGGGCAGGTAAAACTGCTTCAGAGGGAGTAGGAATAAAAATAAATGCAGTAAGCCAGGAAGATCATTAGCACCGTATTAGGGCTGAAAAGCACCACTTTTTCAGAGGGAGTAGGAATGAAAACAAGCCTGCAAAGACTTAGGGCTCGAAAAAACCTTCTTCGGAGGGAATAGGAAGCCGGGAAGATCGTTAGCACCTCGTTAGGGCTGGGGGAAAAAGCTTCGAAAAAGCTACATTCAAAGTATAAGACACACCCAAATTTTCAGCCTCTTAGGGAGGAAAAAGGTGCGCCTTATACTCCAAAAAATATGGTAGTCTTCTTAAATATGGTACTGGGTTGTGTGGAACATCAGTATGAATAAGTGCTTTTTGGTAGCATCTCTCTACACTTGTTTTACCCTAGGGTAGGCTGCCTATATTTTGGATTGGGTGTCAACCCCACCATGCAAGAGAGAAATATAAAAATGTATTATAAGATAGACTCTATCTGAGAGATCTAGATGGAGAGTGGTCATTTATTCTTCTTGTGCTGAACTATAGTAGGAAAAAAAATTTGAATAGTCCATGGTTCTCCATCTCAGATCAAAAGGATATTTTCAGTAGGACTTATTTTCTTATTCAAAGATTTTTCAATCACTTTGTAAATAAACAACCCAGATCCCATAGGATCTGCTCTTTACTGTATTTTTCGGTGTATAAGACTTTGTATAAGAAAAGTGGGTGGAAATGTCTGTGCATCTTATACAGCGAATGTTGCCAAAACCCCGCCCACCCGCTGGCCCCCACCCTTCGGCCTATGCCTTCCAGCAATTCGCCACCGCCTATCCCCGCTGCCTGCAATGGACCAAAAATGGGACACACGGAGGCCAAAAATGGGACACACGGAGGCCAAAAATGGGGTGTGCGGAGGCAAAAAATGGGGCACGCAGAGGTGGCGATAAGTGGCAGCTGTGAGGAGCGGTGGTGATCCCTGCAGCCTGGAACAGCTGATAGGCGGTATTCCAGGAGGCAGATCCAACCACCAATCAGCTGCTCGTGCTAAATCAGGCTGTGCTGAAGCTGACCTTGCTGTTTGCTTCAAGGAGGCAAATTGCTGGGAGGCCAAGGCAGATTTTTTTTTCTTGTTTTCCTCCCCAAAAGCTAGGTTTATCTTATAGTCCAGGGCATCTTAAAGTCCGAAAAACATGGTATTTGTATTTTAAAATGCCCTAAATACTAATTGAAAAAGAAGCTGGGGTTTAAGGGAAACAGGAACAGTTCTCCATTGGAGTAAAACAGATTTTATTTTCTTGTTTCCTGTAGCCTTGACTTACGATAGTTTAGAAGAGCAGTAATAAACAACAAAGATGATTCATGCTACCTAAGTTGCAGTGAATGCTCTTTATTGAGTAAAGAAGCTAACCAGCTTCATTAATAATAATGTAGAACTGTAGGACAATTCCTTGTGTTTCTAATATTTACATTTATGTCTTCAAGGAGCTGCCTCTTTACTGTTCAGGAGGCTTACGGTTTTTCTGGGACAATAAATTTGACCATGCAATGGTGGCATTTCTAGATTGTGTACAACAATTCAAAGAGGAAGTAGAAAAGGGCGAGACACGTTTCTGTTTACCTTACAGGTAAGGTCAATGGTGCAGAAAGTAGGTTTTCTTTTCTTACAAACTTTTTAATTCTGTCTGGTTAATCTAAATTAAGTATCTCTTGCTAAACTATTATATAATTGAATTAAATGCTATTAATTTCAAGGTATCTCATGTATACCAGAAGTTTTGCTTTTCTATTTTAACGCAATATAACAACAGCTAGATTATTGTGGTTCTTCAAAGTACTGATAATAAACTACCACATTTAGTGGTCTTGGTATTTTTTAGTTGACTCTGCTTTGTCATTTGATTGTTGAAAATATTATGTCAAATAAAGAAAACTGAAGTTCTCTCTCAGCAAGAGCTTTAACTTAAAACTTGTGTCTAAAGATTAATAAAGTCAGGGCATTACAAAAGTAGAGTGGGATTTATTAAAAAATAATGTAGTGCTAATCTGAGACCATTTTCAGTGCCTAATAGGATCTGTTTTTCCAATACAGAATGGACGTGGAAAAGGGCAAGATTGAAGATACAGGTGGAAATGGTGGTTCCTACTCCATTAAAACCCAGTTTAACTCAGAGGAACAGTGGACAAAAGCGCTCAAGTTCATGCTGACAAATCTGAAATGGGGTCTAGCTTGGGTTTCTTCACAATTCTATAATAAATGACAATTATGAAGGAGAAAGAATTCAGCATGATGCCAAAAGTAGGACTTGGGACTGTGACAGCCATACATTATTTTAGAGGAAGAAAAACCTGCAAGCTTGATATTACATTATAAAATGGAATGAAGCAAAAAGCTTCATAGCATAGTTTAAATAACATGTAGATAAAGTCTACAACTGAGTTTAGGAAAAGAATCATGTATTTTCTCCAATAGGACAGAAAAAGGAGACAATATTCATGGTAGAGGCTCTACTTAGGTGGTTATTGCAGCTTCATTATTGCACTAAACTAGGAATACAAAATAAATACATGGATTTTTTTTAGAACAATTTATAAGTTCTAGAAATAGGAACACAATGTATTTTTGGGTCAAATACATTTACTTGTTTATGCTATAGCTTCTGCCTTTACATGTCATATTTATCTTCATTATCCATACATCTAATATTTGTCTTAAACTGCTATAATTCTTTGTGTTGTAATGGTTATGCAAGACTGCTGTAAATGGTTTTGATGCCCTAGTCACGGACAAGGTATCTTTCTTTAAATCTTCCCTCTTAAAAGATTACGATAACAAAAACTGTGATATCCATTAAACTATTGAAGTGTATGAGGATGTTCAGTGCCTTTTTAGTAGTTATCTGCTTACAAATCCCATGCCTATGTCAAATACTATAGTACATTTCTAGATAAGCAGGCTCTTCAACTTCAGAAAAATGAAGGGTTTCTAACAACCATTCACTGTATTACCTAGACTGTGCTTCAGAATTGCATAGACTGCCTCAGTAATGCTCTGCAGACTGATGCCTGTGGTGCTATTGAGGTAGTCCACAACCTTTCAAAAGAAAGAAAGAAAACAGCTTTAAATAGATACTCTATATCCTATAGAACTAGGGTTCTTATGGGTAGCAAGCCACATGAAGGAGAAAAAAAAATCTTTATTTATTTATTGAATTTAGATTGCCGCCTATTCGCCCGTGATGACTCAAGGCGGCTTACAGAATACAAGACCACATTTAAAACAATAAAAATTAACAAAATGAATCAAATAAATTAATATAGTACAATATAACAAAATCAACCCCCACCTCCCATGCCCCGCCCCGGCAACAGCAGCTCATATGAGCCATTTAATGGGCTCCATCCCGCTCTGGGTTCCCCAGGCCCACTGGCAGAACCAGGTCTTCAGCGCCTTCCAGAAGAGTATTAGAATGGGGGCCATTCTAATCTCTGGGGAAATGAAGTTCCAGAGAGAGGGAGTCACCACAGAGAAGGCCCTTCTGGGTCCCACCAGGTGTATCTCCCTCGGGGATGGTACCCGCAACATTCCTTGCCTCCCCACTCTGATGGGTTGGGTAGATGTGACCGACAAGAGACGATCCCTCAGATAACCTGGTCCCAAGCCATGAAGGGCTTTAAAGGTGACAACCAGCACCTTGAATTGCATCCGGAAGTAAATCGCATTTATACATGAGTGGACTAAATGATAAGATGTATGTACCTGATTCCAGTCTTCATGGTTTAGCAGGAAAGAACTTGCACCAATTACTCCTACAGCTAGTAGCATGAGGTCTTCCTTTACAGATACAAATTTGGCTCTATGAAATTGAAATGACAAAATGAACAAGGACTGTATTCCAGCAATAGTAATAATAATGTACATTTGAAAGTACAAACCTACCCTGTTTCCCTGAAAATAAGACCTATCCCGAAATAAGCTCTATGTTTTTATGCATGAGCCTAATATAAGCCCTACCCCCCCAAATAAGCCCTACTTAAGAGCCTGCACAGCTGGCCAGCTGGCCATTTCATCTGGTTGCTCGAAGTACCACGGCCATGAGGTGAGGTGGGGTGGTGGTGGAGCTTACCTCAGGGCCCCTGCAGCCAGGCCATCCATGCTCTGACAACTGGCTTGCGGTGGCAGCACCAACAGCCATGTGCAGCAGGAGCCCATGTGGCCGCCAGCCCACTTCTGCTTGCAGCTGTAATGGAACAGGAGACCAAATGGTGTGCTCATGCCATGAGGCGAGACAGGTGTCAGGGCGTGGATGGCCTGGCTGTGAGGGCCCTGAGGTAATTGCTGTGGGGCGCGTGGTGCAGCTCCATCCTCCCGCCTCACCTTGTGGGCACGGCACCAGCACGTCACTCGGCCTCCTGCTCCGTTGTGGCCACAAGCAAGCAGAAGAAGTGAGCTGGCAGCCACGTGGAGTCCTGCTGGATGGGTCTGCTGGAGCCGCTGCTGTGAGGCAAGGCACATATTGGGGTGTGGGTGACCTGGCTGCGGGGGCCCTGAGGTAAGCTGGTGGGCATGTGAGTCAGCTCCAACCCCCCGCCTCACAGTGGTGGCACTGGTGCACACATGGCCTTCTCCCCACCGTGAGGAAGCAGAAATAGGCCTCCCATAGGTGGGGAAAAAATAAGACCCCCCCCAAAAAAAATAAGCCCTAGTTTATTTTGGAGCCCAAAAGAAAATAAGATCCAGTCTTGTTTTTGGGGAAACACGGTATTTAGCAATATCAAACCAATATGATTAAATAGTTGATTATTTTTAAATCATTTCTCTGTTACATTCACTCGTCTTTTGAATTAAAAGTTATGTTTTGAAGACTTATGCTTATGATGGCTAGAATGCCTATAACATCATTAAATTATTTAAATAGCACATTTCTCACAAATCCATTTTGTTCAGCGGAGCCCAAGTACTGCTGTGAGTATCCATACAACAAAACAGTATATTTTCTTCTGCATTTCTCCTATTAAATTGAATATATTAGGCAACAGTAGTGAGTAGTGCTGTATTTTGCTGGCAGGTAACAGTGAAGAGGTGAATTTAATGTTTTCATCTCCCAAAAACTAAACATTAACAAAATTTAGTGCTGTGAATAATTGTATAGCAAAATGCCAACAACTCTATTAGCGTAGGAAAAATATTTTTTTTTCCAATTTCAGTATATTGTGCTAAAGTGTTGGAAATGTAATATTTGGGAACCAAAGGATTTCTTAAGAAAATATGCAAATTTGTGAAATCAATGAAACTTTCTGTAATTAAAAAAACCCAGATTCAAAAAGTTTATTTGAAATGTTAAAAGGCAAGTAAAAGGATCCAAAATTAAAGAGTTTATATCTAAAAGTTCACTAATGCAGGGGCCGCCAACCTTTTGGGAACTAGGGACCGGTTCTATGGAGAGAGGTTTTTCTGCAGACCGGAAGGGGCGTGTTTTCGCATGCTGCCTTCATCCCACAAATGGGGCTTTGCTTGTTTGCGCAGCCCGGTTTTCAATTCTGCAGCTTTAATTTTAGGCAACAATAGCTCATCCCAGTAGTCCAAAACAAAGTAATTCTAATTATGTCTTCCCAGTAACTCCTCCAATTCATATCACAGTAATTACTTAGGGAATATTTAGATACATTTAAGGTTCGAAACTATCCCATCTAAGTAAAAGATTGCCTTAAACTGGGAATTGCCCATATTTAAACATTCTGCAGAAGGAAAGATTTATATAACCCAAAGAAAAACCAGAACAATGTTGGCACACTGAAGCTAGATTTTATTTATTATTTATTTATGAATGATATTTATATACTGCCTCATAGTGCAATCACTCTAAGCTGTTTACACCATTAAGCAATGTATATATTTTACATTGCCCCCAACAATCTGGGCCCTCATTCTACCTACCTCGGAAGGATGGAAGGCTGAGTCAACCCTGAACCGGTGAGATTTGAACAGCTGAATTCAAATGATCAGAGTCAGCTAAAGTAGCATGCAGTACTGCTCTCTAACCGCTGCACCACCTCGGCTCATGATTCTATCAGGAGAGCATTGTTTACAAACATATCTCTGTTAAAATCTGCTAGTGGAAAACTAACCCAAATTTTCTTGGTCTATAAAGTTCATTTTCCATTTGTGCTACTTCAATATGCACAACTCTCAAGTTTTGATTTCCCTTTATGGCACACATTTATTGCTAGCTTGCTTCTTTCAGAACTTACAGTTGAAGTTCACTTGGTGACGAGTTTTCTATTGAAGACTTCAGTAAGGTATCATAAATATTGTTCCGCAACAGATATGATAAACTCAATAAATGTTTGCACATTTCATGCAGCTCTTTTGTGGGAAGTAAATAGCCATTGTATCCTAGTATTGGGAGGGGAAAGCCCAAGAATTAGATGCTGTAGGAAAGAGAGGGTTTCTACAGATTTTACTATCTCTGAGCCATGGATAAATTTGCTTCCCTCTCCCCGCCTTGTTTCTGTCTCTTTCAATACTTTCCATTCAGCTAGCTTCATGTCCAAGGCAGGACAAGAACTCACCATTTCCTGGTTTCTAGCCTTGTGCCTTAACCACTACACCAAATTGGCTTTCATATTATAAGAATCCACAAAACCTCACTATATCTGTGATGCCTGTGATGAAGATTGAGAATAATCACTGATCCACAGCCCATTATATTGAAACATTTAGCTTTCTAACCACCAGAAGCAACCCCCCCAAAAAACCAAAAAATAGGATTCCTAAGAACAACAGGGACATGTCCCTGTAGGTCATTGGTAACAAGAAGAAAATGTGTGGCCACTGCCTTCCCTTGAGATGTTCTGTAAATTGTCACTTTATCCTACTGCTCTAGGACAGTGTTGGCGAAACTTTAAGAGAAATTTTTAAAGTGCCCAAACTGCAACCCAAAAGCCACTTATTTATTGCAAAGTGCCAACATGACAATTTTACCTGAATAATGAGGTTTTACTATCTAAAATAATTATAAACAAGGCAGAGTTCAGTTAATTGTTCTAAGAAAAACGTGATAAATGCACTTTTATGCCTTCATTTTTTTCTACTTTTGAAATATTACATTTAGCAATAATAAAAAAGAAAAACTTTTGTAATGTCATTTCTCTTTCCCTCCCTCTTTCTCTCTTTCCCTCCCTCCCTCTTTCCCTCCCTCCATCTCTCTCTATTTCTCTCTCTTTCCCTCCCTTTCTGTCCCTCCCTCCCTCTTCCCCTTTCTCTTTTCCTCCCTCCCTCTTTCTCTCTCTCTGCCTCTCTCTGCCTTTCTCTCCCTATCCCCCTCTCTTCCCTTTTCCTCCCTCTTTCCCCCTCTCCTTCCCTCCCCCTTTCTATCTTTTCCTCCCTCCTCCCTCTTTTTCTCTTTCCCTGCCCCTCTCTGCCTCTTTCTCTCCCTCCCCCTCTCCCCGTTTCTCTCTTTCACTCCCTCCCTCTTTCACTCCCTCCCTCCCTCTTTCCCTTTCTCTTTCCCTCCCCCTCTCTTTCTCTTTCCCTCCCTCCTCTGCCTCTGATTCTCTCTCTCTCTTTCCTTCCCTGTCCCTTTCTTTCTCTGTCTTTCCCCTTCTCTCTTTTCCTCCCTCTCTCTCTCTGCCTCTCTCTCTCCCCCCCCTGGGGGGGGAGGAACTCCTGAACTGGTGCTGGGTGGTGGGAATCTGATGTCCGGAGGCTGACAAGCCCAGGAGCAGCATGCCGACAATCAGCTGGAAGACCAGCTGGTCGGCGGGGCATCACAACACTAGCAGTTCTGCAGGAAAAGCAATTGACATCTGGGAGGCGAAAGCGAGCTGCCGCCGCAGGAACACATTGTGGCTCTGCGTCGTAATGAGCTCCAGGAGGAGCTCCCCCATTGTGAAATGAGCTAAATTTGAATGTGCTGCGCAAGGCACTGCAAGAGCAGCAGGCAGGTCATGGAGGCAGCAACAGCAAATGTACCGTGATGTAGACAGAATGCTGTTTCACGCAAAGGCATGAGAAACACAATGGAGCTGGGCTGGGGCGACGGCGCGCGTGGCCATAGAGAGGGCTCTGAGTGCCATCTTGGGCATGCGTGCCCTAGGTTCGCCACCACTGCTCTAGAATGTAACTTGGAGCTTTTTTTTAAGAGCAGCAAAAGTTGGCTAAGTGCTGTCACCTGCTGTAGAGCCTAAGAAATAAAGAGATCTACATATTTAAGTGTGGCTGCTCAGCTACCGGTAAAAGGGATAGACAAATCAGAATCAATGCTAATTTTTTACTAGCAGGGCAAAGCTGTTTCATAGACTACAGTATATGTTTCCTGAGTTTACCTAAAACTTCTAGGAGAACTTCAACATAGGCAAGTGGAACTGGAACATTGACTTGAAAATGCAGAGCCTTCAAAATAGCTAGTTCTGATTCTAATAATTCTTCTGTAGTGTACGAGAAACCCAAAGACTTCAGAAACTTCAGAACCATTTTGTTATTAACAATCTGTGTAAAAGAAGTAAGAACATTACATCCAGAATGCCAATTTTACTTAGCCATAGTGTACTACATTTTATTGGAATGGGTTGTGTTGTATATGTTGCTGTTTTTAACCCAACATGAATCATAATGATATTTAAAAGCTGCCCAATTAATTAATATTTTTGTTTCTACTGCTAATAGTTTATATTTATTTATATATCAAATTTCTTAAGCATCCCATCTCCCTCATAGTTCATCATTCATCATTGTGAAAGCCAACTCCATATACAGTCATACATCTCCTTCAATACTAACCATTAACCCAAGCTATTTATGAAGACAGCATTGCTTAGCAGTTTATAACATCTATTTTCATCCTCTGATCAGATTGTCTAGTGAGAAATAATTATATTTTTCCCAAACGTACACATGCATTTAACAGTCCTTTTTCTTTCATTGAAAAAGTCCACAAGGTATCTCAGAAACAAAACTTGGGTGAAAGTTATATAATACTGTATTGCTCAAGGCAAATCTTGAATCTCCTTACTTTGTAATGGAAAGAAAGCTTGCTGGCAAGCTGAATGCAAGAGACTAAACGCAACATATACGTGTCCTCCATTTGTACTTTCAGTGAGGCCCAATTGCTGTCTTCTTCCTTTCCTAGAGTCAAAGTAGAGAACTCTTCTAAAAGTTTGAGCATATACCTAAAAATACAAAAGCATTAATAATGTATCTAGAGAAAAGAGCAGATACTTACTTGAAATTTGTTTTATAGTTTACAAAAACAATATCAAAACCATGTAACTACACTGATTTTATGGAATAAAAGCTATTCCAAAGAGTCAGTGTATGAAACAGCTACAATAAGCTTTAGGATCTTCAACAGCCCCCCAAGAATCAAATAGTCCATTAGTTCTTTCCTGGGTTTTCAAACCTCATGGTGCAGTATATTCACAATTGGATATTTACTGGGATAACTAAAGTGGCACAAAAATGCAATTTAAATACTCCAGACGGTCTCAGGCAAAGTTTTATAAAAACAAGAGATGGAAAAGAAGCATGCAAGGAAAGAAAAACAACTCTTGAAATCTAAATTGTATCTGATATTATATTTGTAGACGGAATGCATATGTAGTGGTGTCCACAAATTCCCTCTCCAATAGACTTTGGGCTTTTGCTACTCAAAGCAGACTTGTCATTAAATACCTTTTAATGTAACTGTATAATGTAATGTAACTTTTAATTTGTAACTGTGGCTAAAGTATTCCCTCCAAACAATCTTTTGAGACTTTAAAAAGGAAGAGTATACATTTTAGTTTATATATTTACAGGTTAAAGCTGTGATTTGGTTGCTATAACTACATCTATAAAACGATAAAGGTATAAATTACAGGAAATAAATCTGGAACTTTAAGCACATCTACTTAAAGGTAAATCCCACAAAATTAATATTGTTTAATCTGTGGTAAACATAAATTAATGGTTCTATCCTAATATCAACAGTCAAAGAGAAAATAAAGAAATACCTTTCAAATATTTCTATTGCTTGATATGTGGCTGATTCAGTTAGGCTCCACTTCCCAGCTAAAAGAAAAACAAATTCTGGCAGAGAGACACAAGGGAAAATGATCATAGTTAGCGGCTCTTCTAAAATGTCTTTCAGAATTTCATTTCAGTTTAGAGAACTTGTTAAGGCCAATTCTTACCTACTATGTGTGTGTCTTTGAAACAGCCTGCCTCACCACACAGCTCATTCAAATACTGCTCATTCTCTATAGCCATGTGAAGCAAAGTATCTTGGATAATTCCAGGGGTCACTACTCCAAAGATAGGTTCTGAATACTGGTATCGGGCTGATACCTGTGCAGGTAAGCCCATTCTAAAAGTATTGTTAATACTCTGAAAAAATAATAATTTATCATTAAACTACAGTAATTGATTTCTTCCAACAGTTCATTCCACCTGTTTCTATTAATAATGAATATAATGATGGTTAAAACAGGGTACAGTGACATCTATCATATTAAGATATTATCTATTGATGCTTTACATGTTAATGCTGCTGTGTAAACTGCTTAGATTCAATAGTATTGAAATGCCATTAAAACATCAAAAATAAATACAATTCAGTATAAACTTTATGAAAGGGGAAGTCCCAAGAAATTTAGAAATTAAAAGATTAAATTAGTCTGATATAAAATTGTGCTTTCTTTAAGCTCCTGTAGGGAATACTCCTAAATGCATCTCTGACTGAAGATTAATTGTGGGGGAGGGAGAAGAAAAGGGCACCTCAGGTACTGAAGCAGTAGATACATTCATGATATGGCTAGTAATATATTTCATATGTCTATCTTTAGAAAATTAACAGCAACCTTATTTAAAAAGTCCGGCTTTGTTTAAGGGGACAACCACGAAATACATTCAGAGTTGTGCCATTAAATTGCAATAGCACATATTAAATTCAATTAGAACATGTGTGAATATATCAAGTAAATTAAATACCAAGTCAAGGAAAGAAAAACTGTGCTTCTCCAGGTTTTTAGCCTTCACTTTGAAGGGCAGAAAAAAGATATATAATTAATTTGAGGAAAACCTCACCTATCATCCCGTGCCATAAACTGTCAGCGCAAAGTATATGTGACTCCTCCCCTTTTAATTAGCATTTGCCCTCACCAAAGATGGCAAAAAAAGCATGACCTTCAGCAGTAACAGTCTGGTTTTTTTAAAAAAAATGGCTGACGTGATAAGCGTAGTTCACAGCCCTCACCAAAGATGGCCGCGCGGTCCTCACTAGATTTATCTTCCTGGAATTGATATCTACTTTCTTGCCAAGGTCCTGGGAAAGATGTCGGCGCCGCAACGAGGAGGAGAGTTTTCGCGTGTGCCGCCAATGAATGCCAAACCGCAAAGGATGGCACCCGTTGGATTTAATCCAGGGCCGGGCATGGGGATTGTTCGGCAAGGGATGAACACTCGCAACAAAGCTTTAGCGCTCGGGCTAGGAGTTGCCGCCGCAGGAATCTGTATCCTTTGGTAATCTGAGCGTCGTGGGTGTCCGAAAGGGAAAAGCGTGCCTTGGGCCAGTTCCGTTGTTTGCGTCCTTGGGGCTTCAATAACCTTAAGTTGTCTGATTTCTTGCGCGTCTCCGTAAGTCCACAGAAGCTGGTTTAAAATCGGGGGCGAGGGCGGAAATTCAGACCTCTTGCATGGCAAGCAGAACCTTGGCCTGCAGACCTCCTAGAAATGGATTGTTCTAGTTCTCTCCCTGATTTTAGGAGGGAAGATCAAGATCGCCGCGTGGCGCTCTCCTATTTTGCCCTAGTTTTATTCTTGCAGTTACAACAACGCAAGAAATGACTGGCTGACAATTACTCTTCGAATGCCCTGGTCCAGTGAATCCTGAGTTTCTGTTCTCATAAGCCAAAGCTTATCCACTACACCATCTTGGAAACTGAAATCTAGCAACTTTGGGAACGCCAGATTGTACTATAAATTTTCACAGTGAGTTGCATGAAGTAGGGAGTTTCCTTGTATGCTTTGGCTCCTAGGCTATAGGGAAGCAAAATGCATTGCTCCTAGCTACATCCCACCTATTTCCTGGATCTGGATGGCTAAGAGCTTTGAGCTAAAATTTGCTCATTGAGATGTTTTTTTGACTGTTCAAGGGTATAAGAAGGGTTTTGAAATGAAACATGTATTTAACTACATTTTAGTGGTCCTTTCTCCAGAATATGAGAGTCCATCATTTGTTCATACAGAATACCTAATACTGCTTTGGATGACTCATCCAAACTGATTGGATCTCTCCCCCCCCCTCCTCCAGGTTGACAGTGTGTTTTTTTGTTAAAGCATATCTGATATCAAGATTAACTTTTTTTTCTAGGAGAGGTAAATTTTGAAATGCAAATAGTATTACCTTTCTTACTTTCTCTAGACTTTTCCTTTGCATCCAGTTTAGGGGAGATATAGTGTCATGGTGCAATATCCCTTGATCGGTGGTAGAAATGACTGTTAGATTTATTTAGTAGAGGCTAGTAGCATGCATACTGTAATTTTCCTGAGCTGTCATGTGCAGATGCCTACACCATGTATGCTTTCTCCCAAGATGTCTTGCTGAATGAAGTAGAAACAGAGGCTGAAATCATGCGAGCACAGAGAGCAAAGACCTCATCAGATTGAGATTTAAAGAACTGAAGAATTATCCATTTAGATGTTGAAAGTCAACATTCCTCTTTGTGTGCTCAGACTACTTGAGGATAAGTTACACAACTCCAAGGATAACACCCTGCATTTCAAAGTGTTCACTGATAATATATATTGCCATGTCTAAGCTATAAAAGCCATTTAACCCTTTTATCTGCTTTGTGAAACTCCAATAAACAAATTCAATGGAGAATATGTGTGTGAGAAGTTGTTTTAGGGTAGAACTCCAAACTGCCTGAGGAGGAAGGCTCAGAACTTTTATGTACTGAGTTATGTTTTAAAATACATTTTACATCTGAAAGAAGGTAAGATTTATTTACCAGTAGTATAGGTGAACTCTGTGTTTCTCATATACATGTAACTTACCAAGGTGTCAGTTTTTATCAGCATATTTATATTTATTAGAGCTGTATAAACTTCAAAGGGGTATTTCATTTTCATGGTGCTTTGGGGGGAAAATAGACCTTCAAAGCTGTTTTATGAAGTAACATGACCCCTACTATCCAGGTCCTTCCACCCCCACTCAGCTAGAACAAACACAAAATGCCTCAATAAGGTTACCAATGTTGCCTCCACAATGCAAAGCACTGCTAACCATGTCAAATTCCTTGCAAAGAACAAACATATTTATAAACATGACAGGAAGCAAAATTGCTCAAAGGCTTCATTTTTAAATCTTTTAAATATTCTTACTTGGAATTGTAGGTTCTGAATATAATACCTTTGAAGACTATTGACCTAAAGTGTGTAAGAATTATATTTGAATTGTTCATCTCTTTTTCAGCAGCTAACTTAACATTTATTTTAATCTTTAAATCTTTCCAAATTGGTAATTATTATTAGAAAGGAAATATTTTATTAGTTGTCCTGAAACTCTCACCATCCATCTTGAGTAATCTGTTCAGAAGTATGAGAGGTAGTATGGAATAGATAAAAAGCGAGATTGTGCCCAGAAAAACTTCTATGGATAGCAGCACAAAAAAAACACATGAGAAATAATAGGCAAAAACAAATGGTTAATTTAATGCAAGATACTAAAGTTTTGTCAATTCTAAAATAAAACCAAGAGAAGAACTGATGACAAGGATATAATTGTCAGTGATTCTTTTATTTCCAATTATTAGAAAAGTAGATACAAGTATGATTTTGAATACTATAATTTGAAATAGAATTATGTACAAATATAAACATGTAATTACTAAAATGCATAAACATTTATTGAAATTTGAAACAGAAGAACAAGAAAGAGAATGTATGATAAAGATGGACCACCAGAGATGAGGCAGGCTCCACTCCTGACTTTTCAGTGGCCTTGCTTGGGGTACACAGAGTAGCATGCAGCCCACAGGGCTGGCTAACACCCTGAAAGCCTTCCCCACCTTTTAATTAATTTTTAACATTGACTTTTATTCATACTTGCCTCTTTTACATTTTATATACTGTTTTTATGTTTAAATATTTTATTTGTACACTGCCCAAAGTGACTGTATGAGAGAGATGGGCATTTTCAAAGTTTTTGGTTATAATATCCAGATGGAAGCTATTCACAATGTCATAACCCCTTTCCTAATCAATGCCCATATTGGACCCAATCCAATATGGGCATTGGTTAGAGGTTTTTTTAAACCAAAATCTGAATTTATTACATATTTTACACTGAATCATGTGCTAATTTAATCCCTGGTCCTAATATTTACAGCAATCTGCAACTCTTTTATTTAATCATCTAATGATTATATTTGTCACTTCACTGGATACTTTTAACTCCATATAATTTAAGTTAAAAATACTACCCTTTGGAAACACACTATTTACAACTAATCATTGTAAAGCTTGTCTTCATTGAAACATTTTTTGTGCTTTGATAATTCTATTAAAATACCTCATCCTATAGAGAGTTTGCTCAGAATGATTTTTGAAAGCTATAAGCAGTGTCTACCGAATCCCACATTTAACATGTATTTGTTACGTTAGATAAATAAGCCAATTTAACTTTCCATAAAGTTGTAATGTTAGATTAACTCGTCTATATTTTTTTGTCCTCTTTCCATCCCCAAAAAGATAAGACATCTTTTTTTTTAAAGATAAATGTTTGCTTAGTGTCTTCTAGCACAGAGGCTACACTTGGGATTACAGTATATTAGGTTTGAAAACCGACTAAAATCAGGTTCTATAATTATCCAACTGCCCAACTATTAACTTGATTTCTGCTTTTAATGGGTTTAACATTAAAAGAATGAAATTTCTTTAAGGATCCTAAAAATATATATTTTTGCATCCATTATTATTGCATTACATTCTTTTTGTTATTTAATTACCAAAAGAAATATAGACACTCCCTTACTTATGAACTTTAGAGTGACAAACTTTTACCCATACAAACAAACCTGTCCCTGACTCCAGCCTAGAAGGTTCTACCGGTAGAAAATACCATATTTTTCGGAGTATAAGACGCACCTTTTTGCCCCCCAAAAGAGGGTGGAAATGTCGGTGCGTCTTATACACCGAATACAGCAATTTTTAGCCTCCTGAAGCCCCGCCCCGGCATCCAATTTTTGCAAAAAATGGGCCTTTTTTGCAAAAATGGGGGGGTTACCTTCCCCCACCCCCTAGGAGTGCTCTGCAGGCTTCCCAGATCCTTTGCATGCCCTGTTTTTGCAAAAAAATGAGCAAAAAATGGGCTGTGTTTTGCAAAAAATGGGGCATTTTTGCCTTCCCCCCCACCCCCTAGGAGTGCTCTGCAGGCTTCCCAGATCCTCTGCATGCCCTGTTTTTGCAAAAAATGAGCGAAAAACGGGTCGTTTTTGCAAAAATTGGGCCGTTTTTGCCTTCCCCCACCCCCTAGGAGTCCACTGCAAGCTTCCCAGATCCTCTGCATGCCCTGTTTTTGCAAAAAAAAAAAAAAAAAAGCGAAATTGCAAAAATTCGGGCGTTTTGCCTTCTAATTACCCCATCTAGCATGACTGGAGGAGGAATTCTGGGAGTTGAAGTCCACTAGTCTTAAAGCTGTCAAGTTTGAAGACCCCTGGGTTAGGGATGCAAGGGTTTTCAAACTTGGCAAGTTTAAGACTTGTGGACTTCAACTCCTATTCCTGAGCTAGCATGACTGGAGGAGGAATTCTGGGAGTTGAAGTCCACTAGCCTTAAAGCTGTCAAGTTTGAAGTTTGTAAAAAGTATACATGGTTGTAAAAAGTGTACATGGTTGTAAAAAGTATACATGATTGTAAAAAGTATTCTGCTACACTGGTATTTTATTAAATAATATATTACTGCACCATTTGGTTCAGAATACTTTTTTCCTTGTTTTCCTCCTCTAAAATCTAGGTGCAACTTATACTCCGAAAAATATAGTAAGTTAGTTTATGCATGCTGTGAGCCAGCCATCAAGAAGGTGGCAGTACCCCACATCCTTGGCCAGGAGCATATTTGGTAGGCTCCACTGAGTCTTGACTGAATGGAGCAGACACGGACATGAACATGCCTGAAACAGGGTCCAATCATCCCAGGAGAGAAGAGAATTGCTGAGGCACTAAAAAAATTGTCTCCACCTGAATGCTGACACAGGAGGGGGCTCAGAACAATTGACCCATGTACATGCTTGGAGAGATTTAATGTAAGGTGACCAGACGTCCCGCTTTTGGCGGGACAGTACCGCTTTTTAATAATTTGTCCTAATAATAGCTGCAATGATATTGTACATTAAGGGGTTCTTGGCTACTTGGACTTAAAGGTACTTTACTTACCCTCAGACTATTTAGGATTTAGCAAGAGCATATACGAGTCATAATTCTATTAATGTGGAACAAAAAATAGATAAGTCTCTTAAAATGTAAGCCTTTTCAGTTCTGATCTGAAGATTGATCCTCAAGGTAGCTTAGGCTAATAAGGTCAACCAAGGCATGAACTAAATCATAATTTCAATTGAAAATCTCCAGGGAATGACTACATTTTAAATAAGATAATTCTATTGCCACATAGAATTAGTATGAGAACACTAATATTTTTCAGATATTAGAAATACTGTACATTAGTCACATGCAATTTTTAACAGCTTTCCAAATCTGTTTATGCACGTATTAAAACACTTCAGAAGCATCAAAAGTAACAATATTTAATGAGGCTCAGAATATCTGAACACCCTTTTTCAAAGCAAAAGTGATTTCAGGAAGTGGGATTTCAAGGCAGGTATGACAAAAGATCATGGCAAAAATCTTTGCCAAAGGAATTGGTGAGTAAGTTGATTCCTTGGAATTTCTCTGGATAAAGAGATTGCCCATGTATGCTCCAGATAGCTGCTTCCCACTAGACTGCAGGACAGTGGTTTTCTGTGGATTTGAGTGCTGGGATATGATGAGATTAGTCATCTTTCTGGTAGAACTTTTAAAAGGAAAATTCGTTTGCAAGCCACACTTTTAGAAATTGTTCATTAACTATTTCTAAGCTATTAGAGATCTTCACAATGACAAGTTTGAAAATGACTGTGAGTTTACCTTTAATCATGAAAGAAAATTTTAATTGTAAGCTTAAGAATTCAAAGAATCTGAAATAAACAGCAAAACATAAATAGGATTTTGATCCTAGAAAATCTGAAATGGATTAAGGGTCCAGATAAAAAGATTTTGGAATTACTTATAAAGCACAAATAGCATCTCATGGGAAATAGATTCTGATATGGTTTTTACATGACATGGATAAAGAATTTTATGATTTCAAAAATTGATCATTAGAGGAGACTAAAAATTTTACGTAAAGATGTAGAAGCTTGAAAGTTGGTTTATGTTATAACAATAATGACACTAAAGGAGAATTTTGAAAAATGGAATCAGAAAATAGTAGCCACAATATTAACAATATCAGTAATGATGTCTGCTTCTATGGAGAGACTTACAGGTAGTCCTTGACCCACAACCACAATTGAGCCCCAAATTTTTGTTGCTAAGCAAGACAGTTGTTAAATCAGTTTTGCCCTATTTTGAGACTTCTTTCCAATGTTAAGTGAATTACTGCACTTAGTTAATTGGTACTATGTTTCCCCGAAAATAAGACCCTGTCTTATATTTTTCTGAACCCTGAAATAAGCGCTTGGCCTTATTGCCTGCCATGCACTCAAAAGCTCGATTGGGCTTATTATCAGGGGATGTCTTATTTTTGGGAAAACAGGGTATCATAGTTGTTAAGTGAATCTGCCTTCCCACTGACTTTGTCAAAAGGTTGCAAAGGGGGATCACATGATCTTGGGACACTACAACTATCATAAATATGAGTCAGTTGTGTCTGATTTCTGATCATATGTGACCATGGGAATGCAGTGTGAAAAAATGTTGAAAATGGTCATGTCACTTTTTTCAGTGCCATTTTAACATCAAATAGCCAATAAACAAAGGGTTCTGAGTCAAGGACTGCCTGTATGTTCAAAAGTTATTATTGAAGAAATATCAGATATAGAACAAATGTTATTCGACAAGATAAGAGATGGTATCAAAACTAGATATATATAACTGACAGGCCAAGAGAATGATTTAGAACAGCGGCCCCCAACCTTTTGGGCACCAGGGACTGGTTCCGTGGAAAGAGGTTTTTCCAAGGTCTGGAAAGGGAATGATTTCACGCACTGCCTGCATCCCATGCATGCGCAGATGGGGCTTTGCTCATTTGCATAGCCCGGTTTCTGGCGCACTAGAGACAGGTGCTGGTCCACCACAGCCCAAGGATCGGGGACCCCTGATTTAGAGAAAGGTTTCACTGATTCTACAAAAGAAATTGGTTAAAGTTTGAAATTTAAAAGGGAAATACAAATGATAAACCAAGAGAGTGACCTAGATAATTTTTCAGTATTAGAGTTTCAAAAGAGGTGTGATGGAACTTATCTGTGAAGGGGAGGGGAGGTAATGGATTACAGAAAAGCAGCAGATTCCTTAGAAGGGAACACCTTTGAAGAAAGGGGACAAGGCAAGAAACATCCACCACAGAGCTGGATTGTGGGAAGCGGAAATGATTTAGGATAGCCAGTCCCTAGAATCTCCCAAGGTATATCCATCAGTTTAGGGAAGTATAGGTTTAGTCTGGCAAAAATCTGCCTGTACAAAGTAATCAAATACAAGAATTGAACTTTGGCTGTTTTGTTTTGCTTTGTGTTAGGGCTAGGCCTGATGAAGCTTGAAAGCTTTGTGTGATGGGACACAGAAGAAACAAAGAGAAATCAAATCCTACAAGAATATTTGAACAAACTAAAGATTAACACTGATAGAAGTAAAAGGAAGGAATATAAAGATGGGTTTATTTGATAGTTAAAATAAGATATGTTACTTCTACCTACCCTTTATGGACTTTCTGCTGAAACTGGGACTGAAAAAATGCTTTATGGAATAGATAACAGATGGGATATCGCATAAAGTGATGAATGTTTGTAACTTTAGAGAGGCTGAAGAGTTACTAAAATAATACTTGTGGTGGTTCTTTAGATTTATATTTTGTTCTTTTTCTTCATTTTTCCTTGTTTTTGCACTTTTTGCACTTTTTACTCATTTTAGTTTAGATTTTACTATTATAATCAATATTCTTAATAAAAATTATATAAGGGTGACTTCAGAAAGTAGAAAAATAAACTTGACATTTAGTATTTAGATGAGCCTACACTTTTTTCTCCTTCAAATGGCAAAAAAATCAAAGATTCTTATTGCACAGATCCCTACCCCTGAATTGTTGAGGTTTTCTATGAAGCAGAATTCTTGTAGGCTTTGGCAATTCATTTCCAGGCCATAAACTTTTTGATGTGCTACTTTGACAATTGTATTGTTGCTCTTATATATTTGGAGTAAGTGAATCATTAAACCAGCAATTGACTAGAAGCCAGACAAGGCATTTATCAAATGCATATTTATTTAAAGCTCAAAGGAAGGAAATTTCTCTTTAATAGAAAATGTGTCCTATGCTGTTTGTAATTCAGATTTTAGCAGCAGGATTTCCTCCTCTTATTTATTAGTGAGACTTATATACTGCCTCAAAGTGCAAGCACTCTCTAAGTGGTTTACACCATTAAGCAATGTATATTTATATTGCCCCCAACAATCTGGGTCCTCATTTTACCTACCTCGGAAGGATGGAAGGCTGAGTCAACCCTGTGCCAGTGAGATTTGAACAGCTGAACTGCTGATCACAGTCAGCTAAAGTAGCCTGCAGTACTGCACTCTAACTGCTGTGCTACCTCGGCTCTTCTTATTAGAAGAGATTCTAGAATAGTTTCAGGTCTAGAGTGATCAAGAGCTAATTAGGGCAATTATAACTTAACCTTCTAATACTACTTCTCAGAATGTATTTTGTATGAACCAAAGAAGCAGGATTGAACTCAATGGTACTCTATCATACCCTTGAAGAGTATCCGGAGACTGCAATTGGTGCAAAATGCAGCTGCGCGAGCTGTGGTGGGTGTGCTAGGTACACCCATGTAACACCTCCTCCGCCAGCTGCATTGGCTGCCCATTAGTCTCCAGACCCAATTTAAGGTGTTGGTCGTTACCTTTAAAGCCCTACATGGCTCAGGGCCAGGTTACCTTCGGGACCGCATCCTGCCGCATACCTCCCTACGACCGGTTAGGTCCCACAGAGTTGGTCTCCTCCAGGTCCCATCGACCAAACAATGCCGGTTGGCGGGGCAGAGCCTTCTCTGTGGGAGCTCCCTCCCTGTGGAATCAACTCCCTTCGGAGATCAGGACCATCCCCACCCTGCTGGCCTTCCGTAAAGCAATAAAAACCTGGCTTTTCCGGCAGGCGGGGTGAAAGGGAGACCAAGTAGACTATATTTGGGTCTCCCCCACCCAGTTATGAATGTTGGATGTTTTTTTAATTTTTATATCTTTTTAATTGTTATATGTTTTTATACTTGTAATAGATTTGACATGTTGTGAGCCACCCAGAGTCCCTTGGGAGTGGGGCTCTATTTACTTAAATTAAATTAAATTTTGTTCTTCAAAAGTGGAATAGAGGAATAAACCATTTTCAGAAGAATTACATACCTGGCATGAGTAGTCTCCTCCCCCCCCCAAAAAAAAATCAGGTACACCAGAATTCTTGGAGAGTAAATGACTCAAGTGGTTGGAGTGTGTGACAGTTCCTGCTTGTTGCTTTCATCCATAGCAAATTTCATCCATTTGTCTTGGTTGTTTCTGTTAGATTCTCTCTTCACCTTCTAAAGAGTTTTGATCATGAGATTGTTCTTCTTTGGTATATCCCAGCTATGGTAGTTTTTATAGATACATTTCTTTTACTGTGGAATGTGCCTTTTGCATCAAAGAGGTTTACTGTTAAAACAATTTTACTGGAGATGGGAGTAGCAAGAAAAAGTAGAATACAATTATCTCTCAGATTGTGAAAAGATGCATTGTATGGCTCTTTCTCTTTACTGGCCCATTTTATTCCCATGGAAGTTCTACTGATGACAATGGAGGTGAATTCATCTATATTTACTCTACTGCCGTATTACCATAAATCTGCTGCTTTTGTGAATATATATCTATTTATAACACCAAGGAAATGGAAGACTAGATTCTGTGGCTAGAAATCTTCAAATAGCAATGTGTTTTTTGCTTTTTTTGCCTCTACCAAAACACTGTAGCACTAATGCTGGTGTGCAGAACATTGGAAGCCAAGAGAGGGCTTAGTAGGTGGGATCCCCTCTCAATGCAAGAATGCAGCATTCCTTGCTCTGTGAGAGGGGGATTCGAAACACCTTCTGGATCCTGCCCTCCAAAGCCTTTATTGTGCTAGTGCCTGCCTTATTAACACAAAAAAGGTTTGTGGGGGGGGGGGGAGGTAGGAGTCAATGCCATTATTTCCTACTTGCAACACTTGTTTTTTCACCACCCGCTTCTCATTTTTTGAATCTAAAAATATTATTGAAGAAAAAGAATAGCTTTCCCAAAAGCTCTTGGTCTGAACACAACCTCAATGGGGAGCTCAGATTATAGTAGTAAATATTGTATAGGGAAGACAGGGAAAAAAGGGTCAAAGAATCTAGACTGTTTTTGTCTGAATTATGTTTATTTATTTTCATTGTTCACATTTTTTTTATTTATGCCAGGTTGGTGCTGCCTTATGCAATATCAGCTTTCCTTTCAAAGCCAGTCTTTATATATTATGGTAGATGTACAAAACCTCATGTACAAGGCTTTCACTCAAAGTGCAGATGCCCTTGTAAAAAAAAAAGTTGAACCTTAATCAAGGCAAAAATTTCCAAAAGTGCAGAGATCATCAAGTACTGCCACTGCTTTTAGGGCTAAACTTGCAGCTGAATTAATGAGGAGAGGACCTAATTCCTTTAAGACTAAGGCATACTCATCTCCTATAAGACAGCTGCTTAAAGATTTAGAGAAGCCTCGGGTGGCTTTGGTAATTAAGGAGAGCAAGTAAGATCTACTCTAGGTCTTGATCTCCCTCTTATCAAGGCACATAGATCAATAAAGCTTGAAGCATAAGGATTCCACTCCAGAGCATGAAAGATCTCATAGAGCAGTGTTTCCCAACCTTGGCAACTTGAAGATGTCTGGACTTCAACTCCCAGAATTCCCCAGCCAGCATTTGCTGGCTGGGGAATTCTGGGAGTTGAAGTCCAGACATCTTCAAGTTGCCAAGGTTGGGAAACACTGTCATAGAGCACACTTTGCTTCTATTTTAGTTGCATTCTTTTCTAAGAGAGAAGCAGCAGAAAAGCATGCACATCCTGGCATTTTCATGAAAAATTCTCCCAAGGGCTTGGCATCCCTTTGCATATCCAAAGTTTATAAAAGAAAAACTCAGTAGCACTGAAATATTATCATCCTAATTTGTTTGGTACAGATACAATTCTCAGGAAGCATCAATTCTGCTCCTTTTATCAAAGTATCTTTGCTATACTGAATAATAGTGACAGCCCTTATAAACAGAGCAAAAGGCATATGTTGCAGAAGGCCCTTTCATTGCATCCTTTTGAGGTGGGCACCAGGTTGAGGTAGAATCCACAAAAGTATCATCCAATGGTCTGGGTTACTGAAGAAACAAAAATAATTTGTGAGAACAATGAATTTTAAAGAGCAGATACTTGATATTTACCCTGGTTGATGAAATGGACTTACTTAATGTGCTAAGCCTTAAAAATGCATCATTTTGTAGGGGTTGATCATTTGCATTACTCAGATGTTACTATACTTCAACTCATAATATCCATTGTTATTGGTATTGCTGGCTAGAGCTGAGCTAATGGAAGTTTTAATTCTGGAGTGTCACAAGTGGTGCACTCCTGAATTCACACGATATTTGAATCTTATTACTATGGTTTAATAGATTTGATTTATGGTTAGCGCAATATATGTGTGGTTTATTTCATTTATTTATCAAATTTATATACCTGCCTATCTCACCGATGTGACTCTTGGCTCTGTATACTAAAACTAACAAAACATTTTTAAATAACCATTAAAAACAACTAACCTAAAACAACTTTTAAATAACTATTAAAACAATGAACTTAAAATGCATCAAATTCCACATACATTATTTCATGGGCTTCCTGTTATTATAGGATCCCCAAGCCTGCTGGAAAAACCCACTTTTAAAGAGATTTCTGGAATCCAATAGGGTTGAGGCTAATCTTGAGTTGAGGGGATGATATTCCAAAGAGCGGGTGGTATGGCAGGAAAGACTTGTCTCCTGGGTGCCATCTTTAGCAGATGGGACCCGTAACATGCTTTTTCTGTCAAGACCTAGATGGATGGCTAGATGTAACCCAGAAGAGGTGTCACATATTATTTATTAACATGTATCTAAGAAACCATGCTTAGTATATTCAACCCAGAAAGTCTAAGGAACATTTATATAATGGCATGATTTCTCTAGCCAGAATTTGATACCTGAGAATTTCAGCTTCTATTCAGCTCCTATTCTATGCTACGCATAACTAGACATTTGGAGAAAAGATTTCAAGTGTTATTGATGGACATAATTATTCTAATCTCTCTTTTGAAATATTAAACATGGACTTGGTTGTCATATTTTGACAACTATAGCAAAATAATAAAGACGTATACTTACACCTGGGTTTTTATTACTGAAACTTTTGAAAACTAGTGTGCTGTATTCAAGTTCTGTTGTTTGACTCTTATAGGGTCCTGATCTATATTACATATTATGGTTCTGCACATTAAGTCAGTTGTTTAGACTGGATTTGGCATTTTTGTCCATCTATCAAGTCCCTCCAAAGGACCTACAATAGGCAGATGTTGTTTGATGGTATGAAAAGTATCATCGTAAGATATAATCTGTTCCAAGTAAAGCTGCCTTTTGCAATTGACTGACCACAAAATATAAAAAGTAATAAAAAATTAAGCAGTATTCTGAGATTATAGAATTCAAACAGACAAAACAGGCTTAACAATTATTGATAAGAAAAACAAGGATAGTGGATATGGCAGTACTTGGAGACAGCAGAATAGAAGAGAAAGAACTGGAGAAAAACAGAAACCACAAAGACCTGCAAAATAGAACGACTATGCCAAAAGAAAGCAAAGATGTACCAATAGTAATAGGCACCTTGGGTGCAAAACTACTGGAGCATTACTTGAACACGGTTGACAAAATCATCACCAGTCAATAGCAAAAGGTAGCTTATTATTATATTTTTTATCTCACCTTTTATATATAACTTAAGGCAGCAAACATACCTGTTCATGAGTGAGATCAGGTTTTGTCATGACAGGCTTTTGGTATGAACATTGATGTTTGTTGTTTTCTGCTTTCTTTAAACAATCTGAAGATTTTTAAAACTTATTTTCCTAACTGCAATTTTTCCAAGTATTTTTATTGGCTTTTTATGCACCCTTCTGAACCATTCCTCCTGCTCTCCTTGGAAGCCTGACAATGTATATAATTGAGTTATAAAGTGTTCTACAGTGGCTGTTGGCAAGTCTATACAGTATGAGCCATAATATATTATTGATGGGATAGTTTTACAAGCCAGTAAATTTATTCTTAGGCGTGATTCCGATTTACTAGAGAGGTACAACAGGTTCTAATGACCAGTGCTTGTGTAGGCATTATTTGCCAAATGCTAATCAAATATTCCACCTCGTCCTTTTTGGTACCATATTTAACATTCTCTCTCTTTTTCTCTTTCATTTTTGTAGCAAATTAGTGAGCTTAGAAAACATTTCTGGTTTGGCTAATTCATACCTGGAATAATCACATTTGGGAAGAATGATAAAGTTGATTTTGCAGTGGGGGAGAGGGTTCAAACTGGTCAGCCTGAAGAAAATAAGGTTCTTCTGTGTTGTAGCATAAGCCTGCACTATCTGCATATATGACATTATCTGCATGTCCCAAAGGATCAGGGCTTGTGGCTCAAGGCTGTAGTGCTACTTTTGCCATGTGGATGAAAATATCTGGATACCATGCATGGGGAAAGATTGATCTAATTTCTTCAAATAAGAAAAAGGCAAGGTGGGTTGCACAAGACTTGCCTGCCCAAAAGAGGCTTGCCCAGAGCAAACATTCTAGAAACATTCTAAAGATAAAGGTAAAGGTTACTCTCACACATATGTGCTAGTCGTTTCCAACTCTAGGGGGCAGTGCTCATCTCCGTTTCTAAGCCGAAGAGCCAGCACTGTCCAAAGACATTCTCCGTGATCATATGGCCGGCATGACTAAACGCTGAAGACGCACGGAACACTGTTACCTTCCCCCCCAGGTGATCCCTATTTTTCTACTCGCATTTTTACATGCTTTCGAACTGCTAGGTTGGCAGAAGCTGGAGCAAGTAATGGGAGCTCACTCCGTTATGTGGCACTAGGGATTTGAACCGCCGAACTGCCCACCTTTCTGATCGACAAGCTCAGCGTCTTAGCCACTGAGCCACTGCGTCCCCTTATAGAAACATTCTAGTGTTTCTCAAACTTAGCAATTTTAAGATGTGTGAATTTTAACTCCCAGAATTCCCAGCCAACTGCTTGCTTAGTTCATTCCTTACCAGACATCCAATATCACTAGCAAACTTCACGCCTTTACTTTGTCGCTGTTCCTGGGAGGCAAGGTTGCTGCCACCCACAGAATTTCTCCTCATGATCCCTGGAGAGGTAATAATCACATTAATGCAGAGACAACTGTTAACAAAAATCAATATATAAGCATAATATGGGAAGCTAACATCATTATACAATATCACACACAATTACAATATGTATGTTATTTGCATTGGGATGGGGGGAGGTGTTTAAAAAAATCTCTCCCACCATCTATCCTACCAAAATCTTAATCAAAATCGTTAGTTTCTTCTAATATTAGAAATAAGGAAACAGTTATTTTAACTACTGCTATGGGATGAGTGGGGATGGTTAAGGTCTCCTCCCCTCTCAGGGATTTTATGTATCTGGAAATAGGTAAGTGAATGAATTGCTGTACAATTAGTACGTGAATGAGGCTAAAAAGGATTTATCCCTAAAAAGTTGTATTTGGTCACTATTAAAGTGTTTTCATTGAGATCAGCCTATAGTCTTATTTCATTGAAACAATTTTCCATAGATAGGTAGGCATTTATTTAAAATATGAAAGGTTCTCAGCTTACAGATATCCAGGAAATGCCTAGAGATTGTTAACAAAACAGTGCTGAATTGTTTCCCACAAAACACTGAGCTGGTGTACACAGAATCAGGGTGGGGCATACTGTATAAGTTCTATATTCCTTTATCTGCCAAGAACATTTCCCAAAGTGGCACAAGACACTTTCTCATTTAAGTAGGCTTACTGAAATTTGCCTTACAACTACCGTAGACTAGTCAATTAAGTCTGTAGCATCCTTGCATGCACTTAGCACGGAGGTAAGAAAGGACTTACCTTGAGGCTGTATTGTGTCTGGGCGCTGTAGGCTGCTGCGCCTCGGGGGATTGGAGCTGCCCTTAGAGAGGCGCCGTTGGCGACTGGAGAGCATGGTGGCAGGTGATACAATTCCAGCAGGTGGCACCTTGCCAAGGCGGGTATAAAGCTGCTCTATTTCTTGTTTCTGCTGGGCCTGGAGCATTTCTACTTCAGAAAGATGCCTGAGAGAAGAACAGAAAGAAAGAAAGGGATTATTACTGAATGAAGTGGGGGTGGGGGAGAATTATTTACTGCCAAGTAGTACCACGACTACTCACTTCTGACGCAAGGCTTGTAGTTCAACCCAATCATCATCATCTTCTGTGCTGTCTGAATCATCACTGCTGGGGTACGAAGGGCTGTGTATACAATTCACCCAAACAATGTTGCTATGTGTGGACTCCCCTTCGCCCTCTCCTTCTGCCACAGGAGTGGTGCCCTCCTCGCCTTCCTGCACAGGTGTTTCACCAGGAGATCCACTATCAGATTCGGAAGTACTTGAGGTGTCGAGTCCATTTCCTTTTGGGGGGGATTCTGATGAGATATTCCGTGTGGGTGTCACCTGGAAACGGCCCAGGATTTGTGGCTTGGGCTCTTCTGGTAAAGAAAAACAAAGTAGGAGGAGGGCAAATCTTCCTGTAGAGCAATATTTTTCAAAGTTGGCAACTTTAAGATGTGTGGACATACGGTACACTCCTAGAATTCCCCTCTAGATGTTAGAGTTACCAGCCACTGCTCACAGGATATCGTGAAGCCCAAGCAATGCTACTTAAAGTCACTGGACAACCTATGTATGCTTTTCTCCCATGTGGTATGTGGAGAGGCTCACAGTATGTCTCCTTGTATGAAGTATCAAAAGGAACAAGTTAACCCTGGTAAGAATTTGTTATGGTCATAGAACCATAGTTCCATAAAATCTATGGCCCCAAACAAGTAACAGAGAGTCAACCAAGGGAAATACAGCTGGTACTTTTGCCTCCCATTTCATTTGGTTGAGGCCCTGGCTGTGGCTCATTTTGAAAGCTGGTGAAAGGCCACGGCTTATACGGTGCTTATATACATGCTTCCATAAGAGCGGTAAACCTTCTCTCTAAAGCAAGACAGCCAAAGTTTCAAAGAGAGGGATACATTTGGAGCTCAGTTTGGGTGTCAAAGAAAATCAAAATAAAAGCAAAAGGGTTAGCTCAGGTCCCCTTCTCCCTCTTTCTCTTTACCATGCCTGGGAGAGTAATAAAGCAGGAAAGTATGGTTTTAGAACTTTTCCACCATTCCACAAGTCTGCTGAATACAGCAGCAGCCTTGTGCCACCTGCAGCAACAGAAAAACTAGCCATTGAGTCAACTGATGCTGGAAGAGAAAGACTTCTCAGGGAGTGGAAGGGACAATCTTGCAGCCTGCCATAGCCAATATTTACCAGTCAGACTACCCATTAAGGTCACTTAACTACATCAACAAAATGGATGCAGTCAAGCATATGAAGTGATTTTGCACACTTTGCAACTATTGGATGGTACTCTCTTAGGAAGGGAACACAGTTTTATATCAGTACAGCTAAGAACAATTTAAGCTTAATGCATAGTATTTGTAGAAGGGAGTGGGGTGCCAAAATTTGCAATGTAGCATTGTGATGCAAAACTTGCCCCTTTTGAACAATGTATGCATCACCACATCTGGCACTGTGTTGATTTTGAGCTATCCACTATGGATACTGCTCTGAGTCATGACTTTGCAGCATAGCTACTTGTAGAGGGCTTCAAATTTCCTGCTCCAATTCTTCTGAAACACTTCTTACCTTCACTGAGGGTTGTGTGTTCAACAGAGGAACCATTGGAGGTAGATTGATCTGATACGGTTAATTGTGTTCCAGACCCGGAAGAAACAGGAGCTACCTGTGGAGAAAGGGAAATAAATCAGTAATTTCCTATTTTTGGTCCATTCGCCATGCAGTGGAACTCCAGTTTATTTCTTCAAGAGATGTCTGTGTTATCCATTGATAATTCATTAAATCAGAGGATTAACCTATTATTCAGGCAGTGCTAAAATAATGTACATCTCACCCTATTATGGAGAAACTGCTACAATCAGGAGTTCTCAGTCAATATTTAAATGAGGTTCCGATGGAGCTGAGGTAAAGCTTCCAAATAATGTTCCTCTGGTATAATAAAAAATTCCCATGCCCATTGTTAAAATTGCTAGCTTTTGATGACTAAATATAATACAAGCATTCACTATTCCCTAAAATGAACAAACTTCCATGTAGTGATGTCCCCATTTGTGTTCATTCATATAATTAAGTAATACATTTCAACAGTACCTTAGAAATAAGGCATAAGGATACAAGAGAGCCTCTTGTTTCCCCCCATCTATAGTCACACAAGATAATTGATTCAAAAGACTTACTGAATGGTTCTCAGAATTCCCAGCAACTGAGGTGACTGGAGTTGGCTTACAGCCTGGAGACACCACTGCCCCCAACATCCCATTGACTAAGTGGGCTGGTTTTGGGGAAGACACCAGCTCAGGATAGATAAAACGTACAGTAGTAGGGCTTGGTGGGCACAGAACTGGTGGCTGTGGGACTGGCGAGGTATAGAGAGGCCCTGTCTGGGCAGTCCCTATAGATACTGCTGGGATAAGTGACTGGGCCATACTCATCATAGCCAGAGAGAAGACATTGGCAAAGGAGAACAAAGAGGAGGTAGAGGTAGACCACATGGGGATAGGTGGTGCATGCATAGCAGTGCCAATGGATGGGGCAGTGGAAGAGGTAAAGGGTAATGTGGGAAGAACAGAATTTGGCGGAGAAATTGGTTGAGGGATGGGGACAAGGTAAGAGGGTGTTGTAGGAGTCCCTGGATACATATGGTAGGTTGGCCAGGTCTGTCCAGGTGTACTGGTGACGGCTGTAAGGAAAAAGGCAAGTTTATTTTATTTATTTATTTTATTATGGTGTTCTTATATGCCGCCCAACTCCTGAAGGACTCAGGGCGGCGTACAACAGAGAAAATACAAGACACCAATTCATAAATATTACATTTAAAAAACAGATATAAAAATTAAAAACACAATATTTAAAATCATCCAATACTCATTCAACAACCATACATACTTGGGGTGAGCTCGAGTGGATTAAGCTCTACCCCCAGCCTGCAGGAAAAGCCATGTCTTGACAGCTTTTCGGAAGGCCAGCAGGGTGGGGATAGTTCGGGTCTCTGGGGGAAGTTGGTTCCAGAGCGCGGGGCCTGCCACAGAGAAGGCTCTCCCCCTAGGGCCCGCCAGGCGGCATTGCTTGGCCGACGGGACCTGGAGGAGGCCAACTCTGTGGGCCCTAACCGGTCGGAGGGAAGTGTGAGGCAGAATGCGGTCCTGAAGATAACCTGGTCCTAAGCCATGAAGGGCTTTAAAGATGGTGATCAACACCTTGAATTGGACCCGGAGACTGATGGGCAACCAATGCAGCTGGCGGAGTATAGGTGTCACGTGGGTGTACCTTGGCACACCCACCACAGCACGCGCAGCCGCATTTTGCACCAGCTGAAGTCTCCGGATACTCTTCAAGGGTAGCCCCATGTAGAGCGCGTTGCAGTAGTCCAAGCGCGAGGTGACAAGGGCATGAGTGACCGTGAGTAGAGCCTCCTTCTCCAAGTATGGCCGCAACTGATGTACCAGGCAAACCTGTGCAAAGGCCCCCCTAGCCACAGTGGTAAGATGATGTTCCAATTTTAGCTGTGGATCTAGGAGGGCCCCCAAGTTGCGGACCTGATCCGAGGGAGTCAGTTTCGCTCCCTCGAGAACCAAGGAGGGACAGTTATCGTAGTCCTTAGGAGGCAATATCCAAAGCCACTCAGTCTTGTCGGGGTTGAGTCTGAGTCTGTTCCTCCCCATCCAGATCCTAACGTCGTCCAGGCACCGGCACATTACATCAACTGCCACACTGAAATCAGACGGGGTGGTGATGTACAGCTGGGTGTCATCAACGTACTGGTGAAAATGCACCCCATGTCTGTGGATGATCTCCCCCAGCGGTTTCATGTAAATGTTGAACAGGATGGGCGAGAGAACCGACCCCTGAGGCACCCTGCATAACAGAGGCCTAGGGGAGGATCTCTGCCCTCCTGTTAACACCGACTGCATCCTATCGGCGAGATAAGAGGAGAACCACCGTAAAACGGTGCCTCCCACTCCCAACTCGCCGAGACGATGCAGAAGGATACCATGGTCGATGGTGTCGAAAGCCACTGAGAGGTCAAGTAGCACCAGGATGGAGGAATTTCCCCCATCCCGGGCCCGCCAGATATCATCTATCAGAGCGACCAAGGCAGTTTCTGTACTGTAGCCGCGCCTGAAACCCGACTGATAGGCATCTAGATGATCTGTTTCATCCAAAAGTCGCAGAAGCTGAGTAGCCACCACCTTCTCCACAACTTTTCCTAAAAAAGGTAAGTTGGAGACCGGACGATAGTTCTTCAAGTCAGCTGGATCCAGGGAGGGCTTCTTCAGGAGGGGTCTCACCACCGCAGCTTTTAGCGACTGCGGTACGGATCCCTCCTCCAAAGAAGCGATGACCACCGCCCAGATCCAGCCGCGTGTCACCTCCCTGCTGGCCGAAACCAACCAGGAGGGGCACGGGTCCAATAAACAGGTGGAGGCCCCCATCGCCCCCACGGCTCTGTCCACATCCTCAGGAGAAACAGGCACAAACTACTCCCACAACGGTGGACTAAGACTTGCCCCTGTCAACTCCATGGACTCTGCCCAGCCAGAGTCCAGGTTCGACCGGATCTGAGCGACTTTATCCGCCAGAAACTCTGCGAATTCCTCAGCTCTACCTTGCAAGTGTTCCTCGCTCCCCCCCTTTAGCAAGGAGGGAGTGAGTCACCCTAAACAAGGTGGCTGGGTGAGAATCAGTTGGCAGGTCAGTTGGTCCTAGAAGCAAAGGAAGGGAAATCAGCTGTATCTCACTCATTATGTACCATTGCAGAAAGCCTTCCCTGTGTTTGCAGAGCAGATGGACCCAGTTCATTTTGTTCTTTCCAATCACCAATCAGCTTTATTTTCTAATTAATATTAAGTGGATCATTTGCCCTGCTTTTTCCATCAATGTCCATATTTTGTACCTTGGGAAACTAAAATATGTGATGAATTTGGCATGGCTGCTTATATATTGATTGATTCTGGATAACACCTTTTATTTCAAAAGGTTTAAAATATTTTAAAAAGAAATAGGGGAATGGGAGACTAGTATAAAATAGAGTGGGAGACATAATGTATTGTATTATGTAATTCACTTAGATTTTCCCCACATTATTGGGATTACAAAAAGTCTTGCCCCTGCCCGGATCATATATAAGTAAACCATTTACAAGTTTTTCCAAATTCAGTTTCTCTCTGTTTTTTTTAAAAGCATGGTTCATGCAGGATATTTGACTCCTCTAGATTATTCCTTTATTGTTGAATTATCTTATACTGTATCATTATCACCAGCACTACTTTGATCCAGTAACTTTTTCTCAGCTCAATCCACTCACAGGGTTGTTGTTGGGAAAGTAGGAAGTGGTGATATTATATACACCACCTTGTGTGGTACAACATAAAGGCAGGAAATAATAGTTGTCATCATCACTATCATCTTAGATATCTAGCCAATGTCCAGCATTTTATATTGCTGGATAAAGATCCTTCAAGATAGCAAGCCTGGTTAGCTTCCCTGAATGCTGTCTACTTAAATAGTATTTTACAACTATTGGTAGAAGTAACCACAACCAATCAGTTTTACCTGCAGATGTAGTTGAGAGCAGTGGTTGCCCAAAGTTTTCGGTAGTTGTTAGGGGAACGATGGGGCTAAAAGGATCATTCTCAGAAATTGCATCCACCACTGAAGTATGGACAGGTGTTGACACAGACTGTCCTGAGCTAAGGCAACCAAAATCTGTAAAAAGTTGAATTCTTAGGATACATATTTAGATCCTTTACTACAGATTAGCATCTCTTAATTAACATCCTATAAGGGTGAGTCTTCCATCATTTCTAATTTTCATGTTTGCTAACATACTCATATTAATTTTGATAAGGTATAGTATTCAATCATGATACCTTCTTTTCTCATCTTTTGACACCCATTTGTATTCTAAAACAGCAGAAAGCAAATAAACTCTGTTTCAATTTTTATTAAAACCTTGAGAACTGGCAATTGCAGCCTAATGTAAAAGTTTACGCTTAGAATTAAATAATTCTGAATTCACAAATATATTTTGGATACCCAAAATGAATGGCATTTATAGTGTTTCTTTATAAAAAATACTATTACTTATTCCAAGTATTCTTCGTTTCAGCAATATAATAGAGAAAAATTGACAGCATATGAAAAAAACATCATTCTTTTGTTAATTCCCTAGGAATCTGTCTCCTGTACTTTTTTGAAAATAATAGAATCCTAGGGGGAACTATAATTCTCTGAATGTATCAATAATTGAGTATTAAATTTTGGAAATATTTATCCTTCCATTCTTATAA
Organism: Diadophis punctatus similis; assembly: GCA_023053685.1. Lineage (NCBI taxonomy): Eukaryota > Metazoa > Chordata > Lepidosauria > Squamata > Dipsadidae > Diadophis > Diadophis punctatus. The sequence continues at coordinate 252,489 of JALIGW010000008.1, read as the reverse complement.
ATAACGAAGACTAGTAGGAGTAATATTATTTTGGGATAAATTCTCAGAGGACTTCAGTCCTATATCCTCTCTGATTGCATGTTAGGTTTCAGTATCTGAGAGATCAGACCCAGTAAATGAAATAGCTTTTCAAGTAGTAAGTGAAAAGTAATATAGGTTAAGCAAATGTTTGATTACATACCACTAAGAGATGAAGATGAAGAGATGGAACATGAGAGGTCTTCCAGTGGCAGTTCGGCCTAAAAGAAAACAGGAAAAAGGTAAAAGAAATGAATAATAATTTAATAGATAATGAAGATCTCTCTCTCTCTGACCATGTGAAGAATGCTCTGTCCTTTTTAACCATTATGTATTTGGGATTAATGGAAGAAGAATCTTATTAGGGTCCAGTTTCCAGACAAATCTGAATTCTTCTCGTAACAAAGTACCTTAATGAAAGTGGCCTCAGCATTTTAAGATATTGTAGGACAAGTGAAGGAAAAGCCAAAGGAAAGATGGCTTATCTCTGAAGATCTGTTAGTGTGCTCAGCTGACCAAAAAGATGAGGAGATGCACCTGCTACTCATTTGGAAAATAACAAAAATGAGCATTTCTGGATGCTTAATAAATATTTTCTATCCTAATTCTCAACCAGCAAAGATCTGAAACTCACTGAGAAAGCGGTAGTAGCTGAAGTAGGAGATTTACATTGCACATCAGGCTTTCCCAGAGCCCCCTGTTCTTTGTTCAACTTATCCTTCTGGAGTAGTGCTTCTACACGCTGGATAATATCATGAATTCCCTGGATGAATTGTTCCTGTTCAGATTTCAGGATAAATTCCTTGGCAATCTGGAAAGCCAGAGGCACAGTCAAAACCAGAATTAAGGAGGTCACATCCTGCCCCCAATTCCTACTGGTATAGATAATGTGAATTAAAAAAATCAACATCCATACCATGGCAGCTGCGATTTCCTCAGGATTGTCTCCATCCAGGTCAAATTTAAAGGTGACCATCTTGTTATTATATGTTTGTAGTTGACACTCAACTACTTGATCATTCTGATTTGGCATCTACAGAAATTGGGAGATTGTTAGGGTTTCTGCTAGCATGTGCAAGCAACACACACACACACACACACACACACACACACACACACACACACACACACACACACACACACGGGAATCCAGCCTTCTTGATGGGCTTCAAACTTTGCAAGATAGAAAGTGGTTTACGCCTTTTCCTTCTCTTTCCCTTCCACTACTTGTTAAACATGGATGATTTGGAGAGGAATTATTCCTGTCAGCACGTTAATCATATAAAAGGGTTTTTTTTTCTGCATACATTATATATATTTCTGCTGAGATATTTTAGAATTTTACAACAAAGTAGATTGGCAGAAGTTGAATGCATACCATCTATAGGGCTAAGGCAGTTTGGCCCTAAATGCAGACTTTGGGGTATTTAAATAATTCTCTATTATATGAAAGGGAGAGGTGAAAGGGAATAATAATAAGAAAAAATATATGTAAGTTACTAAGTAAGTTACTAAAAATATTAGATGGCGATTGTTATTAACATTTTACACATTCCCATATTTGTTGGAAAAATAAATATTAAGTATAGCTTTATATCTGACTTTAATCAGTATTTAATTTCCTTGCTGCCCAATCGTAAATATCATTTGATCAAATTATGTTTTTCTCTCACATTTGAAAGAGATCTATATCATGTAACCAAGAAATACAGGCAAATGTCTATCAAAGTCTATGTGTAAACATATAATATAAGGAATGCAATATATCTGCTTATCTATTCATTTCTGAAATCTAATTTTTATTACACTGTACTTGATGAGGGTACTGGTAAAAGGAAGATATGGCTGGTAAGTCATTTTGGATCTTTCCCATTCAAACCTAAATGAAATCATGCTCCCATTATTTCATTTTTGTATCCTCAAGCCATGAGTGAGTGAGATGGCCTTAGGTCATCCTTAGTGATATCAGTGTTATTCAAATGCCATTCATGAGAAACTTAGAGATGTATTAAATCTATGATGCTTTACCACTCATTGGCTTGGAGGGAATGGCAAGAATCAGCAGGAAGACACAAATGTCATAGTGGTTAATTATCTGGCTCTAGAATTGCTGGGGAGCAAGTCAACATAGTAGTGGGGAAAGGCCACAAACAATTTATGCAACTTAATACTGTGTCCTCCTTGTGATTTATTTAAGAAAATGTACCCTGGTTCTAGATCTGATAGACATTATTAAATTTTATGCCAAATTGCATGGTTCCAATTTCTCATAAAGAGCCAGCTTGGAGTAATGGTTTAGGCATTAAGGTAGACACCAGGAGATGGTGCGTTGTATCCCTGCCTTAGGCCCAAAGCCAATTGGGTGACCTTGGGATGGTCATTCTCTCTCAGTCCTAGGAAGCAGGCAGTGGCAAACAGCTTCTGAAATCTTGCCAACGAAAATTTCAGGAACTAGTGCAGGCAGTCGCCAGGAGTCAATATGACATATAAGCACTACGTAGATTTCTCATGAAAAAATAATGAGAAAGCTTTTGTTCTAGCATGCAAGACTATCACAGGTATGTAGGTAGTCCTTGACTTATTACCACAAATGAGCCCAAAATTTCTGTTCCTAAGTGAGAAATTTGTAAAATGAGTTTTACTCCACTTTACAATTTTTCTTGCCACATTTGTTAAGTGAATCACTGTAGTTGTTAAGTTGGTAACATGGTTGTTAAATGAATCTGACTTCCCCATTGACTTTGCTTGTCAGAAGGTTGCAAAAGGGGATCATACAACCATGGGACACTGCAACCATCATAAATATGAACCAGTTACCAAGTATCCAAATGTAAATCACATGACCATGGGGATGCTGCAAAGGTCATAAGTGTGAAATATGGTCTTAAGTCATTTTTTTAGAGCTGTTGTAACTTCGAGTGGTCACTAAATGAACTGTTATAAGTCAAGGGCTACCTGTACTTGGGCTTGATTATGAACCTCACTGTACTTGTCTCACTTCAAGACATTGCGATTACAATTACATTTAAGAAGCTGGCTCTGACTATTGTCCAATGAATGGATTACCTATGAATGTTTTTCTGTGTCTGTATACAGCTTTATATGTGAGATGTATGTGTGACATACATGTAGTATATATTATGGCTTTTATATCTTAGGGCGTGGGTGGGCAAACTATGGCTCTTTGAGGACCTGTGGACTTCAACTCCCAGAATGGCTGGCTCAGGAATTCTGGGAGTTGAAGTCCACAGGTCCTCAAAGAACCATAGTTTGCCCACCCTTGTGACTTAGGGCAATTATATTTTGAAGCCTGTTTAAATAGAATACCATTCCCCAGTTTCAATAATGGTAACATTACAGTATTTCTTAATCCTGGCAAATATGTTCTAGTTATAGATCTATTTTCTTTATTAAGTTGATTTAAGATTGTCCCATAAATTATAGAATATTGGACTTTTTGCACATGAGGGATAGCCAAGTGGGTTCTCCAACACAAAAGGATGAATCAGCTGATTTGTAGAACTATTGCTATGTATTGTTTATCAAAGTTTGAATTAGTCATTTTGTTCTTTTTTTTCTGACAAATGCGTAAAAAAGGCAACTTCTGATCAATCTTTCTGGAGTTGCTTTGCTTATGATTATAATTTTCTGGGCCTACTTTTTATTTTTTCCACTTTTAATATTATCTCACAATCTTAGTACAGCTGTATCTACATAAATTCTTTTTTCTATTATTGTCTGTTAATTACAACGACAACAACAACAATAATAATTATAATTATAATTCTTAAATAATTAAGAAGGTACTTGGTTGATACCTAGGACACTGGCAGCAACCCGTATCAACCATTAGCACCAGTCATTGGTATTTGTGATGCATTTTTGAATGTTCAGTTGACTGAGTTTCATGTTTAATGAATAAAGTATATAATAATAATATTTATTATTATTATTATTAAACCTAAGTGTTGCAAGTGATAGGACTCACATTAGTAATGCGCAGACGAGATCGAGTATGACGGCGAGCCAGCCTTCCAGAGCCTCGCTTGGTCAGGGGCTTTGACTTGTCCTCACTTGCAGAGAGACCCTCATAGCCATCACTCAAGCCAGATGCCACATCGGATGTGTAACTATTCCCAGATGATGATGAGGAAACAAATTAGAAATGTGATCAGTTTGGATGTATCATAAAAGTCATCTCACTTCCTGTCCTTTCTAAATTTCTTGTTTCAGGCAAAGTTGAGACTTTTAAGAAATGGCCTTAATTCTTGCTCAGAGAGAATATGTACCTTCTTGTCCATTCCATCCTTTCCAAGCTGACTATATGTAGAGAGAGGAAAAAGAAATCTGGGATATTACCACAAGATTCAAATGCAATCCTACCAATGATAATTTCACCATATCTCTTCTGCTATACACATTCAACCTACACTTGCAATTTTTTGCTACCCTTAACAAATTGTCCTTACCAAACTTTTTTTTGCCAAAATGAAATTCCAATGAAATTGTTCTGTGAATGTCAGCATTTTCTTCCTCTTAGGAGAATCTGCCTGTCATGTTCCTTGGTCCACTCTCTCTCTTTCACTCAAGTAACAGTTTGGGGAAAGCCCTTGAGAATAGCATTCCTGTTTGTTGTGTATTTTGGATTTAGATCGATGTCCTTGCTAAAAAAGCACCATGATGATCTGAATGCCTTTTTGCTTTTCTTTTTGTTTCAGACAGCACTGATTGTTTGGAGTGGGGAAATAAAATCAATAACTGATAAACTTCAAATAGAGAAAGCAAGCTCAGATATCCTACATCAGAGTTCTATTGTCAGTTAGTTGGGCTCAGTAATGGTTATCAGAAGGTGGTCCATACAGCCCAATACATCTGTGACATCCCCAGATACCAAAGACAAAGTTGTTGAATCATGGTGCCTTGAAAGTTATTTATTTAAGAAAATTTATATGCCTGCCCAATTCACTCTCAGTTACTCTGAGCGGTTTACAAGGATTAAAAAACCCAACATAAAAACAATAAAAAAGCAGTAATCCCCCCCTCCTGGCAACAACAACAACAACCAGACTATTAAAGAAGGCACTCCATCCCACTCTGGGTGCCCCTGCCCCATGTTCACCAGTTCTTCAGGGCCTTGCGAAAGGCTGTCAAAGTGGGGCCAGTGTTATCTCTGTGGGAATGATGGTCTAAGTTATTTAGAAATTAACAGATGGAGGCATGAAGTAGGGCTCTTGTGAAGGCAAGCACTAGAGGGGGAAAGTCCAATATATAACACATGTTTTAAAAGCACATCTTCCTGAGTAATCCCTATAGAGATTATTTTTATTCTAGGGAATTCAGCTTTATTTATCTCTGTACAGTATATTTTAGGGTTTAGAAGAGAGAGCAACCAGCAAGATATTGTTCATTCTACATCCTGAGTCATAGCTCATAGTAGCTAACCTCTGAAACTCTCCTACCTGTCGACAGGAGAAGAGATGTCACTGATGGAGACAGGATCCAGGCTCACAGCAATGGTCTGTGGGTATAAAGAGAGAAAAGAGAGTTGCAATGCCAAACCAATTCGCTTTCTCTCTATGTCTAAGCCATATGCATCAGCCTCACCCAATGCAGCTGTGCATGCCAGGGACAGAATTTCCACTCACCGAAGCAAAAGAATGTCCCGAAACAGTTACTGGGCTAGAATGACTTTGCAGTTTGTCGGACGAATCCACAAATCCAGAAGAACTTAAATATCCATCAGTTTCACAATCAGCTGTGGAGGAAAAAGGGGAAATGTAAAGTAAGATTTGACTGCATCTAATCTGGTGGCCTCTTAAGTTTCCCAGATGACTGCTAATTTTGCTCAGCTTCAATGTAAATGTCAGATCCTTCCAGGACAAAAAGAGCAAAAAATCTCAGCAAAAACTGACAGAAATATTTAAAAGATGCAAGCTGGAGGTTTCCAGGATGCTTGCGCAGCTGAGTCAAATTTCAAATGCCTCTCTCTCTGGGAAATATAGAAACTGTGGTCCATTATGCTGGAGGTCATAGGTAGTCATATAGTCAGTCATTGGTTGAAGACAGAGATAACCAAACTAATGGGTGTGCTTACATGTGGTAGAGGAATAGCTGGGATGAAACTGGAACGGCTGATGCTGGTCAACCTCTGGCTCTTCTGGCTCTGGGGTAAAAGTTGATCCAATGGCAGAATCGGCAGACCCCGGTGTGGTGGGGATTGAGGTCTGGACAGGACTGAGAGGCGAGGGAGAGTCCAAGTCCAGCAAATGCAGGACATCAGGAGTCATTGCTAGAGATTGCTCCTGACGCTTCTGCTGTTCCTGAGCTTGTTTGGTCTTCTCACGCTGGCGCTTGATAGCAAGAACTCGCTCTCGCACTGCTTTTGCCACTGGCTTGTAGTCTGCCTCACATACAAAGCCTAGAACCACCTGCATGATGGGTCAGTGAGATGGAGTAGGAAGGAGAGCAGAGCAGGAAGACAGAAAGCAGAAGGACAGTCAGACAAGGCCATACATCTAATCTGCTATCTGCAGTACCGTCCTCAGAGCAGGCTCTATTGTAGATGTGTAATTAAATTGTAAGTTTTACACACACAAATCTTTGGCGGTGTGAGCAATTCCTAAGCTACTAGCAGACAGCATCTGCAGAAAATTTTGAATCCAATGTGACATTGTAAGGGAACAGATAAAGAGTAAATCTCAACTGTGATAGATAATTCTCATGACACAGAATGCAATGTGACAGAAAAGATAATGTGAAACTAAATGTGATTTTAAAATACAGATTTGAATGAATAATGATTATTCCTATCTTAGGATATAATACTAACATCATAACAATTAATGGATAGCAACTTCCTTCAGAAGATGTGCCATTCTTAGGACATGCTGGTACAAAATGCAGTTAGGAAAAAAAAAGACAGAGGTGGCTCTACTCTAAATCCCTTATTTATAAAACATTCTAACCTGGAAAGATTTGGAGAAATAGTAGAGAAATGAATGACAGTAAAGTGTACCATTTCTTGGGCAAGTTCCTCAGCCACATCCTTATATAGCTCAAAGTAAAACTCCAAGGCATTGTTGTCCTTGTATTTCCCATGCAATTTTTTAGTGTCATCCATCCGTAGCCAAAGCTTCAAAGTGGTCTTAATACCATCATCCTCTTCGGCTAATTCAACATGGACCCCTGTATCCTCATGGAAGAAGGAGTGATCCAGAAGATCCTGGATAGTATATCTGCAGGGAAGATAGGGAAGCAAGTTGAATTTAAACTATACTGCAAAATGAAGATAACAGAAAGTAAGTTTGAATTCACAGATTGTTATTTCAATATGACTTAAAGAGGTACCCAAGCCAGGATCTTTATAAGTACACAAACACTAATCTATTCCATGCCCTTAACTATACACACTTACTTTAAATCCTCCAGATATAAGCAGCATAGAAAAACAGCAAAATATAAAATTCAGAGGATAAAGTTCAGTATCAGATTTAACTTGAGGGATGGAAAAGAGTGGCAGCTATGACCCATACGCCCCCCCCCTTTTGTTGTTGTTGTTAGATAGCAGAATTTGGGTTTTGCTGTCAAACCAACCCATCCTACCATCCAATGGTTTCCATGACACAGCTGTCTCCTTCAGTAAATAGTGACAGTCTCTGAAGTAGCATTAAGAGTCTGAGGGTCTTGAATTCCAAGGGAATTTGAGATTTAGGCTGACAGTATCTTAATTGATGATTCAGTATTTTATGTCCACCCTGACAATAGGCATACCTCAAATTTCAATGCATTTGAACTACATGCTATTTTGAATCTTTGCACTGAATTGTCTACCTTGGAGAATTAAAAAAAAAAAATTCCCAATTTGGCTGTCAGATTCTGTGTAAGATTATAAGTGATTTCTAAAACAAGAATACAAGTAGTTCTTGATTTACAACCACAACTGAGCCCAAAGCAAGACAATTGTTAAATGAATTTTGCCCCATTTTACGATCTTTCTTGCCATGGATGTTAAGTGAATCATTGCCATTGTTAAATTAATAACATGATAACAATCATGTTATTAATTTAACAATGGCAATGAGTGAACCTGTCAGAAGGTTGCAAAAGGGGATCATGATGTGTGATCCTAGGATAATGCAACATCATAAATACATGTCAGTTGCCAAGTGCTCAAATTTTGATCACGTGACCATGGGGATGCTGCAACAATTCTAAGTGTGAAAATTGGTCATGTCACTTTTTTCAGTGCTGTTGTAACTTGGAATGGTCACTAAATGGTTGTAAGTTGAGGACTACTGTATTTTAAAGGGGTGCAAATAGGTAGTGAATTCTTTCTACCCATTCCTTACCTAGGTCTATCCATAATTTCTACCCATTCCTACTCAGGTTACTTTTTGTGTTTACCAGATATTTTGGAATTTTTAAAAGGGGAGCAACATGCACTTTTACACCCACAGGCAAACATGCATGCAGAAACCACAAAACATCACTGATATTCATTGATTTAGCATAATCACGTAAGCAGCTATGTTGTCATCTACCTTTCATTTTTGTTCATTCGGATACAACCCTCAATTATCTCCTTTAGTTCAGGCACCTTCACCTTGTTAAAACTGTTCGGTTTCATACCCTATTTTGAGAAATAAGAGAGAGGATCAAAAGGGGTCAGGGTAGAAGGGAGAACAATATAAGTATTATTTTTCTCTTATGACAACGAATCTAGCTTGCCTTTCCTGCTATGGAGAAAAATGGCAGTTGCTTAGCCCTTTTCTGTAAAACCTAATTACCTGGGCTAACACACTAAACTGATCTGGATGCCTGGAACCTATTTCAGCTTTCATCAATTTTTCATTACAGTAAAAATAATTCCAAAATGGGATACAATAAAATAGACTAAATTAACTCTGATTCTGACCAATGGAACAAGACTTCTTTCTAAAATAAAAGTGTTTCCAAATAGGCTGGATTCACATTTATCACTCCCTTTTTACCAATTTAAATCTCAAATTAAAATGAAGTAGAGTTGGAATGACCCTCCCACCCAATCTCACACTGGAAGCTTGCCAAATGCATTTTGAGCATGAAAATGATTGGCCTGTACCAGGTTAGACACACTGTTTAAGTTTTATGATGTTACAAGAAAAGCATTTGGCCAGAAACTAGGAATAGAGGGTTGCACTCTTCTGAAGTTCAACCCAATTTTATTGCCATAGCTGCTTTTCACTGGTCGTAATTAACAAAATTTTGTTCTAAATCCAAAATTGCACTAAAAACTCAAAAATTAGAAAGTAATCATTGGAAAGTTCCTTTCCCCCTTTCCACTGCGTAAGGACATTGCAACAGAGAGAGCCAGGAAAGCAGAGAAATGAGAGAAGGTGGAGGATGTACTCTTACCGAGGTAACCTTACGATAGATCTGAGCTGCATTCTGGCATTCTGAATAGGGGTATTCTGAGGTTGCCATTTCAAGCATGCACATGCCAAAGGCATAAACATCCACTGCTTCATCATACTTTTCTTCATACATCTCTGGGGCCATGAATTCAGGGGTTCCTGAAAAGGGAAGGGGAGGATTTACTTGACACCATGGCAGTATCCAGGACCTCTGAAACTTCAAAAATCTTTAAACCTTGTTTTCCCATCTCTACTTAACATCTCAGACAATAGTGCCTGGGATCTACAAAGTTTTTAAACAGGCCCTAGGCAAAACTCATTCACATTTAACTGTGAGATATACAGGTAGTTCTTGACTTATGACCACAATTGAACCCAACATTTCTGTTGCTAAGTGAGACATTTGTTAAGTGAGTTTTGACCCATTTTACAAGCTTTCTTTGACATTTGTTAAGTGAATCACTGCAGTTCTTAAGTTAACAACATGGTTCCCCATTGATTTTGCTCATCAGAAGGTCACAAAAGATGATCACATGACCCGGGACACTGCAACTGTCATAAATATGAGTCAGTTGCCAAGAGTCCGAATTTTGATCACGTGACCATGAGGATGCTGCAATGGCAATAAGTATGGAAAATTGTCATAAGTCTCTTTTTTTCAGTGCTGTTGTAACTTCAAATGGTCACTAAATGAACCATTGTAAGTCAAGGACTACCTGTATAAACGCTATAAAAGATCCATTTATCTCAATGGGAACAGAAATACATTATCGAAGCAGCCTTGTGAGAATCAAGAAATACTAAAGTAACAATTCTGTCCCCTCAGATTTTGCTTAAAAGATTGCCTCTTCCATAGGAAGAGTAGAGTAGAGTAGAGAGTAGAGTAGAACAGAACGCATAAGAGCTTGCATAAGCTCCCAATCCAAGCAAAGTTCTGCCTTTTAATACTACCATCTGTGCAACTCATGTTTATTTCCAAATTTTGGAAGCAAATAGATCCAAATATCTTAGCAAGGTAATCCTAATAATTACTGTTGCTAAATATAGTTTTAAGGATGAACGGATACATGATGTCAAATCAATATATTCTGCTACGCATTCTTTACCCATCAAGTACCTATGACACTCTTGGCAAATGAAGCACACTTGAGTGTGGCCAAACCAAGATCTCCAATTTTGACTGAGCCAGTAGGGCCTGTGATAAAGACATTATCACATTTCAGATCCCGATGGATGATTGGAGGGGATCGTGTATGTAGAAAATGGAGTCCTCGAAGAATCTGTCTGCTCCATCTCTGAAGAACTTTCATCTTCATCTCCTTGAATCGTTTCAAATAGCTGCAAAGAGAAAGAGAGAGATCTGGTTCAGAGCCATCTCATGATCATCATGGACTGTGGGCCAGGATAGGCAGAACCTAAATGCTTTCAAAATGCCAAAGGTATTGATGAGTTAAGATCCCCAAAAGCAGTGTTCCCAAACAACCCCATGATGACTAGCCTACTCAGTGATATAATCATATGCTGACGGTTAGATGTTTAATAGAAAATTAAAAGAAAGGGGAATAAAGTGAAGTTTCCTTATCTTTGAATTTTCTGAAGTTCTATGAAAGAATAAAAATAAAGCAAGATAAAATTTCCAATTTCATTGTTTTAGAAATATTTCTCTTTTTTGATTTTAATCAGTAGTGGTATTCAGCCTGTTCTCTCCGGATCGCGTGAACCGGTAGCGGCGACTGTGGGAGGCTCCACACAGCCGCCATGACATAATGTGCAAGTACTGCGTCTGCTCAGAAGGCAGTGCGCATGTGCAGATGACATTTGCGCTCACATTTACGAACCGGTAGGGAAGGTAAGTGAATCCCACCTCTGATTTTTATGCTTTTAAGCAAATAAATTTAAATAAATAAATTTAGATAAATAAATACCACATAGTTCATGAAAGTACCTTAAAAAAAACCACAACCCAATGAGAATGAATGTGAGGGCACTCTGGCCACATCATCTATCATCCCACTGATGACCAGAGTTGACTCAACTGATCTAACTGGCTACATGGCTGTCTCCTTCCTCCCTTACTGCTCCATGTGTATCCCTCCCAAAGTTGCACTCTTGGTGAAATATGACTATCATCTGAAATACAATGCACCAATCTTTGGTTCAGATATACCTCCAGAACTGAATATTGGAAACTATATGAATTACAGAGTCAAACTCATTTGTAGTCTGAAGGAATTCACCTTAACTCACCCCAATTATCTTTGAAAGAAAAAACTTCCTTTCATTGTCCTACAATGTAGCAGAGTAGTCTTCATTTGAATCCCATTCCCACACTGATTTATTGCAAGTAATCTGTCTTTGCAAGTAATCAGCATTTGGAGAAAAGGTTTGTTGGTTAGCAATTAATGGAAAACATGCAGGAAGCCTGAAGATCTCAGTTCAGACACTTCTTTTTCTTCAGAGTAAAGAGGAAAGCATCAGGCAATCTTTGAAATGTTTTCTAGACAAATAGCAATGTTATTAATATTTTGCTTGCACACCCTCTGTGTGGCTTGTAGACCTGTCCATTAAGACAGGAGATGGGCTAAAAAATGCTCCTCCCTGAAAAAAATCCTCAACATAGCCCCTCCAAGCCTGCTTTTCATCCCAGCCACCAATTTCCATCCAATCTGTTCTGTGCTCACGTTTTTAGTGTTCCTGAGGTCATGAGTTCTGTCACCAGCACAATGCAGACTTGTCCTTTGATGGAAGACTTCCATGAGTCATAGAAACGGACAATGTTAGGGTGTTGGAGTCCCTTCAGCATCTCTACCTCCTCACTGAAGCGCTGCCTTTCCATTTTGGATAATTTCCGTGTCTAACAAACATGAAGAAAAGAGAAAGAAGCTCAAGAGCCCATTTTGAGGCAGATAAATTCACACCCAATGTACTGTAGTCAAATTAAGATTCTAGACTTTGAAATCAAATTTTCACATTTTAAAATGCTCATGTTTCATTTCAAACTGGAATTTTGAGAGACATTTTTATTCATCATATCCACTCCAAGGAATGAATCCTTTGAAGGGAATAATTTTCCTCTGCTTTACTTTTCCAGATAATCTCATGAATGGACTATTAGGCATCCATCAATGCTATCTATCCCTCTTAGTTCTCTCAGATCAGTTACCTTTATCTCAGTGGAATAACGATTGATCTCTGAGCATCAGGAACTTATTTATTTATTTATTTGTGAGATTTATATACCGCCTCACAATGCAAGCACTCTCTAAGCAGTTTACACCAGTAAGCAACAATCTGGGTCCTCATTTTACCTACCTCGGAAGGATGGAAGGCTGAGTCAACCCTGAGCCGGTGAGATTTCAACCGCTGATCTGCAGATCACAGTCAGCTAAAGTGGCCTGCAGTACTGCCTCTAACCGCTGAGCCACCTAGGCTCTTATTACATGAAGCACAACCAAAACTGTTGCCAGCAGACAACTATACATGATTATTTGTGTGATATCCTCTACGATCTTCATATCTACCTAACACTTCACAATTAGTTTTCATTTGTCCATCTTGGCTTTCTCCCTGTTACTTGGTGTCTTCGGGGATCTCAGACATTGGTGAGCTCTCCAATTATGTTCATATTCCTCACAAGCTTGTTTTATATACTTTTAATTGGCTTTATCCCATTTTTTTGCTTTTGCGGCCTGAGACATTTAACTCATATCTTCTCTACTATTTATCCTAACATTTTTATATCTAGAACTGAGATGCTTACTCCTCTCACTCCTCACAGACCTCACCTGCAAGCTTGCCATATTGTTATATTCATGGCTATCTCTTAGTTAAGTTCTTCTACGGTATGTTCAAGTCAGCTGGATATTATACAAACAAGGGACTGAGGTCCACTAGATATTGGTATGGAAAATAAAACAGAGTCAAGTAATCCCCTTAGGAAAATTGAATTTTGAAGATACTTTTATTCATTTTTTTTTAAATCAGAAGAGTGGTCAGTAAATGATGATTAAGGAGAAAACGTAAACAATGTATACTTCTTTGGGAAAGCACATTCTGACTTATTATACAGCTGCATCAGTATTCTTTCCTAAACTTAAAGTTTTTAACTAAGCACCGAACTCAACTGTGAATAACACAGGTATTGGGAAAATATAGAGAATATGTAGCATATTTGAATCAAGTAGTTAAAACAAGGACCCAAAGTCTGTATGAATTTACCACAGTTTTAATCCCATCATACCTCATCACCTCCTAGAAAAGAAAAGCCAGACAGAACCTTACTTAATTCACAGGCCATATTGAGCATAAATTAAGTAGAAAATGGGAGGTCAAAGTGAAGAATTAGACCTGATCTATCTATGCAAAATGTGAGTTAGAATTAGAACTGATTATGATAAATTAAGAGGCTGAATTTATAAATGTTCCTTTATATCAAGGTTGTGCAACTCAAGAGTCAGACGAGGCATTCTGTGGTCTGCTGACAAATATACAACGAAAAAGGTGAGGCAAGAATCTAAAATGGGATAGATTTAGGCAAGTTAGGTGCTTTGAAGAAGGGGTTAAAGCAGTGGTTCCCAATGTGGGGCCCACACCCCACAGGGGGTGCAACTTGATTTTTAATAGGAGCAATTGGAACCTTGTTTAAACCAAGTTAATGGCCTTTTAGGCTTCCTCTGCGTGAGTAGGAGTTCACTTTTTGAATAGTAAGAATTATATGTCACAGTGGGGGCATCAGGATTTTAGAGATGCTTAGGTGGGGCATGGCCAAAAAAAGGTTGGGAACCACTGGTTTAAAGGGTTAAACATATGTCATAAGCTTTGTGCAATCAGCAGGGTGCTTCTTTGGTAACGTTTTTCCTGTAACAGTCCAGGCAGTCTGCCTATGTACAATATTGGATACTCATTTCAAAAGACCATGTTAGGTAGGAAAGAAATCCAGCCAGCTGAAATCTGGTACTATCCAGTCTGTACCAGTATCAAATTACAAACTGGTGGTCCCTGAGGGAATACTTATTTCAAACATAAAACCAGAAACAAGTACAAAGTCCAGCAGAGCCAATAATCACTTGATATTTTATTGCCTTTTCAGTCTTCACCACAGCACTGTATAGTAATTAATCCAGTCTCTCTCTTGTAGAAGAGAGCACTGAAGGAAGACTTTACAAGTTTCCTTGCTCAAAGTTTGTCTACACAAATGTCAATGGCCAACATGCTGAACACATTTGTTTTTTCAACCAGGAAGCAAAATGGAATCATCAGAAAGTCCTGTGGAAACTCTTTGACTACCATTACCAAAACAGAAGTATTGGTACAGAATAGCAGAAGTACCAAGCTCCCCAAATTAATGCTCATTTCTCTGACACCCAGCAAAGAACCAAAACTCAGAAGGAGGTTCTGAGAGATAGGGAAGATAACATAAAAAGTCAGGAATCCTGGACTCATTTTGCCATTCTTGGGAAGAGAAAGAAGTCTAGAGCAAAGTTTATCAACCCTGCTTTCCCAGGTTCATTTTACAGCTACAGAAAAGGAGCACTCTCATATGAAGATACGGATTAGATATTTAGAAGGTCAGAGTCATCCTCACTGAAGCAACCTGTTCTTCTAATAGCTACTGTAATTCCCTATATGCAATGGTTAGATTGCTTTCGAAAAAGCTGCAGGAGAGGGGGAACTAGAGAGGTAGGTAATGGCAGTAATCCAACTATGTTTCTTGCACACCAGAATTGGATCCAATTGGCTAAGTGCCAAAACTGCCGCCACCACCAAATTCTCTGTTCCATCCACTCAGTGCTGGAACAGAGGCACTTTTTGGGTTGCAGAAACTGACTGTGTTAAGAAATTCCTCTGTGTGCATGTGTATATTTGCAAGTGGAAGAAAGAGAAGAACCAAAGGCCCAGGAAAAAAAAATACCACACAACGGTCCATGCCTTCCCTCTTCCATATTCCAGTAAGCATATTTGGAAAAGAAACAACAGGGAAACAGATGAAATGTGTTAAAAAGAGGCAGTTTTGCCAGAGGGATAGTGTCTGTGATGGCCCTGTGCCCACCTGTTAGACCACACTTCCTCCCTGTGCCGGCAGGAACCGCCTCATCTCCCCATTGGCCAGAACCTCTGGTGGAGCTGGAGGTGGATCATATTTTTATACTTTGGGGTGTTTATGAAGTTTTGCTACAAATGCAGCTGTGTGCCATCAGCCACTGTGAAAGCTTCATTGTATGCAGTTCAGGAGGGGCCAGAAGAAGAAATCCAGAGCTGGAACAACTTTATAAATAAGGAACATCTACAGCAAGGAGCTGTACTTGTAATTTTTATGGAGGTGGAACTGTAGCACAGGAGGTTCATTCCCTCATGAGAGGTGTTCTGAATTAGTTTCTATGATAACACTTTTACGGTACTGTGACAAATGTGATTCTGAATCCACACAGAATCTACATATTAATTGTATTCATATATCACATAAAACCAGAATATATTTAACTATGGTTTGTTAAATAAGCCACAACTAGCTAAGTTTACACTAGATCTGGATTTACAAAGCACAGTGGCTGGGTTCTTATAACAAGCCCAAATCACATTATGGCCTAATGCAACATGGGAGCCCCCTGTCTACATCACAGGACTATGTTTCTAAATAAGCTCTAAAAAGTCAGCTTGGAAACAATTAGAAATGGGAAAAATTAATTTGCATGATATTCTATTACATTTCATGAACGGATAGACAAAACTAAAATATTTACAAAAGTGAGCATATTAGGACTACGGTATCATTGCAAAATATGTGAAATGCTGTGAAAACATTAAACAAAACTTAAGAAAAGTTCTTAGAAAAAAATTCATATATTTGAAAAAGTCAATATAAAAACGCATTTCTTAAGCAGTGCAGAAATGTATGCATGTCTGTACTGCTTACAAAGTTGCTGGTAAACATATAGGGCAAAAACAAAGCCAATTTAGCTTTATAGATTTATCTTTTACTAGAAGCAAGTCTATCTAATTTGGAAGATTTGCTTCTTGAAATTAGAACCATAAGGAATGAATTATTTAAAAGAAAACAAATTAATATTGAATGCCTGTATGAATGACACCTATTGTATGAGATTTTGATTTGTCTTAAAAAAAGGAAACCAGTTTTCTGAAATGTTCAAATTCTTGAGATTTCTACTCTCTAAGACTAGGCAGACCAATTTCAGCTTAACTAGTCCTTTAGAAGGGAGGTGCATAAGCAATTCTACCTCCCTAGAAATACCTTCCCTATGATTCATTCCTATTCTGAAGGAAGAAGGGGTGTGTCAACACAAAAACACCTGGATTCTCTTAAAATGCCCAGGACATCACCTAGATTCTCTTAAAATGCCCAGTGACTCTCTAAACTTATGGTACCAGTTGTAGGAGATGGCCAGACTGAGTCCGAGGGAGGGGTCAAACATGTCATCAGTGATGAGTCCCTGCAAACCCACAAAAGATCTAAGCCCATCTTGAATTCTTTCTACTCTTACCTCCTCCTAATTTCCCTTGGCCATTAGTAGTTCAGATTCTTGTAGAGAGTTCAAGCATACAATAAATCTTTATACCCATTTGAACTGTCTGATCTCCTGATTTTATTGGTGCTTGACACCAACCATACAAAGAGATTGGGTTGCTACTGAGCAAAATTAAAACTTACTAGATTGCCAGCTACCAAGATGTCTTAGTTTATAATAAATCGTAAAATCAAAATTCAAACCAAATAAGTTAAAAACAGTTACCAATATCAGTTAAAATTAATCTCCATGGTTAATTTAATTTAATAAAAATTAAAATCCATGGTTAAAGATTTTATCCAAATCAAAGTTCCTTTTGATAGTGAGATGGGTGGCATATACATTTACGTATTTTTCGGAGTATAGGACACACCTTTTTACTCCCCAAAAGAGGGTCAAAAACTGGGTGCGTCTTATACTCCGAATGTAGCCCCCCCCCACCTGCCAGCCCGCCACTTAGCCAGGGGAGGAAAGCGTTTTCAGGCGGCAGCGCTGCGATCCCCTCCCCGATTCCCAAAACAGGGCGTGCAACCGGCGCTGCCCGCCACCGGAAACGCAATGCTCTTCTTTGCCGAGAAGGATCCTCAATCAGCCATCTCCAGGGAGCCACCCCCGTCCTCAGGAGGCAGCAGTCCCTTTAAGAGTGAGGGAGCTTTTTTATTTTTTATTTCCCTCCTTCTAGCCTGAGCCGGCCAATCGCGAGTCTACCGGCAGTGACAGCGCGCCACAGACATTCGCGGAGGGGAGGGGGGAGGTGATAGATTGCCACCGCCACGCAGGTATGTGAGTCGCCCAGGGGTCAGCCGCATCTCGGGTTGGAGGGTCCTTGTCCTGCTGCTGCCCCAAGGAAGCTGCGGAGCTGAAGAAGCCTCCACCCATCTGCCAGCTCGCCACTCAGCCTTTTGGAATCGGGGAGGGGATCGCAGCGCTGCCGCCTGAAAACGCTTTCCTCCCCAGGCTGAGTGGCGAGCTGGCAGGTGGGTGGAGGCTTCTTCAGCTCCGTAGCTTCCTTGGGGCAGCAGCAGGACAAGGACCCTCCAACCCGAGGTGCGGCTGACCCCCGGGCGACTCACATACCTGCGCGGCGGCGGCAAGCGATCCCATCCCCTCCACGAACGTCTGTGGCGCGCTGTCACTGCCGGCGGGCTCGCGATCGGCTGGCTCATGCTGGAAGGAGGGAAATAAAGGGGCGGCTGCCTCCTGAGGACGGGGGTGGCTCCCTAGAGGTGGCTGATTGAGGGTCCTTCTCAGGCAGAGACCCCCGCGGCAGCAGGGGCTGCAATGCAATGCTCTGAGCGGCGTGCAAAAAGCCTTCCTCCAATTCTGGAATCGGGGAGGGAAGTGTTTTCGGGCTGCAGCCTGAAACGCAATGCTCTTTTTTTGCTTCCGCAATCACTTTTCTCCCCATTCCAAAAACAGGGCAAACGGTGGGGTGTCCATAGAAACCCCACCAAAGCCAGCAGATTTATTTCAAAGAGAGGGAGGGAGGAAGAGAGGGGGGAGGGAGAGGGAGAGGGAGGGGAAGGGGGGAGAGAGAGAGAGAGAGGAGGGGGGCATACCACAGTCACTTGCTAAAGTATTGAATGCTAGGTATGGCAGAATTATTTTTTTCTTGTTTTGCTCCCCCAAAATTAATGTGCGTCCTATATTCCGGTGCGTCCTATACTCCGAAAAATACGGTAATTAATTAATTGAAAGCATGTTTCAAAGCCCCTTTAGAAGCCAACAAAATGCTGAGGTCTCTCAGTTCAAGAGGGCATAGTAGTGTGTTTAGGGCAGTTGTAGAAAAGGCTGAACAGAGCTGCCATGAGGTGACCTTTTGGCAACTATAAACCAGCTCCTTGGGTTACCTCAATGAGACATGGGGCAAGGGAAGGGGTCCAAAATCAGATTAATGGCAGATACAATTTGCTGCTTGATCAATTGCTTAGACAATATATGAACTTCCATCAATTTGTTTTCATTAACAAGGCAAGATTCAATGAGATGAAATCATCTGTCAGGCCCATGGTGCATCCCCATCTGGAGGGACTAGTCTCCTTTCTCATTGCTTGATAAACTATTAGTTTTTGTAGAAATACTGGTTGTCTAAACTGACCTCCCCCAAATTACAAACTGGTAGAATGAAGGCTGATACATGTGATTTGACAAATGGGACTTACTGTAATTTCTTTGTTTCATTGTTGTGAGCAGTCCATAGTCAATGAGAGTTAGGTGGTATACAAGCTTAATAAATTAGTCACGCAGTTAGCCAGATGTTTAGACTGGATTTGGCATTTTTATCTATCAAGTTTTGGAATAGGAAGATGTTGCTATTTGATGGTATTAAAGGTATTGTCGCAGGATGTTAGCTGTTCCAAATAAAGGATACCTTGTGCAATTGACTGAAGGTGATTTTGTCAATGCCAATGGTTTGTATCATCATCATCACCACCACCACCACCACCACCACCACCATCACCACCACCACAAGAAAGTGGTCTACGGTAGATCTCTATCCACAACAGCAGGTGTGTGTTTAGAAGCTTTATTTCTTGCTTTTCCCTTCCTTGCAAATTTGCCATCTACTTCTCAGCACAGGAAGACAGCTAGCCCAGGAATTCCTTCTCAGAGGCAGGACCACATATCAGATCTTAAGACAAGAGGTAGGGCATTGGGTTCAAATAACAGCTGTCTGAAGAGCTGACACCCAGCCAATACTATTCCAGGCTTTTGCTGCAGCCTCAGGTAATTGATATGGACCAAGTTTGAAGATGGATATCTCTTAATCTTGGACATGATCAAGAATGCCAGTACCTCCTTGTAATGATACCTTCAACATTTACACTTACATACTCTGCATATTGCAGCATTTCTCTCCAACTAGATTCTCTTAGAGCAAGATTCAGTTTTTGCAATAAAGACCAATGAAGATTCAAAGGGGGCAAATGAAATTAATAGGGATTACTCATTGGTTAACTTCTAGTCTACACACACACATGGTCTCAGTACTGAAGCTACTCACAATGCTAGGTTTTGCTCTAGTTGTAGAATCCATATCTGAAATAACTAAAGAAAGTTGTCCATGCATATACACTGACCCTTTTTCCTATTCTGCAAAACCCTGGTTTAGTGAGGGCAGTTTTTCCAATTATGGGATCCCCCTTCTCTCATTTTAGAATCAGTCACTGGCCATTCATACTATCCACTCACACTACATACCACTGTCAAATTATTCACTAAGGCTGCATTACTATTACTATTAGTCTTCTCATCGTTTCTATCACCCATCTCCTCCCACTTATGACTGTATGACTGTAACTTGTTGCTTGTATCCTTACGATTTATATTAATATTGATTGTTTCCTGATTGCTTATTTGTACCCTATGACAATCATTAAGTGTTGTACCTCATGATTCTTGACAAATGTATCTTTTCTTTTATGTACACTGAGAGCATATGCACCAAAGACAAATTCCTTGTGTGTCCAATCACACTTGGCCAATAATGAATTCTATTCTATTCTATTCTATTCTATTCTATTCTATTCTATTCTATTCTATTCTATTCTATTCTATTCTATTCTATTCTATTCTATTCTATTCCTATTCCTATTCCTATTCCTATTCCTATTCTACATAGGAATCTCAGAGCTGAGAGAATCTCATTGCTAAAATTGTGGAAGAACCCTAAGCAGAGTAGCTGCAGTTAAAGAAAGGACATGTGGTCAGAACATTTGGAACAATGGAGATAGGGAATAGGTGGCATACAAATTATATTGCAATAAATGAATTAATTAACACACCAGCATTTTACATAATGCACTGGTGATTGTACCATCTTTTCCCATGTTGTTAAAGAAGCGCAGAATTATTCCTGGCATTTTTCCTTATTTCTTAGAAATAGTGTTCTCTCACAGAAGTCCTGTTTCCCAGGCACCTACTTAATTGGAATGAAACAAATTGTGAGGAAGAAATACATATGTCTATATTATTATTTATTTATTGGTTTAGTATTCTTGGTCTTAAAATTTTAAGGTACGAGCATATAAACTAAAATAGCATAGGGACTAGTGTGCAAATTGTCCATCCTACCAAAGTATCCAGTATCTGAAAAAGTCTGGCAACTTAAGCATATAGGAATAATTACTACTCTGCTTTAAAGTCATGGCACCCAAAATAGCAATGTTTGCATTTATGAATGTATTTATTGAATCCTGAATCCTGATTCTGATCCCACAATATCGATTTCAAGTTTGTTCCCTTCTCTCTTGGGACCACAAAAGCATCCAACTCTTCCCTTTAATATTTGCAAGAAGGTCACTTCAATAAATATTTATCCTCTCCTGACATCCTCACTACTTTTCTTCCCTATACTTCCCCCACCCCACAAAAGAGGGCAGACATAAAATTGTTGCTTGAACCTACTTCTGGAAACCAGAAATAGACCCAGACAGCCCATTTTGGATGAAGAGTCTGGGTACCAACCGCTTAGGTTTGTGGTTTGCTGACCACAGATATTTTAATAGGTAACATAATGAACAACTGCAGGAAAAAAATAGGACAGAAGTTTATTTAAAGAACAAGTGACAGAAAATCCTGTGTTTCTACAAAAGTCTCCACAGTACAAGAACTGCTTTTATGTAAAAAAGAGAAAGAGAGAGGGAGGGAGGGAGGATGAGAGATAGTGAGAAGATATTGTAAATCTTGGTCAGATTTTTTATTTTTAGTTAGCATCTGCAAACTGAAGAACATCAGTGGAGATTACTCATGGCCTGTGATTCCTATTCAACTCTGCAGTGTCCTACAATTATGTCAATGAAATCGAGGCCAGCTTTAGGCTAAGGTAAAGAAGTCTATCAATATATCCATCCAGTCAATCATTTACCAATTAAATAGAACTTTTCCCCAAAAGATCTCTGAGCAGCTTTGCTTGAGTGCAAGAAGTTTAAATCTATTCCAGAGTAGCATTAAAGAGCTAATTCTGTATTCGAAAGAAGCCCAGAGATCCCATTTGTACCAAAATCTTACACCATACCAGACCAACAGGTTTAGTCCTCTGTCAAAACCTGCCCAGTAGGGGCAGTCAATTTTATGCCCCCGGTTTTCTAATTTAGCATTTAAATTCAGTTATGAGAAAGCGACCATTGTTACCCTGTTTTCCCCAAAATAAGACATCCCCTGATAATAAGCCCAATCGGGCCTTTGAGTGCATGGCAATAAGGCCAAGCACTTATTTCAGGGTTCAAAAAAATATAAGACATGGTCTTATATTCGGGGAAACACGGTACTTTTGAGTCTATGTAGTGTTTTTTCTTGGCATCTAGTTTCTAGTAAATTATCATCAACTTCGCAACCTTGATGTGAAAAGAAAAAGTTCAAGGTTACACTATTTCACTTTGAGGCAAGACCAAGCCAACATCTTAATTCCCACCCAAGAAAACCGCTTTCTTACCACTGAAAAGCATTCCCTTTGAGGTCAAACAGTAAATGTACTAAATAGGATGGCAAGGAATACAACAGGATGCAGATTCCCAGAAATAATTTTAATACCTATAATACTTCTTCATACTGTAGTTAATAAAGATTTATGTGTGTCCCCCAGTACAATCATCAAAGCCCTTGCCATGGATGTCTAATAGGGCTAGATCAGTAAGAACAGAATGTGGCAGAAATATTCAAGATCTACCTAGTTCCAGGGCATAAGCATAAAGAAAAGCTAACAGTTTAAGGTGGTCTTGTCCTGTACCCAGCTAGAGCATTATCTGCACTTCAAGGATAATGACTTCAAGGATATTTACCTTGTTTGCAGATAATAATTTAATCCAGCTGTGACTGTGACTCTGTGTAGTAGGAAAGTGAGGTAGACCTAGACAGCAATGAATTCCAAGGTGAGAAACAAAGCTCATAATATTGTAATCCTAAATAAGGTGATACAAACCTGCCTGAGTTTTAAAAAAATCCAAATTGGACATATAGAGGCCAAAGAACAATATTATTCACTTTTCTGGATGTAACAAGAATTAGAAATCATGGTCTGAATACATTTTTTACCTGACAGAAAGAAAGAACAGCCAAAAGCAGAGAATTATTAAGGAGAAACAATGTTGATTCCAGAATTTGAAATATTTAAGGTATCTTCACTCTTTGGACATCAGTCACATCACCACAAGCTCTTTTATTTGCTTACTGTCTAATGAATTAACATAACCTAGCTTTTGCTAACTACTGAGGAAAAATAAATCAATATCTATGCCAAAAGAACTGCACATTTTCCCAAAAGATGATAATCCTGAATGTAAGATAAACTACAATAAAAAGGCAGAGCTGACACAGAAGAGAAAAATCATTGGCTTCCATTACCAGATTCTCAAACAATCTATGACAACTTTTCCATTTCAAAGATTTATTATCCCACACCCCCAATCTCTTTTTTCTTTCAGGTAAAAACAATAAGCTGACATAAGTATACATAAAAATTAGCAGGATTCAGAACCTGGGGTCTGGAAGATTTCATTTTGATGAATTAAAATGATAATTCTTCAATTAAAAAATATCAGATGGATTGGAATTGCTTAACTTATAGTAAATTTAATTATATGCTTTAAGGACTCAATCAAGTACATGGGTGCTAATGTACCACAATAAATGAGTTAGATTTCTAGATGTTACAAATTTCTATATGCAGAGATTCAGTTTGCATGAAATAGATTCATATCTCATAATGGCCCTTGCACCCTCTCTTAATGTTAATGACATTGTGTCACTTGCTGTTAATTGTATCATTTAAAATTATATGATACAATCATTTTCTATACATTTTTACTGCTAAACTGCGATTTAGATTGTAAAAAGCTGCTAAGGCTCATACATACAGTTGACTGTATGAACCACATACAGTTATTTTTATTTATCAGATTTGTATGCTGCCAATTTCATTATGACATAGCAGGTTGCGACCCCTCCTGAAGAAGCCTTCCCTGGATCCAGCCGATTTGAAAAACTACCGTCCAGTCTCCAACTTACCTTTTCTAGGTAAAGTTGTAGAGAAGGTGGTGGTGACCCAGCTTCTGCAGCTCCTGGATGAAACAGATCATCTAGATCCTTATCAGTCGGGTTTCAGGCGCGGCTACAGTACAGAAACTGCCTTGGTCGCTCTGATGGATGATCTCTGGCGGGCCCGGGATGGGGGGAACTCCTCCATCCTGGTGCTACTTGACCTCTCAGCGGCTTTCGATACCATCGACCATGGTATCCTTCTGCATCGGCTCGGCGAGTTGGGAGTGGGAGGCACCGTTTTGCGGTGGTTCTCCTCTTATCTCGCCGATCGGATGCAGTCGGTGTTGGCAGGAGGGCAGAGATCGTCCCCCAGGCCCCTACTATGTGGGGTGCCCCAGGGGTCGGTTCTCTCGCCCATCCTGTTTAACATCTACATGAAACCGTTGGGTGAGATCATCCGCAGGCATGGGGTGTGTTTCCATCAGTACGCTGACGACACCCAGCTGTACATCACCACCCCGTCTGACTTCAGGGAGGCAGTTGATGTAATGTGCCGATGCCTGGACGACGTTAAGATCTGGATGGGGAGGAACAGACTCAGACTTAATCCCGACAAGACCGAGTGGCTGTGGATAATGCCTCCTAAGGACCATGATAACTGTCCCTCCTTGGTCTTCGAGGGTGCGAAACTGACTCCCTCAGACCAGGTCCGCAACTTGGGGGTCCTCCTAGATCCACAGCTAAAATTAGATCATCACCTTTCTGCTGTGGCTAGGGGGGCCTTTGCACAGGTTCGCCTGGTGCACCAGCTGCGGCCATATCTGGAGAAGGAGGCTTTACTCACGGTCACTCATGCCCTTGTCACCTCGCGTTTGGACTACTGCAATGCGCTCTACATGGGGCTACCCTTGAAGAGTATCCGGAGACTTCAGTTGGTGCAAAATGCGGCTGCGCGTGCTGTGGTGGGTGTGCCGAGGTACACCCACGTGACACCGATTTTCCGCCAGCTGCATTGGTTGCCCATCGGTCTCCGGGTCCAATTCAAGGTGTTGATCACCATCTTTAAAGCCCTTCATGGCTTAGGACCAGGATATCTCCGGGACCGCATTCTGCCGCATACTTCCCTCCGACCGGTTAGGGCCCACAGAGTTGGCCTCCTCCGGGTCCCGTCGGCCAAGCAATGCCGGCTGGCGGGCCCCAGGGGGAGGGCCTTCTCTGTGGCTGGCCCCGTGCTCTGGAACCAACTCCCCCCAGAGACCCGAACCATCCCCACTCTGCTGGCCTTCCGAAAGGCCGTTAAGACATGGCTCTTCCTGCAGGTGGGGGGGACAGCTTGAACCATTTGAGCTTACCCCCCAAGTATGTATGTGGTTGAATGGATGGATGTCGTTGTTGTTTTTATACTGCCTTTTTAAATTTTGTACCGTTTTTAAATTGTTGAAATTTTGTTTATTCTTGTATCTCTTATGTTGTACGCCGCCCTGAGTCCTTCGGGAGTTGGGCGGCATATAAGAATAACAAAATAAATAAATAAATAAATAAATAAAGACAATAGCTGTCTTTACAGTACATAAAAATATTTCAATTTGTATGACCATTTATATATCATGACTCTAGGTAGCTAATAACAGTTAAACACAGCACACAATATAGTAAATACAAATTAACTTCCACACAACATGTATATATTACAACGACCAAGGAGGGGGAGGAGGGGAGGAGAAATATGAACATTACAAAAACAATGACAATATCCTAAGCCTTATCATACTAGGGGTTTTTTTGTGCCTTTGAGCCAGTGTTGACTCCTAGTGACTGTCTGGACTAGTCTCTGGAGTTTCATTGGCAAGATTTTCAGAAGTGGTGCCATTGTCTGCTTTCTTGGCTAAATGAGAGGAAATGGCCCTGGCCCAAGATCACCTAGCTGGCTTTGTGTCTAAGGCAGGATTAGAACTCAGAGTCTCCTAGTTTACAACCTGGTGCCTTAAATGTTAAATTAATCAGACTCTCCATAATACATTAATATATTAGAATGCAATATTCTTAGAGCAATGCATACCCCATCATTTGCTAACATAATAGTAAATGAAACTCCCTCCAGAAAAATTCATTATTTTCTAGAAGGCCATGAATATGGCAACTAATCTGTAAACCATTCAGATAGTGGTTTGGGATAGTGAGATGGGCCTAAGTTTGACAAACAAACAACAGGAAAATGTTTCCATGCTGTTGGTACTACAATTGAAATGTACAATCTCCTTGCCATGATGCTCCTGATTTCCTTAAAGGTGAGATTACCAGAAACTTTTCCTGTGTTACACAGGCTGGATTTATTGGTTCTGTTTGGAGGAAGTAGTCTATAAGGTATTTTTGCTACCAAGTCTTATAAGCTTTATAGATCAAAACCAGCATTTAGAACCGCACAGATAAACTTATAGGAAACCAAAGATCGTGGGTATAATATGTTCTTGATAATTAATAAATACCTATCAGCAATTCAGACTGCTGCATTCAATACCAACAGTAACTTCTGGTTGATTTTCAGAAGCAGCCTCATATACAACAGATTGTAATAAATAATAATCAACCTTAGTCATGCTAAACCAGAAAAACTTGATTTAAAAAAGATACTAAAAAGAATTTAAAAAACAAGATTATAGAGAAAGGTAACATTGGGTTAAATCTTGACTTTATAGAAAGACAGAGATAATATAATAATAATAAGAGGTGTGTATGGCATGGTTGAGCTGCCATGTTACATGGAGACAAATACTGTAGTGAATCCTCAAATCATTTATGTTTTAATAAGCATGTTGTAATGGCTGCCTTCAGATTCAAGAAATCTGAGATCCATAGAAATGTCAACCAAGAAATTGCTTCAACAATAGCTGCAAGCTATTGCTAGAATATAACATGTCTAAAATCCATCATTGTTCTAATAAATTAGACATTTCTGATCGATTTGATATGAGATTTGATAAAATTTGCACAAAAGCTGAATTATCTAAATAGTTGTACTGAAATAATGCAAAGGTCTAGTTTTAGAAGGAGCTATGATCAACCAATCATGCATAAAAGGAAACATAATTCCAAAAAGAGAAGCAATTATTGCCATGTACTTGGTGAATAAAAGAATACATGTGTGTGTTTGTATGACACTGCCTTATGGAGTTGTGGAAATAAGCATTCTTTGTTCATGTACTTAAACCAGTCTTCTTTGTAGATTTAGGAGATTGTGGACAAAAATTCCATTTAGGAGAAATTACCACATGAGTAAAATTAAAATGTTGAGATTGTGAATTACAGCAATCTTCATTCAGCAGCAACAGTAAAGTACCAAAAGAAGAAATGACCGAGACTGGAACTCAACTGAGATAGATTTATCTCCTCCTTCTGCAAAATATACATTTTCTTCTTCAGAGCAGGTAAAGTAGGGAATAAGTGGAAAATGTCTTTCAGGGGAGATAGTCATGGTCTTTATTTGGTAGTTATATCTGCAATCATTAAAACTCATTTGTTCATGATGACCCTTGCCTAGTCCTAAGGAAAGTGAGCAAATATTGCTTCAACATGGGTTAGGATCAAATATGGATCCCCATTGAGATCAAAGAAATGCAAGTTAATATTCAAAGGCAAGTCCTCCGTACATAACCCAGTCTTCTTAATTAAATCCAGTGATCTAAGCTAAGCAACACATGCTTTCTTAGAATAATAGGTTTTGCCATAACCTAGTGACACAACCATGTGACTAGTCATATTAATGTTTTGTATAACTCCATGTTTCATTCTGATATATCTTACCCAATTTCCTCTTATCATCAGGCAAATAATTTAGGAACACTGAGGTTTTCATAAATAAAATAAAATAAAATAAATGAATATCTCACCATGCTAGCTATGCATTAGGACAGATTCACTCATTAAACTTTGGCCCATTGGTTGTAATTTTCTACTTTCTCTACCTGAGCGTACACCAGAGATCTTTCTCTCTGATATTCCATATCTGATTCCACAATAGTGGAGGCCAGGATTGAATGCTGAAATAAAATTCCTGAATACAATATAATTTTCCAGAAACTTCAAAGTGGAGAATGCTGATAAAAGGTCCTTATGCCAAGAGCTATTTATAGAGATTCTGGTTTACATCATCAAACATTAATGCCCTTTATTGCCCATTGGCTGAACTTTTGGGGAATAAAAATATTTAACCCATTTCAGAACACAATGAGAGAAGAAGCATACAAATAAATATTGCAGCTTTTTTTAAGAAAGCAAGAATAGTGAAATGTTCTTAAGCAGATAGAAAAAAATGAATACTGAGAGTGCAGCAAGAATTAATTTTAGAGAATAAAAAGAAAATGGAAAAGGTGCCCAAAGTGCTTGAGCTAAGGAGCAAGAACATATGGCAGAAGAAAAAAAGAAAGAAAAGAAAACTGAGATGACAGATAAAACAGAGAAGATACTGTAAAGCTTTACTGTAAAGAATTGGGCAAGCAAGAATTCTGGGGCTGGAAGAACGTTTTCTAAGAAGTCAGAAAGCAGCAGAAAAGAAAAAGAGAGAAGTCAAGGCTGAGCTTCACATTTGTACTTTTTTTTAGTTGCAGTTATCCAATTAGCTACATCAATCTTTCTTATCCTGGTTGCTGTCTAGACTTGATTGACTACAGCTGCTGCCATTTAGCATAACTACCACCAGCTGTAAATGATGGAAGTTGTAGTAACTTAATTGGGATTTGCTACTGGAGTTTACTACTCAGATTAGTGGCTATATCTGTTTTAAACAATTATTTGACTTTAGAAAACACCATTTAGCTGAACTCCTATAAATGGACCTCATAAATAGGACATAGAAATTGTATTTTTAAAAAATCTGTTTATATTACTTACAGTACTGAATTACAGAAGCTTTCCACAAACAATTAATCAAGCAAAATGTTCTTTTAAACTAAGGTAACAAACATTAGACAAAGTCCTTTAGAAAACTGGTTTAGTGCCTGGAAAAGTAAGAACTTTGGCCTTCTCTATTTCTAAGACTTTCTACTACTATCCACTCTCAAAAAAACATTATCACATTTCTCTTAACTATTTTTCTACAACCTGAAAGATTTCTTTTACTATTCTTAGAACAAACAAATTACTTCTATTCTCATATATGTCCCAGTCATAAATGAACACATAAATATTTATTTCCACATATTTATGGGAATATAGTTCCATACCTTTATGGTACATGACTTGCCAAGCAAGTCACATTGAACTCTGATGAATTAATCCCTCTGGCAACAAAGGAAAGAGAATAGCTGCCAGCCTAGCACTTTCTCTGACCCTATGTCCTGGAAACTAGAAACTAATCTTGATGGGATGAAAAAGCAGGGGCAATTGCACCTTTCAATCCATGGGAAAAGGCAATTTTGCCAATATATACTTTTACTTCAATTCATTCTGCAGGAGTTACTGGAAGTAATACTAAAAGAAAGGTCAGTTTGTGTCAGACATCAGTCTTGGAACCTGGGTGGATAACAGGGCTAAGTTCTTAAAAAATGTGACTGCATGAGTCCAGATAGATAGATGATCATTCCCTCATTATTGAGAAATAAATCTTGAACTTGAGATTGAAGACAGAAGTCTTCAAGTTAAACTTCCAAGTACACATTTATCCAACTGGATACAAGTTATGGGTCCTATTAATTCTGACTATGCCACTGCTCTGTCTGTTTCTCATATCTGGAGGAAAAGTATGGCAAAGATAGCTCATCATAGGTAATTTATCTCTAAAAGAAAAAAAACATACTTTCTAGGTTGTTTGGATTGCAACTCCCATCAAATCCAGCATCACAAGTGTATAGGAATTCTGGGAGTTGTTGTTTAAAACATCATCTCTTGAAGTAATTATGTCCAAAGGTCAGCTAATTACAATCAGTATAATTAAAACATCACCTGTAATTACTATATCTCTATATTTTTATGCATCAGCATTTTCAAGATAACAATTTTTCCAGTAAGTTTTTTGTAAAAAGAGGGAAAAGAAATTTTATTTTGTATATCTTAGCTAACATTTAGGATTGGAAATTGTATTGTGTTTTTTTTAAATTGCACTACTGGGTTGCTTTGGGAGAAACAACTTTATAAAAATGAATGATTGAACAAATAAAATAATAGATATATGTAAAATAAGACTTCCAGAATAGTCTTAGATTATTTTGAAACATCTACAAACCAGCAATAGTGGCTGAGTCAATCACAAAAATAACGCAGTAGTAACTACAGCATACCATAATAGCGCAGGAGGATGCTCCCTGATGTTTTTCAAGGATACATAAGGAAGTTCAACCAATAACTTTGAGATGTGAAGGAAGGGTCTTCCTTCCTTACTGAGATCTAAGCAAAAGGAGGCCCACCTATTAATTGTCTTCAAGACAATGCCACAGGCACTCCATCACTGCCTCTTCTTGGCTCAATTGTAACAAGCTCTCATTTATCCCATTTTGGTTTCAGAACATTTTCTCTGCTTGCCACATGGATCATCTACTCCTCTAATTCTCCAAACACTCCTCTAGAAGATAATATTTCAGAGGCAGCATTGCTAACTTTCTAATAGAAGTATTTAATTTTGACTCAGGCTTGGTTTAAAGTTTTCTGAACTGGCCTAAACATTCATTTTACACTACTTCTAAGCACAACTATATTTTCAATGACCTTTTCCCTTGAAAATGGGAGAAATATTGAATGAATCTGCCTCCAAACTGGTGAAAAACCTAGTAACAATATAAATTGAAGAACCAGAAACACAAGATTTTAGAAGTGACAGGAAAATGTATGTGTTAGGTGTAATACTCAAATACACCATGTGCAAATACTTTATGGAGAAAACAAGGATGTAAATGCTTCAAACTTTGACCAAACCACAATTCACTAAAATGACTGCCATTTGAATTGTTGTTTGCACAATGGAGCTACAGTATAATTATCTTCATCAAGAAAAAAGGATTTGGCATAACCCTCCTCCCATTTCAAACTCTCCCCAAAGTCAAAAGGCACTCCCTTCATCTCTCTTCACTATCATCCTAACCTGAAATATTTTCCATGCTTCCAAACTATCCTATTCCCAAACCAAACTGCTCTGTCACAGACAAATATATTTCCAGGGGACTCAGCCTGTCGCACTTTGAGCTTTGTCTTTCATCTATTCCAGGTCCTCAGGAGCCCTGCTTGCTAAGAAACGCGGGACGCCCACTTTACCAACCTGCAGCTCGCACCAAGCCACTTCGACAGTGGTCTCCGTGTCTAGCCCTTTGTAAACAGTCTTGAAGGAGCCGCGGCCAATCTCGATGTCAAACTTCAAAAAGCGACCATCCGGGGACGTGGCCACGGCCCGGGTCTCAGCCTCTTCGTTCTCCTCTTGTTCCCAGTGTTCGCGATCTTGGCGGCTCTCCGCATAAGAGAGCAGAGGGTGTGACGGGACGGCTTCGGGGGAACTTTCGCTGCCTGCGGATCCCTCGAGGAGACCTCCAGACCTAGAACTCTCTAAAGCTGTAGCGAGCGGCTCCATCACCTCCAAATCCATGGGGTCGGTACCTGCGGCTACAGCGGGGGCACTATCTTCGCTGTCGTAGTTTTTTAGTCCAAGCTCGGACGAACTTCGACGGCTAATTTTGTAGGCTGATGCGCGGCGACCAGAGACTTCGACGGTCCGAGGACCCTCAGCCTGGCCAGCATCTTCGTCCATGTCACAGCTAGTCTGGTCCATCCTATCGGGCTGGGGCGTGAGCGCTCCGACACCGGGGCCCGAGGGCGAAGCCCGCAGCATTAGCATCAGACGGCCGGACAAGAAAAGGCGCTGTATGGGAGCGCAATTGCTTGCCTACTAAGCCGGCGGCCAGGCAGCCGCTAAATGCGCTCGGCGGCGGCACCGCCCCCTCCAGGCCTGCGCGCTGCTTTCTCCTCCCCTCTTTTAACTAACCTGTTACGTTTTGCTCGCCACCTACCTCTTTTTTCCCCCAAGGGAGCCACAGTGCACTGCACCGACACGACACGCCCACCCCAGAGGGCTGGAATCGCGTACTCTTCCAAGAGCCTTCTTTAAGCTCAGTAACTCGTGTGTTCGAGGGTAGCAAGAGGTTAGCAATGGGATATCGTGCTACTGCTGCTTCCGCTGCCGCCACTCCTGCTGTTTTTTAATGGGTAATAGAAATGCAAAATGTGTTACTTTTGCTTTAGGATAACGCCTTTCAATGAAAAAGGCTCTTAAAATCCCAAGTGCGTCAATGGAGGCCAACTGCATTATGATCGTCATTGCCTTTATATTTTCCTAGTTTTATGGCAGTTGACAAGGTAAAAGTTTGTGGGCAGAGCAAATTTCTGTATTCTCTGCCATGCCTTGACTTTTTGATGAGATGACATAAACTTGAATGACTCAAAATGTTTGCTTTTTAAAAAAGGATTGGAGTTTACCAATCTATTTTCATTGCAGCTGATTTCAACCCTAAAAATATATGCAAGTGCACCTGCAACCCCTGTTGTCCCATATAGTGATGGGAGCTTCTCAATCCTCCACCCCCCCCCAAGCCAAAGCTTCTTTTTAGGAATGACTACTAACAAGCTTCATCCTTTTGCAGTTTAGGAATGACTACTAACAAGTTTCATCCTTTTGCAGTTCAGTGATATGCACTGTTATTTTTCATCCATGAATGTGAGTCAGATACTATTCCTCAACAAATGAAAAATGAAGCTGAATTGTAACAGTTCAAGATTGTACCAACAGTTTTTTGTTTTAATGAATTTTGACATAGTGACTTTAGATAGAAATCTTATCTATACTAGAACTGGGATAGTAGTTTCCTTAACTCCAAATTGAAACTTGTAGGCACATTGACTGTTAATGTGTTTATTGTATGCAATTCTTTGTGGCTTACTTTTCCTGCACCAAAAGCCACCCCAGAAGCTTTATCCTGACATATGTGAATGGGGATGCAGGATGCAAAAAGTGTATAGAGATTGTTGTATTTCTTCCTGGCCTACAATGTCATGGAAATCCCCAGTTAAGGTAGTCCCCACTGAACCTCTTAATGATGAAAAGTCTACTCTAGCAATATATCCTACATTACACTTAGCTGAACTAATTCCATAAATTGCCTATGTGGCATCAGACCAATTGGATTATAAAGGACTTTTTTCTCAATTTCCACAGTGATTTCTTTTTAACCAATCTTAGTGGTACCTGGTTCAGCTTGCTCAAGGCATTTGCGCTGTTGTTGTTGTTAGTTGCGAAATCGTGTCTGACCCATCGCGACTCCATGGGCAACGTTCCTCCAGACCTTTCTGTCCTCTACCATCCCCCAGAGTCCATTTAAGCTCACGCCTACCGCTTCCGTGACAGTGAGTCCTTCCTTCTCATTAGGTGGCCAAAGTATTTGAGTTTCATCTTCAGAATCTGGCCTTCTAAAGAGCAGTCAGGATTGATCTCCTCTAGGACTGACCGGTTTGATCACCTTGCAGTCCAGGGGACTCGGAGGAGTCTTTTCCAGCACCATAGTTCAAAGGCCTCAATTCTTTGGCGCTCAGCCTTCCTTATGGTCCAACTTTCACAGTCATACATTGCAACTGGGAAAACCATAGCCTTGACTTTACGCATTTGTGCTGTAGCTTAATGCAAAAATGAGGGAGAACTGAAGGCAGAAGACCAAGGAACGCATAAACTAGTGATGGCGAACCTATGGCACAGGTGCCACAGGTGGCACGCGGAGCCATATCTGCCGGCACACGAGCCATTGCCTAGCTCAGCTCCAGCGCGCATGTGCGCGCCGGCCAGCTGATTTTTGGCTCGCACAGAGGCTCTGGGAGGGCGTTTTCGGCTTCCGGAGGGCCTCTGGGGGGACTGGGAAGGGTGTTTTTGCCCTCCCCAGGCTCCAGGGAAGCCTCTGGAACCTGGGGAGGATGAAAAATGGGCCTACCAGGCCCACCAGAAGTTGGGAAACGGGCCATTTCCGGCCTCCAGAGGGCCTCCAGGGGAGCGGGGGAGGCCGTTTTCGCCCTCCACAGGCATTGAATTATGGGTGTGGGCACTCGCATATGCGTGATAGCACGGTTGCATGCACTTTCGGCACCCGAGGGAAAAAAGGTTCGCCATCACTGGCATAAACTGTCCCTTCTCCCTGAGATTGCTGTAACTGATCATATATTTTTCAAAGAAATGCTTTGCCTTTTTCATCCTTCCAAGCATTTGAAAATGTGGGCATTTTTAGTAGTGTGATGCTGAATGGATACTGTTTTAAGATGAATGTATTATAATTTATAATTAGTATTTGCTTAGTTATATCTGACTGTTTTTAGTGATTCTTATTTTTACATTCAGGTTATTTCTGTAGTTATACTGGCTGCAACTCACAATTATTATTTTTTTGTAGGAGGATCACCTTGTCCTTGCAGGTGTATTTTCCTCCTCCACCCCTAGCCTTATCTGCTTATCTGCAGAACACTTCTTTCTCTTTGGGGCACACTGCATTCTGACATTTACTTCCTTGATTAACTTAAGAAGACTGAAAGCTGAATATTTTGTAAAAAGATTATTAGCAACTTTAAAAAAATGCTTTCAGACTAGCATAGAGGCAAGGAGATATTAAACTACTCCTGCTATTTGTAGTAACAAGAACTATACCATTCATGCAAATGAGAATTGTCATAAGCCTGGATTGGGAACAAATTATCTCCCCCCCCACAATGGCCTGAAGCTATGATTTACTTTACAAGTAAGCACAGTCATTCAGAGAACCCTCAAACTGTGTGAAGGGTCACTTTTAACATAGCCGTATGCTCAGCCTTCATTTCGTGCTTAACTACGTGACCGCACCTGACCTTGATGAAATTATGAGCATAAGAAGACATGATCATGTAACGGCCTACTTTGTTCTGGGAACAGGCCAAGCTTTGCGAAGGCGGAGGGATGCTTTGGAGATTTGGCAGGAGAGAAGAACACACACAAAAAAGTGAAATAGGTTAACAATTGAGAACACAGATATAAGTATGACTGGATAGCAAAGGAAAAAAATGTGAGAAAGAGCAAACCAAAAACATTCAGTGAAGCAGCTGACCAGGGGATTCTTTATGAAGCAAAATAAGAACCAAAATGCTAAAAGCTAACCATTGGGGGAGTCTTTTTCTGCCTGGATGGTAAACTCTTTGTCCTTTTAATTAAATTTTTTTTCTTACTGTCACCACTACTAATTGTTCATGGAGTGAACTGCTAATATAAATACGGGTTGTTGGACTGGTAATGCAAATTAATTATACTGTTGTTTTTCATGAGATTTAATGGGTTATCTTTTATTTTTTAGATTTCAAAGGTGAAGAAATAGAGAACAAGTAAGTTTATCTTAATGATATTCTTGGAGAATGTGATCATCTTTGCTTATGGATTACCTTCTTTTCAATAATACAAATAAGAGCCTTTCTGCTCTGTTATCTGCTTGCTCTTATTAGGCTTACCTTAGTTGCAGACTATGGAGATATACTTGTTTGTTGTATTAGTCATGATTTCACATGTTCCTCACCATAATGTAATTGGTTTGCATTGGTCAGTGTGTAAATGTAACTATTGTGGCTTATAAACCAAAATTTATAGGTTAGCATAATATGTAAAGCCAGCTATTGTGGTTTATTCAAATCCTGTTTAAAATTATGTTTTACTGGAATAAATTATGTTTTAAAATTATGTTTTACTGGCGAGCACGGGATGGGGGTCATTCCTCCATCCTGGTGTTACTTGACCTCTCAGCGGCTTTCCATACCATTGACCATGGTATCCTTCTGCGTCGTCTTGGGGAGGTGGGAGTGGGAGGCACTGTTTTACGGTGGTTCTCCTCCTACCTCTCTGACAGGACGCAGTCGGTGTTGACAGGAGGACAGAGGTCGACCCCTAGGCCCCTGGTTTGCGGGGTGCCACAGGGCTCGGTCCTCTCGCCCATCCTGTTTAACATTTACATGAAACCGCTGGGTGAGATCATCCGACGACACGGGGTGAGGTATCAGCAGTATGCTGACGATACCCAGTTTTACATCTCCACCCCGTGTCAGTTCAGTGAAGCAGTTGATGTAATGTGCCGCTGCCTGGACGATGTGAGGGTCTGGATGGGAGTGAATAGACTCAGGCTCAACCCAGACAAGACTGAGTGGCTCTGGATATTTCCCCCCAAGGACTATGTCGACTGTCCCTCCTTGGTTCTCGGGGGAGAAAAATTAACTTCCTCGGAACAGGTCCGCAATTTGGGTGTCCTCCTAGATCCACAGCTAAAATTGGAGCAACATCTTTCAGCTGTGGCTAGGGGGACCTTTGCACAAATCCGTCTTGTGCACCAATTGCGACCTTACTTGGAGAGGGAGGCTTTGCTCACAGTCACTCATGCCCTTGTCACCTCACGGCTAGACTACTGTAACGCGTTCTACATGGGGCTACCCTCAAAGAGCATCCGGAGACTCCAACTGGTACAGAATGCAGCTGCGCGAGCTGTAGTGGGTGTACCGAGATACACCCACGTAACACCTATCCTTCGCCAGCTGCATTGGCTGCCAATTAGTCTCCAGTCGCAATTTAAGGTGTTGGTTTTGACCTTTAAAGCCCTACATGGCTCAGGGCCAGGTTACCTTTGGGACCGCATCCTATCACATACCTCCCTACGACCGGTTAGGTCCCATAGAGAGGGCCTCCTCCGGGTCCCATCGGCCAAACAATGTCGGTTGGCGGGGCCACGGGGGAGAGCCTTCTCTGTGGGAGCCCCGTCCCTCTGGAACCAACTCCCACCAGAGATCCGGACTATCCCCACCCTGCTGGCCTTCCGTAAAGCCATAAAAAAACTTGGCTCTTCCGGCAGGCGAGGTGAATAGGAAGATCAGATTCCCCCCATGAATGTTGTTTTTATAATGTTTTAACTATGCTTTTTAATTTTAAACTATGATAATTGTTTTTATTGTACGTTTCTTATCCTGTTGTACGCCGCCCTGAGTCCCACGGGATTGGGCGGCCTATAAGAACGTTTATTAAATTAAATTAAATAAACTGACTCCAGTTAGGATAACATTAGAGTTCTTTTCAGAGTCAGACTTCACTGAAAGTATGAAAAAATAAAAAGAAGGGAAAAAGTCTGAAGAAAAGCAATGCCTAGCTACCAATATTTGGCAGAAGAACAAGAACTTGGAATGCAGCTTCTAGGTATAATTGATATCAATATTTGAAACTTATGAGGCAAACTCTTTGCCACACAATTGAGAAATGCCCAATTCATTCATTTCATTTAGATATTTTCTTCAGATTCTTCCGATACTATATATTCTTCTTTCTCTGGTTTTATTTACAAGTATAAGGCTAGTAAGGCCAAGAAGTCATAATGTTTATGACTGAGCAGGAATTTAATTTGCATCCCTTTGGATTTACTTCATCTAAGTAATTTAATTCATAAAGCTGAAATATAACAAAATTATAGCAGCCTCTTCCCATGCCCTCCCTGTTGCTCCTTCTCCCTTGATTAAGTCCCCCTTTTCTTGCAGGAGAAAGCAGGAACAATTATTCTTAACCTCCTCCTGTCTGGAGAATGTTCTCCTTTTTCTAGCTAGAGGGAGAAAGTAAGTGTAGAACAAGGGTGCTCTGCGTACAATGATGAAGTTTAGCTTCCCCTAACTTCCATTCCTTAAAGAGATGGGTAAATTACCCAAACTACTTCCTACAATGTAGCAGAGTGACAGTGAAAGCAAGGAAAATGATTTTATTTTCATTGATTTATTTAGTCGTGACTTTCTTAGAGCAAATTTCACTTAATCCTGGACTTACCAAGATTAATCCA
Source organism: Diadophis punctatus similis (assembly GCA_023053685.1). Classification (NCBI taxonomy): domain Eukaryota; kingdom Metazoa; phylum Chordata; class Lepidosauria; order Squamata; family Dipsadidae; genus Diadophis; species Diadophis punctatus. The sequence continues at coordinate 214,749 of JALIGW010000008.1, read as the reverse complement.
AGCCATGATTTCCAAATCCATTTCCAATTATGGTTTCACCTCCTGGTTTGCAGTTAATCCTTAGCAGCAGCAGCCAATCATTGGGCTTCCTGAGACTGAGGCAAACAAACCAAATTATATCAACCTCTGTTATCCAATGTTGTGTTAACTTACTTGAATCAAACTCTATGGGAAGGAATGACGCACGTATATATTCAAATGTACACAAAGGTGCCCAGTTCACTTGTAACTGGAGGCTTAAGAACATCGAATGGGCTGTGGAGACAGGTGCTGTTTATTTTCCAAAGCATCCAGTTCCAGGTGTTGGCCACCTTCACTTCTGATCTATGGTTATTACTGGCTCCCAGCAAGCAGACAAGTAGTCTGAGCTAATCCCTAAGAGTGGCTGATCTGGAGAATGAGTCTTGGCATGAGGGACGACAACAGGAGACTTTATCATGAAAACCCTTGTTGGTTTGTTTAATTCACCAAACTGTATTTACTCAAAATAGCAACTCTGGCTGGGATTAATTTTCAGTTTCCTAAGGTCAAATTGTTTCCCTTCCATGATAAGAGGAAGGAAGAAGTAGGGAGGAATGGAGCTGAATGGCCTGCTCTGTTCTAATTCACCAAATATTCCCTGCTAAGAGAAGAGACATACGTAGTTCATGGCACTTTGGTAATGGGCCCTGAAACATACAGAACAAAGCTGATGATAAAAAAAAGCACATGCCCAGCACTCAAAGCTGCAGGACAGTTACAACTCTGGAAACCTGTTTCCTAATCTTATGAGGCCGACTCTTGTTTAGCATAAAAAATTTTTATTCTGCATACGCTCAGGGGAACTAATCTTTATGATCAAGTTTGTGGACTAAATTTTTGTATTGAAAAAAAGCTTTGACTGATTAAATTCAGAATAAATCACAGTGACTTTTAAGAGGGTGACAGCAAGTTATCTGGTAATAAATCAAAACCTTGTCTGTTTTTATTTGTTCTCAGTTCTAACTTCAGCCATAGAAAATTTTATCTGAAGTAATAACAACTGTGTGGATTTTACAGATCAAGTGGGACTTTTCTTGAATCAGGCAGTATTAAAAATGGCTGCTTTCACCCTCTAAAACAAATCTGGTGTGATTCAAAACTTTTGTGTTAGTGTTGGGCTTTCCAAAACATCTTGGACTTGCTTCAGTAGATTGTCCAAAAAAATATACCTTTATCTGCTAACAGAAATAAATTTAATTACTGGTAGTTCTATTACATTGTAATGCTTATTGTTACATCATAATGGACAGTAAAATGAAATGAATTGCCATTTAACATTATTAACACTCCCTTTCACTTTCTCTAACTAAAAATGTGTAACAATATTTTTAATCAAGAAAAGAAAACACTAAGCCATGCAAAGATTGGCCTTGGGAAAGCAAACCATAGAACAGTGATGGCAAACCTTTTTCAGCGCGGGTGCCAGAAGGGTGCGGGCGCGCGCGATAGCGCGTGCGTGTGTGCCCACACCCATAATGTAATGCCCTGTGCATGCTCACAACCCCCCCCCACGGCCCCCCCATACATGCGCACAGGCCTCACTGAAGCCTCCTGACTGCCAGTAGGCCTGTTGGACTGTTTTTCGCTCCCCCCAGGGTTCAGGAAAGCCTCCTGAAGCCTGGGGATGGTGAAAAATGGCCCAATGGGCCAATTGGAAGTTCGGAAATGAAAGGAAGTGGAGCTACCCTACTTCTTACCTTCAGATAGTTGCAACCAGGCTTCACACACCTTGGCCCATTTCTTCTGCAGCCAGGAAGGCTTTCCTGAAGGCCTGTGTAGCTGATAACAGAGCTCTGGATTGATCTGGAGCTCTGTTATCAGCTGCAGAGGCCTTCAGGAAAGGCCTTTAGGAAAGGCCTCTGCAGCTGATAACAGAGCTGCAGATCGATCCAGAGCTCTGTTATCGGCTACACAGGCATTCAGGAAAGCCTTCCCGGCTGCAGAAGAAATGGGCCGAGGTGTGCGAGGCCTGATTGCAACTGTCCAAAGCCGAAGAAGTTCCTGAAGACCTCTGACAGTGAAAAGGAAGCTGAGGGTGCGAGCACACAAGTGAACTTCCGGTTGGCCCGTTGGGCTGTTTTCGCCGTGGGGAGAGGGAATATGGCCGAAAAGAAGGCTGAAAATCAGCTGGGCAGCGTGTGTATGCGCGCTGGAGCTGACATAGGGCAACGCCTCGCGTGCCCTCAGATATGGCTCCGCGTGCCATCTGTGGCACGTGTGCCATAGAATGTAAATCCATGATCCAGCGTATGGTGGACTAAAGCTCTTACAACATATCATACAATCCCCTGTTCTTTTTCGGGGTGGGAGGAGTTGCAGCCTATTACATGTAGCTTCTTTATTCCAAATTCTTTAGTAAATTTCCCAAAAAACTACAAACTTGGAAATATTACAAAATTCCAACCTGAAATATAAAAATATTATAAGAACTTAGGTCTTATCAATGTATTAAGGGAACACTTAATTTTATTATGTTTTGGGAAGTATGTCTCAGTTTTCACTCAGTTCAATCATTTCCCTAGATGACTTTGAAAAAAATGTTAAAGATTGTTGAGTCAAAATAGTTACTATTTTTCCACAATGTTTTAAAAAACAAATATATACTGCACGTTGCTCACTTCCACCTACTGCCAGTAGTATCAGCTGTAGATCAGTTGATTCATTTTTCATCATAGCTTCCTCCATTTGATTCAGCTTCCTCCCCTTGGTGACATGATTCTCATCAGATATTGCAATCATTTTCATAAGTGATGTCTACATTAGTTTTTGTGCATTTGACAATCTAATATTCAAATTCACAGTTCCCTTGCACACTAAAATCTTTTTTGCCTGATTTTAAAGCTCTGTCCCATGTTAACTTTGCTTCTACATTTCTAGTCTAGATTAATGTGTTTCAACTTTGGCAACTTTAAGATGTGTGGACTTCAGTTCCCAGAATTCCCCAGCCAGTGTATTTGGGAATACTGGGAGCTGAACTCCATACATCTTAAAATGGTCAAGGTTGAGAAATACTGGTCTAGATAAACAGCCATTCTTGACATTATTTGTGAATATACTGTGTATAAAGAAGCAGAGCCTATGGTCCTGTAAGTATTGTTTCAGCACCTCCGCTTACCCCTGACCAGGATCATAATTCTCCTCCATCTCTGCACAACTCTTTGTACTACAGCTCCAAAGTTTGATCTTTTCTAGCATATTTCACAGGCAAAAGATATTCCCCTTCTACACCTTGTCAATGAGACCAGAGTTCAAACACGATTTGTTGCTTCTTCCTTTTCTGGTGCAATTACAGTTTTCCAACAAAGCTAGTTATCTGGATATCTTAGAGGGTAAATCTGCAACTCAAACAGGCAAGGGTCCTGTGAAGGAAGAACTTTGTACTCTGTGTCCCTTGCCAGTCAGAGTGGCCAAATTTTAAAGTGGGTAATGGAAAATCAGCAGTAACACGTGGACATTTATTTAACTCCCTTGTAAAAGTCAAGCTTTTTGAATGCATTTTAGGTGTCTCTGAATAGCTTACAGAAGAAATGTTTAACCTGAACAAAGAACCTTTTATAAGATGCTTACTTGTTGATTCTGAATCTTTTCCTCAACCAAATAATACTTCCTTTACAAAATTTCATTGCTCTCTTTGAAGCTTTGGGACAGAAACAAATCAGATATACAGTATGTGGTTTAATCCTATCTTTAAAAAGCAGGAGCATGAGATTTTATATTTAAAAGAAAAATGAGGGTGTGAGGCAGAAGAACAAATCTTTCCAAGACCAAACCTGCCAGGCTGAAAACAATGCTACAAGTTAAAATTGTAGAGATGCAGGGAGAGTTTGGCTCATTTTTTTCAAGGTGTCCTGCAGTAGTGGGTTGTAAATATTTTTGCTACTGATTCGCGTGCTCATGCGACGCTTCTGCGTACGTGCAGAAGCATCCCGGGTGGGTGGGCGGAGCCTCCCGCTGCCGCTACAGGTTCTAAGAACCGGTTGGAACCGGGAGCAACCCACCGCTGGTGTCCGGTGTTAGAGGTAACCTGACAAGCACTTTTCTATCATAAGAATGTTGGTGTTTATTTGATCACAGTTATGACAGATAAAAGGAATTTTTTCCAGGTTCATTGAAATATAGATTAACAGAATAGCAGAATAACAGAGTTGGAAGGGACCTTGGAGGTCTCCAACCCCCTGCCTAGGCAGGAAACCCTGCACCACTTCAGACAGATGATTATCCAATATCTTCTTAAAAACTTCCAGTGTTGGAGCATTCACAACTTCTGGAGGCAAATTGTTCCACTAGATTAATTGTTCTGTCAGGAAATTTCTCCTTAGTTCTAGGTTGCTTCTCTCCTTGATTAGTTTCCACTCATTGCTTCTTGACCTGGCCTCAGGTGCTTTGGAGAATAGCTTGACTCCCTCTTCTTTGTGAAAGCCCCTGAGATATTGGAACACTGCTATCATGTCACCCCTGGTCCTTCTTTTCATTAAACTAGACATTCCCAGTTCCTGCAACCGCAACCATTCTTCATACTCTGTTTTCCCCAAAATAAGACATCCCCTGATAATAAGCCCAATTGGGCTTTTGAGTGCATGGCAATAAGGCCAAGCGCTTATTTCAGGGTTCAACAAAATATAAGACAGGGTCTTATTTTGGGGGAAACACGGTATGTTTTAGCCTCCAGTCCCCTAATATCTTTATTGCTCTTCTCTGCACTCTTTCTAGAGTCTCCAAATCTTTTTACATTGTGGCGACCAAAACTGGATGCAGTATTCTAAGTGTGGCCTTACCAAGGCATTATTAATACTTAACGTGATCTTGATTCTATCCCTCTGTTTATGCAGCCTAGAACTGTGTTGGCTTTTTTGGCAGGACACTGCTGGCTCATATTTAAATGGTTGTCCACTAGGATTCCAAGATCCCTCTCACAATTACTACTATTGAGCGAGATACCACATATTCTGTACCTGTGCATTTTGTTTTCCTTGCCTAAATGTAGAACCTTACTTTTTTCACCATTGAATTTCATTTTATTAGATAGCCCCCAATGTTCAAGTCTGTCAAGATCCTTCTGTGTCTTAAGCCTATCTTTCTGGAATGTTGACTATTCCTGCCAGCTTGGTGTCATCTGCAAATTTGATGAGTTCCTCATCTATCCCCTTGTTCAAATCATTAATGAAGATGTTGAAGAGTACTGGGCCTAAAACAGAGCCTTGGGGTACTCCACTGCATACTTCCCTCCATGTAGATGCAGTTCCATTGAGCACTACATGTTGAGTGTGGTTGATCAGCCAGTTTCGAATCCATCTGATGGTGTTGCTGTCTAACCCACATTTTTCTACTTTATCTAGTAGTAGGTTATGGTCTACTTTATCAAATGCCTTACTGAAGTCCAAGTAAATTATATCAACAGCATTCCTCTGGTCCACTAATTTTGTCACTTTGTCAAAGAATGCAGTAAGATTAGTCTGGCATGATCTGTATTTGAGAAACCCATGTTGGCTTTTGGTTATTATTTTGTTTGCTTCTAGGTGTTCGTTGATTCATTGCTTGATTATCTTTTCCAGAATCTTCCCTGGTATTGAGGTCAGGCTGATAGGTCTGTAGTTTCCTGGATCTATTTTTTTTCCTTTTTTGAAGATGGGAACTACATCAGCTCTTTTCCAGTCCTCTGGCAGTTCCCCAGTGCTCCAGGATCTTTGAAAGATATAGTTCAGTGGTTCTGAGATCTCGTCTGCCAGTTTCTTCAGAACCTTAGGGTGTTCCTTCAGAACCTTGGGGTGTAATCCATCCAGTCCTGGTGATTTGAACTCATCTAGGGTAGACAGATGTTCACTTACCATTTTCTTCCCTATTTTAACTTGTGTTCCTAATCTGTTTTTTGTAATGCTGTTTTTGATAGGTTGGACTGTTTTTTCCCTTTGTGTAAAGACAGATGCAAAAAACAAAGTTAAGTAGCTCTGCTTTCTCCCTGTTGCTTGTCACCACCTTGCCACTTTCTCCCAGCAATGGACCAATTGTTTCCTTGACTTTTTTTTTGTTTTTAATATGTTGGAAGAAGCTTTTTTGGGGTTATTGTTTACTTTTGTCGCAAGCCTTTGTTCATTGTGAGCTTTAGCTTTCCTCACTTCATCTTTACAGGCTCGGGCTATTTGTTGATATTCTGCCTTAGTTATTTCCCCCTTTTCCCACTTTTTATACTTGTCCTTTTTGTCTTTCAATTTGTCAGAGAGTTCTTTATGCAGCCATGCTGGTTTCTTTTGAGAGCTATTATTTTTATTCTTCATTGGTATTGTGCTAGACTGGGGCACCTTCGAGACATCTATTCTTTTGGGGTTCAGGTTTTCCTAAATTGTATTTCCTTTATAAGTTCTATGAGTTCTAGATTGATGAGACTAAGCTGTGGCTTTTCGGGACTAATAAAAATTAAAACTGGTTATAAATTTTCTCAAGCTACCTCCATCTATGATCATATAGCAGGAGGAAATTCAATGGAACAAGTTTTTACTATTACGTTTTTCAGTGTTAAGTAGCTTCAATCACGACAATGAAAAAGATCTTGTTCACAATTGTTTCAGCTTGGATGCCATTATTAACGCACCCATGTTAGATTTAACTAACAACTACTGATCTTACCAGTCAATATAGCACAAATAATAAATAATAATAGAAATATGCCCCTATTGGTTATGCTAGACTTTTCAGCAGCTTTGATGCTATCAATAGTTATAACATCTTGACAACCTGCTTGGTATAAGATTCAGGGAGATTTCTTTTTTCATGATTCCTACTACTCTTTAGTAAGCTAACTCTAGACAGTACAGTAGTGGCCAAAATTGTTGAAACCTTTTGGGAAAAGTGTACAGTATTTTTGAGGTTTGATGGCTAATAACACCACTTTTTTTGGGGAGTATACCATAAAATTATATATCCTCTGTCCAGATAACATGGGTTTTAGCCCAGTTTAGTCTTTTCAACCTTTATTTGAGAGATAAAAATGGATTTTTTCGTGGAATTCTAGATTTTAGGCCAAATTCCTGCAGTCTGCGCTGAACAATCCTTGAACTCAACTTCACATTGCATTGCGCCGATTCATCTTGTATACACACGGATGATTCAATTCTGGCACATAGACACAGTCTCTTAATTATTCTATCATCACTTGTTGTTGTGCACCTTTTCCTGCCTTTACCAGTGTGGTTTTGTAGTGACTGAGTCTCCTTATAACTCTTCAAAAACTTAGATATACCACCTTTGGTTACGTTTCCACCAATTTTTCTTCTAATTTCTTTATAACTGTAGCCTTGTTCACTTAATAATACTATTTTACATCACTGCGACAAGTCAACTTTTTGCACCATTACTTTAATTTTATTACATTTTACAAGCTCACCAAATGAAAGAACACAAAAAAACCCCCAACCAACTTGATAGCGATCACAAAACACACTGGCATATGTCCTCCTCTCAGCTTCAATACATGACATACATCAATAACTGAATCCTACTGTGATTTGATTGGCTCATTGCCAAAACAAGATGACACCTGATTGGCTCTCTTTTATTCATTGCTCAGTCGTGCTCATTGGCTACAATCAGATGAAGGAAAGCTACCTGATATCAACCTAAGCAAGTTGTGCTTCCTTTTCTGGTTATTTGGCTGTAACTTTCCTTAGAATACAGATAATTGAACAAACTTTGTTGCATTACATTCTTGATTAAATTATCTTTCCATTGATATATAACTTTATGGTACTACTCCAAAAAAGTGGTGTTATTAGCCACCAAACCTCAAAAAACCTTTTCCTAACCTTTTCCCAATAGGTTTCCACAATTTTGGCCACTACTGTAATTTCAAGAGATTCCTTTATACAACTTTGACCATTATTCTTTTTGGACCAGTAGGTGCACGTAGAATATTTGTTCTTTGTTAACAGCATGCACACAAAATGTTTGTCTATAAATCCATTTATGAGAAGACCAACTGGTAAGAGTTACCTCTACTATTTTTTTTATATCTCTTGGATTCTCTCTACTACTTGTTTTCTTTTTTTTTCCACATTGGTGTACTTCCAAATAAAACTGGGCTGCAGCCACTCACATTTATTTTCTAAGAATGCTTTCACAATGTATGTTGAGCCTACAGGCATTTGTGGAAATACAGATTGTTCCTGAGGTTATTTCTTTCATTTGCAGATGCTAGCTATTCATTAAAAAAAATTAAAAGACTCTAAAAGCAAACAACATCCAGAGAATACCAACAATCCCACAGTTCTACCTAGAGCTACAGATATTCTCTTCTATTGGAGACACTAAAAACCAAAAAGATCTAATGGGGCAGGAGACCTGAAAGGTGCTAAAGGAGGTGTTGCCAGATGTGCTCACATTCATAGAGAGCATGTTGGGAAGCATGTCAAGGTCAATATTCTTCATTCTATGTCACATGGTAATTAACATCTATATCATTGGTGGATAAAAGATCATATTCATGGTAGCAAAACTTCTGGAGGTTACATGGAAGGGCAGAACTTGCAATAGTTGGAGCAAGGAAAAGGCAAGATGGGACAAGGGTAGTGATTGTTTTCCTGTTGCTAATCACAGAAACAGTAGTCCTTATCTCCACTGCTGGCTCATGTTTAATAAGTTGAACAGTAGAGAAGAATGTAGGTAGGATACCCTAACAAGCAAGAATTATGTGTATTCCACAAGCTTGGGTGTTCCTAGAAAATCCATTACTCCATTACTTGCCAGCTGAAATACTGCACTGCAGGGCATCATTGCCTTTGAACAGCATTTAGAAATTTTAGCTATCCAGAACACTGTAGGTAAACTATTAGCCAAAGGTAGTTTTAGAAATATAACCCAACTTCAGTAAAACAGCTGTACTAAAATTCAGTGAATTTCCAAAGCCAGTATAAAATGCTGCTCTAGAAGCTTAATGTTTTCAGAAGAAAATACATATCATCCTAATTGTCTACTTACTAAGGTCTTCTAGAAGAACTCTCTTGTCAATGTAATTATTGAGGTTACAGAACAGAAATCCCTCCTAATTATTCTGCTGCATACTCACCCTGATGACTATAAACTACTTTACAAAACTTTTTCAAAGCTATTTGACCTGACAGCTGACAAGCTTTTCCATTTTATTTGAACTAGGTTGGGCTACAATTTTATTAACCTGTATTGAATGTATTTATGTATTTAGTTGGTGTTGGAGAAAACTCCTGAGAATACTGTGGACAGTGGAGAAAAAAACCCCCAAACCAATGACCAATGGATCATTGAACAAATCAACCCAGATTTCTCATTCAAGGCACATTCCTCTCCAGGCTGTGGTCATCCCTGCTTCTTGTGCACCTTTTTCTTCCACACTTTCCCCTTCCACATAACTTTCTATTAATGTGCTTTGATACAGCACTTTGGGAATATCCAACTTTGTTTGCAATTACCTTTTGAGGCTTTTTCTCCTTATGGAGGGTGAATGATGGTTTTCTGCACAATTGTCAGGTCAGCAGTCTTTCCCATGATTGTGATTCCTACTGAACCAGACTGAGAGACCATTTAAAGACTCAGGTACAATTTACAGGTGTTATGGCTTAATTAGCTGATTAGAGTGGGACACTTTGAGCCTGGAATATTGCACCTTTTCACAATATTCTAATTTTCTGAGATTGTGGATTTGGGGTTTTTATGAGCTGTAAGCCATAATCATCACAATTATGACAAATCACGGCTTGAACTATCTTGCTTTGCATGTAATGAATCTCTCTCATATATTAGTTTCACCTTTTAAGTTGCATTACTGAAATAAATGAACTTTTACACGATATTCTAATTTTTTGAGTTTCACCTGTATAATAATAAAGTGAAATAAAAGAACGAAGTTCCAAATTTTTTTTCCAGATCTTTTTCCATTAGGCCCAAAAGGAAAAGTTCTGGTTTCATTTTTATCATTTTCAAATTTTTCTGTACTTAAATATGAATCATACTCCAAATTTTTTTGCTTTATCACAGATGATAAAAAGTCCCTTCTTTACTTTTACACTTCCAACATTCATTTGACATACCTTTATACATCTTAGATACCTTATCTGGTGTTAAATACCAATGATACATCATTTTATAGAAATTTTCTTTTAGATTATAATTTAATGTAAATTTTAAACTCTTCAACCCAGAGGTGGGTTGCTCCCGGTTCGCACCGGTTCTATAGAACCGGTACTGGGAATTTCCCCCCCTTCGCCAAACTGGGAGCAATCGCTGGTTGGCCACGCCCCTGAATCAGCTCTGTCAGTGGCGCCATAGGCGCCAACATCTTGTTTTTAGCTTCTGTGCATGCGCAGAAGCTTGTTTCCAGCACTGCGCATGCTAGCGAAGCGCATGCGTTCTTGCGCGGTGCTGCCACGGCGCACAATGCATGCATGCCCACGCGGCGCGGGAGGAAGTGAACCGGCATCGAGGTAAGTTAGAACCCACCCCTGCTCTTCATCCATATATTTTCCCATTGTTCAAGCATCAAATTATATCTAAAATTCCTTGCCCACTGATTCTTACAATGTTTTACATGTTCATTTCCAAATACAATTTCAATAACATTTTATAGATATTAGCGATAATATGTTCATCGTTTCCACATAATAAAATTTCCAATTCATTTTTAACAAAGTCAAATCCATAGCACCTTTTATTCAGTTTAAATCTTTCAGTTGTTGATAAATAAACCAATGGCGAACATAACCTTCTGATTCAAGTTCTTCCCTCGGCTTTAATATTGGGTCACCAGAGTTGAGAGATAAAATTTTACCATACATCAACCAGTCTGGCTTTGCCACCATTTCTTTTCTTTAAAAAGCTTCCTGGGGTGACAGCCAAAGAGGCAACTTCGCAGAGAGCCTTGTTTTATATTTATTCAAACTCTTAGTATGGCACAAATCAGCATAAAGGTTAATGTACTTGATGAAATAGATTCCAGGCCACAAAAGCAGATGCCTTAATAACATTTTTTGGTTTTGAAGTGCTGTAATATCTCATTTTTACATAAGTGAAATTTAAATTTTTCTCTGTATCAATCACAGAATCTTGTCCAACTTATTTGTACTTTATTTTCCCATATATAATTTTAAGAAAGAAAACAGTGTGCCCAATAAGTGTAGAAATATGCTTTGTAAAAGGCTTTGAATAGAGATATATTCTTCTCAGATTATTACCAATGGCAATAATACTGTGCAGAATTTTAAGTTTTGAATAATTGTGAATAGGATTCTTATTCCATTGAAACTAATAATTATAGAAACTAGGCTTTTATATTTTAAAATATAACAGGATGAAATGAGATTATCCAACTTCAAGATTTTAAAAGGGCATGCCTTTAAAACTGCATTTCTTGAATTAAAATAGTTGTAGTAATAAAAATGTTTAAATGATTTCAAAATTATTTTAAATCAAATTCTTAACAAAATATACTTAGAAACTGGTTGGCATCAGGATACATGTAGTCAACTTTTTGAGGTATGCCAGAACCAGTCATAAAAGTTGTATTAGACAAGACATATTTTAGTCTGAAACGATATAGGATCTCCTGCCACGGGCCAAGGGTTAGACTAGAAGACCTCTAAGGTCCCCTCCAACTCTATTATTCTATATTCTCTGTCCTACTCAGTGGGTTAGTACAGGTTCTTCTTTAGACCTGAAAATATGTGGTTAAGTGGACAATAAAAACAACTTAATTGGAAAAAAGATACTCCTTAAATCAGGCTTGTTCTACCTGTGGGCCACATGCAGCCTGGACAGCTAGTAATATGATCCCCAAGATCATAAAATTTTAACATTATAATGTGATTTTATATACATTAATGTTGTTATATATTTTATATGTGACCCAAGACAATTCTTCTTTACTCAATATGCCCAGGCAAGCCAAAAGGTCAAACACACATTCCCTAAATAATATTCCTTCTTGTAAGAACTCCACACTGAGTTCTTTGTTTATAAGTAGAGCCAAGGGATAGACTGGGTAGAAAAAGCTCCATCATATTCATGGACATTCTAATCTTAGGGATTAGAATGAGCTTCCATCTGTTATTTCCATCCAGAACTGGATGCAGTAGTCCAACTATCACCAGCACAGCATAAAGTACTATAATTTCACGTGATCTTGAAAGCATGCCTCTGTTGATGCAGCCCAGGACTGCACTGGCTTTTTTGACAGCTGCATCACAGGTTGGTTCCTCCCGGTTCGGACTGGTTCGCCCGAACTGGTAGCAACCCACTGGTGATGTCATGATGATGTCACAGAACCGGTTCGGTCGGTGCTGGTCTGTGGACACCGCCATCTTTTTTTGAATTTTTTTTTAATTTTGTTTTTGAATTTCCCCCCAGTTTTTTTTTCCTGAGCATGCGCAGAAGCCGAATTTCCGGCACTGTGCATGCATTACCATCTTGTTTTTTGCTTTGGGGAGGGGGAATGTTTTTTATTTTTTCAGCACTGCGCACGCAAAGCGTGCTTGTGCCCACGAGGCATGGGAGGAAGCGAACCAGCAGCTAAGTTAGAACCCACCCCTGAGCTGCATCATACTGCTGGTTCATACTTATGTGATAGTCCACTAGGATACCTAGATTCCTCTCCCAATTACTGCTATTGAGCTAGGTACCACCTATTCTATATCTGTGCATTTAGTTTTCTTTGCCTATGTGTAACACCTTAATTTGCTCAGCACTGAATTTGGTTGAATAGTGCCTGGTGTTCATGTTTATCAGGACCCTTCTGAATTTTAAGTCTATTTTCTAAAGTTTTAGCTATTACTCCAGCTTGATGTATCTGCAAATTTGATACGTTCCACCTCTGTCCCCTCATCTAGAACATTTATGAAGATGTTGAAGAGCACTAGGCAGAAGGCAGAAGGCAGAAGGCAGAAAGAAGGCATACTTTCTTCCATGTAGATGTAAGCAATATATATATTTACATTGCTCCCAACAATCTGGGTCCTCATTTTACCTACCTCGGAAGGATGGAAGACTGAGTCAACCTTGAGCCGGTGAGATTTGAACCGCTGACCTGCAGATCAGTGTCAGCTAATGTGGCCTGCAGTACCTGCCTCTAACCGCTGCGCCACCTCGGCTCATTTGACTTCTAGTAATCATCTTGATTGTTTCTGTGCATTGCTTGATTATCTTTTTCAGGATTTTTCCAGGTATTGATGTCAGGCTGATTGATATGGATTTGTTAATGTTTAATGATAGATACAAGCTGCTTATAGTGTTTCAATATCTTGTCTGGTTCATGTGTATTTACCGGTAAAAGTAGAGATTTCTTTAAGAACTGCTGCCTAAGCTATTTTGTATTTCTATATGCCCTCATAATTTTCACTCCCTCTGAAGAGGATGCCAGAAACCACAGGCAAAAAACCCCCAAACCAGATCCCTTTCCTCAAACTTCTGAAGTGAACAGGAGTCAATCTGTTTGAAGTGCAGAGACAGCCTCAAGGTAATGAGCCCATCCCATTTGCCTTTAAAATGGGCCTGGCACTGTATTTTAGAGGAAATGTGGTGGTAACATATGCTAATAAATATCTTCTGGGCTTAATTTGAATTCAATTCTAGAACTGGTTTCCAACAAAAACAGCCCTAGAACATGTGAATTATCCTTGTGCACATGAAGAACAGATTTCCTTCATGGGAAATGGAGATTCCCTATCTTTGCAGATGCAGAATAAAAGGTTGGAGTCTAGAAGGATCCCCCCCCCCCCCAGTGCATTGAACAGGAACAATGCCCTTTTCTCATTAATGGTACTCAATATTTAACTTCTCTAAAGAAAGTAGTAAACTTTGTACAGTAAGGCCAAGAAGAGGACCTCATCTGCAACTGCAGTTTTCCCCATAATGAAGGAACAGCACCTTGCCCTGCTGTCAAAATAGTGACAACTGATTTGACTAGAAACCTTATATAGATTTTTTTGCTGGAAAAAGAAAGAAATGACATGATCATTTATGGATTTAAAGAATTAGAAAGATATGAGTTAAATGAGCAGCTGAAGGGACTTCTATAATATCTAAAGGGAGGAGATATTATAAGACTGTAACTATTTGTTGAAAAGAAGGTCAGAAATCATTTACTTAACCTTAGCTTTTTCCTACTCTTTTTTTCATTTCTTGCACTTTTTCCTTTCCTTCCTTTTTATTTGTCTTTTATTCTATGGAAAGTACTTACTAAGTATAAAAGCACTTTTAAAAACTTTAAAATTAAATAACAATTTATTTATGTATGTCCAATCAAATAAATTTGGGGATGTAGGCATTTCTGAAGATGTAACTAAATGTGTATGTGACCCTTATATATTCTGGCTAGCTGACTGGCTAGCGGGAATGATACAAATCTTCCTGGAGAAAATGTAGTTCTCAGAAGTTTTAAAGAGACTTCATATGTGCACCCAAATATACAATACATACCAACTTTCCTTAATCTTACTTAATAGGGTAGAAGTTGGTTTGTTTGAGTACACATGTGAAGTCTTTTTAAAATATTTAACTAGTTTCTAATATGCCATTCTTTGACAAAATGCTAAGGAAACTTTGCAGATCCTTTTTTTTTTGGTAGAGGAAAGAGATGGTTTTAGACTCAAGTTTTAGGATCTAGACAGTTTTGGTGGATGAACGTTTTGAAGGCCTGAACAAATAGAGCATATCTCTATTCATTTGTGAACCTCTCTGGCTTTTCATACTGTTCACTAACTAATCAACATCTTGATTACTGACATCCCTCAGACTTACTTCCTTCTTTCCTTCCTTCCTTCCTTCCTTCCTTCCTTCCTTCCTTCCTTCCTTCCTTCCTTCCTTCCTTCCTTCCTTCCTTCCTTCCTTCCTTCCTTCCTTCCTTCCTTTATTTGCTGTCCACTCCTAATGACTGGGTAATTCACATATACCTATGCTATCTAACATGAGAATGTTTATAGGAGCCGAGGTGGCGCAGTGGTTAAAAGCAGCACTGCAACCTATTTCAGCGACTGCTAGTTCAGCAGTTCAGTTGTTCAAATCTCACTAGGCTCAAGGTTGACTCAGCTTTCCATCCTTCTAAGGTCGGTAAAATGAGGAGCCAGATTGTTGGGGGCAATATGCTGAACTCTGTAAACTGCTTAGAGAGGGCTGTAAAGCACTATGAAGCGGTATATAAGTCTAAGTGCTATTGCTATTGCTATATATGAGATAAAACTTGATTGTGGAAAAATGTAACCCCAGGTTGAAGTCTTAATATATACATGCAAATTTATTTCCCAGCTTGAGATAATTGCATTGTTTTCATGAGGTTAGGTTTTGTTTTCAGTTACATCCCTTGTATTATTTGGGAGGTAAGATGCTGTTCATAGATTGATACTTCAATCCTACCTGCGGAGATACTGCCTGCGTAGTGCTAAAGATGATCATAAATTTAAATCCAACCAACACAGAATGGGTAGTTTCTTAAAAACCCAGGCAACCAGTTCGGGGATTTTTCTGAAGCCAACATCTGATCTCAGCTGTAGCCAGCAGTGCCTTATAAATATCATTAAATAAATAAACTCAAGTATCTTTGGCATTATCTACAGCCCTGTTGCATTAATTATATTCATTAATGGAAAGTATACATTTGTAAATTCCACTTACATCAAGCCTGGATTAGGATAATATATTTTACATGAAGCTGTCTTAAAAATATACGGAAGTTACAAATGTAGCTAAGAACTCCTTCACCAAACTCATTACACCAGTACCAAGTTGTTTTTTGGCTCAGTTCAAAAAACTTATGGTGATGAAATTTTGAAAAAGCGAATCGGTTGTAGCATAAAAACTTGAAGGAGACTTTTTTCCCCATACAGGGCTGAAAAGTAAATGAGTTAGTTTTTAGAGGTTTTTCCTTGGACATTCCAATAATCTCAAATACTGGAAACTGAGATTAAGCAGAAAATCCTTGAATATCTTCGAATTTAATTAAAGTTTCAATTCAATTCAGAATAGAGTTGGAAGGCGTTTTGGAGGTCTTCTAGTCCAACCCCTGATCAAGCAGGAGACCCTATACCAGAGGTGGATTCCTTCCAGTTCGGACTGGTTCGCCCGAACTGGTAGCGACCCACTGGTGATGTCATGATGATATCACAAACCGATTCAGTCGGTGGCAGTCTGTGGGTGCTGTCATCTTTTTTTGATTTTTTTTTTTAAATTTCTTCTGAGCATGTGCAGAAGCTGAGTTTCCAGCACTTGTTTGCAGCTTTTCCCCCCAGATTTTTCGGCACTGTGCATGCGCATGGGTGAAGCATTCGCGCACCCATGAGGCGCACCCATGTGGCGCAGGAGGAAGTGAACCAGCAGTGAGGTAAGTTAGAACCCACCCCTGCCCTATACCATTTCAAACAAGTGACTGTCCAGTCTCCTCTTAAAAACCTCCAGTGATGACACACCTACAACTTCTGAAGGCAAGCTGTTCGACTGATTAATTGTTCTCTTAGGAAGTTTCTCCTTAATTCCAGGTTGTTTCTCTCGATTAGTTTCCATCTTATTGTTTCTTGTCCTGCCCTCTGGTGCTTTGGAAAATAAGTTGACTCTTTCTTCTTTGTGGCAGCCCCTCAAATACTGGAATACTGATATCATGTCACCCCAGTCCTTTTTTTCCTAGACTAACCATACCCAGTTCCTGCAACTGTTCTTAGTATGATTTAGTCTCCAGGCCCTTAATCAACTTAGTTGCTTTTCTCTGCACTTTTTCCAAAGTCTCAACATCTTTTTTGTAATGTGGTGACCAAAACTGGATGCAGTATTCCAGGTATGGTCTATCCCACATTTTTATAGCCTACCAAAAAGTAGGTTGTGGTCTACTTTGTTGAATGTGTTACTGAATGTAAGTATACTAGATCCAAAGCATTTCACTAGTCTACTAATTTACGGTAATTACTTTGTCAAAGAATGAAATAAGGTTGGTTTGGCATGATACGTTTTTAACAAACCTGTGGTGGCTTCTAGTTATAACTTCATTTGTGAGGTCCTATCTCAATCATTTTGTCATTAATATCAGTTTGGGAAGGCATGCTTGCAATTTTATGATATTTTAAACACTTGTTTAGGGGTTTTCTCCCCTGGGGGAGGTGAGATAGGGATATTTTGATTGCCATTATATCACGGTTTTCTTTGCTATTTCAGGTCTGAGTTTTTAATATTAGTTTGTAAACTGGCACAAATATTAGTTTGTGAACTGTGTAAATATAAGGGGATAGGAATGTTTAAAATTATAATAGCAGAATGAAAAAATAATACAATAATATCTAATAAATTCTACAATAATATTTAATAAATGCTCAGAAGGACACAACATTTATTTCTTAACAGAAAAGTAGGACTTCCCAATTTAAAGTCATGCCAGAGCCATAAAGAGATTAGGAAAGTGTTAACCAAATATGGAAGGAATTAACACAGCTACTATCAGACTGCCTTCCCCATCATTTGTGCTGCAGTGTGCCACAATCTTGAGAGGGAGGGGAATTGGGGGGGGGGGCTAAAAGTGCTGTTTGAAAAAAGGGGGGAAATGGGGAAAAACCAGCATGAACAGGAAGCAGAAGTGTGAACCAGTTTCATCCGGCCATTTGAAGGACTTTTGGGTGCCCAGGACCTGGAAATGGAATGTTACCACTTCTCAAAGTGTTCTAGTCTCATAACATTCAGCTGCCATCCTGATGAACACTGATGAACTGTTCAAAAGAAGGAAGGCTAAGGGTTCGAAATAATGTAACAATTTGTGCGGGTTTTCTTTAGATCTGGCCTTGTTTTCGCTGCATCCAGTTGTTTCTAGTAAGAGAGTCTTAAAACCTTCTGATGGAGCCAAGCATCTTTCTTTCCTAGAGAGCCAGCTAGAACAGGGCTGACAGTTACATAGACTTGTAGAAAATCTAGAGTCACGCTTGATTCCTGTTACTATTGCATAAAAGAAGTTTTTGTCCTCTGTAGTACCCTGTGACTCAGCATCTCGATGTACACCATAACTTTCCATGTATTTATTCTATAGCACTAGATTGTTCTGGCAGTGGGAAAACTAGATCACATAGAGAGAGAGTACTACAATAGTAAAAACAATAAAGATATCAAGGGCATTAATTAATGCACCAATGGTTTCAAAAAATAAATTCAGGAGTCTTTTTTTAGGAAACACATATTTATTTCAAATAACATGAGCTGAAATTCAAGTGCTTGTGGGCCAATGTGGATCATTTTTATCCAGAAAAACATTTTGACAATTCTCTCACTTACTTTAAAAAAGACTTTCTTGATATTTCTAGCAACATATTTGGTTCATTTTAAAATCTATTTATTGACCAGTTTAAATCACACAGGCACAAATTCACAAATCATACAGGACAAATCCATGAAATAGGATACTTCTGAGTTTGAAACGCTAAGGAAATGTTGGCTAATCCCATCTTTCCCCTTTAGCACTATTTGTCTCCTAAGAATTTGTTTCAAAAGGATTAAATGGTGGAGGTGAACAGGGTATAATTGGCAAAAAATATTCTTCTCACATTCTGTCAGTAGAGACCTACTGTATTTTTCGGAGTATAAGACACACCGGACTATAAGGCGCACCTTAGTTTTGGGGGAGGAAAACAAGGAGAAAAGACCTCTGCCTCCAAGCAATTTGCCAAACAGCAAATAGCAAACAGCACAGATGAAATACACTGTTTGCTGTGTATTTCTGTGCATGTGTGCCTGACCCATAGAAATAGCAAAGAATTGGAGAAATGTACATTATGCCAGAAAGTTTTCTTAAATGTAGTCACACTAACTCCTCCCAATTATTTAAATAGATCTACTCCAAGGTAAGTCAGGATTTAACTCTAATACTAAACAGGACATTGTTACATTTCAGACTATACTTGTACAGAGCTGTTAAAATTAATTAAAATTTCTGGAAGTATATATTATTCTCTATTATTTAAAAGAAGATACAATAGCACTGGGCCTCTTCAGAGCAAGCATTTATTTTAAAAAGCTTCTTTATTTTGTTAAGTTGTCTAGATTTACAGGGGTCTCCAACCTTGGCAACTTTAAGACTTGTGGACTTCAACTCCCAAAATTCCACAGCCAGCAAAGCTAACAAAGCTGGCTGTGGAATTCTGGGAGTTGAAGTTCACAAGTCTTAAAATTGCCAAGATTGGAGACCCCTGGCTCTAGAATAATAATAAAGCAGTCTTTAAAAAATAAGTCTAATAATTTAGACTTATTCTACAGACATTTATAGTTATTCACTTACCCCCTTGCATCCAGTTCAGCAGAAAATAAAAATCTGTGTGTCTCCCAAACTCCCACTTTGCAGTTTCAGTTTCATTTTAGCATGTGGCAAATCAGCTGGGGATCGGGAAGCTGCTAATGACTTGCTTGGCTTCACAGGCTCTTCCCTCTTTGCTGCAAACAGGTAAATTGCTGGAAGACAGAGGCCAAAGGATGGGGGTGGCTGGGTGGGTGGGGCTACATTCAGTGTATAAGACGCACCCAAGTTTTCACCCTCTTTTGGGGGGTAAAAGGTGTGTCTTATACAGTGATCCCTCACTATATCGCAGTTCACCTTTCACGGTCTCGCTGCTTCACGGATTTGCATCGTTCATTGTGTTCTGCATTCTGATTGGCTGATTGGTAAAACAGCTTGCCAAGAGCAGTGAAATACATGGATTAAACCAGCCCGCTTGATTGTGGAACTGCCCTGTGCGATCCCCCGGACTTATGCTGTCTTTTGACCCCTGTTGTGGGGCCTCAGCCATAGAGGGAGCCTTTTTAGCCAACCTGATCCCAACAATAAAGGGAACGAACAGGATAAACTTGAGTATAATTGACAAGAGGCACAGCATATGGTCATGCCCTTGGGACGAGAGCCCGATGCAGCCTCAGCTGCTGTGACCTATAGGGGCTATCAGTGCTGTTTTGCGGTGTGCGCTGCAAACTGTCAACATAGAGGATCGCAAAAATTCAGATTAAGAGATTGGAATGTTCCCAGGGTGTCGTATTAAAAAGATCGTCTTCTTCAGCAGAATGGAGAAAAACTCCAAGCTAGGACTGGGATTTGAACTTGCGCCGGGAACTCCTGTTGGAGTTGAAGTCCAATGCCTGAACCACTTGGCCAGCACGGCTGTCTGCAAGGAAGGGTGTCAGCCGCTACTCTGACGACCCTGGCTACCCAGGAAGTGCCCTCGCCTAGGATAGCAGGTTGAGGAACCGTTGTAGGGCTCCGTTTCGCTCGCGAAATCGCCTGCACGGGCCCAGAGCGCTGCGTCCCTGAATTGAGGCAATCCCTGAATTGCGGCAGCTCGTGGCGTGCCAGGAAGCCGATCAAATTATAGCACTAAGGCGCAGCTGGGAGGTGCGGTCTTGATGATAACAGAACCCTTACCGGTCTTCCAATGCCTTTGTAGATCAAGGGAAAGGCCTTGGGAGTGATGCCCGTAAGTAGTCTGCAGCTGCGCGCGGCTCGCAGGAGGCTCGTTAAAACCATATAGCTGTGGGGGGGGGGACCTGAGCTTAACCGCCCATAGGGAGAGTGCGATATCTTCACGTGTATTTATTTGTTAAACAAATGCTTGGGCCTGTAAAAAGGTTTTGTTCTTTGGTTTCAATGTATTATGGAGTATTTCATTGTATAATAATTGTAAAAAAAATTAAGGTTACTACTTCACGGATTTCGCCTATCACGGGTTCTTTTTCGAACATAACCCCCGCGAAAACGAGGGTTCACTGTACTCCGAAAAATATGGTAGTTGGGATCACAGATGCTCTTTCATTTATGGAAGAATAAGCCAAGATCTAAGATGTTATCACTCCCCCCCCATGAAGTGTATTTCCACACAAGGGGAAATGTGAATATTGCCTGTTGAAAATATCCTATCACAATAACACATCATTTTAAACTCTGCATGTTCACACAGCAACATTTCACAAGAGATTTATTAATGATCCTTATACTGAAAGCCCATACATAAAATCTAATATGTTTTTAAAAATCAAACATCTCTTAACTATATTAAAGCTTTGTTAAATCCAGTATAAGCTAAGCCCTGAAAAAAATAAAGCAACAAAAAAGAAAAAAGTGACATACAATATCCTTGATATGTAACGGAGAACGATGTTTCATACACAACTTTTGCTATTAGGTCTTTTTTTTCCTTCAAAAAGTTTTTTATTTTTTTCTCCACCACTTTTACAATTCAATAAACATATACCGTATTTTTCGGAGTATAGGACGCACCAGAATATAGGACGCACCTAGATTTTAGAGGAGGAAAAAAAGGAAAAAAGTATTCTGAACCAAATGATGTAGTAATATATTATTTAATAAAACACAAGTGTAGCAGAATACTTTTTACAACCATGTAGACTTTTTACAACCATGTACACTTTTTACAAACTTCAAACTTGACAGCTTTAGGTCTTAAAGCTGTCAAGTTTGAAGTTTGTAAAAAGTGTACATGGTTGTAAAAAGTCTTGCCAAGTTTGAAGACCCTTGCACCCCTAACCCCTAACCCAGGGGTCTTCAAACTTGACAGCTTTAAGACTTGTGGACTTCAACTCCCAGAATTCCTCCTCCAGTCATCCTAGCTCAGGAATGGGAGTTAAAGTCCACAAGTCTTAAAGTTGCCAAGTTTGAAGAGCCCTGGGTTAGAGGTGGCAAGGGTCTTCAAACTTGTCAAGTTTAAGACTTGTGGACTTCAACTCCCAGAATTCCTCCTCCAGTCATTCCTGAGCTAGCATGACTGGAGGAGGAATTCTGGGAGTTGAAGTCCACAAGTCTTAAACTTGCCAAGTTTGAAGACCCTTGCACCGCTAACCCAGGGCTCTTCAAACTTGGAAGTTTCTCTTCATACCTGTCAGGCTGCTCGCTTCGGGCAGCAGCAGCGGTGGCTCCGGCGGCGGTGAGTATTGGCGGTGGTGAGTATCGGCATCGTCGGAGGCTGCGTCAGCGTCAGGTCCTGCAGCGGGGGTGGGGGCTGCAACGGGGGCGGCTCGGGCGGCGTGTCCTGCGGCGGTGGCAGGGGCAGCAACGGGGGCGGCTGCGTGTCCTGCAGCGGGGGCGGCTGCGTGTCCTGCAGTGGGGGCAGGGGCAGCAACGGGGGCGGCTGCGTGTCCTGCAGTGGGGGCAGGGGCAGCAACGGGGGCGGCTGCGTGTCCTGCAGTGGGGGCAGGGGCAGCAACGGGGGCGGCTGCGTGTCCTGCAGCGGGGGCAGGGGCAGCAACGGGGGCGGCTGCGGTGGCGTGTCCTGCAGCAGGGGCGGGGGCTGCAAGGGGGTGGCCGCGGTGGCTTTGCTGTGGTCCGCCACGGTGGCGGCCAGCAGCGGCGGGAGCGACTTTGCTGTGGGGCGGCTGTGGCGGTCGCGGCAGCTTTGTTGTGGTCCGCCGCCGCCGGCTATTCCGTGGTCCGGCGGCAGAGGCGGTGGGCAGCAGCGGTGGCAGTGGCTTTGCCATAGTCTGGTGGCGGCGGCGGCTTTGCCATGGTCCGGTGGAGGGGGTAGCGGTGGCGGGCAGCAGCGGCAGCAGCGGTTTTGCCATGGTCCGGCGGCGGCGGCTTTGATTGGCAGTTGGTGGAATACCGCCAATCAGCTGTCTGTTGCTACCCATTGTCGCTGTTGCCGCCGTTGCTGCCATTGCCACCATTGCCACCATTGCACCAACTCCCTCCCCCTCCCCCTAATGTAACATCCGGAGTATAGGACGCACCCACTTTTTGATCCTCTTTTGGGGAGTAAAAAGGTGCGTCCTATACTCCGAAAAATACGGTACCTTAAATTATTACAATAAAATACACAGTTTTACATTTATACTCCATTATTCAAAAGTCAATATCTTATATATACGCTTATATCATCAATCATCAATTTATTCTGCTTTCTTTCCATTGCACTCCCCCTCTCTACCTCCATCATCTCCTCCTACTTTCTTACTCCTTCACTCCTCCTCTACTCTCTCTACTCCTTCACTATTGGGTCTTCAAGTTAATCTCATAATAATTGGAGCATCTTTAATAAGCCATGGTTTTTCTTTTGGTTCCTGAAATATTCTGCATACTTGCTTTATTGGTGTCTGAGATATATTATATGTTCTTCCAAAACCAGCCCCAGGCTGTTACTTCTGGCTAAAAGATTCTGAGATTCTGTTACAACACAAAAGAAAGATTTTAACTCAGAGGAATTATTATACAGGAAATCCTCATTTAGCAATCACAATTAGGGCAGGCAACTTGGTCATTTAAAAAATAATTGCAAAGTAAAATTGCAATTGTACTTATGATCTTATTTCAGCTTTCCTTTGCTTTATAAATTTGCAAAGACCATAAATGTGAGATTGATTGTAAAGTTACTCTTTCATCATCATTGTAACTGTGAATGGTTGTTAAATGAAGCACTTGTTTTCTTTCCAACAAGTGAGGATTACCTGTACATATGTACAATGCATTCAGAAAGTATTCAGACCCCTTTCACTTTTGTCAATTTTGTTAGCTGCAGCCTGATTCTACAGTTGTTGAAAATAATTCTTTCTCATTAATCTACACTCAGTACCACATAATGACAAAAAACAGAATTTTATAAATGTCTATAAATTTATTAAAAAGAAAAAACTGAAATATCACATTGGCATAAGTATTCAGACCATTGTAAAAACACGTAAAATTTAGCTCTGGTGCCTTGATTATTGCTGACATGTTTCTAAACCTTGATTGGAGTCCACCTGTGGTAAATTAAATTGATTGGACATGATTTGGAAAGGCACACACTTCTCTATAGAAGCCTCACAGCTGACAATGAATAGAATGAGTGTAGCAGAGCAAAAGCCATGAGGTCAAAGGAGCTGCAGAGCTGAGACAGGATTATTTCTGCTGTACTGAAGGTTCCTAAGAGCACAGTGGCCTCCATAATTCTCAACTGGAAGAAGTTTGGCACAATCAGGACTCTTCCAAGAGCTGATCACCTGGTCAAACTGAGCAAATGAGGGAGAAGGGCCTTAATAAGACAGTGACCAAGAACCTGAAGCTCACTCTGAGAGATCCTGTGTGGAGATGGGACAGATTTCCAGAAGGATAATCATCACTGCAGCTCTCCACCGATCTGGGCTTTATAGCAGAATGGCTAGACGGAAGCCTCTCTTCAGTGCAAAACACACGTAAGACCACTTGGAGTTTGAAGGGGGAAAAAACACCACCTGAAGGACTCTGAGACTGTGAAGAACAAGATTCTCTGGTCTGATGAAACCAATATTGAACTGTTTGGCCTCAATTCTAAATGTTATATCTGGAGGAAACCA
This sequence comes from Diadophis punctatus similis, assembly GCA_023053685.1. Lineage (NCBI taxonomy): Eukaryota > Metazoa > Chordata > Lepidosauria > Squamata > Dipsadidae > Diadophis > Diadophis punctatus. The sequence goes on along the minus strand of JALIGW010000008.1, from coordinate 190,449 downwards.
GGCACCCTCATCACCTGCCCAACATCATCCCAATAGTCAAGCATGGTGGCGGCGGCAGCATCATACTATGGGGATGTTTTTCTGAAGCAGGGGCTGGGAGACTGGTCACGACTGAGGGAAAGCCGAATGGAGCAAAGTACATATCCTCAATGAAAACCTATTCCACAACATTCAGGACCTCAGACTAGGCCGAAGGTTCACTTTCCAACATGACAATGATCCTAAGCACACAGCCAAGACAACACAGGAGTAGCTTAGGGACAACTCTGTGAATGTCCTAGAGTGGCCCAGCCAGAGGTGGGTTCCTCCCGGTTTGGACTGGTTCTATGGAACCGGTAGTAACTTGGCAGCCTGGGTTGCTAGAACCAGCAGCGACCCAGGCCTGCCACACTCTCGAACCGGCTCTTTTGTTTTTTGCTTTTGCGCACGCGCAGAAGCTGGTTTTTTAGCACATCTGTGCGGCGCGTCAAGGAGCAAACCAGCAGCAAGGTAAGCCAGAACCCACCCCTAGACCCAGCCAGAGCCCTGACTTGAACCCTATTGAAATCTCTGGAGGGACCCCAAATGGCTGTCCACTGACGGTCGCCATCCAACCTGACTGAGCTTGAGAGGATTTGCAAGGAAGAATGGCAGAAAATCCCTCAATCCAGGTGTGCAAAGCTTGTTGGGTCATACTCCAAAAGACTGGAGACTCTAATTGCTGCCAAAGGTGCTTCAACAAAGTATTGAGTGAAGGGTCTGAAGACTTTTCCCAATGTGATATTTCTGTTTTTTGCTTTTATATAAATTTAATTTAATTTAATTTAATTTAATTTAATTTAATTTAATTTAATAGATTTGTATGCCGCCCAACTCCCGTGGGACTCTGGGCGGCTCACAACATGTCAAATCTATTACAAATAAAAACATATGACAATTAAAAAGATATAAAAATTAAAAAATCTCCAACATTCATAACTAAGGGGGGGAGACCCAAGTATAATCTGCTCGGTCTCACTTTCACCCCGCCTGCTGAAAGAGCCAAGTTTTTATTGCTTTTACAGACATTTCTATTTATTTATTTATTTATTTATTTATTTATTTATTTATTTATTTATTTATTTATTTATTTATTTATTTATTTATTTATTATGGTTCTTCTATGCCGCCCTACTCCCGAGGGACTCAGGGCGGCGTACAGCATTATGCAAGAACACTAGATAATAAACAACAATTAAAACAGAATTAAAAAGTTAAAAATATTCACCACCAGACATACCAGGGGAGAACTCAGATGGAACTAATCTCAACCCCCTGCCTGCAGGAAGAGCCATGTCTTGACGGCTTTTCGGAAGGCCAGCAGAGTGGGGATGGTTCGGGTCTCTGGGGGAAGTTGGTTCCAGAGCACGGCCCCCCCACAGAGAAGGCCCTCCCCCTAGGGCCCGCCAGCCAGCATTGCTTGGCTGACGGGACCTGGAGGAGGCCCACTCTATGGGCCCTAACCGGTCGAAGGGAAGTGTGAGGCAGAATGCGGTCCCGCAGGTAACCTGGCCCTAAGCCATGAAGGGCTTTAAAGATGATGATCAACACCTTGAATTGTACCCGGAGACCGATGGGCAGCCAATGCAGCTGGCGGAGTATAGGTGTAACGTGGCTGTATCTTGCCACACCCACCACAGCACACGCAGCCGCATTTTGCACCAACTGAAGTCTCCGAATACTCTTCAAGGGTAGCCCCATGTAGAGCGCATTGCAGTAGTCCAGTCGGGAGGTGACAAGGGCATGAGTGACCATGAGTAGAGCCTTCTTCTCAAAGTATGGCCGCAATTGGTGCACCAGGCGAACCTGTGCAAAAGCCCCCCTAGCCACAGCTGTAAGATGTTGGTCTAATTTTAGCTGTGGATCTAGGAGGACCCCCAAATTGCGGACCTGCTCCGAGGGAGTTAATTAATTAAATAATTAAATAATAAATAAAATAAATAAATAAATAAATAAATTTCAAAAATTCTGTTTTCCCTTTGTCATTATGGGGTACTCATTGTAGATTAATGAGAAAAAAATGAATTTCAACAACTGTAGAATCAGGCTGCAGCATAAAAAATTGACAAAGGGGGTCTGAATACTTTCTGAATCCATTGGAGATCCGGTGCACAAGGATCCCTTGTGTCTTCCAAATAAAAAGAACAAACCTCCAAATGGCTGAACTATTTGGTTTTAGATCTTTGCAGATGGACTGCTTCCAGCACTACTAATCAAATCCATTACATACCTCCTCCAGTTTGTGTTTGGTCTCTAACTGTATATCCTAATAAAAAAAATAATTACCTTGTTAGAGATTATTTTGTGAAAAAATACTTCAGGCTTAATCTGGAATCATCCTGTAACTTATCAAGAAGTTGAAAGGAGCTGAAGAGGTTCATAAAGTTGTCCTGTCTTTCTTTTGGGTGTGCAGGTCTCTGATAAGACTGTCAATGATATCTCTTCCACCACAGCCCTTTTTTTTACTCATCTTGTAGTGTAATCAACAACCACAGCTGTAGATGTGACTTCATTGCACAAAATAGGCTTCTCTAAAGATAAATGGGGCCTTTTTCATTGTTTTGCAGCCCTCATGCTGGCCAATTCTTTAGATGTATCAGGAAAGTGGATTGGCAGGGGAGTTTTTAATAGACTTACGCCAAAGGGCAGGAAAGTTCTCTGCCAAAACCCCACCCCAACGAAATCAGCTTTCATCACACAGCTAGGGGAGAAATGTGGTTTGTAACTGGATTCACACCTGTTTCCCTATGCAAAAGGTTCAACATCTCTCCACTTTGAAATATATTAAAAACAGAATAAGCACAATAACTAAACATAAGCCTATCAGTCATGTATGAAAAATAAGGTTAGAAATCTACTCATCTCTCCAGCCTGCTGTCCAGTGTGAGACCATTCTTATTTTCATGAGTATCAGTGTGCAGGAGGAAGCAAACTGCTGCTTTTGCAGAGAAGTTCTCTCTCCCTCTCCCCCCTCCCTCCCCCCTCCACCTTCTGCTTGTGCTTGTGGTTAAGAAGGGAAGATAATAATAATAATAACAGAGTTGGAAGGGACCTTGGAGGTCTTTTAGTCCAACCCCCTACTTAGGCAGGAAACCCTACACCACTTCAGACAAATGTTATCCAACACCTTCTTAAAAACTTCCAGTGTTGGAGCATTCACAACTTCTGGAGGCAAGCTGTTCCACTGATTAATTGTTCTAACTGTCAGGAAGTTTCTCCTTAGTTCTAAGTTACTTCTCTCCTTTAGTTTCCACCCATTGCTTCTTCTTCTACCCTCAGGTGCTTTGGAGAATAGTTTGACTCCCTCTTCTTTGTGGCAACCCCTGAGATATTGGAACACTGCTATCATGTCTCCCCTGGTCCTTCTTTTCATTAAACTAGACATACCTAATTCCTGCAACCGTTCTTCATATGTTTTAGCCAGGGGCAGGTTGCTTACTTACCGATACTAGTGCGCTGCACGTGCATCTCCACGTTTCGTGTGCGCGCGTGCTCGCTATGCGCGTGCGCTTCCTTGCGTGATTTTGGCAAGATTTTGCTTCCGTGCATGCGCAGAAGCAAAAAAGCCAAAAAATTCTTTTTAAAAGATGGCGACGTGCATGACTGTCCGGCAAAGATGGCACCGGAGCAGTCGCGCGCAAATTGCGTAATCGGTGGGTCCCTACCGGAGCTGTGCACTGGACCACACCGGTAGGAATCCACCCCTGGTTTTATCCTCCAGTCCCCTAATTATCTTTGTTGCTCTTCTCTGCACTCTTTCCAGAGTCTCAACATCCCTTTTACATCGTAGTGACCAAAACTGAATGCAGTATTCCAAGTGTGGCCTTACCAAGGCATTATAAAGTGGTATTATCACTTTGCGTGATCTTGATTCTATCCCTCTGTTAATGCAGCCTAGAACTGTGTTGGCTTTTTTGGCAGCTGCTGCACACTGCTGGCTCATATTTAAATGGTTGTCCACTAGGACTCCAAGATCCCTCTCACAGTTACTACTGTTGAGCAAGGTACCACATATACTGTACCTGTGCATTTTGTTTTCCTTGCCTAAATGTAGATCCTTACTTTTTTCACCATTGAATTTCATTTTGTTTGATAGCGCCCAATGTTCAAGCCTGTCAAAATCCTTCTGTATCTTGAGCCTATCTTCTGGAGAGTTGGCTATTCCTGCCAGTTTGGTGTCATCTGCAAATTTGATGAGTTCCCCATCTATCCCCTCGTCCAAGTAATTGATGAGGATGTTGAAGAGTACTGGGCCTAAAACAGAGCCTTGGGGTACCCCACTGCATACTTCCCTCCATGTAGATGCAATTCCATTGAGCACTACACGTTGAGTGCGGTTGGTTAGCCAGTTTTGAATCCATCTGGTGGTGTTGCTGTCCATCCCACAATTTTTGGAGTCTATCTGCCTGCAAGTGAAGGAAGAACTCAAGAGGCAGGAACAGTGCAATTGTAGAGTTAAATTTCATATGAATAGAATGGAATAAAATAGAATTCTTTATTTGCCAAGTGTGATTGGACACACAAGGAATTTGTCTTGGTGCATATGCTCTCTGTGTACATAAATTGGTAGCAATTGTTTTTTCTGCAGTGAAATGCAGTGAAGTGGCTGCAGGTTTAGCAAATATTTATTAAATGTACCTGGAATGTTAAAAACAGAGGAATACTATCATTTATAGTAAATTGGAAGACAGAGAAAAAAATAAACTTGTGGAACTCTCAAAATAGGAGGAATAAACTGGATTGAAATAAAAGATGGTTGTGAGCCCCTTTATCTTATCCTCTATCAGCTGTTTTCTCATGAGGCAGGTTGTTTAATTAAGAATTAGAATTTCAGTCAAAGAGAGCAAGGGCAGATGGAGAAGGTGATTTTGGCAGGAATGCAAAGCCCAAAGGCAGGGCTAAGCCAGGGCGTGTTGGAAAGACACGCAAGGACCTTGAGTGCATGTTAAAGATTTACTGCTCAAGGTCAGTAAGATATGGAAGGAGGGAGCTCTAGCTTGGTAAAAAGAATAAGAAGACCCACTTCAAATGCTGCCCAAGGCAATGCTGTTCCCACAGTATAAGGGGAGGAACTAAACTTGAGGAAGAAACAGAGCCTAAGGGTCACAAGAACTTGGCTAAAAATTTGATTTCTATAGAAGTTCAGCTATAGAAAGTCAAACATTTGAAGAATCTACTTCTGAACATCTGTATAGTTGGGTTAACTGCCTCCCTCTCCCACACCCCATACTTTAGCTCTAGGAAACGTCATCAAACTTCCAAGTTATATTGTAGCATGACATCCATCATACTACATACATACATACTTCATACAGAGAAAAAAATAGCCAGTGGCAAGTATCATACTATATGCAGTATCTTTTTTATTTTAACTTTGTTGTTTGAACTTAGCCATGTTATTTGTAAGCAATGATTCATGGTTTATCATAAAGTATAATTCTCATAGTTTCACCACAAAACTATGACAATGTATGCAAAGGAGTAGCTAGTTCATAAGTGGAATCATTCAGAGAAAAAATATGGAACTGGTATTAATCACAATGCCTTGTCCTTCAAGCATGTGATGCATTAAAAACCAAATTGGAAACTGCTAAGAAAGAGCCATTCTTTTCAAATTATCTGTCCATATAGACAGAGGTGGTATTCAGCAGGTTCTGACCAGTTCTGGAGAAGCGGTAGTGGAAATTTTGAGTAGTTTGGAGAACCGGTAAATACCACTTCTGACTGGCCCTGCCCCATCTATTCTCTGCCTCCCGAGTCCCAGCTGATCGGGAGGAAATGGGGATTTTGCAGGAACCTTCCCGTGGAGTGGGGAGGGAATGGAGATTTTACAGTATCCTTCCCCTGCTACGCCCACCAAGCCACGGCCACCAAGCCACACCACGCCCACCAAGCCACGCCCACAGAACCGGTAGTAAAAAAATTTGAATCCCACCACTGCATATAGATAATTAAATCACTGCATCACTTTTCTGATCTGCTATTCTGTTCATTTCCTTACTGTTTGTTTCATAGAGGCTGATAACATATCAACCTGTCTGAACATAGATTTTGTAAGAAATGTCAACAATCATCATGTAATTAATTGGTTGCCTTTCCCCTGGGGATGAACAGTTGGGACTTAGAGGCTAGGTTGTACTTAAAAAGACAATGTAGAATTTCAATGGGCTGAAATGCAATAATTGAAAGAGGAAAGCGGATAGCATATAGTCAGTGATGTCTATTGCCACTTTTACAGTGCATCAGAGTGGGTCATAGTCCTTTCCTCTTTGGGTTTGAAATAATGATTTTATCTTGAATGTGTCAGTATCTATGTTTAAGTTTAAACATTAATTACTTAATTAATTACTATGTGCCATCAAGTTGTTGTAGACGTTTAGAGACCACAAAGATTATTTATTTACAGGTAGTCCTCGACTTACAACAGTTCATTTAGTGACAGTTCAAAGTTACAACAGCACTCAAAAAAGTGACTTATGACTGTTTTTCATACAACCGTTGCGGCATCCCCATGGTCTCATGATCAAAATTCAGACACTTGGCAATTGACTCACATTTATAATAGTTGATAGGGTCATGTGATCACCTTTTGTGGCCTTCTGACAAGTAAAGTCAATGGGGAAGCCAGGTTCACTTAACAACCATGTTACTAATGTAACAATTGCAGTTATCCACTTAACAAATTTGGCAAGAGAGGTCGTAAAATGGGGCAAAATTCATTTTAAAAATGTCTCACTTAGCAACAGAAATTTTGGGCCCAATTGTGGATGTAAGTCGAGGACCACCTGCATTGAGTAAATTTATATAGATAAATTTGTAGAGATAGATTTTCTCCATGATGATCTATCCCCACCTGATCTTTCAGGTCTTCCAATAACATACTCATTGCTACTGTCGTCTATTCATTTTGTGTAATGGACTGTGAGCAAAACCTTGAGAGACAAGAACTGCAGCTTAGACCAGGGGTCCCCAAACTTGGCAACTTTAAGACTTGTGGACTTCAACTCCCAGAATTCTCCAGCCAGCTATGCTATAATTTAAATAAGTACCTCAGAATTGACCCTCCCTAGTTCTCTGGAATGCAAAGGCAGACAGGGAGAAAATGTTTTCAGACTTAACAGAATAACAGTTTTTGTTTCTTAATTTGTTAAATTGTTTGTTAATTTGTTTGTTAATTTGTTTATTCATTTGTGCCTTAAATGAGAACTCTGGCTTGTTTTGTTTTCTTGGCTGTCCATTGTATTGCAGAAGTCTTCTCCAACACCAAATTTCAAAGGCATCAATACTCTTCCTATCTTGCTTCTTCAAAGTCCAACTTTTGCTTCCATGGCTTGTGTTATTCTGATCTTTGTAGCTATAGACACATTCCAACATTTGAATATCTTTTCCAAGGCCTTCTTGGCTGTTCTACCAAGTGTTAGTGTGTGGCATATATCTTGACTACTTATTTCTTTACTGTTGATGGTTGATTCTAAAAGGTGAAAGGTATCTATCTTTTTGATATCTTCCTTTTGTTAGTTTTAAGGATGGTTATTCTACCTATTGTAATTAGTTGATCTTTATATTTAATTTTAATATTTTAATCCTATTTTTTCTCGGTGTTCCTTGAGTTTTATTAATAGTTTATAGAGTAGTGTCATCAGCATAGCATATATTTTTGATATTTCTTCCTCTTATTTAAAATAATGCCTATTTTCTTTCTTTCCTTAATATATATTCAGTCAGTTGTTTGAATATGATAGTATATGATATGATAATAATAGTATACAGATTCATTTGCCACACTGCTTTGTCAATCCTGGAGTCAGTCTGTTTGACTATGTTCTATCTGTATTCTGATTTCCTGTTCTGCATATAGGTTTCTCATGAGGACAAGGGATGTTCTGGAATTCCCATTTTTGACATATTCCACATCTTGATGTGATTAACACAATCAAGGACCTTCTCCATCCTCTGAGGAGCCAGCAGTCAGGATGGGTTTTGTCTTCGCCCACTAGCAGTGAGGAGCGAGTCTCTTTTAAATATTTGGATCTGCCTCCTTGGACCCCAGTTATTTCTCGGTCCTCAGCAGATTAGGACGTGGCGAACAAAGCTCATCCCGACTGCTGGTTCCAACGCTTCTTTGGCAACCTCAACTTCCACATTTAATCAAACTTCTTCTAGAGTGACTACTTGTGAGTAGACTGGTGGGCGCTGGGCACAGTGGCATAGATGCAGCGGCTTGTACCCAGTCTGCCACGTGGAGGGGTTATTCCGGGCCCTCGGCCTTCTCCCCCTTCTCCGGTTTCTCCAATCCCACCGGATCGCGCCGCGGCCACCTTGTTAATCAGCTGTTCAGTGCTCGGGAGAACGCTAGCTATCGAGCGTTAGCTCCGCTTGGCCGCGAGGGACAGATTCCCTCTGCCGCACCCATGCCCACCCTCCGCTTTCCTCAGGCGTGCATCGAGGGACAGGGACAACGTCTAAGAAGACTTCTGAGCCTTTTACGCCCCTCAGCAGCGACTGGAGATTGAGCTCCGTTTATTCCAGGCATACGAGCTCCCGTGGCTTTTCCTGCGCTTATTAGCGACACGCTTTTCCTTTGGCGCCAAATCGCAACGGCTGCCCGTATTGTTCCCTGACCTCTGCAGGGCGCCTAAAGAGCTATCGGTGGGCCTCTCAAGAAGCTTTCAGAGGACTGGAACGGGGATCACGGTCGCACTTGCTGGGCCTCTCCCCTCTCCCATAACTGGGCATTCTGACCTCTACAAAAGCAGAGGAGTGTAGGGATAGGGCCCTACAGAAGCTTCATGCTAAAGCAGCTAGAGCCAACAAAACAGGGGCCGCTGACAAAGGTAATATAGAGGCGCCCCTTTCTCTAGACACTACTATTATCTCCCCAGTATCCGCAAACCTGTGGGGCCCAGGGGGTCTGGGCCTCCTCCTGCCCCTCTATCTCCAATCCTGGCTTCGCCCACCCAAGTCCAGACTACCCAGGTGCAGTCCATCCTGAATCAGGAATCCATTCCTGGGCCCAATGTCCCCTCAGATTCTCCTTCGGCTGTCCATATTCCCAACTCTCAACCTGAACCCTCAGGAATTTCTCCTCCTCCACCATTACCCTTCGATCAAACTGCCATCCAGCACTGGATCACCATGGTGGTACAAAGCAGCATCACCGCAAACTTGCAAGCATTGGCGGCCTTTCTGCCATCCCAGCGATCAGGGCCATCCATGCCCCAACTGGACGCCCAACCTAGCACCAGTGCGGGCATTATAGACGAAGACCAACTGTCCCAAATTTACGAGGAGAACGATTTAGATGACCTACCGGAGGTGGAAGGAGAATATAAGGGCGGTCTGTTGGACAACGAAGTTCTTACCCAATCCCAGCTCTCCTCCTCGACTCTTTTCCCTCCGGGTCTCTTCAAATCCCTTCTAATGAAAGCCAGGGTCGCTGCCGGTCTAGCCACACCAACTACTCTGGAACCCACCAAAGATACCCCACTGGGGTCTCTTTTCTCCTCGGTCACTCCTGAGATGGACGTGGTGCCTGCCCCCTCCCTGTTTTTGGACATGGTCAAAAACCAGTGGTCCAACCCAGCCTTGGGGCTCTCCCCATCGGGATTGGAATGCCAGTTCTTCGACGTAGCAACTGAACTGGCGGACCTTCTAGAGCCGTGGTGGCGAACCTATGGCACGCGTGCCACAGGTGGCACGCGGAGCCATTTCGGCTGGCACGCCACGGGTCCGGCACATTCTACTTCCGGGTTTCTGGCGCGCATGCGCAGAGCTGCTAGAGCTACCCGAAGCAGAAGGAGGAGGGGCGGTTGCGCAGGCTGGGCGGCTCGCGTAACCGCTCCCTCCTCCTTCTGCTGCCAGCCTCATGTTCCTGCTTCTGCCCGGAGTGCCAGGCTTGGAGCAGAAGGAGGAGGGGGCGGTTGCGCGAGCCGCCCAGCCTGCGCAACCGCCCCCTTCTCCTGCTCCAAGCCTCGCACTCCGGGCACCAGCATCGTCCCGCACCGCCTCCTTCGCCATGGCTGGACACGCCGCTGCTGCCCTGCGGGCGAGGCGGTGGCGGCGGTCAGGGCTCACCTGCGAGGCAGGCGCCGGCAGGATTAACACGCATGGGAGGGAAGGAGAGCGCGCTACTGCCACCGCTGAAACTTCCAAGCCGGGCGGGAGCTCAAAAACGCCCGCTGCCGCATCCCTGCCATTCTCCCTGCCATTCAAGCGGCCGAAGGAGCCCCGGAGCGCCGACGTTGCCCTCCGTCTCGGTCTCCTGCCGCCACCGCCAGCTGCAGCCTTCCCAGCAGGTGGGCGCGCGTGGAAGGGGTCACGGAGCAGAGGCGCCCGGCGGTTTAAGGCAAGAGGCGGGCGGGAGATGCGGGCAGGAGCTTGCTTCCGCCGATGCGGTTGCGGCAGGAGACCAAGAAGGAGGGCAGCTGCAGCCTTCCCAGCAGGTGGGCGCGCAGGGGAGGGATCGCGGAGCAGAGACACCCGGCGAGCGGTGCGAGAGGCGCAGGGATGCCAGAAGTGGCATCGGCGGAAGCAAGCTCCTGCCCGCATCTCCCGCCCGCCTCTTGCCTTAAACCGCCGGGCGCCTCTGCTCCGCGACCCCTTCCACGCGCGCCCACCTGCTGGGAAGGCTGCAGCTGGCGGTGGCGGCAGGAGACCGAGACGGAGGGCAACGTCGGCGCTCCGGGGCTCCTTCGGCCGCTTGAATGGCAGGGAGAATGGCAGGGATGCGGCAGCGGGCGTTTTTGAGCTCCCGCCCGGCTTGGAAGTTTCAGCGGTGGCAGTAGCGCGCTCTCCTTCCCTCCCATGCGTGTTAATCCTGCCGGCGCCTGCCTCGCAGGTGAGCCCTGACCGCCGCCACCGCCTCGCCCGCAGGGCAGCAGCGGCGTGTCCAGACATGGCGAAGGCGGTGGTGCCGGACGATGCTGGTGCCCGGAGTGCGAGGCTTGGAGCAGGAGAAGGGGGCGGTTGCGCAGGCTGGGCGGCTCGCGTAACCGCTCCCTCCTCCTTCTCCTGCCAGTCTCACGTTCCGGCTGGTGCCCGGAGTGCGAGGCTTGGAGCAGGAGAAGGGGGCGGTTGCGCAGGCTGGGCGGCTCGCGTAACCGCTCCCTCCTCCTTCTGCTGTCAGCCTCACGTTCCGGCTTGTGCCCGGAGTGCGAGGCTTGGAGCAGGAGGAGGAGGGGGCGGTTACACGTGCGCAGTAGATGTGCGCATGCGCGGTGCGGGCGCGTGCGTGGTGCAGGCGCGTGCATGTAGGTGTGGGTGCGCATGCGCAGGGGGGGTGCGCATTGCATTTTGGGTAGTGGCACGCGGGAGCGCTGGTGGGTGTGCGCGCGCCTATTTTTGGCACGCCGAGAGAAAAAGGTTCGCCACCGCTGTTCTAGAGGTTCCCACTATAGACCCTCCGATCTTGGCTCTTCACACTCCAACCACCCTTCCAGGGGAATCAGATGAAAATCTGAAGCCTGAGGATCGTAAGGTGGAGCAGGCTCTCATCTGGGCCCACCGGTCAGCGGCCTGGGCCATAAAAGCTGCGTCAACTTCGTCTTTCTTTGCCAGAGTGGCCTTACTCTGGTTGAACCAACTTCAAGAGATCATCCCGCCCTCCAACACACAGGCCCAACAGGATCTTAACAAGCTGTTTGCCACTTGTCAATTTCTGGCCGATTCCACCTTATACACATCCAGATTTGCCTCTAAGGCAATGGCGGCAACCACCGCAGCTAGACCCATGCACTGGTTAAAACAATGGCCAGTGGAAACCCGCCACAAATGGAGGTTGGCATCAAAACCTATCAAAAGCAAACATTTATTCGGGGAATCCCTCATTCCCTTCCTTATTGAATCACGAGACAAGTGCAAGATTCTTCCATCCTTGACTCACAGAGGTTTCCTGCGCCAGTCTTCTTTCTCCCGGCAGCCCTTTCGACAGACTGACCAGAGCTCCAGCTTTCCCCGGGCCCCAGGTCAGTACGGGTCTAGGTTCCATCCCAACTAGGACAGGGCCGGTAGGGGGAGGCTGTCTAGGAGACCGTTTCGAGGGGGTAACAGGGTTCGTTCCATTAAACGAGGAAAATGGTAGCTCTCCTTCCCTTCCGAACTCTCCCATCAGAGGGCGGTTAGCCCTCTTTGCCTCCCGCTGGGCAATGACCACCGATGATTCTTAGGTGCTTTCCACCATTCGACATCGCTTATCCCTAGAGTTTCTCTCCCCCCCGGGGTTCTTTGTCCGCTGCCCCACTCCCAGGGCTTCCGCCAAACGGCTTCTTATGGACCAGGCGGTTCAGCACCTCCTAGACATCCGGGCCATTCAACAAGTCCCTACAGCTGAAGTCTTCCAAGGACATTATGCCATTCTTTTCGTAGTCCCCAAGTCCTCTGGGGGATGGAGGGCCATTCTAGATCTTAAGCACCTAAACCGCTACATTTCCTACAGGAAATAAAAAATGCACTCTCTGAAGACCATCTTGGCATGCATCCGCAAGGGGGATTTCATGGCATCCCTTGATTTAATCAAGGCCTACCTTCATATCCCCATCTCTCATGAGCATCGCAAATACCTTTGGTTTTGCTATGCAGGTAGGCATTTTCAATACAGAGGCCTCCACTTTGGGCTCTTCTCTGCTCCCAGGGTCTTTACTAAGGTTCTGTCTGTCCTAGCTGCTCACCTTAGAACCTTACTGGTCAAGGTCCAGTGCTACCTGGACGACATTCTGGTGCATGCCGCTTCCAAACACCTCGCTTTGCAGCACCTCCAGATAGTCACTGACCTATTATCAGATCATGGTTTTTCCATCAATTTCCAGAAAAGTTCCCTTGCCCCCTCCACCTCCATTACTCATTTAGGATCTGTCATAGACTCCGTTGAAGGTAGGGTCTATCTTTCCCAGGAGCACCAAGACAGCTTAAGGTATTTAGCTTTTCAGATCCAGAATCAAACTTCTTCTTCCTTACTGTCCCTTTCCTCACTATTGGGAAAAATGGTGTCCAGTATGTCCATCACACCATGGGCTCGGCTCCATTCAAGGGAGCTTCTATGGTTCCTTCTTCCTTTCCAGAAGGCCAGTCGCGAATCATCACTCCACAGGGTCAGGATCACCCCGTCCGTCTGGCAGTTCCTCCATTGGTGGCAGTCTTCAGCAATCGCCAAAGGGACACTCTTCCGCCCCCAGTCGTCCGTCACTATCACTACCGATGCCAGTCTCACCGGATGGGGGGCACACTGCGTAGGCCTCACGGCTCAGGGAAGGTGGTCCAGAGAGCAAGCCAGGTTTCATTGGCACTAAAGCACTTCCTCCACCAGGTAGCGGGTTGCCACGTGTTGATCCTCACAGACAACATCACCACAAAGGTGCATATCAACCGCCAAGGGGGCACCCGATCCAGGACCCTAATGGCTGAGGCGAGGAAGCTGGGCCTTTGGGCGGAATGTCACCTGTTCTCCTTAACATCAGAGCACATCTCCGGGATAGACAACATCCAAGCAGATTGGCTGAGCAGTTCGACGGTGGACCAAGCCGAGTGGCGACTGAACCTATCTGTCTTCTGCTCCATTTCAGACAGGTTCGGAGCTCCCCTGACCTCTTTGCAACCCCAGAGAACGCCCAGCTCCCGAGGTTCTTCACACGGTATCAGTCACATAATGTGGAGGGAATCGACGCGCTCCGCTGCCCTTGGCCCCAAGATCTCCTCTACGCTTTTCCTCCCCTGCCCATTCTGCCCCAGGTTCTCCAGAAACTGATTGAGGAGGAGGCGGAACTAATCTTACTTGCTCCATTCTGGTCCCGGCAGCCCTGGTTTGCCGAGCTCAGGGCGCGCTTGATAGAGGAGCCCTGGCAGCTGCCCGTCTTCCCATCTCTCCTCAGTCAGGGCCCTCTCTTCCATCAGGACTCCCGGTGGTGCCGACTGACCGCCTGGCGATTGAGCGGGGCACTTTGAGCAGACAGAATTATGATCCAGACGTGATTTTCTATATCCAAGCTTCTCGCTGCCCTTCTACGGAACGAATCTACTCGGCCACTGCTCCTGGTGCGCCTGGCGAGCCTTCTGCTCCTGGTGCGCCTCTCAAGGTCTGTCCCCTCTTAATGTTCCATTAAGTCTCCATTTCCTCAAATGGGGACTAGACAAGGGGCTTTCGCCAAACACCCTATGGTGACAGGGGGCCGCCCTATCGTCTGCCTTGTCGTGCTGTCATTGGGACTCACTTTCCCATATCCCTACGCTGCGTCGGTTTTTAAAAGGAGTCACCAATTGCCGACCGCCAGTGATCCACAGATATCCCACCTGGGATCTCCCCAAGGTCTTCCAATCCCTTACGGGAGCCCCGTACAAGCCCTTATGAGCAGCTTCCCTCAGACATCTATCCTTCAAGATTGCCTTTCTTCTAGCCATCACTTCAGCTCGTAGAATCTCCGAGCTCACAGCCTTATCGGTCCGAGAGGATCTCTGTATCTTCCGTCAGGATTGTGTAGTACTGAGGCTGGATCCGGCCTTCATCCCGAAAGTAAACTCCACCTTCCATCAAGCACAGGAATTGGTCCTTCCTTCCTTCTGCTCCCGACCCTCCCACCCATCAGAAAGACTCTGGCATACCTTAGACGTACGGCGAGCCCTGAAGGTCTATATCAGTGGTGCCCAACCTTAAGCATACCATGCACCAATTTTTTCACAGACGAGTTCAGATGTGCCATACAACTCAAACACATTTTTTACCTTCTTACTTTCACGTTTGGGGTTGTAAAATAGGGATAGGGGTAGGATCTGCTTTGCTTAAGGGAGGAAAAGGAATAACTCAATCACGCTGCTAAAACCCGCATGGAGAAGGAATGGTCCGTCCTTTTTAAAGCATCTGACAGAGCCGGGGGGGGGGCAGATATCAAGTCCTGCGAGTCCCAGGCAGAGCGAAATACCCCCCTCATTTCCCTTGCCGCCTTGGTGGTTTTTTTTTCCTCAGCTGCCTCGCTTTGGATTGCCCCCAAAGCGACCGTTTCCACTCGCCTTTTCTCCCCTGCAAAACCCGCACACGTGAAACTTTCCTTGAAATCCAAGGGGCTTGACAGGGCATGCAGGGGGTGGCATGGCACGCATGCTACCGGGACTTATCTCGGTACCTTGGTCGCGTTCTTACGGTGTTCTCTCCACGGCAGCCCGTTCTAAAAGAGAACATCTTGCGAGTTCAAACTTCTCGAACTCGTGCGATGTTCTCTTTTAGAACGGGTTGCCGTGGAGAGAACACCGTAAGAACGTGACTAAGGTACCAGGACAAATCCCAGGCAGGACGCGCATCTTGCACTGGGACTTGGCAGGGCGGGCGGGGCAGAAGCAACAGATGTCTTTCTTTTCCCCAACCTTCGGCTCTTCAGCTTCCAAATCCAGAAGCGGCGGGGAGGAAGACACCCGCCCTGCCCCGTCAAGCCCCAGCGCGAGACACTCGTCCAGAGCGGCTGCTTTCCAGGCTGGATTTGGAAGCCGAAGAGCCGAAGTTACAGGAGACTGGCTCGCCTGCTCTGGGTTCATCGCAGGCAGGATTCAAAACGCTTTGAACGAGTTTGGGGGTTTCGGGCGGGGGATGGGTCATGGCTCGGCGCAAGTGAGGAAGGCGGCGGCGACAGGGATGCCCCGCCCCATCCCCCCCGAAACCCCAAACTCCTTCGAAGCATTTTGAAGGGATGCGTTTTGCCTGCGATGAAGGGAACCGATGCTTGCCTCCTGTTCTTCGCAGGCAGAAGCATGTTTTAAAATGCTACCGAAGGCAACCCAGAGCAGACGAGCCAGTCCAGCAAGTGAGGGAAGCGTCAGCAAGAGGCGGAGGCGAAAGGGACGGCTAAAAGGAAGTTTTGCTTCCAGAGGCCAGATGAGCGCAGGGCTTAAGAAGCAAAACTTCCTTTTAGCCGTCCCTTTCAGCTTCGGTAGCGTTTTAAAACATGCTTC
Organism: Diadophis punctatus similis; assembly: GCA_023053685.1. NCBI lineage: Eukaryota > Metazoa > Chordata > Lepidosauria > Squamata > Dipsadidae > Diadophis > Diadophis punctatus. The sequence continues at coordinate 174,504 of JALIGW010000008.1, read as the reverse complement.
TGCCTGAGAAGAACAGGAGGCAAGCATCGGTTCCCTTCATTGCAGGCAAAACGCATCCCTTCAAAACGCTCTGAAGGACTTTGAGGGTTTTGGGCGGGGGATGGGGCGGGGCATCCCTGTCACCGCCGCCTTCCCCACTTGCGCTGCGCCCCACCCCATCCCCTGCCCGAAACCCCAAAACTTTTTCAAAGCATTTTGCAGGGATGCGTTTTGCCTGCGATGAAGGGAACCGATGCTTGCCTCCTGTTCTTCGCAGGCAGAAGCATGTTTTAAAACGCTACCGAAGGCAACTCAGAGCAGACGAGCCAGTCCAGCAAGTGAGGGAGGTGTCGGCAAGAGGCGGAGCCGAAAGGGACAGCTAAGTTTTGCTTCTCAAGCCCTGCGCTCATCTGGGCGTTTCAAACTGACGTAGGCAGAGGCCAGATGAGCGCAGGGCTTGAGAAGCAAAACTTCCTTTTAGCCATCCCTTTTGGCTCCGCCTCTTGCCGACGCCTCCCTCACTTGCTGGACTGGCTCGTCTGCTCTGGGTTCATTGCAGGCAGGATTCAAAATGCTCCAAAGGAGTTTGGGGGTTTCAGGCGGGGGATGGGGCAGGGCGCGGTGTGGCACGAGTGAGGAAAAATAAGTAGGCGCAAGGATGCAATGTGCCACTTGTAATCCAATGCACCATGTTTGGCGCATGCACCACGGTTTGGCCACCCCTGGTCTATATCAAACGCACTAGACCTTTCAGGAGAACGGAAGCCCTTCTGGTCACCTTTCTACCTCAATCAATGGGTCTTAAAGCTTCCCCGTCCACCATCGGCCGATGTATCAGGGGAGCAATCGCAAAGGCCTATGACCTGTCCTCCCTCCCGCGACCTGCGGGCATCACAGCACACTCAACCCGTAGCGTGGCTACCTCGGCAGCCTGGTCCACTCAATGCCCGTTGGAGGGCTTCTGCTGGGCCTCTCCCAACTCCATTCATCCGACATTACAGAATAGACAGATATGCGTCGGCTGACGCGGCCTTCGGTAGGAGGGTATTACAAACAGTAATCGAGGACAGGGCCTAGGTCCGAGGGATCCCCCCCCACAGGCTTTGGTATGTCCCATCCTGACTGCTGGCTCCTCAGAGGATGGAGAATGAGCGTTGCCTTACCTGATACACTCTTTCTCATCAGGAGGAGCCAGCAGTCAGTTCCCGACCTTGTCTTCTTCATTCCTTGATCTTTTCCCTCGGGCCTTTGCACATCTTCTCCTACCTGAGTTCCTTCTCTTGGGTTGTACACCCAAGTTTCCAAGAGGTGGGTCGCAAATACGACATCTTCAAGGACATTGCTTCTATGTTGCTTACCTCGGAACACGTCTACCGATCCTGCCTACTCGACTCTACACAGCATCCTATGAATGAACCAGTCAACATACAGTCGGGATGTGAGTTCGTTTCAGGTCTTAGATATGTATTGTTCGCCACATCGAGTCTTAGCTTCGGATTCATCATAACTGGGATCCAAGGAGGCGGATCCAAATATTTAAAAGAGACTCGGTCCTCACTGCTAGTGGGCGGAGACAAAACCCATCCTGACTGCTGGCTCCTCCTGATGAGAAAGAGCGTATCAGGTAAGGCAACGCTCATTTTCTATAATCAGTGAAGCACATAGTGACCTCTGTTTTGGTATTCTTTTGCTTTCTCAATTCTCTAGCATGCCAGCTTGAACATCAGCACCTTTTTTCTCCATGTAGGGCTCTAATCTGCATTGGATAATCCTAACGATTATTTTGCTAGCATGTGAAATTAACAGTATTGTTTGATAGTTTGTACACTCTATTTTCTTTTTTAGTACTAGAATTTAAATTTTTAGCAATAGCAATAGCACTTTACTTATATACCGCTTCATAGTGCTTTACAGCCCTCTCTAAGCGGTTTACAGAGTTCAGCATATTGCCCCCAACAATCTGGGTCCTCATTTTACCCACCTCGGAAGGATGGAAGGCTGAGTCAACCTTGAGCCTAGTGAGATTTGAACAGCTGAACTGCTGAACTAGCAGTCAGCCTGCAGTCGCAGCATTTAACCACTGCACCACTTCAGCTCTATTTGCCTATTTCAATCTGTGGAACTACATTGTTCATCAAATTTGCTGCCATAGTTTGATTATTGCCTCATGGTGAGATGGGTGGTAAACAAATTTAGGCAGGCAGGCAGGCAGGCAGGCAGGCAGGCAGGCAGGCAGGCAGGCAGACAATAGTTTACTTAGAAGCTTGACTGGCTCTTCTTCTGTTACTTGCCATATTTTGGTGGTTATTCCACGATTTCCTGTAGGGTTGTGACTTTGTAATTATTAGAGTGCTGGCCTAACTTTATCTTTTAGTACTACAGTTTCTTGTGTAGCGGGGAGGAGGGGAGGAGGGAAGAGGAGGAGGAGGGGTTTTTTTGGGCGAAAGGAGGAGGAAACGGGGCTGGGGGAGGAGAAAGGAGGAGTTGGTTGAGAAAAAAAATTGCTGGAAGGTAAGGATAGGGAGAAGACTGACAAAAAGGAGGCCTGAGAAGATAGGAAAAGAGGTTTAAGGGGGAAATGGAGAAAGAGGCCTGGGGAAAGAGAGAGGGAGTGAAGGCAATAGGGAGGATAGGAGAGGCTTCTGTGGGGCAAGCCTGAGGGAGATAAGGGGATAGGATAAGAGGGGCTTCTGTGGGGCAAGCCTGAGGGAGAGAAGGGGATAGGATAAGAGGGGCTTCTGTAGGGCAAGCCTGAGGGAGAGAAGGGGATAGGATAAGAGGGGCTTCTGTGGGGCAAGCCTGAGGGAGAGAAGGGGATAGGATAAGAGGGGCTTCTGTGGGGCAAGCCTGAGGGAGAAAAGGGGTTAGGATAGGAGGGGCTTCTGTGGGGCAAGCCTGAAGGAGAGAAGGGGATAGGATAGGAGAGGCTTCTGTGGGGCAAGCCTGAGGGAGAGAAGGGGATAGGATAAGAGGGGCTTCTGTGGGGCAAGCCTGAGGGAGAGAAGGGGATAGGATAAGAGGGGCTTCTGTGGGGCAAGCCTGAGGGAGAGAAGGGGTTAGGATAGGAGGGGCTTCTGTGGGGCAAGCCTGAGGGAGAGAAGGGGATAGGATAAGAGGGGCTTCTGTGGGGCAAGCCTGAGGGAGAGAAGGGGATAGGATAAGAGGGGCTTCTGTGGGGCAAGCCTGAGGGAGAGAAGGGGATAGGATAAGAGGGGCTTCTGTGGGGCAAGCCTGAGGGAGAGAAGGGGTTAGGATAGGAGGGGCTTCTGTGGGGCAAGCCTGAGGGAGAGAAGGGGATAGGATAAGAGGGGCTTCTGTGGGGCAAGCCTGAGGGAGAGAAGGGGTTAGGATAGGAGGGGCTTCTGTGGGGCAAGCCTGAGGGAGAGAAGGGGATAGGATAAGAGGGGCTTCTGTGGGGCAAGCCTGAGGGAGAGAAGGGGATAGGATAAGAGGGGCTTCTGTGGGGCAAGCCTGAGGGAGAGAAGGGGATAGGATAAGAGGGGCTTCTGTGGGGCAAGCCTGAGGGAGAGAAGGGGATAGGATAGGAGGGGCTTCTGTGGGGCAAGCCTGAGGGAGAGAAGGGGTTAGGATAGGAGGGGCTTCTGTGGGGCAAGCCTGAAGGAGAGAAGGGGATAGGATAGGAGAGGCTTCTGTGGGGCAAGCCTGAGGGAGATAAGGGGATAGGATAAGAGGGGCTTCTGTGGGGCAAGCCTGAGGGAGATAAGGGGATAGGATAAGAGGGGCTTCTGTGGGGCAAGCCTGAGGGAGAGAAGGGGATAGGATAAGAGGGGCTTCTGTGGGGCAAGCCTGAGGGAGAGCAGGGGTTAGGATAGGAGGAGCTTCTGTGGGGCAAGCCTGAAGGAGAGAAGGGGATAGGATAAGAGGGGCTTCTGTGGGGCAAGCCTGAGGGAGATAAGGGGATAGGATAAGAGGGGCTTCTGTGGGGCAAGCCTGAGGGAGAGCAGGGGTTAGGATAGGAGGGGCTTCTGTGGGGCAAGCCTGAAGGAGAGAAGGGGATAGGATAGGAGGGGCTTCTGTGGGGCAAGCCTGAAGGAGAGAAGGGGATAGGATAAGAGGGGCTTCTGTGGGGCAAGCCTGAGGGAGATAAGGGGATAGGATAAGAGGGGCTTCTGTGGGGCAAGCCTGAGGGAGATAAGGGGATAGGATAAGAGGGGCTTCTGTGGGGCAAGCCTGAGGGAGAGAAGGGGATAGGATAAGAGGGGCTTCTGTGGGGCAAGCCTGAGGGAGAGCAGGGGTTAGGATAGGAGGGGCTTCTGTGGGGCAAGCCTGAAGGAGAGAAGGGGATAGGATAGGAGGGGCTTCTGTGGGGCAAGCAAGGGAATCCACGAAGAAGCAGAGGCAGTGGAAGGAGAGCTCAGCAGGCAATTCAAGAGAGAGAGAGAGAGGAGAGAGAATGAAAAAAAGGAAGAAGAGCTGACCAACCACATGAATACCATTTCATCACCTGACCCACCAGCTGGGAAAAGAGTACCCCCCCACTACGTGACCTGCCTGCTGAGAGGAGACTGACCACTACGACATTACATGACCCAGGCCAATAGAGGTGCCTGAGCAAGGGACCTGTGTAGACCGGTAGCCATATCAAGTGGGCCAGGAGAATCTGGACTCCAGCGGCCCTTTCAGGTATAGCTTGTAATAGGGAATATCCTTTATCTTGGATTTTAATATCTCTACCATACAGAATTTAGTTATACTCTTTTACCCCCTTTGAATCGGTTATTGTCTGGATAATGGCATCCTTTGGCAAATCAATTTGAGGTTGGAACTTCATTCTGAATTCAGAGTTCTTTTGAAAGACTTTTATTGTTTTTCTATGACTGTTTCTAATGCATTTACAGATGTTGTTGAAATATTGTTTCTTATCTCTTCTTATAGTTGTCTAAAATTTATTTCTTGAGATTTTTGTCCTTCTTAGATTGGAAATTTCTTCTTCTTGGAAATTTCCATGATTGTTCTGACATCCAGTTTGCTTTCTTCTCTTTCTTCATTTTTGGCAGTCTCTTTTCCCATTCATTCTTAATAACATCACGCCATAATTCCTCTGATTCTCTTATAGTGAGGTTCAGGACTTCAAAGTGATTCCTGATGTTCTCCTTGAAAAAAAGATATGTACCGTATTTTTTGGAGTATAAATTTTTCCTCCCTAAAAGTGGCTGAAAATTTGGGTGCGTCTTATACTCTGAATGTAGCTTTTTTGGAGCTTTTTCCCAGCACTAACTAGGTGCTAAAAATCTTCCCAGCATTTACCTTGCAGGCTTTTTCATTGTTACGCTCTCCAAAGAATGTTTTTCCAGCCCTAAGTCTTTGCAGGGTTTTTTTCATTGCTTTACTTGCTCCGAATAAGTTTTTTTCTAGCCCTAACTAGGTGCTAATGATCTTCCCAGCTCTTACTGGCTTGCAGGCTCTTTCATTGTTACTCTCTCCGAAGAATGTTTTTCCAGCCCTAAGTCTTTGCAGGGTTTTTTTCATTGCTCTACTTGCTCCGAATAAGTTTTTTTCTAGCCCTAACCAGATGCTAACAATCTTCCCAGCTCTTACTGGCTTGCAGGTTCTTTCATTGTTATTCTCTCAGAAGAAGGTTTTTTAAAGTCCTAACCAGGGGCTAAAATAATGTGCTGAAGCTGACCAGACTAAGGATGTTAGCCAGATGAATACCTGGTAGGCAGATTTTTTCCCCTATTTTCCTCCCCAAAAACTAAGGTGCTTCTTATATTCCGGTGCGTGTTATACTCCGAAAAATACGGTATATGTTCAAGATGGTTTTGTGGAAATTGGCATTCTTCTTTAGCTTACATTGGAACTTGCACATGAGTAATTCATGATCTGTTTCATAGTTCGTACCTGGCCATGTCTTTGATGCTATAATTGAATTCTTCTACCTCTAAGACTCCAGGCTAGAAACTAGGAAATGGTGAGTTGTAGTCCTGTCTTAGGCATTAAAACCATCTGAGTGACTTTGGGTCATCACTCTCTTTTAGCCCAACATACTTCATGGGATTGTTGTTGTGGGGAAAATAGGAGGAAGAAGTATTGGGTATAGTCACTGCCTTGAATTATTTATAAAAATAAAGACAAGGTTAAATATAAATATGACTAAAAAGATAAGGTAAAGGAGTCCCTGCAGATTTTACTCTGCTAGTCGTTGACAACTATGGTAAAGTGACCAGATTTTTTTTTTAAGCGGGACGGGGGGCAGGCCCGCCTGGGCGCCGCCATTTGAGTTTTGCCCTCTGCGCATGCGCAGAACACCGCGCATGCACAGAGGGCAAAACACAGCAAATGTCGGCGTCCAGGTGGGGGGGGGAGGCGGGAGGCCTTTCCTCGCCTCCCGCCTCCCCTTCGGGAGCCGACAGCCCTTCGGGAGCCCGCCTCCCCTTCGGGAGGCCTTTCCTCGCCTCCCGCCTCCCCTTCGGGAGCTGCCCTGGGGCCGGGCTGGCAAGCGACGAACGGGAGGCGGGAGACGGGGAAAGGAGGCAGCCGGCAGCTTACCTGTCGCAAGCTCCAGGCATCCAAGCGCCGCGGACTCCCGGTCGCCCGCCCGACCCCAGGGCAATGGCGGCAGCGAGGCGACGGGGGGAAGGAAGGGGAGGGGGACAAGGAAGGGCTGTTTGCGCCGCTGGAGGGGCCGCTCGTGAGCTCAAACCGGCGACGGCTCCTTGTCCCTCACCCCTCCACCCGCATCCTAACAGCAGCGGCGCCTCCAAGGGTGGGGCTAGGGATGGGGCGGGGGAAGGAGAGGAGGAGCAGCCCCCCTTCCCCCTCTCCCGAGCAGGCAGCTGGCTTGCTGAAATTCCGCTTTGCCCGACTTGCTTCCGGTACCTCTCTTTTGTGCTTCCCGGCTAAGGTGACCAGACGTCCCGCTGTTTTGGCATTCTTTCCAAAAAAGCGGGACTTTTTGGAAAGAATGCGGGACGCGGGACACACGCTTGAAAAGTGTGTCTGTCCCGCCAAAAGCGGGACGTCTGGTCACCTTAAACTATGGGGCAGTGTTCATCTCCGTTTCAAGGCCATTGAGCCAGCGCTGCCTGAAGAAATTTCTTGTCATGTGGCCAGCATGGCATCACACAATACTCTTACATTCCCACTGAGGTGGTACCTATTTATCTACTTGCACATGGGTTCTCAAACTACGGCCCGCGGAGGATCACGAGGCTGTCCCGCCCACATCGCCCCACCCATCCTTTGGCCAAGCACAGGACTTACCTTCGCGAGCCCCACGGGCTGGAACTGAAAGGTAAGGCCAACAATTTTGGCCTGCAGAGATGTTCTGGAGGCGGGGCAGGTAAAAAACGGGATACACAGATGCCCCAGGAGGCCAAAAAAAGGGTGAAAATGTCCCATTTTTGGCCAAACAACCAGGCCGTTTTTGGTCTGCAGAATACTGCTGGAGGCGGGGGAGGTGAAAAACAGGGCACACAGACGCCCCAGAAGGCCAAAAACCGGGTGAAAATAGCCTATTTTTGGCCAAAAAATGGGCCATTTTTGCTTGTTTCTGTCTTGTTCTGGAGGTGGGGCAGGTAAAAAACGGGGTACACAGACGCCCCAGGAGGCCAAAAAAAGGGTGAAAATGTCCCATTTTTGGCCAAACAACCAGGCCGTTTTTGGTCAGCAGAATACTGCTGGAGGTGGGGGAGGTGAAAAACGGGGTGCACAGACGCCCCAGGAGGCCAGAAAATGGGAGGAAATGGCCTGTTTTTCACCTTCCCTGCCTCCAGAAGATAGATAAAGAGAGAGAGAGAGATAGAGAGACAGAGAGAGGGAGAGAGACAGAGACAGAGACAGAGAGATATTTCTCAAGCTCCTTAGGACTGAGAAGAATTGCTGAAAAACTGAGTTTTCTGAAGTGGACCACTAGACTCCTAAACAACTGAAAAAATGATCTAGTAAAAAGAAAAGTCAACCAAAAGAGCAACATCCAAAAAAAAGCAAATAAAACACCCCCAGGAGCAAAACAAATTAAAAATTAAAGTTTATGTGTGCATTATTTAATGGACTTTTAAATTGGCCATGCCCACCTAGTCACATGACCTAGCCATGCCCACCCAGCTGGCCCGACCCCCCAACAGTCTGAGGAACCGTGAATTGGCCCCCTGTTTAAAAAGTTTGAGGACCCCTGTACTTGCATTTACATGCTTTTGAACTGTTCGGTGGGGAGGAGCTGGAACAAGGACGGGAACTTATCCCTTCACATCTCAAATACACGCACACAAACATATTCTGATGTATGTACAGTATGTATGTATGTACTGTATGTATGTATGTATGTATGTATGTATGTATGCATGTATGTACAATATGTATGTATATACTTACATTCTGTATTCTGCTATAGAGTAGCAGATATACCTGTAAGTATATGGACAAAAACTCCTCAGTTCTACTGGTATACTCTGATAGACTCATGAAAATCTAGTCATTATATGACATATTGCTATTTCCCTCGTTTCTGTTAATCCTGCAGTTCCCAAACTGTGCACTGTGTTCAATTTCTGTGAATTGAGAAAGTTTGGGTTAAAGGCTAGGCCTAATATGAATAATTCCCAAGTTGTTCAATAGTGTCTTTTGAAACTATTAAGCTTTTTCTATGAATAAGTAACTTTTGTCAGTGTCAAAGTTCTCAGTCTTGGGTCCTGAGTGCTGCATACAAGGGGAATCTTGTCTTTATGGTTTCCTGATGGACAATTAGTGAAACATTCTTATTTGCATTCATTGCAAAGGAATTATCATATTTGCAGAGACAGGTGGGTGTTACAGGACTGTGGGCACCCATATCAGATATTATTGGGGCTTGATGAAGGGACTAGTAACTTACAGAACTAAGCATCTCTTTTGAGACATATTCAGATATGCAACCACTTAACTGGCAATTGGAATTTCTCAGTAAGGATTATGAAATTCTTTGTTCCAGTTGGTCATTTCTTGGACAGTTATAGGTTTTTTTATAACTGGCTCTTGGTAACTTGTGAATCAAGTTTGGAATCCAAGACAGTCAGTTGTCTGTTTCTGATGTTTTCTTCTTTTCCTTTAAAGTTTTAACTGTGTGTAAAATCGCAGGACTGGAGATCAGCATTCTGTAATCAAGAATGCACATCAAAAATCTTTGTAATTTCCAAATTATTTATTGGAAACCATGGGACAGAGATTTTTTTAAAAAACATATGTTTACTGTCAGGGGTGAAATTCAAAATTTTTCTCTACCGGTTCTGTGGGTGTGGCTCGGTGGGCATGGCAGGGGAAGGATACTGCAAAATCTCCATTCCCACCCCACTCCAGGGGAAGGATACTGCAAAATCTCCATTCCCACCCCACTCCAGGGGAAGGATACTGCAAAATCTCCATTCCCACCCCACTCCAGGGGAAGGATACTGCAAAATCTCCATTCCCACCCCACTCCAGGGGAAGGATACTGCAAAATCTCCATTCCCACCCCACTCTGGGGCCAGCCAGAGGTGATATTTGCTGGTTCTTTGAACTACTCAAAATTTCCGCTACCGGTTCTCCAGAACCTGTCAGAACCTGCTGAATTTCACCCCTGATTTACTTCTTTCTTTCCACCCAGTTGGCTTTCACACATGAAATTATTCTTTATGTTTATCATATTTATCAGAAGAATTACTCTGCAAGAAATAACTTGGTCATAAATTTGGCTGCACAATTTTAATATTTTAATATAAAGATAACCAAATTCAGTAATTGATAGTATTAATTTGAAACATTTAACCAATCTGCTATTTAACAGCCTATGGGTAAAGAGTGAACAATTTTACTTATTATTTCTTTTTTTTAAATTGCTTTTATATTAGATGTTTATCCTTGTAAACCACCTGGAATCACTGAGAGTGAGTTGTTGGTCATATTAATTTTAATTAAATTTTAAAACAAATTGCAGCAGACCAGCACCATCTTGTGGTTTGTTTAAATGATGGCACTTTCTTTTATGTTTTATCATCAGGGCAGCTTTGGGATTTACCCTTCATATTTTTATACAATATAACTGTTAGATAATGGTTTTTATACTTATCTTCTCCTTAAATACTTAACTGTTTATCACTGCTAAAATTAGTCTACTTTTCAAGGAAAGAAAAAGCACTAAACATCTAGTCACACTTATACAGTATACTATACAGCTGGGAAGTTACACTACTGAAATTTTAAAGTGTTTTTTGTCATTTAGCTCTCATCAGCTAGCCATACCCTTCTGGGATTCGAATCCAGGCTACTTGCATATTAGGTAGATGTATTATTAACCTCTAAGCCACGGGGTTCCCAGAAGGGTATGGCTGGTTGATGAGAGCCAAATATCTTGGAATAGATCTTTACTAATCTCTTTATTTCTTTGTCGGTAAAATATAAATTCAACACAAAAATAGTTTGTCGCGAAAGCGACTGCCTGTGAAGGCTCCTGGATTGGGGCTGAAAGGTGAAACAGAAGCAGTATGCTCTGTATCCCATAATTGGGTAGACCAGGTTGCCCTGACATGAAGACACAAAGAGATTCTGGGAGAGGAGATTTCAGACCTAAGGTATTCCATCAGAAGTCTCAGCCATTGTGCTTGACCTTGGCACTTTTGAATAGTTTATGAAAAATTGATGCTTTCAAATGGTTTTTGAAAAACTTTCTAAATTGTGTATTAAGTGTATTTAATTTGATACATTTCACATAGTTTGATTAGTCAATAAACCAGAATGCACCACCACCACTCTGTAACTAATGAGATCCAGTGAATGTTAATATTAGTTTATGTTCTCTTCAGTAACTGTTCGTCTCAATATAATACCTGTTTGTTCCATTCTAATTTTTTCCAAGGCTTATATCATTTGCAATGAAATGCCTTCTTCAGTTCTGATGTATTAGATGTATTCTGATGTTGTTGGAGCACCAACATATTTGATGCTGTATCCATAACAGCTTAGTCCCAGTACTTTCTGGCAAGTCTTTTTTGCCTCCAGGAAACTCCTATTTAATATTTTTTGTATGCTAATTCATCCATCCATCCACAGATTCCCATGTCATGGTAATTGAAAAGAATTCAGTTGGCAGCAGTAAAGCCTTTCATCTCAGTTCTGGAATGCTGTCAGGAACAAGATTGGGAAACTAGTATTCTATCTCAGGCCAAATTTAGAGGAATTTTATTTATCTCTATAAAAGCCTTATATGGCTGCCCATTTTTAAGAAATAAATTGGAGTGGCTCATAACAGTTGTATAAAACCAAACATCATACAAGCAATAAATAACAAAAAGCATTACAAATAAAAACAAAAATCTGGCACCACAATCTATCTCCTTCAATGCAGCCAGCATCACTAACTCCAAGCTCCAACCTTATTCTATCTCAGCCCTTGGGGAAATTTAAAACAATTCAGGAGCCACCTACAAATAAACCCCCCTTCCATATGGATGCCACCTTGAAAATGCCAGTAAGTGTAATGATCAGACAAGCTGACTTCCTGCCTGCTCCCTTTTTTGAAATTTTTTTATTTTCTTGGGCATGAAGTCACACATTTTGGAACCACCACCAGATGACAGATGTGATCAATAAAATCAATGGTCAGGAGCATATGTGTACAGCTCCTTTTGGCATACCATTAAATCTTTACTTGATAAAAACATTCTGCTCAATACCAGACACATTTAAATTATATCTAGTTCATTCTCAATTGGGATGTATTTAAAAGATATTTGATGTAAGATGCAGAGACCAAAATTTGATTGAAATCTTATACATTTATTCTATAATTGGCTTTCCGGTATTGATACCCAAAGCCTACTTTGGAAGGTTTTTCTCCTGCTTCATGAATTGTCCATTATTAGACTCCTCATTTATTATCCAAATCTATGTCACATTGCTATTGAAAGCTGCACTAATTGGGATATGGGATAAAGATCATTTGACTGCAGCATTGCAAGTTGTTAAACTTTTTTCTGCAGGAGGTTCATTCTCTAAATCATTTTAGCAAACTTTGGCTCCTCCTATCCACAAACTCTATTCTACAAAATTAGTTTCTGTCACCAGTTGTTGCCATCTCCTCAGGACCAATAGATGGGTTGGCCTATTTCACCACTTTTTCCCCACATCAAAAGCTGCAAATGGTGGTAATTAGTTGAACTATGATATTTTTGACTATTTATGCAACATATATAATTGTCTGCTGTTTCTCAGTTGTGAATCTTAAGCTATTGGCTGAACTGCTATGATGTTGTGCAACTATTTTATTGATTACATTTTAAGCCAGATGAAAGCATTTAGGACTAGGAAAAACTGAAAAATCAATGGGTTAAATATTTTTAAACCTACTCAATAGGCCATCCACAGTTGATCAAGCTGTCATGGCAGATTCTTCAGCTACCAGTTTTGGATGCTCTAGACATGCCTTCCTCTACTGAAATCAAGAAAGCATAGATGAATTTAAATAAGCAACAGGGTAGGAAGGCATCCTAAGCCCCTCACTGTGGCTATCAAAAATAAGAAGCAAATCAGACTACAGAAACAACAGGTGTATCTCGCTGAGGTCCATCATAGGCATGTACAGACTTGTCACTTTTTCAGAAAGGAACCTCCCAGAGGTATAGGTGGCTTTTGGTCAGAATGGATATTTGCAATGTTATTTCCCATAAGGTAAATTCAGGAGAAGTGCATTAAGTAGAACAAACCTCTTTACTCTGTTTTCATTGACCTTTCAAAGGCATTTGCTCCTGTAAACAGGGAAGCTCTCTGGGTCATTCTGAGCCATTATGGATAAGTGAAGAAATTCATGAAATTGATTCATGACAGAATGGACAGGTTTTTTACAATGGTGATAAATCAGCTGCATTTGCCATTTCATGGGATATGTCAAGATAGGAATTTCTCCTATCAGAGGCGATCTTGGATCTTGCTCCCTTGAAGTCATTCGCATTAGAAAATAAAACCGAGATTCAAATCTAATTAACAAAATATTTATTTCAGTACAAAAGTAATAAAAATAGACGCTTAATAAGCTACATCTTTTTAGCTAATGAAGTCACGTCTGCCTTCGGCAGAAATGAAGAAGAGAAAAGAAAGAAAGAAATGGGAGTTGACAAACTCCTGGAATGCACGCATGCGTAGTAAAACATATCACATGTCTGCTTGATCATAAATACAGTAACCTTAGGAAACAGTAGAGGTGCACAACTGGCAATAATTCACATCATGACAGGATAAAACAGGGTTGTGCCCTAGCCCCCATCCTATTCAATTTGTTCCTTGCTTGGATGTTATTATGTGCTATCCAGGATCTGAAGGAGAGAGCTACTTTAGGTACCAACTGAACAGCTCTCTCTGATCTTTGATGCTTGAATAAAGTCCCTCATATTCAGGAAACCTTCTTTGCTGATGACTTTGCACTTCAGATGCAAAGACAGTGATCTCTGTAATATTGAACAAATTTTCAGATGTTGCTATGCTCTTTGGCCTATCAGTTTGAACAAGACTTTATTGGTCCATTCCAAATTCCAAACACATAGGACCAAAAATCACTGCTGACAATATTCAGCTGACAAATGTAAACAGTTTCAAATATTTGAATTTCACTAATAATAAATTTGGGAAGCATCATCTTGAGTGATGGGTCTTTGGACAAAGAAATTGACTCCGGGATCAGCAAGGGCAACCAGGATGGATATGTACATGAGTGCTCAAACAACACATCTGTATCTTCACAGAGCTGAATGTCTGCAGAACTGTGATTATCCCCTCTCATATATATGTGTGTGTGTGTGTGTGTGTGTGTGTGTGTGTGTGTGTGTGTGTGTGTGTGTGTGTGTGTGAATTCTGAACTCTGTAAACAAGGCACATCCTCTCCGAAACAGAGAGTAATGTGCTTTCTGCTCCATCCTTGGCATTTGTTGGCATGTCTCCAATCTGAAGGTCTTGGATCGTACCTGGTCCATCAGCATTGTGTCTCCGATTATCAAAGCCCAGATGAGTTGGCTGGGAAATATCATTAGAATGGATGACCATTGTATACCTTGCCAGTTGCTGTATAGTGTATTGAAGTCTGGAAAGAGCTGCTTAGATAGACCATGCCAGTGCTAAAAACATGTTATGAAAGAATTGTGTTTCACTGTAACATTCAGCTAAGAGAACTAGAAACTGCAACTGCTGACAGAACCTGTGGTGATACACAATGAAGCCTCCACTGACTTTAAAGATAGGTGGTACCAAAAACTGATACAAACCGTGAATAGCATCACAGAAAACATCCAGTTACTGCAACAATGGACTTCTAGTGCCCCCCTCAAACTATTCTGTACTTTCAAACTAGAACTAGAGGTGCCTCCATGTCCAAGATGAATTATACAATAGTGTGTCTTCTTCAAACCTGAAAAATCATTATATCTATTTGATGCCAGATGAAAGCATTCAGATTGCTTAAGTTTAAATAAATGTATTTTATCTGGTTTTATAATATTTGAAATCTAAATGCCAGTGGAGTGCTGAGGATTTCACAGCAATTTAGAAAAATTGCCAGATAATTTGTTTGGTAAAAGCTATTAATGACCTTATCTAAAAAACACAGTTTCAGCATTCTCCAATTTTGCAATACTATGGTCCCTTACGATGAAAAATTAATTTGGGTAACATCCCATGACTACTAATTATTTCAATGTACCGCATTTTTCAGAGTATAAGATGCACCTTTTTACCCTCAAAAAGGGGGTCAAAAACTGGGTGCGTCTTATACACAGAATGTTGCATTTTGGGGGGGAGGGAGTTGATGCGACCCTGCCTTAGCCGCCCCCCCTGCCGCCGGACCGCAGGAAAGCCACTGCCGCCGCCGCCGCACTGCTGCAGCCGGACTCGAGAAAAGCTAGCGCTGCTGCCGCCGCCGGCAAAGCACAGGGCTCTGCCGCCAACGCCAACGCTGCCACCGGACAGCATGGACGCCGCCGCTGCAGCCGGACTCGAGAAAAGCCAGTGCCGCCGCCGCCAGAGCGCAGGGACTCTGCCGCCGCCAGACCGCATGGACGCTGCCGCAGCCGCCCCTGTTGCAGCCCCCGCCCCCGCCGCAGGACCCAATGCCTGGAGGAGTGGAGGAGGAGGAGGTGGCCCCTTGGGTGGATCGGGCGCCTTCCCGTCTTGCTTCTCTTTGTCCGGAGCAAGACGATCTGGATAACACGGAGCTGCCCTTCTTCACTTTGGGTGAGTCGGGGTGGGACAGACCCCCTCACCCCGTCTCCCCCATGCTCCTACTTTCCTTCTTTCCCGGTCTCTCGCACCACCCCCTTCTGGACCTGGAGTGTGTGTGTGTTTGGGGAGGGGGCGTCTCTTGTTCCCTGGGGTTGGGGCGAACCCCTCCCTTCCGTGTCCCTCCGACGTTTCTGCTCCTGGGGTGCAGCCCCCGCCGCCGCCAATACTCACCACCGCCGATACTTGCCGCCGCCGGAGCCACCGCTGCTGCTGCCCGAAGCAAGCAGCCTGACAGGTTTGAAGACCAACTTCCAAGTTTGAAGAGCCCTGGGTTAGGGATGCAAGGGTCTTCAAACTTGGCAAGTTTAAGACTAGTGGACTTCAACTCCCAGAATTCCTCCTCCAGTCATGCTAGTTCAGGAATGACTGGAGGAGGAATTCTGGGAGTTGAAGTCCACAAGTCTTAAACTTGACAAGTTTGAAGACCCTTGCCACCCCTAACCCAGGGCTCTTCAAACTTGGCAACTTTAAGACTTCTGCACTTTAACTCCCATTCCTGAGCTAGCATGACTGGAGGAGGAATTCTGGGAGTTGAAGTCCACAAGTCTTAAACTTGCCAAGTTTGAAGTTTAGGGTGGGGGCGTGTGCATATGAATGTATGAATATGGTTCTGCATTGTTATAAAGGAAACATTATTGTACTTTCTTGCAGAAAAATGTCAAAGCCAAAATGTGTAAAAAGTGTACATGGTTGTAAAAAGTATACATGGTTGTAAAAAGTATTCTGCTATACTGGTATTTTATTAAATAATATATTACTACACCATTTGGTTCAGAATACTTTTTTCCTTGTTTTCCTCCTCTAAAATCTAGGTGCATAAGTATAAAATCTAGGTTTTATACTCCGGTGCGTCTTATACTCCGAAAAATACGGTAGTTAGTAATACTCTGGGCTTGATAACCATGTCTGAGCCAACATTTTTAAAAAGTTGGAACTTTCTTCTGAATTGCACATGATTCTCCCAGATTTCAACATATAATTTGAGAGCCTATGCACTAAGTCACATCACAATTTAATAGAAGTAGTCCTTGTTTAACTACATTGTTACGTCAGTATGAAAAAGTAACTTTTTGAACAATCCTAACATGTACAATCTTCACAGGTAAGGAAAGGAAAACTTAAGATCATAAGCGCAGTTGCAGTTTCACTTAGTGACTGCTTTGCTTGATGATTAAGTTGCTAGTCCCAATTATGATAGCTAAACCAGGACTACCTATATTGTCCAAAGATCTTTGGAATTAAGTTTCTTAACAAAAAAACTGTTCTATGGCTTACATTAAGCATGACTTAAAAGTCATGGTTAAATACTTCTAGTCCTCCCTCGAAAAAGAAGGAGGTATAAGAGCATTCACTAATTTGTAATGCTGTAATTAGTAGTTTTGCTGGCTCCATTTTGTTCTCATCCTATGAAGTTCTTCTTTGAAATCAAAGAGAGTGGAAGGATTATCTCCCCTTATGTCCGTTTTTATGGTCTTCATATCAGTCCACAATGGTTTTTCAAATTGTTTTTGAGAGCAGGGAGAAGGAATAGAAAGATGCACCCAGTAGTAAAATTAATGGAATATTGACTAAAAGAAAGGAAGTCGACAAACAGTCATCTCTGTTTGCTAGTCATTTCAAGCATGTTCAGTAAAGAATACTGTAATACAATAGTAGTAAATATTAAACGTAGGACTACCATATCTGAACTGCAAAATCCAGACAACCACTAGATGGAAGCAGAGATCTAAAAACTACTCAGTTTTTATTTCCATTTAATGGTACAATAATACAATTTTGCAACCCAAGTATGCCTGTTCTGGTTAAACTATACTTAGTGTGTTCAGTAAATAAGCGAATGGATAAATGGGTAAGATGCATAAATTCACTCAAAAGATTAGAACATCACAATGCTAGAAAGAATTGCATGAGGATTTGATTGTGTTCCATGCAAATACATTTCTTGAAAGGATGCACAACTGTTTTTACAGAAAGTCAGTCCTCCTACAGGCCAGAGTAATCATCCAAAGGATTAATATAATACTATAATACTTCATTTATTAATTTTATTAGAACCACTATCATCATCTTATATATTCCCTGAGGTATTTTTGTAGTTTTTAGAGATTTACAAAAAACAAATAGTTATCTGCTATATATGTGTGTTTTATTCCTCCCCCCTTTTATAATCAGAGTTTTCAAAGTACAGTGATGAATCAGGTACCTGAAGATGTTCCATCTCTGTAAGGGATTTATGATGCTTTCAGAAGGATACTTTTGAATCCTGCTGCTGCTTTAGGCATGCCCTTCTCCTTTCGGTTGTGTTGCAGCACATTCACAAAAAGGGGCAGGCCTTGCAATACAATGCTGCAGCAAACTTTCATGTGTCTGACCCTCCTTTGGCTAACCCTTGTGAATGCTACTAGAAGTTTGTTTATCTGATTAAAACACATTTTTCAAATTCACAAGGTAATTATTATAAATAAAAGATGTAAGATTAATTTCCCTTTAAAAAAAAACTCCTCTCAAAAACATCAAAATGGCAGAAATTAGGAAAGCTTTATTTTAAGATCTAAGAATGTCAGTATTCAAATTATTATTAATATTGTCATAGTATAGTACTATAGTTTTTCATGAAAAATAGGTTACATGCTCTAACATCATATTCTAGTTTAAAGTAAAAAAATATCCTAGAAACTTGTTTTGGAAATAAGAAATTATTATTCTAGTTCTAATAATCTATGGGTATGTTCTCAACATTCAATGGCTCCAGAAAACAGCCTGTCCTTGCATATCTCTTTTATTTTCAATAGCCATACAGAGATTTAGGAAAGCTCTGTAATTTAACCTAAAAGCCTCTTCTCATTTATGTTCTCAACAAATAAGAGAAAATATCTGTATGTGATGAGTCAGAACTCTACCATACAGTATTGGCTCAAATGTATGTTTGAAGGAAGAGGTCTGAAGTAATGTGGCAGAGCTGGGCCAACAATATAGCCAATAGCCAGGATAGCTCTTCTCTAAGTAGCAATGTTCTTGCTACAATTTTCTCTTTTTGCCCTCTTTCAAAGCTTTTGTGGATAGACAGACTAGAGCTCCATAGTCACAGCCCTAATTAAATATTTGCCAGAAGGATGAATCCTTTATGATGTGAATAGGAGGCAAGTATCTAAGGTAGATAAGAGACCTATATTTATAATTCTCTTTCTCAACACGACAGCTAAGGGCCAAGGTTCAAAAGGTCGTTGCCTGAGGAAGAAACTTTCTTGCCTTGGAGCAGTTTTCAATCATGTGCCATTTGGTTTTCAAGAAATAAAATTCTTATAAATATATACAGAACAATTTTATTTCTTGAAAACTATACACACACACACACTTATTTATTTTCAATGATGTTCAAATGTGGCTGAAGAAAAAGAGGCAAACTGAACAGTCACCCCATGCCAGTTGAAATCTATACTTTTAGTCTCTATCACAATTAAATTTTGAGCTTGTGATGGAAAATCTGATCAAGTAAACTTTTCTATATTTGCTTTGCTTTTAGATTTAAGCAATCTATACTCTTCTAAGACCAAAATGTAATTCGAACGCAATCTATGTGACAATATACACTGTAATTTACCATTTATTTATTTATTTAATTTCTATGACATCCATCTCCCCTACAAGGTGAGTCTGGGCGGCTTACAAATTATCTAGGAGGTGAAAAATAATTAAAAGATTAAAATGAATCAACATAAAAATATTAAGAACTGTGCCTATAAGAACCAAATGGGACAGGAATGAGATCTTCTTACTCCTCAGCCACCTCCTACAGTGAGTGCCCCCGCCTCCAGGCCAGCTGGCAAAAGCCAGGTTTTTATATCCTTCCCGAAGGCCAAAAGGGAGGGGCAGTTCTCCTCTCTGATGGAAGAATGTTCCACAGGGATGGGACCACAACAGGAATAGTTCTTTTCATCCTGCCTGCTTCAATGTTAGCAGATGTGATCTGTAGCAAGCCTCCTCCGCTGCCACAAGTGGAGCAGGCTTGTCCCATCAGGGAAAGAAGACTCCTCAGATACCCTGGACCTGTGCCGTGTAGGTCTTTAAAGGTAACGACCAAGACCTTTCTTTATGAATTCATCTCTTTCCATCTCCATGAGCTCTCATTTCCTAACTGGAAAGTCATGCTTGATTAACTAATTCTCTAATTGATTAATTATTAATATTCTTCCTCATTTAAGCCAAGGAAAGGTCCATTAAATTCAAATAATAATCTTTTGACAAATCCAGAGGTTTATCAAATACTACTTTCACTATAGTCTGTCAGTTAATTATTTTCCTAATGGCTACTTAATGCTGTTATCCATAGGCAGCCTAGGGAAAATACAACTGATTCAGTTTTGAGCATATCTAAAACAAATTAAAATAAGTTAATTTTGCAATCCTATCGATCCTTTGTATCATACCCTGATCTAAGCAACACATCAAATACATTCCTAAAAGTTGCAGCCCCTGCAAATGATCCTAAGAGTTGCACAAAAATACCTGAAGAACACAATTTTCCCCCATTCGACTTAGCAGAAGAAATAGTTTTTCAATACAGTTTTCTTGGCTTTTTTAATTTTATAAATGAAAGATTTCATTTCATAATGAACTTGCAGGACATTGATGCTAAAAAATCTAGGGGAAATGCCCATCTTCTAGACAAGATGCTGAGTATGGAAAGATGAAACCAGACTGAATACAGAGTTACTTCTGGATAATGGATCACCCTCTCTTCTTCATAAATATCAAAAATGAAGAAATATAGTTCACTCAACTTTTTGTTTCTGAAAAAACTACATTGCTAAACTCCACGAGGAGGCAGCCAACCTCTACTTAGCCCTGACATGAAACTAACAATAACATGGGGCTGGGAGGAGGTCCCCTTTGGTGTGAGAAAAGCACACACAGATAAGCCAACACAGAGGACTTTTCTGTAAACACATTATAATTTAATTTGTCCAAAGTCTTTAAAACGCCCCATTCTGCTGTGGATAGCACAGTCTACGTGGCTTTCTGCCCAACTGGAGAGAGTACTACATTTTTGATCCCCCAAATTATCCCCAAATCATTGCTGCAAGCAGCAGGGTTTATTGTCTGCTTCAATTTGGAAGGCCAAACTCAAGAGCCAATAGTTATTTTGTGTCATATGAGCACAAAGAACATTCTGATTCCTCCATAAATCTATTCAAATCGTCATAGCGCAATAAGAGGCAGAAGCTGCAGAGAGAAGAAAATGGAGTCAAACGCTGAGCCATGAAGATACAATTGGCTGTTTCAGCTTTCAATGCAAGGAAACCAGAGCTGAGAGAAACTCTTTAACCCAGAACACCTTTGTACAGTCAAAGTAGGAAGCGAAAGCAGAATCTGCATTAGAAGAATTTGACGCCCCGCCCATCATTCAGAGTGAATATTTCAGCCTTATGCTCCTGTTGTAAAGCCTGCAGAGCCCGGAGAAGTACTAATTCTTCCAAACCATGGAATTCTAGAAGAGAATAAAAAACATCCTTGGTTGAGAGAAAGTCACCCATGATTTATATACAAGATAATACAAACATTTGGTTGGGGACAGAATTGGTGACAACTTACCTAGCAATACAGAGAATGAGGAAAAGGTATCTAGAGCTCTGAATTTGCATGTTATAAACACAGCACCATGTTCCCTGCATTTGCATGGAATGCAACATTCAAATAATTCTTTTAAATATCTAACATTATCAAGAAAATCTTGATATGCTATGAGCAATGCCAGACAAAGTTCACAAAAGTTTTCTTCAGTCATGCTGAGATATTCTTGCCTAAGGCTCATCACCCCAACTTAGGACAGCATAACCAATTCATTTATTTAATATTTAAGCCAAATAATTTACCTTCCAACCACATATTATGAGATATTCACCACTACTGAAAATTTACTTTCCAACCACAGTCTGTAGGCTTATTGCTTTGGCATAAGAATGTTTTATACAAAGTATAGAAAAGGAATACCTTTGGATGACCTGTGGCAGAAACAGCATGGGGGTACTATGTCCATTTATTTGTTTGAATTTATATAACCACCCATCTCATAAGTTATTCTGGGTGATGTACAGCAAAAAAAAAGTATGAAAACATACTTGTATTCTTTTTTTAAAAAACACATAAGAGATTCAATCATATACCGTATTTTTCGGAATATAAGACGCACCTTTTTACCCCCCCAAAGAGGGTGAAAACTTGGGTGCATCTTATACACCGAATGTAGCCCCAGCCACCCCCACCCTTTGGCCTCTGTCTTCCAGCAATTTACCTGCTTGCAGCAAAGAGGGAAGAGCCTGTAAAGCCAAGCAAGTCATTAGCAGCTTCCCGACCTACAACTGATTTGCCACGTGCTAAAATGAAACTGAAACTAGCTGCAAAGAGGCAAATAGCTGGTAGAGACACGCAGATTTTTATTTTCTGCTGAACTGCATGCAAGGGGGTAAGTGAATAACTATAAATGTCTGTAGAATGTTCAAATTATTAGACTTATTTTTTAAAGACTGCTTTATTATTGTTCTAGAGCCAGGGGTCTCCAACCTTGGCAATTTTAAGACTTGTGGACTTCAACTCCCAGAATTCCACAATGTTGAATTCTAGCAGTTGAAGTCCACAAGTCTTAAAGTTGCCAAGGTTGGAGATCCCTGTAAATCTAGACAACTTAACAAAATAAAGAAGCTTTTTAAAATAAATGCTTGCTCTGAAGAGGCCCAGTGCTATCGTATCTTCTTTTAAATAATAGAGAATAATGTATACTTTCAGAAATTTTTATTAATTTTAACAGCTCTATATAAGTATAGTCTGAAATGTAACAGTGTCCTGTTTAGTATTAGTTTAGTTACCTTGGAGTAGACCTATTTAAATAATCAGGAGGAGTTAGTGTGACTACATTTAAGAAAACTTTCTGGCATAATGTACATTTCTCCAATTTTTTGCTATTTCTATGGGTCAAGAACACATGCACAGAAATACACAGCAGTGTATATAATCTGTGCTGTTTGCTGTTTGGCAAATTGCTTGGAGGCAGAGGCCTTTTTTCCTTGTTTTCCTCCCCCAAAACTAAGGTGCGTCTTATACTTCGGTGCGTCTTATACTCTGAAAAATACGGTATTCATCCATCCATCCATGTTGTTCTTGACTTTCAGTGAATTCCATATCATTGATGATGAATGGATCAGCCCTGGACGTTGGGGATGGGTGGCATGGTTCTGTACTAGTTCTTCCCCTTCTTTTGAGGTTGGTTCCAGTCAGTGTTGATGGAGAATGAAAATCTAGCCCCCTGTGATGTGCTACAGGGTTTGGCACTCTCTCCTCCTGTTTAACATCTGCATGAAGCCACTGGATTAGGCAAACAGTTTTAGCTGAGATATCAACACTTAGCTTTATATTTCTACTCCAGGTTACCTGAATGAAGCTATGGAAGTTCTTCTCTAAATGGCTAGAGGCCACGGGGGCCTGGATGGGAAAGCTCAACTAAGCAAGACAAAGCGGATTTGGGGTTTTGGACCTTCTAGTCCCAAGACCCTCCATTTTTAGTTCTAGATGGGATGGCACAGCTTCAGATAGAGCCACTGCCCGATCATCCTGAACTCACAGGTCCTGCTCAAAAAAACAAGTGACAATTACTGCTAGAACTTTTGCACACCGGACATGGGCAATTAATGGTACTGATTATTTGAGCACATCTGACACTACTGTTCCGCAAGTTGCACTGGCTACAGTCTGGATGCAATTCAACGTGCTGGTTCTTACTTTAAAGCCCTGCATAGCTTAGGGCTGGTCTACTTACAGAACCATCTCTATCCAGTAGTTTCTATCTATCCTATCTATCTGGCAGAAGGGGTATGCTGTACTATTGGCAGAAGAATGTTGGCTGGTTGGGCCAATTTGGAAGCCTTTTCTGTTGTGACCCTTGTCCACTGGAATATCACTCACCTGGAGATTAGGCTGGCCCTAATCCTGCTAGCCTATTGTAAGACTTTGAAGATCTGATTCTGTGCTCAAGCCTGAGGCTTTGAGTGTGTGACGGAACCCATCTCCTGGTTATGTTGAGGGCTTTTTAAATGATTCTCCAGCTGCTGTGAGTTTTATTCTTTATTTTATTTTGTATCTGCATATATTTTCTATTTATTTAATACAAATATAAGTTGTGAGCTACACAAAGTTTTGTACTTGATATGGACAGCCACATAAGTCAATTGAGACAAAGTGAGTCCTCCTGGACTCTCATTTTCTGCTCTAAGGGCAGAAGGCAACTGTTGCCAAGAGAGCCTTTTCACAGCTTCATAAGTAATCCTACTTTTTAGGATTATATAAATATATTGTTGCAAAACAAGCTTAGAAATTTCAGATAGTTCTCAAATTGTCTTTCTTTTTTCATTACTTAGCATAGCACAAATGGAACCAAATTAAAGGCATGCTCATTGATCTGGAACACAGTCAAAAATAATGACCTCTACGCCCTGATGTTTCATTGATAAATGGAAACTAATTAATCAGAGAAATATTCAGGGCATGAATCCAATTTGTAAGAATTAAAATCCAATTACATTTAGAAAATATGAAGTATATACTTTGCTGTTGTGAAAACTGTTTATCTCTCTTCCATTTAATATAAGAAACTTAAAATAACTTTTAAAAATTCAGCAGTGGAAGAATGTGGACAGCAAGAAAGGTTCTCTGGATTAAAAATGAGACAAATATACACAAGCAATTTATCTCTCTTTTGACACTGTATCATATATCACTATAATGGGAAATGTACCAGATGAAAGTTACCTTCTTCTTCTGTATCCTCACCATTGGATAACTCATAGAGTGTGAAAACCGAGTTTGTCAATCCATTCTTCAAAACCTGGAAACGGGGCAGGTGAAGAAATGCAACACTTGATCTTTGATATCATTGAGTTTTATATTCCAAACTTTTTTTCCTGCTAAGGATATTCACAACAATTAAATATAAATAATATATGAAAATATATAACAAACATTTGTAAGAAATATATTATTACATCTTGCTAATAAAATACAGCCAAAAAAGCTGAAAAACAATTAAAGCAACTGAAAAGATCAAGTGCAATGAAGCCGCCTGAGAAAACCATTGTAGAGTTAAGAACACCAATTAAAAAAGCCTTTTTATCATCAGTCATCAGTCTAACTTCTGAAGATGTGGCGTTGGGAGAAGAATTTCAGACATCAATCTCATCTAGACAGACTCAGGTGGATAAAAGCTACTGATTTACTTTTTGGATTCCTATCCATGTACTGTTTTAAAAGATAAACTTTAGCATTATGAAATCGAGACAAGTTTCCTGTAAAATGATTAACAACTTGACAACTAGGTTTAACATTAAAAATGAGATAATATTCAAGATTTACAAAGCTATTCATGAAAAATAATATTAAGTTTGCTTGTTATGATTACAGGTATTTTGTACTTTCACAGCTGCACAAAATTGTTCCAGGAATTCCATACCCTGGGCATCTAAATTTTCATTTAAAAATATGACAAAAGGCAGAAGACGTTTGTGTTGTGATAGTGGAGATATGATAGAAAAGAACTGTGGGCTCCTGCTGAAATTCAGATTCTGGGAAGAGAGAAAGGAACTGTTTCAACGTATCTTTACAAAACTATTTTCTACCAAAGTTTAATTAATTTTGCATTGTTACCCCAAAAAGTACTGCTCTTACCCATTGGTAAATTAGCTTGCCCCATTCCTCTGGACATCGCCACAGGATAAGAAAGCTAGACTTGTTCTTGTCAAGCCATTCAAGATTTCCTGGAATGAAACATAAAATATCTCTATTATTACAGAAATAATGGATTCAGCCCTAGCTATCCCAGCAGCCTGACTTCTAGGTAAGTCTTATCCAGTCCCTTAAGGCTGCATGTCTTGTCACACCTACTTTGATCTTAATGAAATAAAGGAGATATACATATCTCCAGTTTACGATTTTTATGAGAGGCATGTTACTCTCAAACCTACCTTTTTTCCTGAGCTCTTCTAACACAACAAGGATGGATTCCAGCGAGAGTTTTCCTGTTCCATAGTTAAGAAAATACTAAGCACAGGATAAAATGTGATAAACTACTTAACTCAAAAGGAATTCAAGATTTGGGATTGCAACGTTCAAGATGTTAATGCAGCATTATGTAGCCTCAAACAATCAAATCACCATGCTTCTGAGGAAGCACATACTTTAATCTTCCCATCAATTGTACCATGCAGCTAATAACTGTGAATAGTATTTGGCCATAGAATGAGAAGGAATGAATAGAATATTTATGCAGCCCAGAATTTTGACTGCATAAGTACAGTAAGAAGATGGCAGCAGTTGTAATTAAACTTCTTGATATAAGATTTTGATAATAAAATTATTATCTAAAATTCTATGGAAAATCCCTTTTAGAAATTTTTTTTTTAATTACAGGAACATCAGAAAATTTGGTAATCAATATCTTGATTATCTTGATACCAATCTAAAAGCACTGCATTGGAAAATTATTTTCTAGTGAATATTGTAAAGCTGTTAGTGTCAGCTAAACTAAAACTAAATTATACTGTATAAAAATTGATATACAAAACTCTTCATCAAATGGAGATATTCTGTGTAATGGTGTAATGTTTTCTTTTCTAAACCACCAATATCTTGTCAACAATAAGCATCACCTGAGTATTTTGTTTTTAACACAGCTTCAGGGAAATCAATATCAAGGCATTTTATATGATTTCAGAGCAGAAAATGGCATTTTTAAACAGAGATTAAAATCAAAACATCTGTAGAAATCAAGAACTTATTTTCCTCAGCAGAACTAAAAAAACTTGTATTATCCTAACTTAAAATAAAGTGGTTTAATCTAAAAAACAGAATTATTTTAGAAGGCAAATCTATTCTATGTACTTTTCACAAATCATGTAATCCTATATCTAGGACCACCCCAATAGCATACTCGGTTAATGCTACAATCTCATATTGCTTCAAACTTGAAATTTTCACTGACAAAGAAGCCAACTCTTATCACCAGGAGTTGGATGAATTCCTTGTCACATCACCAAGCCTGGTCAGGATACGCTGCAATTTCCAATTGTTGAACAGTGGACTCTCTTGAGCCTCTGGAACTGTCATAGTGTAGAGCTTGTTGAGGCGGCAATATGAGAGCACTAAGGAACACCATGCTGTCAGCTGTTTTTGCCTTGTATCCACATTGGGCTGCAACCTAAAACACAAAAAGGAAAAAGATGTACTATAAAAGAAACTGTCATCTCAGAAGCGCAATAATTTTAACTGCCAAATCGGAATCAAGAAGAACTTCCAGAATCATACCCCAAGTCTTGACACTTTACTGAATATAGCTAAAATTGACTAAAGATCTGAATAAAATACAAATGAGTCCTGTTATTTTAAATACCCCCCGAGTTGAAGTTTCCATAATTGCCAACAAAACTATACATTCTTTATGATTTTTCCAAACTTCCATAAAATAATTTATCAATTTGCTTTACAATTTTAGTGAGATTGTCCAGTGTCAAATAATTTAACCAGCCCAGTAACCATGCACGGTTGCCAGTTTAATCTGCCTAAAATACATTTTTTGCAGCCATTATCACCCAAATATTATCATGGATCCAACATGACTGAAAATAATACGCCAAAGCCACCTCGAAAATGTCCTTCAAATAATAATTTAAAAAAGTAAAATGGTATCAGCAACCATTGGTGTTATCAGTTCAGATAAGGACTTGGTGAGCAAGAAGTATTTTATGTACTTCCTTTTGGCAGGTTTTTACTGTTTCCCTGATTGTTTGTGGTTATCAAAGAATGGTGGCAAAAGGCCCAATTTAGCATCTATTTGAGGCAGGTGCTGAATCCAAAGAACTTATAATTTTTATTTGTTTTTCTTATCTCTTCTGCTCTGAGAATATTCTTGTTCTATGGATTTCCTGTTGTCTCCAGTTCCCTTTCCTTTATTTTTCAGTTTTGTTTTTAGTTTAGAACTTTCTTTCTAAATCCTTTATTTTTTGTTACTTCATCACTCCCTTTTTCTGATTTTTTCCCCTTTTATGACAGCCTATGTTTGGTCAATGAAATGTCTAATTAACTTAATCAGTGCCCAGGTAGCTTAATCTTTCTAATGCCATGATGTTCCCAGGTAGCTGATTTTTTCTCACAATTTCATGTTCTATTTGGCAGATGATTACAGCATCACACTATCCTATAATCTATATCCTATAACAATTATTTAATATTCTGCCTAGTTTATTGCCCCCTTTCCAGGTAATATTTCTGCATCATTGTATCATTCAAATCTATCTACTATATGGAAGAGACAAGACAGTAGGGAAGTACTAGCAGGAGAGAGATCTGGTATTTCTTCTCCTTAGAAAATATATGCTCCTTCCTCTCAACTAAAACTTTGGTTCTTGCTATATTCACCTCCACCTCCATCTGATTCTGAATCTCTCCTCTGTGAACACACCTCAATCTTCACTGTTGTATTCAAAGTTTTGCTATCAAACTTTCATCAATTGAGATCAGAGGCAGTCCCTCAAAATCCCAAACGGGCTTCTTATTCAAATCCATTATTTGCTTTCATGTTTAAAATTCCATAGCTTTCCTCCTATCTTATTTTATGCAGTTTTTCTCACTTTACAAATCATGCTCTTCCAAATCTCTTACTATCTATCACAGTTCCATCCATTTTTTGTGAACTCCTATGCCTAAAAATCTCTTAAAAATCTTAGTGACATCTATTTCTTTAAATGTTTCCTTGAAATATAAATTTATTCAAAATCTTTGACATAATCTAGTATTCTTACTCCCAACACTAGCCATGTTTTAAATACCCACAGTTGCATTTCCCCCAATATATCCTATACAACCCTTTGTCTTTTCATTCAACTGTTTTTCTACTTGACTATTTCAAGTTCAGATTCTTGGGGAGTGTTTTTGGGGGGGGGGGAGAAGGATTTCATATGAAATGCACTACACTGAAGACACTATTAACAACCATAGACAAGTCAGGTCATATATTCCATTTTGAATGCAATAATCCTAATTTTGTTTCAAACTAGATTACAGAAAAAGTGGATTGTGTTAATCAAATTAGTGTTTGTCTTTATGCATTTATTAATACATTGATGGGAAACCTGATACCTTGTAGCTGTTGAACAACTCCCAATACCTCTCATCACTAGTCATGCTGGTTATGCTACTTTGAGTTATAGATCAGCCCCGGGGGTGGGGGAGTTCCCTCGGTGAACTGATTTATTATTACAATTAATGCAGGGATACAAAGTTTCCTCCAGAAATCTCGTAATTCAAACGCTCCTGGTAGTTTTTTTGGGGGGGGATCACACATACACAAAAACCACCATCTGGAGCGAAACCTGGTAATCTTTTTCTCGAGAGACCAGAAGCAACAGTCGTGGATCGTCTCGCTCCGCTCGAAACAGGAAAAGAGGGGGACTTTCTACAGAAACCAGGATTCCGACGGGGCACCTCCAACACGTGCACCCCACACCGTGCCTCGAAGAAAAGAACGAGCTCCTTAATCTCAGAGACATGTAGGATAGGGAAGACCCGGGACTCACGTAAAGAATGGCGGGAAACTGTACTGCCAGGGCCACTCGAAACTCATCATCGCCGCTGAGGCCGAACGGAACCTCCGCCTTGGAGGACTAACTTCTGGTCCGTCCTACAAATAATTCCACTTCACTTCCTGCTTGGAGGAATCCCCTTTAAAGAGTTCCAAGGAAATACAACCCCAGGACGAGTCAATAGATCTATACATTGTAGAAGCTTCCGGTTTGGGTTGTGTAAGGCTGAAATTTTTGTTTGAGACTCGTTTTGAAAGAGCAGTTACAAGTCTGGAGCACATGGCCTGTCAGCTTGCAGTCAAGCGGCTGTTGAATTTAAATGGTTGGGAGCGCTGGAGCATTTTCTAAGCAGTGTGATTTCTTTCGGTATACTCTGTTCTCTCTGTTCTGTAATTTGGCGCGAGGTTCCCCGCCTGCATTCAAAGAAAAAACAACGACTTGAATGCACAGTGTGTATTAAGATTTCATTAAAACTTATTTGCAAAAAGCTCTATAGCAACGTTAGTCTCAGACTGATTCGTTTGTTTTTGCACTCGCGCGGAGCTGAACTTTTTTTTCCAATGGCGAAACAGAGATAATCTGTGAACGCGTTCTGTATTAATCCTTCCTATTACAATCAGTCCTCAAGCCGTCTGTAAATCCACATTTCAAATGCTTCTAATCTCTTCAAGTGGCTTTTTGTCAGAGACCAACTCTCTGCTCCGTAGAGCAGGATAGGAAAGATGTAACATCTGACAAGCCTCATTTTCAGTCTTAGGCTTATGTTTGTTTGTTTGTTTGTTTGTTTGTTTGTTTGTTTGTTTAGTTAGTTAGTTAGTTAGTTAGTTAGTTAGTTAGTTAGTTAGTTAGTTAGTTAGTTAGTTAGTTAGTTAGTTAGTTAGTTAGTTAGTTAGTTAGTTAGTTAGTGTTCTTCTATGCCGCCCTACTCCCTGAGGACTCAGGGCAGTGTACAACATTTTACGGAAAAACTAAACAATAAAATTATTAAAAACAATTTAAAAAGAGTTTTAAAAAGACATACAAAACTAAGGTGACCAGATTTTAACATTGGTAAAGAGGGACACCATTGACCGGGGTGGGTTCCTGATTAAAAATTATTTATTTATTTATTTTTGGTCGTTTTTGTATGCCGCCTCACTCCCGTAGGACTCAGGGCGGCCATACAACTTTCTTTCTTTCTTTCTTTCTTTCTTTCTTTCTTTCTTTCTTTCTTTCTTTCTTTCTTTCTTTCTTTCTTTCTTTCTTTCTTTCTTTCTTTCTTTCTTTCTTTCTTTCTTTCTTTCTTTCTTTCTTTCTTTCTTTCTTTCTTCCTTCCTTCCTTCCTTCCTTCCTTCCTTCCTTCCTTCCTTCCTTTCTTTCTTTCATCTTTCTTCTTTCCTAACATCTCTCTCTCTCTCTCTCTCTCTCTCTCTCTCTCTCTCTCTCTCTCTCTCTCTCTCTCTCTCTCTCTCTCTCTCTCTGTGCGTATATGTGTTTGTTTACTAATCCCCTTTCTGTTCCTCCTGGCTCTAGTCTCTCTCACTTGAATGTTACACCTCTTTCATAGTGTGTAGCAACATAAATTTTGGGCTCAATTCTGGTTGTAAGTTAAGGGCTACCTATATTTTTCTCCTAGATGCCTGCTATCCTTCTTCAAGTTTGTATCATCTCTAAATGTATTTTTCACCTCTTATCTAATCTATTTATAATGAAATTGAACAGTGTTAATCCTAAAAGGGAGCCTTTCAGTATACCACTGAACACATCACATAAGGCCACTAAGATATATTTTGGGAGAAATTTATTCAATTGGTTCTC
This sequence comes from Diadophis punctatus similis, assembly GCA_023053685.1. Taxonomy (NCBI): domain Eukaryota; kingdom Metazoa; phylum Chordata; class Lepidosauria; order Squamata; family Dipsadidae; genus Diadophis; species Diadophis punctatus. The sequence goes on along the minus strand of JALIGW010000008.1, from coordinate 143,875 downwards.
TTTCATTTTATGGAAAATGCAGTAGATGTTCCACCTGATCAAGATCGGAACAGGAAGAAATCAAAGTAAGATGGAGTAGCTGTTAATTCAGAAGTTACTGACTCCAGGACTATAGTATCTCAGTCTACACAATATTTGACCCTTGATAGGGGTTGTGTTTCCTCAGATACAGCAGGCTGCCAATCTGAAGTCCTGGACTCACATCTGTTAGAGGAGTAGGCAAAGACCTATGTTAGGTGTTCTTTATTCAGCTTTGGCTGGTATATCAGTTATGACCTTACCTGAAATAGAAACCACTGAAGACAGTCACCCACATCCTTGCCATATTATTAGGTCTGGGAACACTAATCCAGAGTATCTTTTTAAGGTTTATTGTTAATATGCTGGCCTTTACCAAAATGATTACAGCATCCAACCAGTGATCAGACACAACTAAACTACAAGATAGTGAGGAACAGAACTGGGCTGAGTGGTGTAAGGTAGAGCACAGTGACACAAGGTGACACAAAAATAAACTGTTGTTTAAATAAAGAATGAAACCTAAATAGAATGAAATAAGAATAAAATTCTTTACAAAACTTTTATTTTAGAAAAATCTATGTTTACACTGTCTTCTACACCTTTTGATATTCGTAACATTGCATCTTATTACAAACATTGTGGGCATGCCTTTTTTTTGGTATCCCACAACACTTGTATATAAATCACTATAGTCTGAATATAACTATTTTAATTAAAATGAAGAACAGAGCTAAAATTTTGAAGTGGAAGCTTTCCATAACTTTTCTTTACACAATGTGGGAAAAATTTCTATGTGGTTGCTAAGGTTCACTATTCAACTTGATATCACATAATATATCCAAATTAATACATTCCCATAAGAACATTTTCAATTTGCATTGCAAAATATTTTATTTCTTAAATACCTTCTAAACAGTAAAATATGCATAATGAAAAAATTAAGACAATATACACAGAGGTGTCAAACTGGTGGCCCGTGGGCTGGATGTGTCACATGCAAGCCATGCCCACCCCAGCTCCGTTAATGGGAAAAACATCATGAAATGTCATGTGATGGCAATGTGAGGCCGCGAGTTTGACACCCATGATATACAATATTGGATGGTTAGAAAACATTAAGTCCCTTTTACCTGCAAACAATTATTCTGTGGTTGTGCAATATTAGCCAAGTTTGATTGATGCAAACTTTAAAAATATTCAAAATCAGAAATATTAAATATTAATTTCAATCTATTAAGTTTGATTACTTTTTCAATTGGCACCTATTTGCACCTATCAAATTAATTTATTAAACAAAATACGTCTAGCCTGTATAAACATTTATATCAATGAGTAATCCTACTTCTCTTATATGCAAAGCGAAGCAAAACCATACATTGTCCCAGTTTATCTCAGTGAAATCAGAATCATCCCAAATTAACAGTATTACAATAAATGTATTTGATATAAAAACAATGAAAACTGTTTTTATAGACTATGCTGATTTTTTTTTAGAAGAATGAACAAAACCTTTAAATTTTCAACCTAACAGGAGCGTTTCAGAATAGGCAAAGGACACAAGATCAAAAATATAATGTAACCAATAGAGAAAGCAACATGTGCTGCAAGAAGAATTAAAGAACCAATCCTGGTTCTGTAATTATCAGCTGCAAAAGTTCATATTTTGGACATGTGACAAAACTGTGTGGGCTAGAAAAAATAGCTATCCTGCTTGGCAAGATTGAAGGAAGTAGATAGGGAAGACAGAAATGAACTCATCGTCTGAAGTGAGGATGACTTCAATGTGCTATTTCTTTAGCATTTGCAAATGTGTTTACAGTCCTTTTATTTTTACAGCATACTTTTAAAAGGGACACTCTCTTGGTATTTTTCTTTGACCGATTCATTGTTTCAAATAAAAAAGCCTTGAAAATCACACTCATGAAAACTTTGCTTGGGTAACTGACTACAAAAATTTGAAGGTGGGGCGAAGAAAGCCTTCATGCAACACACTTTTTTCTTCCCACCACCCTGCGCCCCAAGCCAAATCTTAGCGTTGCAGGGCTCTCTGTTGCGTCTTCCAGTCATTTGAGTCAAAAACAAGCTCATTTGAAGGAACGAGAAATATTAACACATAACACACACACACACACACACACACACACACACACACACACACACACACACACACACACAGAGGAAATTGTTCTGCTCGGGGTTGTGAGGAGCAGGAAGGAAAGGTGCAACTGCGAGGTTATAGGCAGAGCTAAACTGGCTGAAAGGGCAGAAATGTGTATTCAGTTAATTACCGGAGTTGCAGAGGCTGACGGCAAAATAACAGAAAAAGAGGGAGAGAGAATGAATCCTCTGACTAGCGTTCACGTCCCTGGGCCGTTCAGAAGGAACAAGACAAAACCGAAGGTGCTCCTGCATCTTCTGGGAGGCAGGCTTCCTGCCAGCACCCTAAAAGAGCTGCAGCTTCCTTGAGGAGGAGCAAGGCGAGACGCAGCGGCTGACGACTTCAATCAGAATAGAGCTGGGAGGGACCTTGGACTAAACGTCTGCGCTGCAGTTGTGGGTTTTTTTAACTCCCCCCAGTCTCGCACGCCCCCCTTTCAGGCTGATTTTTTGAAAGAATGCCCTAGTCGTGCATTCTTTCAAAAAATCGGGACTTTTTAGAAACGCAGCGGGACGCGGGACAAATCATTAAAAAGCGGGGCTGTCCCGCCAAAATCGGGACGTCTGGTCACCTTATACAAAACCATGCATACATGGGGGAAAGTTGTCTCAAAATCACCCTGCCTGCAGGAAGAGCCATGTCTTAATGGCTTTTCAGAAGGCCAGCAAGGTGGGGATAATTCGGATCTCTGAGGGTAGTTGGTTCCAGAGAACAGGGGCCCCTATAGAGAAGGCCCTCCCCCTAAGCCCTGCCAGCCGACATTGTCTGGCTGACGGGACCCGGAGGAGACGCACTCTGTGTTGTGATTGCAAAAGACCTTTTTCATTTTGAAGAATGCTGTTCGAGCTTTCTCTATCCTTGTCTTTACTTCAGTGGTCATGTCCCAGCTTTCATGTAAATTAGAACCGAGATACGTGACCCTTTCAACTTTTTCTAGTGGTATTCCTTCCAAAATTATCGGTGGTAAATTAATGGGTTGTTTGCTGATGACCATGATCTTGGTTTTTGAGGTATTAAGCTTCATGCCATATTTTTCAGATATTTCTGTGACTGTTGATGAGGAGCTGAAGGTCTTCATGCTTACTGGCGAGCAGAACCAGGGGTGAAATGCTCCCGATTCGGACCGGATCGTGGGGACCGGTAGGACCTGGCACCGGTGGTTTGGCGCACCGGTAGCGATGGCTTCCTGGCCACGCCCCCGTACCGGTCCGGGCCCCAGCCCCCCAGCCCAGGCCCCCGCCACCCATGTCCACCTAATTGCCCACCCGCCGCTTTTCCTGCTCCCGGCTTTTTTTTTAAAAAAAATGGCTGCTTTTCCCACCTATCAGCTGGGCGCTTCTGGACACCCCCCCCACCTCTGGCCTATATAACCTGGCTGTTCCAGCTTAGCTAACCACCCACCTTCCCACCCAGCCTCCAGAGTCCAGCTTGCTTACCTTAGCTCTTCAGACCCAATTCTGAGCCGTTGGTAGCCAGCCACGCCTACCTTTCTTTTTGTCTGAATTGCAAACTGCAATCCATCTGATCTGCAAGCCACTTAATCTGCCTGCTTGAATCCAGCAATCCATCCATCTGCTCTGCAAGCAACTTATTCTGTCTGCCTTATTCCTTCCATAGGTAAGGTGACCAGACGTCCCACTTTTGGCGGGACAGACCCGCTTTCTAGCAATTTGTCCCATGTCCCGCGGCGTTTCAAAAAAGTCCCGCTTTTTAAACCTCCGAAAACGGGAGAAGGCAGAGATACCAGCAGTTTAAAACGAAGCTCCACCCAACACCCAACGCCCAAAATCTAAAGGCAACTACCGGCCAGTTACGGCAGTCGAGAAGTCCGACAAAGAATTCGGAAATTGCATGATTGGCCGCCGAACCGGAGCACCCCCTTCCAAAAACCCTAATGGCCAGCATGAAATGCGGTTTTAAATCTCCCTCCAGTAAGCAGGGAGGGCGTGGCTTTTTGCAGACCTCCGGCCTATCGCAGAGTAGGAAGAAAAAAGGAGGCGGAACTTCGGTCAGTTGATTGGCTGGACGAAGAGTAAGACACATGGGCGTTATCTCCCGAACGCAGCGCGGACAATAACACACCTGCATAAAAACCCCGCCTACCAAACCCCGCCATCCAATCAGCCGTGCGTGCCACCGTTGACGTAAGACCGTCGGTTTGCCAATGAAAAAGCTGTTGACTCCGAGACAGAGGCTCTTCTCGCTCGAGCGTTCGAGGGTTGGTCGGCCAAGAGAAAGAGGTGATCGGGATTGGCCGGCGCAGTGGCGATAAATTTTAATTTCTGAAGTGCTGTGGAATGTTCAGCTCGCCTTATTTTTTTGGGGTGGGGGGGAGGCTGAAAGGGAGGGAGAAATTTCACAAGAAGGGAGGGGGCCAGAAGGGGTGCTGTACCTCCCGAGGTCCTTTGCCGTTGTTTGCAATGGCTCTGCTGGGTTGAGGTTGATGGAAGTCCGTCCAAACCATCAGGGAGGGTTTCTCGGGTTGTCCGCAGCTGATCTTTTTCTCGTGCCCCTGCAAACGAGGGAACAAACCTTAGTTTGTTTTGGAGGCGGGGTATTCTAGCTGGTGAGCCAGCCATCGATGCTGATTATCCAAAATTCCGTCTGAAAAAATTCAAAGCTCTCGTTTCTCTTTAAGAAAGGCAGTCAATCATTCTTTCTCAGCCCAACTTATTATCTTGCAGAGTTGATGTTGTGGGGCGAAAATAGGTGGAAGCGGTATTGGGTATGTTTGCTGCCATCTGTTATAAAAAAATAACGAGGCTAGATTTTTTAAAAAATTAAACTGAATATATCTTTTTAGCCTGATTGTTACTAGATTCCTCCTTGTTTGCTGTCTTCCTAGTCTAATCTCTCAGAGCTTGCTGCTGCATATTTCAGTTTTTAGGTACCTGATTGTGAGCTCTTAAATTGTGATTATTATAATAAAGAGACAGGCTTGTAAAAAAAAGGAAGCTGCTGTTTTAAGTGGTGTCTTAGTGGCGATCAGTAATGCTGCCTGAAAATTATCCCCTTGTAGAAATTATTATTTGTTCCTTTTAGGTTTCAGTCTAGCTACAGGATGGCACTGAATGTGATCCAGGATGTCAAGATATCTCTGCCGTTTACTCCAGAACCTCCTCTTACTCATGTGTTGAATCTCACTTGGGATTTCCAAAACCTTAGTACTTTAGCAGGGTAATTTTTCTCCCCTGTTTGATACAATAATGCGGGGTGGAATATTTTCTCTTTTTCCAAAGGCATGGTACAGAATTAGCTGAGAAGCTAATCTGAAATTTTAATTCTTTTTAAACAATCGTACTAGGGAATACTGTATGCCCAAGAACTATGGCAGTCCATTTATAAAAGTTCCTAAATCTATGGTTAGGCAATATACTGTAGGAAATTTTAGGAAAAATTAAACATAGCTAAAACATGAATAAGTGGTTTTTCTAGGTCTTCACCAGACATAAGTAGGTATAAAGACTGTGCATATTGGGTCACTATATTTACTTTATAGTTTAGATAGCATGTCAACTTCGAAAATGAGTACATTGAGTTTGGTAGTTGGATAAGGAGGAGGTTTATAAACTACCAGTAACTCATCCTGTATATGATCTTGGTTGTTAAGCAAACTCAAGAGCATTTAGATGGTCAGCGAGAGTGACTTTTCATGGATCCCCTGTTTAACCAGCAGTAAATGGTAAGAGTAATGAATTGCAGCTTTGAATTATAGGGGAAGAGGAGATTTTTAAAAATTCCATTTTGGGGTTCTGACTCTTTACATCTGATAAGGGAGCCATAAGCTTTAGTCTTCTGTACTGTGTACAGACAAACTTAGCCATTTTCTCACTAGTACACTTGACTAAGTTGGCTTTGATCCAATCTTAAATAGCATCTTAGGCTAGATGTTATCGTCCAGGGATATATTAAAATAGGAAGTTTTCAAATATAATCTGTCAGTTGATGTATGAGACTGTCTAGGAGTGTTCATCCTAATAAAATGTATGTTTCTATTTCAATGGTGTAATGCTAATTTCTGTGGATTTCAAAGGTGCATTGCTAATGTGTGCGGATATGTGTATCTACCTGCCTGTTCACAATTTGTAGGGATACACCAAGACGGTGCTTAGACCTGTCCAATCTCAGCAGCAGAGAAGAGGCAATTGCTTTCACCTTCAGCCAGTCCCCAGGAGCACTGGAGATTGGTAATAATTGCTGCCTGCTCTAGAGTTTTAGTTCTGCTATTAGTAAGCAGTTTGATCAGCATGCAGGTAGTCCTCAACTTACAACAGTTCATTTAGTGACTGTTCAAAGTCACAATGGGACTGAAAAAAATAACATGGCCATTTTTCACACTTACAACTCTTGCAAGCTTTCCCATGGTCATGAGATAAAAATGTGATTCATATTTATGACAGTTGCAGTATTCCCAGAGTCAAAGAAAGTGGAAGGACTTTGGGGGAATCCTTCTCCTTAAGTGACCTTGTTTCTGGTGTGTGTTTAACATAGTGTGAACCTCTAAGGGATGAATCTCCCACTTTCCTCTCTCTGTTTGTTTAGAAGCAATAATAGAAAGCTTAGATATTAATATTCAATCATGTTAATAGATACACCTCCAAACGTGTATAAATGTGTATTTCCCCCAAAGTCCTTCCACTTTCTTTCATTGGGAGCACCTCCAAACATGTCTGCTTTAGACAGGAGAAGGATTCCCCCAAAGTCCTTCCACTTTCTTTCGTTGGGAGCACCTCCAAATGTGTCTGTTTCAGGCATGAGAAGGAAGCCTCCTCTGCCCTTCCACTTTCTTTCATTGGGAGCACCTCCAAACGTATCTGTTTCAGGCATGAGAAGGATTCCTCCAAAGTCCTTCCACTTTCTTTCATTGGGAGCACCCCCCTTGTCCCCATTAGTGGAAAGCTGCCACTGTGCTTTTTATAAGATCCCTTGGTGGAAACCATCTGGAGCTCTGAGCTGGTGCAGAAAGGGGAGGGGGTCAGCTGTGAAGAAGCAACTGCCTTCCTTCTCTGAAATTCACCTCTGGAGTTGATGTCCACAGGTCTTAAAAGTTGCCAAGGTTGGACACCCCTGACTCTCGTTATCAAAAGTCTTGTCAGGCTCAAAACCAAGAATGTCACAGGGTGATTCTTTCCTTGTGTCCAATCACACTGACTTTGCCAATAAAGAATTCTATTCTATTCTATTCTATTCTATTCTATTCTATTCTATTCTATTCTATTCTATTCTATTTATTTCATAAATACATAAATTTTCTTGAATTTTAAATTTTAAACGACAGCAATCTACTAAAAAAATTCACTCAAATGAGAAATATGCCAAAGAATAAAATAATACTATACATATTTTAATGTATTATATTTGTAAATTGTACTTATGTTGAAATTAAAAAATATATATACTACAATACTATTTTTGCGTTCTATGAAAATTTTTGTTGCTCCATATAGACCAAATTTTTAATCAGGAACACCCCCCCTTCCACCTCCCCCCCCCGGTCAATGGTGTCCCTCTTTACCAATGTTAAAATCTGGTCACCTTATCCATAGGGTAAGTAACCTTTTTTATTTTATTTTTTGCTTTAAAAAATAGTAGTCATAGCCATTTAAAGCTTTTGCAATGCTTTTGTGTTGTGTGTTTTGCATGGTGTGTGAGTCAGTACAGCTGCTTTTTCATGGTGTGTGAGCCATTTGTGTTGTTGTGCTGTTGTGTAAAGTTGTGTTTTCAGCTCTGTTGCTCTGTGAGGCTCCTACTTAAGGCAGGGGCCATTTTGTGTGCTTTTGCAATGCTGCAAAAGGCAGGGGGTTGGACTAGATGACCACACAAGGTCCCTTCTTCCAACTCTGTAAATCTGTTAAATCTGTTGCAGCAGTGTACATTTGCATGGTGTGTGAGTCATGGTGTGTGAGCCATTTGTGTTGTTGTGCTGTTGTGTAAAATTGTGTTTTCAGCTCTGTTGCTCTGTGAGACTCCTACTTAAGGCCGGGGCCATTTTGTGTGCTTTTGCAATGCTGCAAAAGGCAGGGGGTTGGACTAGATGACCACACAAGGTCCCTTCTTCCAACTCTGTAAATCTGTTAAATCTGTTGCAGCAGTGTACATTTGCATGGTGTGTGAGTCAGTACAGCTGCTTTTTCATGGTGTGTGAGCCATTTGTGTTGTGCTGTTGTGTAAAGTTGTGTTTTCAGCTCTGTTGCTCTGTGAGGCGCCTACTTAAGGCAGGGGCCATTTTGTGTGCTTTTGCAATGCTGCAAAAGGCAGGGGGTTGGACTAGATGACCACACAAGGTCCCTTCTTCCAACTCTGTAAATCTGTTAAATCTGTTGCAGCAGTGTACATTTGCATGGTGTGTGAGTCATGGTGTGTGAGCCATTTGTGTTGTGCTGTTGTGTAAAGTTGTGTTTTCAGCTCTGTTGCTCTGTGAAGCTCCTACTTAAGGCGGGCCATTTTGTGTGCATCCGGTCACATGACCATGATGCACGCCCAACGAGTCACCTGACCACCAAGCCACACCCACATGAAGCCACGCCCACCAGACATCAAGCCACACCCACAAAATAAGCCACGCCCACAGAACCAGTAGGGAAAATTTTCACATTTCACCCCTGAGCAGAACTGTATCATCAGCATATCTTAAATTGTTGATCCGAACACCGTTTACTTTGAGTATCAATGTTTTCCAGTGCTTCATTGAAAATTGACTCAGAGTAGATATTAAACAGCAGCGGAGACAGAATATAACCCTCTCTGACCTCTCTTTGTACTTCTGCATCATCTGAGTATTTTTGGTCTAATCTCACATTTGCTACTTGATGCCAATATAGATTATTTATGATTCGGATGTCTTTGTCATCTAATCCCACTTGTTTCAGGACTTGTAATAGTTTGTTGTGTCTTATTTTATCAAATGCTTTTTCAAAATCAATGAAGCACATGTAAATACCGTGATTGACATATCTACAATGCTGTACAAGAACTTGAATGCTAAATTGGGCATCTCATGTACCAAGGTTGTTTCTGAAACCAAATTGTGTGTTACTTAGAAGCTCTTCAATTTTGTTGTATATTCTTGTGTGAATTATTCTCAGGAATATTTTCAGGGCATGACTCATTAAGCTTATTGTTCTGTATTCGGTACACTTTTTTGCATTATTTTTTTGGGGATTGTCACAAAGGTTGACTTTAGCCGATTATTTGTTATCTTTCCTGTGTCAAAGCATCATTTGCCACATTATTACACAGAAGACTGCGGACTGTGAGAACCGGGAGGAGGATTCTATGAGGGAGAAACTTTAGAGATAACACATTCTTTGCTAGCTCCTCAAGGTTATCCCTTGTCCAACACCTGTCGGAAGCTGGGAGAAGAACGGCCACGCAGGGAGAAATTGAGTGGGCAACGTGACCCAGTTGGGGGTGGGAACAAGGGGTGCCAACTTCCTACTGGGTGGGAACTTGGGAGGAAAGTCAGATCCGGGTTTCTCCATGGTCGTGCCAACATGGTCTCAGCATTAAATTGGAACTTTGGTGAACTCTTTGCCTTGGGCTCTGACTTCTGCTCGAGTGCTATTTGGAACCCTGACATCCTGTTTCATATATTTGATTGAAGAGCTGCAGTAAACATTTCTTCCCATTGTCTTCCAGCAATTTTAAAATTTCTACTGGGATATCATCAGGTCCTGTGGCTTTTCTTGTTTTCGCTATCTTTATTGCATATTCAACCTCCTCCATAGTGATGTTTGGTCCAGTTGTTATACTTCCCATAACAATATCATCCCTAGTGTCCTCAAAAAGTTCTTCAATATATTCCTTCCATCTTTTTAGTTTTTCATCCTCATCCAAGATAATTTTCCTATCCTTGTCACCTAAGTTGTCGGTTTTCTTTTTGTAGAGCCTGCTGCTTCTTTCACTTTTTTGTGTAAATTGAAATTATCATGAATACATTCTCTCCTATTTCTTTGCATCTCTTTGCAAACCACTTTTCTTTTGCAGGTCGAATTTTTCTTCTAATTGTTTTCTGCAATTCATTGTATTTTTCTTTGTTTTTGTTTTTATAAGAGCTTCTTTCATCCATGAGATGAAGAATTTCATCTGTCATCCACTGTTGTTTCTTGTGGTACCCCTCTCTGTGTTTTGAGTTTGTTACCTCTACTATTGCATTTTTAAATGTATTCCATTTGACTTCTACATCTTCATTATTTCGGTTGTTGGTTTCTCTTAAATGAATTTCTAGTTCTTCTTTTATCTTATCTTTAGGGTTATTTTATCTTATCATTAGACTAGACATTCTCAATTCCTACAAGGTACACTTTCCTTCATCAAAAGAATTTACACTTGCTTGCAGAAATAGCCTTAAAATTCCTGTTTATCTCTCAGAAGGGGAAAAATACTAAAATCATACACTCTAATTGAAGAGTTTTACCCAGACAGTACCTACTTGAAAGAGCATTACACTCATGGATAGAACTAATACTTTTCAATTTCTGCTTCACTGAATTTCCAATAATTTTCTTTTTCTTCTTAATCATGGAAAAATTACTTATTTTTCTGATTTGGAAGTTGACTTCATGGACCACAATAATGTTGCCTTTCCTAAGAGAAAAGGAAGTATCGTATCTACTGAGCCACCAATTTGTTTATTGATGAGAATTTAGAACATAAGCTTCTAACCAGGGGTGAGTTCTGGATTCTCCCGCTGTCGGTTCGCTCAGGGACGTGTCGCATGCGTGCTTTGCGTGCTTTGTGTGCTTTGCTTGTGCTTGCATGCATGCGCAGTACTTTAAAAAAGCTTCTGCACATGTGCATAAGCAAAAAACAAGATGGAGGTGCATACGGCGCCGCCGGGAGAACCGGCTTGGCCTGGGTTGCTGCCAGTTCTATAAAATTATTTGTGGAAAGCAGCATACTGCGGGAGGGAGACCTGCTCTGGACCTGCCCGTTCGGCTGAAAGGCCACCTTGGGGGCAACATGGCAAGGTTTGACCTCCTTTAGGGCCTGGCTCTTGGCTGCCACCCACTCACCCTCCCCTCCACCTCAGGTCCAACCTCAAAAGGGCGACTCACTGCTTCTGGGCAGTGGGCGAGCAGGTGGGCGACCCTCAGAGGAGAGCGCCATGTAAGGGCGCTGTGAGGCAGGACCAGGTGCTTTCCTGGGCTTTCCTGGGCTTCCCTCCCAGAGCTGGACCTGAAAGACAGCCTCACCCTGTCCTCCCCACAGACCTTTGGCCAAGCGCAGCGGGGGCCCCTCCCCCGCTGTCGGCATTCTCAAGCCAGGTAAAGAGTGGCCCCATGGGAGGTAGCTGGGCAAGGAGCAGAGCGGCAAAGTAAGACTCACCAGGCAGAAATCAGCTGGGTCGCATGGTTGAGTCAAGTGGAACCAGAGAGCATCTGCAGCTATGCCGTAGGCGTCACTCTAGGCATCAGCCAAGGTGGGCGAGGCGAGATAAGGAGTGAGTAGGAGGGGTGGGAATGGCCAGCCAGTGGTGCGATTTGCCGGTTCTCTGAACTGTGCAACAATTTAATCAGTTCGCCCGAACCAGCTGAATCCCACCTCTGAGTGCAGCCCAAAAATGGAAGATTAGATTGGAAAATAAGACCAGCAAATTGAGATCAGATGCAAGCAAGCTAGAATAGATGAAAGAAAAGAAGCTGAAGAACAAGAAGACCAGTGGTGGGTTCCTACCAGTGCGGTCCACTCTATAGCACCGGTAGTGGCCCGCTGGTGACATCACAGTACCGGTGCGGTCGGTTGCCGGTGCCTGGGCACCGCCATTAAAAAATTTTTAAAAAAATTTTTTTTTAAAAAATTTCTTCTGCGCATGCCCAGAAGCCGAGCTTCTGGCACTGCACATGAGCTGCCTTCCTACCCCACAGTGAGTCCAAGCAGGGGAGGATGGCTGAGGGAGCGCATGAGATGCTGAAAGAACGGGCAGCAGGAGCTATCTCCATTCCCCTCCCTTCAGCAGTCCGAGAAGCCACAAACGCGCAGTGATGATCCCAGGCATTTTCGCACGTTCGAGGCTTCTCGAGCTGCTGAGGGGAGGGTGAATGGGCGGCAGGACCTATCTCAGTTTCCCTCCCTTCAGCAGTCCGAGAAGCCACGAACGCGCGGTGATGATCCTAGGCATTTTTGCACATTCGAGGCTTCTCGAGCTGCTGAGGGGAGAGGGAACGGGCGGCAGGAGCCTAGGATCATCGAATGGGGAGAAGCATTCAGGCCGGACAGAGCCTCCTAGAAGAACCACTGCCGCGGTCTTGCTGCTCCTGCTGCGTGGGGCTGCGTTGCGGGTGGGCAATGCCCCCTGTTTCTCTGGCCGCTGCCAAGCTCCCGAGGCCCATGCCCACCCGGTCACATGGCTGGCAAGCCACACCCACAAAATAAGCCACGCCCACAGAGTGTTAGTAAAAAAATTAGGAACCTGCCCCTGAAGAAGACCAAAGAATACCTAATCAAGAAATATCACTTAGAAACAAGGAAGATCAAGGAAGCACTGGAAATAATAACGCAGCAAATAACTCAGTGGCTTCTGTGTTTCTTTTCCTGACTTCAGATAATTTTCTGTGATTGGGGAGGGGAATGAAGGGAAGATTGGGGGGGATGATCTTACTACAAAAGTTTTATCAAATATTTCAGATGATCCTGACAGGTGAAGTGAGGAAAATAGAATATTTTCACTGAAAAATGAGAATAGTCTTATACAGCTAATTTTGTTATTTTGTTATCAAATGAGTATTTTAATGTTATTTTGAACTGCAAATGTGAAATCTCAGTCACACTGTGAGTCTTATTTCACTTTCTGCTACTTTTAAATGTTACAGTTTATAGTCATAATTTTAGTTACAGATATAAAAAGACCTATACTGTATTCTTCATTTGGGAATCTGAAAATATTATTGAAGATTTTACAGAGATGCAATAAATAAATGAACAAATACATATATAGGAGGGTAATCCTGCTGCTACACAAATGTCATGTGAATATTCTATACATTTGTAAAACATCATTCTTGCACCAGGAAACCTATAGATTTTAGTATAGTTTATTTAGTATAGTTTATTTAGTAGCTACTAGGACCATGTAATAAGAACCTTAGCCCAACCCAATTGCAGTTGCTCCTGAAGGGAGATTAGCTATTCTGAAAGGATAAGGATAACAATAAAATAAGGTACAAGTCAAATAATGTATTTAATATATTTAATAATAAATAGTGCTCTAATTAATGTACAACGTATATCCAATTTATATGCAAAGTATGATTAGTATTCATCTTCCTCTTTTCCTCTTCCTCTTCTGAACTTCTGTAAATATAAAAGGATTAAAAGTTGGTATTACAATGCGTTTATAAAACTACATATTCTAGAAAGTAGAATGGACATGTTGCTGCTAAGAAGCAGAGAATTAGCAATGTTTCACTGTTTGCTTTTCCTACCAGTTTTCCTACTGGTGCCTATCTTACTAAGAGCTTTGTTGGTACAACACACTGCCTCATGGGAAGTGAACTCATTTATTGAATTAGCCCAGTTTCCTGGGTGGCACAACACATGGAGCTATAAAGTAGCCAACCACATTTTGACCTAGTATCTCAAGCGAACCCAGTTTAAATATGGTTGTTAAGAAACAATTTAGATCCTGAGAATATTAACAATTCTAGGAGCTGTTCTAAGAGGATTCTAACATAGAACACAGGATGAGAAGCAATTTCAACAAAACTCTGGTAGCCCAGCTGTGTTTATTTTGGAATTCCCTGCCTTGCTATCTGCAAGGTTAAACAAAGTGTTTAAGGAAATATTAGCTCTTCATGAAAGCAATATTTTTATAGTTGGAAAAGTTTGTTTTTTCATTACTGGGCTTTGAGATATAGTGGGTTAATAAATTAATATAAGGATCTCTAGTAAAATACTTTAGCTTACCTTAATTACAAGCAGCATGATGATAATAACCAATATCAATAATATCAGACCAAAAGGTGTAATCTTTCCATGCCCATATTTTCGAATCGTCTGCCTTGCTATGTGCAAGGTTAGAGAGAAGCAAAATGAAAGAGGTTTTCATGTATTGCAAAATTTTCTTTATTCTGACTAATGATATAGAGGGCAACTTGTACTCATCAGTATATATCAGACTGTTGTGTAACAGCTTAGTTCTAGATAATGTTAAGCTAGAAGTTGCTTAATTTGAATGTCTCAGCCAGTGGTGGGTTCCTACCGGTGCGGTACAAAATGTAGCTCCGGTAGGGAGCCGCCGATTGCGCAATTTGCGCGCAGCGGCTCTGTGCAGTCTTCGCCGGTCTGCCATCATTTTTTGTTAATTTTTTGCCTTTTTTGCTTCCTGCGCATGCTGATCCAGCATCCTATGGTAGCAGACGACGCCTTGTCTCCCAGGGATCTGGTGTGGAACCCCACAAAGAGTGTCTCCGTCTTCCTGATATGTTTAGTGCGGTTCAGATATATTTTGAGAGCCCTGCGCACGTCTAATGAATGCCATCATTTTTCCGATGGGTGCGCTGGTACTGCGCAGAAGGAGGGGAGTATCAGCTCCTGAGATTTGTGAAACACGGAATTGATCTTTAGCTTACCTTAATTAAAATCAGCATTGTAATAATAATAATTACCAAAAATGTCAGCAAAATAGCCAATTGGAAACGAGTAAAGTTTCCATTCCCGTATTTTGGAATTCCCTGCCTTGCTATCTGCTCAATAACCACCCATAGAATCTTCTCACAACAGCTATTTTTAGTCTGGCAGCATCACTTTCTAGCTATGATAGGGATAGGGTAAGGGATAAGTGAAGCCCTAAAGCTGTGATGGTGACCCTATGGCATGTGTGCCAGAGGTGGCACGCAGAGCTCTCTCTGTGGGCACGTGTGCTGTCGCCAGCTGTTCTTCTGGTTTCTGGCGCATGCATATGTGCCAGCCAGTGGTGGGATTCAAATTTCTTTATTGCCAGTTCTGTTGGCGTGGCTTGGTGGGCGTGGCTATGTGGTCATGTGACTGGGTGGTTGTGGCCAATTTAGCAGTCTATTTTGCCAGGGAGCAGGGGGTTGGACTAGATGACCTCGAGGTCCCTTCCAGCCCTGGATTGCTGTGCTGTTTCAAAGCATCCTCTGAAGCTGCGTCTAGTGCCAGTCAGGTTTGTGGTCCCTCCCTCCCTCCCTCCCTCCCTCCCTCCTTTCTTTCTTTCTTTCTTTCTTTCTTTCTTTCTTTCTTTCTTTCTTTCTTTCTTTCTTTCTTTCTTTCTTTCTTTCTTTCTTTCTTTCTTTCTTTCTTTCTCCCTTGAAGGCTTTCTCTGATGCTGGCCAGCTATTCTTCGTATAGGGGATAAGCCCCTATAGACATAGTATAAAATCTCTCTATATAAAAGTGAAATCCACTCACTCATCACGAAATCTCCAAATGGTAAAGCCTACAAACTTGAAATTTGGCACATATGTTCTTCTTGGCTTCTAGGTGTCGCTAAGAAAGGATTTTTCAAAATGACCATCAGCTCATTAGTATTTCATATACAGTATATTCATATACAGTATATTAACATGCTCTGATGCTAAGGAGTTAGATGTTCTATTCCCCCTCCCCACCTGAAAAGTTCCAACTGCCACTTGCCTCACATTCTGTTACCTCAGGTCAAACTGGCAGATGTTCCACTCCTTCACTCAGAAGTGGTCTGGGGCTCCTTACAGTACTAAACATTGCTACCTCACCAAAATGTCTACGCCTTCCACCTATGGAACTGCTTCTGAACTCAAGGCAGCAGAAGAGATATTCCCTTATGAATTTCAATTACCAACCACCACTGAGCCAACGGATTGTGAACTGAATTTCTCCTGCATAGTGTCCAAGCCCCAAATCACTTGTTACACTGACCTCCTCAGTTCAGACGAATCTGTTCCTTCTACTGTAACACCAGTTAAAGGGAAAAGAGGGGAAAACGCAGGAAAAGATTTACAGATGCAAAAACACAAGTAAGTGAAGCTGCAAAAAGTATCATCAAGTCATCCTGAAGTCAATAGAGAGGCTGTAAAAAAGTATGCATCTAATAACCCCTATGTTAATCAGGCAGCTACAGCTAAATACAATGAAAAGATACCACAAATCAGATCAACGCCTTGAACTAATAAGTATTTATCTGGTTTTAAATATGAACCTCAGATTGATTACTCCAGGAAAAAGGTTGTTATCTCGGACCTCGGTAACCCTGTGCCTGATGCGGTGCCCTGAAGTGGCAGGATGAGACTCTCAAGATGTGCTGCAGTGGTGGTAAAGTCCAGCTCCCTCCCCTTGAGCCCTACCCTGAACCCTTACACAGCCTTCTCACCTACCAGCATCCAATGGGACTTTATTTCTGCTGCCTGGAAGTACAACGGATGCTTTCAAATGATGTCTTCTGGAGCCAGAGAGGTGAAGGAGGGAAATTTTATTCAAAGTGCAGTGGCAGGACTACCACAGGATAGGGCAGTGATGGCGAACCTTTTTTGGCTCGAGTGCCAAAAGGGTGTGCGCGCGCGCAATAGCACGCCTGTGTGTGCCCACACCCATAATGCAATGCCCTCCCCCATGCATGCACACAAACCCCGTGCTGTCCCCTGCACATGTGCACAACCCCCTGCACTGCCCCCCCCCGCGCATGCGCACAGGCCTCACTGAAGCCTCTGGACTTCCGGTAGGCCTGTTGGGCTGTTTTTCGCTCTCCCCAGGGTTCAGGAGGCTTTCCTGAAGACTGGGAAGAGCGAAAACAGCTGAAAAGAAGGCCAAAAATTAGCTGGCCAGCACGCGCATGCGCGCTGGAGTTGACATAGGGCAACGCCTCGCGTGCCCTCAGATATGGCTCCGCGTGCCACCTGTGGCACGCGTGCCATAGGTTCGCCATCACTGGGATAGGGAATAATTTAATCTAATCTAATCTAATCTAATCTAATCTAATCTAATCTAATCTAATCTAATCTAATCTAATCTAATCTAATCTAATCTAATCTAATCTAATTTAATTAAGTTCTTATAGGCCGCCCAATCCCGTAGGACTCAGGGCGGCGTACAATAGGTATAAGAATAGTACAATGATACAAGACAATTTAAAAACAACATAATATTAAAAACCATTCATTCATGGGGGAATCTGATCTTCTTCTTCTTCACCCCGCCTGCCTGAAGAGCAATGTTTTCACGGCTTTGCGAAAGGCCAGTAGAGTGGGGCTGGTACAGATGCTCTTTGAGGGTAGCCCTATGTAGAGCGTGTTACAGTAATCTAGCCGTGAGGTGACGAGGGCATGAGTGACTGTAAGTAAAGCCTCCCTCTCCAAGTAGGGTCGCAATTCGTGCACAAGACGGACCTGTGCAAAGGTCCCCCTAGCCACAGCTGAAAGATGTTGCTCCAATTTTAGCTGTGGTCTAGGAGAACACCTAAATTGCGAACCCGTTCCGAGGGAGTCAATTTTTCTCCCCCAAGAACCAAGGAGGGGAAGTCAACATAATCCTTGGGGGGCAATATCCACAGCCATTCAGTCTTGTCAGGATTGAGTTTGAGCCTATTCATTCCCATCCAGACCCTAACATCATCCAGGCAGCGGCACATTACATCAACTGCTTCCCTGAACTGACACGGGGTGGAGATGTACAACTGGGTATCATCAGCATACTGCTGATACCTCACCCCGTGTCGTCGGATAATCTCACCCAGCAGTTTCATGTAAATGTTAAAAAGGATGGGCGAGAGGACCAAGCCCTGAGGCACCCCACAGATCAGGGGCCTAGGGGCCGACCTCTGACCTCCTGTCAACACCGACTGCGTCCTATCGGAGAGGTAGGAGGAGAACCACCGTAAAACGGTGCCTCCCACTCCCACCTCACCGAGTTGGCGCAGAAGGATACCATGGTCAATGGTATCAAAAGCCGCTGAGAGGTCAAGTAACACCAGGATGGAGGAATAACCTCCATCCCGGGCTCGCCAGAGATCATCCATCAGGGTGACCAAAGCAGTTTCGTACTGTAGCCGCGCCTGAAACCCAATTGAAAGGGATCTAGATAATCAGTGTCCTCCAATAACCGCAGGAGTTGGAGCGACACCACTTTCTCAACAACTTTACCCACAAAGGGCAAGTTGGAGACTGGACGGAAGTTCTTTAAATCCGCTGGGTCCAGGGAAGGCTTCTTGAGGAGGGGCTTTACCACCGCAGCTTTTAAGGGCTGTGGGATGGACCCCTCTCTCAAAGATGCGATCACAACAGCCTGGAGCCAGCCGCGCTGCCATGAAACCAGCCAGGAAGGGCACGGGTCCAATAAACAAGTGGAGGCGCTCATCGCTCCTATGGCCTTGTCAACATCATCAGGAGTGATAGGCTCAAATTCATCCCATACAACAGGACTAAAACTCGCCCCTGTCGTCTCGGCTTGCCCTGTCCAAATGGAGTCCAGGTCCGTCCGAATCTGAGTGACTTTATCTGCCAGAAACAGCAAATTCCTCAGCTCTGCCCTGTAAGGGTTCCTCAACTCCCTCCTTGGCAAGGAGGGAGCACGTCACCCTAAACAGGGTGGCTGGGCGAGAATCGGCGGATGCAATAAGGGCGGAAAAATGCGAGCATTTTGCTGCCCGTATCGCCACTAAGTAAGACTTACCGTATTTTTTGGAGTATAAGACGCACCTTTTTACCCCCAAAAAGAGGGTGAAAACTTGGGTGCGTCTTATACACCGAATGCAGCCCCACCCACCCAGCCATCCCCACCCTTTGGCCTCTGTCTTCCAGCAATTTACCTGCTTGCAGGAAAGAGGGAAGAGCCTGCAAAACCAAGCAAGTCAGTAGCAGTTTCCCCGATCTACAGCTGATTAGGCACGTGGAAAAATGAAAGTGAAACTAACTACAAAGGCAAATAGCTGGCAGAGACAGGCAGATTTTTATTTTTTGCTGAACTGGATGAAAGGGGGTAAGTGAATAACTATAAATGTCTGTAGAATGTTCAAATTATTAGACTTACTTTTTAAAGACTGCTTTATTATTGTTCTAGAGCCAGGGATCTCCAACTTTGGCAACTTTATTTATTTATTTATTTATTTATTTATTTATTTATTTATTTTATTTTATTTATTTATTTATTTATTTATTTATTTATTTATTTATTTATTTATTTATTTATTTATTTATTTATTTATTTATTTATTTATTTATTTATTTATTTATTTATTTATTTATTTATTTATTTAGTTAGTTAGTTAGTTAGTTAGTTAGTTAGTTAGTTAGTTAGTTAGTTAGTTATTCTTATATGCCGCCCAACTCCCGAAGGACTCAGGGCGGCGTACAACAGGGAAAAATACAAGAATAATCAAAATACACATAATTAAAAAAACGAGTACAAATTTTTAAAAACAGTATTAAAACAACAACATCCATTCAACATCATATATACTTGGGGGGTGATCTCAGGTGGATTAAGCTGTCCCCCCTACCTACAGGAAAAGCCATGTTTTAACGGCTTTTGGGAAGGCCAGCAGAGTGGGGATGGTCCGGGTCTCTGGGGGTAGTTGGTTCCAGAGCACGGGGCCGGCCACAGAGAAGGCTCTCCCCCTAGGGCCCGCCAGCCGGCATTGCTTGGCCGACGGGACCTGGAGGAGGCCAACTCTGTGGGCCCTAACCGGTCGGAGGGAAGTATGAGGCAGAATGCGGTCCCGAAGATATCCTGGTCCTAAGCCATGAAGGGCTTTAAAGATGGTGATCAACACCTTGAATTGGACCCGGAGACCGATGGGCAACCAATGCAGCTGGCGGAGTATTGGTGTCACGTGGGTGTACCTTGGCACACCCACCACAGCACGCGCAGCCGCATTTTGCACCAGCTGAAGTCTCCGGATACTCTTCAAGGGTAGCCCCATGTAGAGTGCATTGCAGTAGTCCAAACGCGAGGTGACAAGGGCATGAGTGACCGTGAGTAGAGCCTCCTTCTCCAAGTATGGCCGCAACTGGTGCACTAGGCGGACCTGTGCAAAGGCCCCCCTAGCCACAGCAGAAAGATGGTGGTCCAATTTTAGCTCTGGATCTAGGAGGACCCCCAAGTTGCGGACCTGGTTTGAGGGAGTCAGTTTCGCACCCTCAAAGACCAAGGAGGGGTAGTTGTCATGGTCCTTAGGAGGCAATATCCACAGCCACTCAGTCTTGTCGGGATTGAGTCTGAGTCTGTTCCTCCCCATCCAGATCTTAACATCATCCAGGCAACGGCACATTACATCAACTGCCTCCCCGAAGTCAGACGGGGTGGTGATGTACAGCTGGGTGTCGTCAGCGTACTGATGGAAACACACCCCATGTCTGCGAATGATCTCACCCAATGGTTTCATGTAGATATTAAACAGGATGGGCGAGAGAACCGACCCCTGAGGCACCCCGCATGATAGGGGCCTAGGGAACGATCTCTGCCCTCCTGCCAACACCGACTGCATCCGATCGGCGAGATAAGAGGAGAACCACCGTAAAACTGTGCCTCCCACTCCCAACTCGCCGAGCCGATGCAGAAGGATACCATGGTCGATGGTATCGAAAGCCGCTGAGAGGTCAAGTAGCACCAGGATGGAGGAGTTTCCTCCATCCCGGGCCCGCCAGAGATAATCCATCAGGGCGACCAAGGCAGTTTCTGTACTGTAGCCGCGCCTGAAGCCCGACTGATAAGGATCTAGATGGTCTGTTTCATCCAGGAGCTGCAGAAGCTGAGTCACCACCACCTTCTCCACAACTTTCCCTAAGAAAGGTAAGTTGGAGACTGGACGATAGTTTTTCAAATCAGCTGGATCCAGGGAAGGCTTCTTCAGGAGGGGTCTCACCACCGCAGCTTTTAACGACTGCGGTACGGATCCCTCCCTCAAAGAAGCAGTGATCACCGCCTGGATCCAGCTGCGTGCCACCGACCTGCTGGCCGAGACCAGCCAGGAGGGGCATGGGTCCAATAAACAGGTGGAGGTACCCATAGCTCCCATAGCCCTGTCCACATCCTCGGGAGAAACAGGCCCAAACTCTTCCCATAATGATGGACTAGGACTTGCCCCCGTCAACTCTATGGACTCTGCCCTGCCAGAGTCCAAGTTTGACCGAATCTGAGCGACTTTATCCGACAGAAACTCAGCAAATTCCTCAGCTCTGCCTTGTAAGTGTTCCTCGCTTCCCCCTTTTCCAAGGAGGGAGCGAGTCACCCTAAACAAGGCGGCTGGACGAGAATCTGCGGATGCAATAAGAGCGGAAAGATAGGATCGTCTTGCCACCCTTATCGCCACTAAATAAGATCTGATGTAAATTCTTAATAGTGTTCGGTCAGATTCGGCCCTCTTGGTCCTCCAGCGGCGCTCCAGACGTCTCTTTTGGCGTTTCATCTCCCGGAGCTCCTCGGTAAACCAGGGAGCTTTCCGGGATCCACTGCCACGGAGAGGTCGCTTAGGCGCAATTCGGTCTAGAGCCCCTGATGCTGCGGTGTTCCAAGCAGCCACCAGGGAGTCAGCCGAATTGTGTACCAGGGTTTCAGGTATTTCCCCAAGTTCCCTCTGGAATCCATCCGGCTCCATTAGGTGCCTGGGGCGGAACCACCTAGTCGGTCCCTTAAGACTTGTGGACTTCAACTCCCAGAATTCAACAGCCAGCTTTGTTAGCTTTGCTGGCTGTGGAATTCTGGGAGTTGAAGTCCACAAGTCTTAAAGTTGCCAAGGTTGGAGATCCCTGTAAATCTAGACAACTTAACAAAATAAAGAACAAAATAAAGAAGCTTTTTAAAATAAATGCTTGCTCTGAAGAGGCCCAGTGCTATTGTATTTTCTTTTAAATAATAGAGAATAATGTATACTTCCAGAAATTTTAATTAATTTTAACAGCTCTGTACAAGTATAGTATGAAATGTAACAGTATCCTGTTTAGTATTAGAATTCAGTTACCTTGGAGTAGATCTATTTAAATAATTGGGAAGAGTTAGTGTGACTACATTTAAGAAAACTGTCTGGCATAATGTACATTTCTCCAATTCTTTGCTATTTCTATGAGTCAAGCACACATGCACAGAAATACACAGCAAACAGTGTATATCATCTGTGCTGTTTGCTGTTTGGCAAATTGCTTGGAGGCAGAGGCCTTTTTCCCTTGTTTTCCTCCCCCAAAACTAAGGTGCGTCTTATACTTCGGTGCGTCTTATACTCTGAAAAATATGGTAATAAAAGTTCTTAATCGTGTCCGGTCAGATTCAGCTTTACTGGCTCTCCATCGTCACTCTAGGCGTCTCTTTTGGCGTTTCATCTCCCGGGGCTCCTCGGTAAACCAAGGAGCCCTCCTGGATCCACTGCCATGGAGAGGCCGCAAAGGCGCAATTCGATCTAAGGTCCCCGCTGCTGCCCGGTTCCAGGCAGCCACAAGAGACTCAGATGAATTGTGTACCAGGGATTCAGGTATTTCCCCAAGTTCCCTCTGGAATCCTTCGGATTCCATTAGGCGCCTGGGGCAGAACCACCTGGCGGGGCCTCAGCAGCAGCCTTCATTTCTCCAGATATACTTTGTTGGTGATGATGACAATGAGAGGGACATCCGTTGTGGAATCTACCTGGGCATTAATCCAGAACTGGTTAGTTCAATTTATCAAGCCCAATCACATAGTTTCGTAGCGAAGGATGGGTATCCAGCTAGTATCTAA
The DNA here is from genome assembly GCA_023053685.1 of Diadophis punctatus similis. Taxonomy (NCBI): domain Eukaryota; kingdom Metazoa; phylum Chordata; class Lepidosauria; order Squamata; family Dipsadidae; genus Diadophis; species Diadophis punctatus. Next base: position 121,065 of record JALIGW010000008.1, on the reverse strand, counting down.
TATATTCAAAATAACGAAATTCAATGAAGTACCATAATTTATTGTTACAATATTTTTAACTCTGCTCAGTTACTCAGTTAGGTTGGAAACAACACTCTAAGAACTTCCAATAAGTTCATCTCAACAAAAATGCTGAAGGCTTGCTATGGTGCTTGAAAGTTTAAACAGGAAAACAATAGTAACCTTTTTGTTGTCCCCTTTTTCTATTGCCCTCAATCTTTCCCAGCATTAGGCTCTTCTCCAATCAGTCCTTCCTTCTCATTAGGTGGCCAAAGTATTTGAGTTTCATCTTCAGGATCTGGCCTTCTAAAAAGCAGTCAGGGTTGATCTCCTCTAGGACTGACTGGTTTGATTGCCTTGCAGTCCATGGGGCTTGCAGGAGTCTTCTCCAGCACCATAGTTCAAAGGCCTCAATTTTTGGGTGCTCAGCCTTTCTTATGGTCCAACTTTCACAGCCATACATTGCAACTGGGAAAACCATAGCCTTAACTATACGCACTTTTGTTGGCAGGGTGATGTCTCTGCTTTTTTGTATGCTGCATAGATTTGCCATAGCTTTCCTCCCCAGGAGCAAGTGTATTTTAATTTCTTGGCTGCTGTCCCCATCTTCTGTGATCTTGGAACCCAGGAAAATAAAATCTGTCACTACCTCCATTTCTTCCCCACAATCAAAGGCTTTAGCATAGTCAATGAAGCAGAAGTAGATGTTTTTCTGGAACTCCCTAGCTTTCTCCTTGATCCAGCGTATGTTGGCAATTTGATCTCTAGTTCCTCTGCCTCTTCAAAATCCTGCCTGTACTTCTGGTAGTTCTTGATCCACATACTGCTGGAGCCTAGCTCGTAGGATTTTAAGCATAACTTTACTAGCATGTGAAATGAGTGCAATGGTGCGATAGTTTGAACACTCTTTGGCATTGCCTTTCTTTGGAATTGGAATGTAAACTGACCTTTTCCAATCCTGTTGCCACTGTTGAATTTTCCAAATTTGCTAGCAAATTGAGTGTAGCACTTTTACTGCATCGTCTTTTAAGATTTTGAATAGCTCAGCTGGGATACTGTCACCTCCACTAGCTTTGTTGTTGCTCAGATTTCCTAAGGCCAGGAGTGGGTTCCTGCCGGTACGCTCTTACCTGTTTTTTGCCGCAGAACCAAAGAAGGCGGTGGCGTTCGCGGTGCGGGGCTTCCCTCGCCCGCTTTCCCCCGCCCGCCTAGACGCCGCCATTTGCGTTCTTTTGCCCTCTGCGCATGTGCAAAGCGTTTTGCTTGCGCAGAGGGCAAAAGAACGCAAATGCCGGCATCCAGGCAGGCAGGAGAAAGCGGGCAGGGGAAGCCCCGCGCCACGAACGCCACCACCTTCTTCAATTCTGCGGCAAAAAACAGGTAAGAGCGTACCGGCAGGAACCCACTCCTGCCTAAGGCCCATTTGACTTCACATTCTAGGACATTGATGGCGAACCTTTTTTCCCTCGGGTGCCGAAAACACGTGCGCACGCGCTGTCATGCACGTGTGAGTGCCCACACCCATAATTCAATGCCTGGGGAGGGTGAAAACGGCCTCTCCCGCCCCCGCAGAGGCCCTCTGGAGGCCAGAAATGGCCCATTTCCCGACTTCCGGTGGGCCTGGTAGGCCCATTTTTCGCCCTTCCCAGGCTCCAGAGGCTTCCCTGGAGCCTGGGGAGGGCGAAAACACCCCCTCAGAGGCCCTCTGGAAACCTAAAATGCCCTCACAGAGCCTCCACACGAGTCAAAAATCAGCTGGCCGGCACACACATGCATGCTGGAGTTGACCTAGGGCAACGGCTCGCGTGCCGGCAGATATGGCTCTGCGTGCCACCTGTGGCACGCGTGCCATAGGTTCGCCATCACTGTTCTAGGATGTCTGGCTCGAGATCAGTGACCACCCCATTGTGGTTATCAGGGACATTAAGCTCATTTTTTTGTGTAATTTTGCCACCTCTTCTTAATCTTTTCTGCCTCTGTTAGGTCCCTGCCATTTTGGTCCTTTATCATGCCTGTCTTTGCATGAAACATTCCCTTCATATCTCCAATTTTCTTGAAGAGATCTCTGGTCCTCCCTATTCCAAAGTGACCAGATTTGTTAAAAAAAAATCGGGACACCATTGACAGGGGGGTGGGTTTCTAGGGGAGCCGCCATGAGTTTTGCCCTCTGCGCATGTGCAGAGGGCAAAGAACGCCAATCCTTCAAACAGCTGTCAGCAACCTCTCCCGAGGATATCCCCCCCCGGCTACCTTTACACGCCCTCCCTTCTTCCTAGGAGCTTTCGCAGTCCTCGCTGGCCAAAGAGAGGCATCTAGGAAACCCGGCGCAGTCCCGCCGGCTCGGGTTCCTGAAGTGCTCGAATTCCTTCTCCGTGCCCTCTGGCTGGCTGAGCGCGCGGAGGGGGTGGGGAGCGAGGGCGGCAGCGGCGTGGGGGGGAACGGGACGGACGGAGGAGCCTCTGAAGTGGGTGGGGGTGGGTTCGCGCGCGCGCGAAAGTGGGGGGGGAGGTTGGATCCCGGGCGGAGGGAGAGCGCGCGCTGAGGAGAAAAAAAGTAACTTGTAAGCGTGTGAGCCAGGGAGAAAAGGGGGAGGAGGAGGAAAGTTCCCCGGGTGTCTCCTGCCTGCGCTGCGCCCCGCTTCCGAAGAGCTCTGGGGACAGGACCCGCCCCTCTCTCTCCTTCCTCACCCGTCTTTGCCGGGCTGTTCCTCCGGGTGTGCTAAAGTGCTCGAGTTTTTTCTCTCACACACACACATGCACAACCTTCCAACGACCGGGTCGGACTGGATCTCCCAGCACGACTTCCCGGTCGTTGGAAGGTTGTGCATGTGTGTGTGTGAGAGAAAAAACTCGAGCACTTTAGCACACCCGGAGGAACAGCCCGGTTGCTACGCCGCCTCGCAACTCCCAGCCGTGCCAAGCCCCGCAGGCTGCTTTTCTTTCCCCCCCTTCCCTTCCAACGCAGGCACCACCGGAGAGACGGAACCCCCGCAGTGGCGACCCTGGAGGATGGAGAAGGCGGGGGAAGAGCCCCGATGCCCAGCTGCTCGCTGACTCCAATTCTGGGCGAGCGCTCCCGGCTTGCTGCTGCCGCCGCCGCCGCTCACCCTTCAACAGCCAATCAGCGTGGGGCGCCGACAGCAGCGACGTCATCTCTCCGCGCCCGCCTTGCAGAGAGAAAGGCATGGGTGGGTGTTTTAAGGTGACCAGATGTCCCGATTTTGAGAGGGCCTGCTGCTGCTGCTGCTGCCCCTGCGGCTGGGCCCAACCTGGCCGTCCTCGAGTGCCTGCAGGCCGATTTTTTGAAAGAATGCCCTAGTCGGGCATTGTTTTAAAAAATCGGGACTTTTTAAGAGGGCGGGCGGGACGCGGGACAAATGATTAAAAAGCGGGTCTGTCCCGCCAAAATCGGGACGTCTGGTCACCTTACCCTATTCTATTGTTTTCTTCTATTTCTTTGCACTGTTAATTTAAGAAGGCATTCTTATATCGTCTGGCTATTCTCTGGAATTCTGCATTCAATTGGGTGTATCTTTCTCTTTCTCCCTTGCCTTCAGCTTCCCTTCTTTCCTCAACTATTTGCAAAGCTTCCTCAGACAGCCATTTTTCTTTCTTGCATTTCTTTTTTTTGGGGGGGGATGGTTTTAGTTGCTACCTCTTGTACAATGTTGCAAACCTCCATCCATAGTTCTTCAGGCACTCTGTCTATCATATCTAATTCTTTAAATCTATTTGTCAGGGATGTGATTTAGTTCATACCTGAGTGGCCTAGTGCTTTTCCCTACTTTCTTCAATTTAAGCCTAAATTTTGCAATGAAAAGCTCATGATCTGAGCCACAGTCAGCTCCTGGTCTTGTTTTTACTGACTGTATAGAGCTTCTCCATCTTTGACCGCAGAGCACATAGTCAATTTGATTTCTGTGTTGACCATCTGGTGATGTCCATGTGTAGAGTCATCTCTTGGGTTGTTGGAAAAGAGTGTTTGCTATGACCACTGTATTCTCTTGACAAAATTCTATCAGCCTGTGCCCTGCTTCATTTTGTACTCCAAGGCCAAACTTGCCTGTTATTCCTGTTATGTTTTGGCTTCCTACTTTAGCATTCTAATCCTCCATGATGTTCCCTTTTACTTTTATTCATTTCATGTATTCAAATTATGTATATACTTATATGTATTATCTAATACGAGATCGACAAAATAAATAAACAAATAAATAAATACATAAATAAATAAATAATGATAAGGACATCATTTTTTGGTGTTAATTTATAAGGTGCTGTAGGGCTTCATAAAAGCGGACAATTTCATCCTCTTCAGCACCAGTGGTTGGGGCATAGACATGGACTACTGTGATATTGAATGGTTTGTCTTGGATTCGAACTGTGGTCATTCTGTCATTTTGGGGATTGTATCCCAGTATTGCTTTTCCTACTCTTTTATTGACTATGAAGGCTACTCCATTTCTTCTGAGGGATTCTTGCCCGCAGTAGTATACCTGGTGGTCATCTGAATTAAATTCATCCATTCCTGTTCATTTTATTCGCTGATTCCTAAGATGTTAATGTTCAGTCTTGTCATCTCTTATTTGACCACATTCAGCTTGCCTTGATTAATGGACCTTACATTCCAGGTTCCTATGGAGAAAAGATCTTTGCAGCATCAGACTTTACTTTCAACACCAGATACATCCACAGCTGAGTGTCCTTTCGGCTTTGGCCCAGTCGCTTCACTCTTTCTGGTGCTACTAGTACTAGCCCCCTGCTCTTCTCCAGTAGCATATTGGACACCTTCTGACCTGAGGGGCTCATCTTCCAGCGTCATATCTTTTTGCCTTTTGGTACTGTCCATGGGGTTTTCATGGCAAAAATATTGGAGTGGGTTGCCATTTCCTTCTCCAGTGGATCACATTTTGTCAGAACTCTCTGCTATGACCTGTCCATCTCGGGTGGCCCTGCATGGCATTGCTCATAGCTTAATTGAGCTACACAAGCCCCTTCGCCACAACAAAGCAGTAATCCATGAAGGGTAACAATACCTTGCGCTAGCCCAATTTTTCTCTTCTGAGGACTCTTCATAATGTGATTTATCAATTATCTATTTTTTCTTTATTTCCGTTTTACCATATTTAAGTCTTCTTATCTAAGTCTCAGTCAGGTTGGAACAGAGTATGCAGGTAAATAAATTTGTGGCAGAAGAGGTCAATCCTCTTTTGTGCCCAGCATCACAAGTTGTCATGCCCCCATCGGAGTCTGACTCTGAGATGGAAGACGAACAGCTGACAGAGAGCGAGAGAGTGGCTTTGTTGGCTGTGGAGGAAACTGGGGAAGGGCAAAGTCAGGCTGGGCAGAGGAGAGGAGAGGTAGAACAAGGGAAAGGGGGTTCTGATGAAGACATCCCCTGATAATAAGCCCAATCGGGCTTTTGAGTGCATGGCAATAAGGCCAAGCGCTTATTTCAGGGTTCGAAAAAAATATAAGACAGGGTCTTATTTCGGGGAAACAAGGCACACACACACACACACACACACACACACACACACACACACACACACACACACACACACACACACACGTTTAAACCAAAGAGGCTTTTCAAATGATGATGCTGTTGTCTGAGCATGAGGAAAGGATATTAAAAATCATCATAATATTTCAGTCTGAGATTTTAATTTTCATATTCCATTATCATTTTATTTGTTTCTCAAATTCAAATTCCAGTTCCTGGAATGGAGGGTCTAGCTGAAGTAATAAGTGGCTAGTGAATTAGAGCAATTGTTAACTCCTAATTAGGTGTCCAATTAGACAAACACTAGTTTTATTTCATATGCTAGAGAATCCTGGAACATATTTTGCACTTCTACCAATTAATGTTAGCAGCCAGTAAACGTAGTAGTTTACATTTACTGTAGTAGGTGTAGTTAAAAGTATTCCCCAAGCCCTAGGATTCCTAAACTTTGTAAGTGGTGTTGGGCTTAATATGTTATTTAATTGGATTTAGTTATGATCTATGAAATAAATGTATGCCTTAATGTTGTTTGGCTTTTATCAATTCATTTGGTTGATTCAACTCTGGTTTAAGTAAGTTGTGTGCATCAATATTATTCATATGGGATCTTTTCGAAAGACCAGTTTTGCTTCATGCACACAATTTTTCAAGTCAATGGGTTTGAAAGAGCTGGAGAAGATACTTACAGTGTACAAAACCTCCACAAACCATGTTTGTTAATCTTGGTATATTTAATAAGTCACAACTGGTTGTAGCAAAACTTGTCTTCTGAAAAGATCCCATACGAATAATAGACAAATACAGAAAATACATACAACCTGTACAACATTGTTTGCTCACTTGACTCGATATACTTCACACATTAAGTTACAAAAAATCATATTTTCCCTTCAAGTTTTGTGAATCCAGCCATTGTGATATATTCCAGAAATAATGTTCTAGTCATCCACTGTTTGGCACAATATGGGAAATACAATATGCCATAAAAATGTCTATCAAAATGATTCAAAATACTGCTTTTTTTCTAAATACAACAGCATATATTTGGATATATAAAATTGTCAGTCATCTAGAAATCACAGGTGTGGGGCAGGCTGGGCTCAAAACCATTGGCTATTACAACGACCTTTTTCTCATTCTACAGAGAGAAGCTAGAATGGTTCTGAATTACTTCTATGTGAGCAGAAAATAAGGGTGCCTCCTGTTCCTGAAGACAACTGATTGGTTTACAGGATCCAGAACAAATGGTGAGAAATGGGGAAAACTGGGAAATTCAGGAGGAACGGCTGGGAAGCTGCCATCTTTATCCATAGTACTGTCAAAATGGAGTGATGTCTTAGATGACTTTAAAACAGGAGTAATTTTAAAACAGGAACAGTTACATTTACAGAGAGTACAACAGATGGCTCTAGAGTCATCAGTTATCAAGAGCCAACCTATGTTAAACACTGCAACCTAATCCTAAAGTCTATGTACTCAGAAGTAAGCCTCACTGAGTTTAATATACTCCCAAAATGACAGAACAGTGAGAAAAATAATGAGATCTTAGCCTGAACCCTTTGGCAATGTGCAAACAAAATATGGCATACATTTCTGTGGAGAAGTACACAAACTCTTATCATTTAAATGAAAGATATATTTATTTCCATTTCTCAAAATGGAGTCAAAAGGCCTTCTCCATAGTGGGTGGAGCCATCCTCCAAGAATGGGTTAAACCTGCCCTCCAGCCAATCAGGACCGAGTTTCTTCAAAAGTATAAATAGGACCCTCTTGCCTTGGCACCCCCTCTTTTTTTCTCGGTCCTTAGCCAAAAAGGACAGTGCTTAAACCCATTCTTCGATTTCTCCACCAACTACTGAATTTCTACTACTTCCTGTGAGTTATTGCTTCTTTGATTCTTACTTGACAGCTGTCACTCAGAGACTCTTCAATCGTGTCAGCTTACTGGGCATTGCCCCATTGGGCCTTGTCCCTAGCTGGGGGTTAGGACTCCCCAGGGAGGAGATTACCCTTAACAGTTGCACATCTGTTGTGTACTGGGGTTTTCTCACCTTAATCAATCAGTCAAATAATTGCAGCCTTGTCTTGCCTGTCAGGGAGGGAGGTACTCCAGATCGTGATCTTCAGCCACAGAAGCCCTGAGCTTGGGTGGCCTGCAATCGGCTTGAGTTTGTGTCCTATAAACCAAACTAGCGTTCCCCTCCAATCGGCTTGAGTTTGTCTCCTATAAGACAAACTAGCGTCCTTAATTGACTTTTGGAGCCGACATCGGCCGCAATCGATCGAGCGGCGTCGGAAAAGGGCGCTAGAAATTTCACACCTTGCCTTGCATCGGGAGAGAAGGCCTCGGCAAGGCAAACTGACAGGCAGACTTCAAATCATCTTCGCTCAGATCGGCTGCTTCCTTGCCTCAGAGCCTGCCTTTGACCCCTGCTGCTCCATAGTTCAGCCAGAATGGCTGACAAAGGCCATAAGCAGGGGAAGGCAAAGCAGAAGACCCCCAGGGTCACTCCTGCTGAGGACATTTGCCAGGGGGGGGGATTAGAAACTATGAGCCCTGTGCAAGGGACAGGGACAGGTCACTTCTACGCCCATCCTCCCCTTCTGAACGCTCCAAGTCATCCAGCACAGCTGTTTTTTTTTTTGCTCTGTCTTGTGCCTGAGAAGCTGGCAATCTGGGTGCTGCTTCCTGAGGCCTTTTTCCCTCTTTTTGTTTGGAACTTCAGAAATCAGTCAGTCTGCTCCAGGAGACCCAGAAAACTGACAGTTAGTGGCTAGGCCTTAGCAGACTCCTTTCTCCTCAGGAGACAGCAAGTTTAGGAGTGCCTCATGGGTGGCCACCATTTTGAATTACACAGGACCGCCCACTTCAAAAAAAAATATTCTTTTTTCTTTTGAGGCCTCCTTTATTTAACTTGCCTTCTGTGCAATGGGTGACAAGAGCCAGCAATCTGGCAAGGCTCCTTTGATCCAAGGCCCTGTCTGTACCTGTCTCTAGTGCCTGGGCCGTATGCTTCCATTTGAGCTGCTCTGCATTGCTCTGCTTGTCTTCAGCCTGGTAAGTGTGTAGGCAGCCTTTGAGAGTGCCAGTGGCCATCTTGAAGCCTCCCACAGGGTGGCAGCCATTTTGATTGCCCTCAGAATTGAAGGCACTAAGGGCGTGGCCATTTTGTTTCAAATACCAAAAGTGGGCAGAGACCATTTTGAAGCCACATCAAGGACGGTGGCCATTTTGGATGCCCTTTCTTGCCGGTGGCCATTTTTAAGGCCTAATATGGGCAGTGGCCATTTTGAAAGACCAACTAAGGGCAACTGCCATCTTGTTGGCTTCATTTAAGGGTGTTGGCCATTTTTAGTGACTGTTTGGACCTACTAATTTACCCAGGCCTTTCTGAGGCCTGCCTTGTTGGCAGAGGCCTTAAATAAATATGGATACTGTTATTTGAATTGAGCTGACAAAAATTCAGACTAGCTGTCTGTAGGTCTGCCTCAGGAGTACCTGTTAAAGCATGTTCAGGTATTCATATATGACAATAACAAGCTAAACGTATCAACTTAGAATGAAGATTCTATCTATATTTTAAAAATGGCTTGAACAAGGGCTTTCAGCAGAATTTAGAAGTAGTAAGTTACAGATCTCACATAAAAGGAACAAATGAGCCTAGTGAGCACTCATTCCAGTAACAGTTTAAAACCAAGCCTTTTTCTGGAGTCTATGAGCCCAGCATAACTGGAACTATATACAAACTATCAATTTTTCTATATACAAACTATCAATTTTTTTTCTGTATTTGAAAATATCAGTCTCTTATGAACTGAACTTTAAGACAAAGACAACAGGATTTGTAAATTGGAGTTAATTTTTAAAATGATGCCTTTTACAAAGGAAATTACCCTATCCAGAGTACTCTACCCTACTCATTCCTACCTAGCATCCCCCAGGGAGGGGGACCTAGTGGACGGGAGTTCCCTGGATGCCAGGTAATTCTCATTAGCTCACTCTGGCATTTGGAACCAGACAGCTCCATTCACAAGCCAAAATCAACCTGCTGCTCAATCATCATCAGCTCAAGCGGCTGTCTAAGCCAGGTCAATGGGGTCCACCTCCAGATGGACGCTTGCTAGGTGGAGCTGCCTTGGAGCTGCCTAAGGTTTTTGCCCTGAAGAAGGACTTGTGTCCCTCAGCAGCCTTGTGCCCCTCTGAGACCCTAGCAGTCTTGGGGGGTGGAGGAGAGTTTCTGGTCAGTGGTGACCTGTCCCTTGCCTCAGTCATTGTGCCAGGGGCTGACTCCCCATTAGGGTCTTCTGTGGGACGTGGCTTATGTGATTTTGCCTTACCCTTTCCCGATCTACCTTCGGGCGGGTGGAGAGCCATTCTTGATTTAAAACGCCTCAATAAATATGTCATCTACAAGAAATTCAAGATGCATACCCTGCAATCAATTCTGGCGGTCATTAGGCAAGGCGACTTCTCGCCTCAATTGACCTTTTGGAGGCTTACCTCCACATTCCAATCAATTCATCTCACCGCCAATACCTCCGGTTTTGCCATGCATTACGAATATCTGGCGTTGCCCTTCGGCCTGTCTTCAGCACCTAGGGTGTTTACCAAGGTATTGGCCGCCTTGACCGCCCACCTGCGGGCTATCCCCATGCGTGTCCAGTGCTACCTGGATTACATTCTCATCCAGTCTTCCTCTCTGTCCCAGGCAGAGCAGGACACCCAGGTAGTCCTTAACTCCCTTGGGCACCACGGGTTCCTAGTCAACATGGGAAAAAGCCAATTGTCACCTTCTACCAGGATGATCACTTGGGGGCCATCATTGACTCTCTGGAGTGCAGGGTGTACCTATCTCAAGAGCGGAGAGACAGCCTATCGGATTTAGTCCAGCTTGTTCTGGCCCAAACAAGGGTTCCCCTGAACCAGCTGTCCTCCCTCCTGGGGAAGGTGATATCAGCCATTCACATCACTCCATGGGCTCACCTGCATTCCAGAGACCTCCAATGGTTTGTTCTCCCTTTCCAGAGATCCGGTCGCAGCGATTCCCCAGCCAGGGTCCACCTCCCGACAGGGGTCCAGAAATCCCTCAGATGGTGGTCTTCAGCCACTCTCACCAAAGGCACCGGCTTCCTGGAACCACGGAGGCTGACTCTGACCACGGATGCCAGCACCACAGGTTGAGGGGCCCACATCGAGTCCCAGGTTGCCCAGGGCACTTGGTCCAGTGCCGAGCAGAGCCTCCCCATCAACCTGTTAGAACTGAGGGCAGTCAGGTTGGCCCTAGCTCACTTCCAGGGCCGTCTGTCAGGCAGTCACATGCTTGTCTTGACAGACAATGTAACAACAAAGGCCCATATCGATTGCCAGGGCGGGACCATGTCCAAGGTCCTCATGGCTGAGGCAATGACACTGGGGCTCTGGGCAGAGCGGCATCTGCAGTCCATCGCAGCAGAACACATCTCCGGGGTGAGCAACACAACCGCAGACTGGCTCAGCCGGAACTCCATCGGCCTAGAGGTAGAGCTCTTGCCTCACAATCAGGAGGTTGTGAGTTTAGTCCTAGGTAGAGGCAGATGTAGGGTCTCCTGCTTGGGCAGGGGGTTGGACTAGATGACCTGTAAGGTCCCTTCCAACTCTGTTAATCTGACCCGGCGGAGTGGTATCTTCATCCGGACATTTTCCAGCAGCTGGTCAGTCGGTTCGGTCTGCCAGTCATGGACCTCTTCGCCACCCTGGAGAATGCCAGGTTGCCCAGGTTCGTCACCAGGTTCTGGACACAGGGGGCAGCGGACACAGACGCTCTTTGATGCGACTGGCCGCAAGGGCTACTATACACATTCCCTCCCCTCCCCTTGATCCCCAGGGTCATCCGGAGGGTCCTGCAACTGAGAGTGGAGGTGTTCCCTCTAGCTCCCCACTGGCCCAGATGGGCCTGGTTCGCGGACCTTATGTTCTTGTCCATGTCACCTCCTTGGCGGATCCCGCCGACAGAGTTGTCGCTTGCCCAGGGGTCAGTCCACCATCCAGAGCTGTATTGGCTACAACTGACCGCCTGGCACTTGAGCAGCTCACTCTGGAGCACCGCCTGGTTCTGGACAATATTGCTCAAATCATGTTGGCCTCTAGGAGGCCGTTTATTGAACGTACTTATTCGGCCACGAGGAAGGCCTTCTGTCGCTGGTGCGCGCAGGTGGGATATTCCCCTATAGAACTGTCAATAATCTATGTCATTCAATTCCTGCACCAGGGACTTGCCAAGGGTCTTTCCCCTAATACGCTCCCCTGCCAAGTGGCGGCACTATCCACTGTACTCTCCTGCCACAACTTGGACTCCCTATCCGGTCACCCGCTCCTGAGACAGTTCCTGAAACGGGCTACCAAGCTGTGCCCTCCTGTAGTCCATAGGTTCCCAACCTGGGACCTATCTAACCTGGGACGGCATCTCTGGCCCACTTAACATACACAGTAGTCTTTCTTGTGGCAGTGACTTCCGCACGCAGGATCTCAGAACTGGCCGCTCTGTCTGTGAGGGGGGACCTGTGCGTCTTTCACTCCGACAGGGTGGTCCTGGGCCTGAACCCCACCTTCGTCCCGAAGGTAAACACGTACTTTCACAAGGCGCAGGAGATCATTCTCCCCAGTTTTCTACCAAACTCCACTCAATGACACTGAGCATGCGTGGCACCTGCTGGACGTCAGGCGTGACCTGGACATCTATTTGCAACGCATCCCTAGCTTTCGACGAACTGAGGCGCTCTTTGTGTCCTTTCGCCCTTCTTCCATGGGCTCCAAAGTGTCATCCTCCACGGTGGGCTGTGGGCTTCGCGCGGCCATTTCCTTGGCCTATGACCAAATGTCTCTGCCCTGGCCCCCTGGACTTACAGCGCACTCAACGCACAGTGCGGCCACCACGGCGGCCTGGAACGCCCGGGCCTCCATTGTGGAGGTTTGCCGTGCGGCCACGTGGGCCTCCCCTATACCCTTTGTTCGGCACTATGAAACTGGATGCCTATGCCTCAGAGGAGGTGGACTTTGGCCGGAGGGTGTTGCATCAAGGTGTGGGGGGACTGAGTCAGTCTCAGCCAGATACAGGTGGCCCGCCCTAGGGACAAGGTACTTTGGTATGTCCCATTCTTGGAGGATGGCTCCACCCACTATGGAGAAGGGACGTTGTTTACTTACCTGATACGTCCTTTCTCATAGGGTGGAGCCATCCTACAAGTCCCTCCCCTTTTTTAGGGTACTGGCTGGACTGTCGGTTCTCATTAATCTATCATCCTGTACATATGTTCATGAGGTCTGTGTCACTGTTGTTGGTTTGCCTTTCTCTGAGAATAATAATAACAACAACAACAACAACAACAACAACAACAATAATAAATAAAATATAGTGAGTTGGTCTAATGGGTAAGCACGTTTGAGTTTGACCTTCTTCCCTCGTAAAAAGAGGGGGTGCCAAGGCAAGAGGGTCCTATTTATACTTTTGAAGAAACTCGGTCCTGATTGGCTGGAGGGCAGGTTTAACCCATTCTTGGAGGATGGCTCCACCCTATGAGAAAGGACGTATCAGGTAAGTAAACAACGTCCCTTTTCAGTCACAAGACTATTCTGTGCATGTACAAGCAGTGTGCAGGCAGTAGAAGGCTTAAGTGCCTGGCATGCTGAAACACATACCTGCAATTGTCTCCAAAGATTAAGAGTGCATGTTGCAGGTAACCACATATCTCTTTGGGGCTTTACTTATTTTTGGCTTCATTACCATGTATGCCCGCCTGGCAATCTCAAGTTTAGTGTTTGTTCAGCACTGAAAATAGTTTAAAGTTGCCAAGACGAGAGGGGAACATATAGCACCAGTTGAGGAATGTAACAGAAGCCAATGCTATACATACAAATTCAGGCAGCAAAAAAGCAGATTATTCAGTCATGTTCTCAGTGTTTTCAACTTTTACATGTGGCATCCTGTGCACTAAAACCTGCTTTTTAAAAATGAAACTGACAGGTGCATTGCCAATAAATCTTAAGACTAGTCCTCATACAGAGGATTTTCAGAGCAGACAGTTGCAAATAACTAAGTATCTCCAGCAGTGGTGGGTTGCTATTGGTTCGCCCCGGATTGGGTGAACCGGTAAAAATCCGATAGAGGTGGGACCAAAATTAGTAGAAGAAATAAATAAATTCGGAAAAGTAGCAGGCTTAAAAATTAATAAAAATAAAACTAAAATATTAACCAAAAACTTGCCAAATAACCAAATTCAAGAGCTAGAAAAGAAATTAGGTATCCAAGTCGTTAAAAAAATTAAATATTTAGGTATAACGCTAACGGCAAAATGCACAACAATTAAGAATGATAATTATACAGAATTGAATAAACAAATAGAAAAAGACTTGGAAAAATGGACTAAACTACCTATCTCACTAATTGGGAGGATTTTGACGATTAAGATGTCAGTGTTACCAAAAATACTATATCTGTTTCAAACGATACCAATTAAATTAGACAGAAAATACTTTGACAACTTAAACAAAATGATATCTAAATTTGTTTGGGCAGGGAAAAAGGCAAGAATTAAATTAAAATACTTACAGCAAAATAAAGAGCAAGGGGGCTTTGGACTCCCAGATTGGGAAACCTATTACCAAGCAGCAACACTACAGTGGGTAACAGATTGGATCAAAATTAACAATAAAAGAATATTAACCCTCGAGGGACATGACCTACAGGTAGGATGGCATGGATTTATATGGGATGGAAAACACAAAACACATTCCTATTTCTAGAAACACAAAATTAGAGAGTCACTACACAATGTATGGAACAAAATAAAACACCAACAATACAAAGAAATTCTGATATGGTTCTCAACTATGGAGGCGATTACTTATCCTACCACAACAGATATACACAAAATGGTTAAGTATGAAGAAATATTGGACGAACAAGGAAATTTAAAAGAGATCCAAACTCTAAGAGAACAAGGAATTGGAATAGACTGGTGGCCATATCATCAAATTAAAACTAGATTACAAGAAGATAAGAAAAAATTCGGAATAGCAAAAAAGAAATCAGAATTGGACAAAATTTTATTGGGACCAGAAAAAAAGATGATAACAAAAATTTACAAATTCCTAATAAATTGTAAAATGAAAAAAGAAACGGTTAAGGGAAATATGATTAGTTGGATTAAAAATTTCGGATATGAAGTAAATTTGGAGCAATGGGAAGAAATTTGGATCAAAAACCTGAAAATAACTAAATCAACATCATATAAGGAAAATACCTATAAAATGTATTATAGATGGCACCTTCCACCAGCGAGATTGGCCAGAATGTATCAAAATATGAACCCCAAATGTTGGAAATGCCCACACAAAAACGGAAACTACTACCACATGTGGTGGACCTGCCCTAAAATCAAAAACTTCTGGAAAACAATCCATACCTGGCTCCAAGAAATAACCAATCTAAAAATAAATATTAAACCGGAAACCTTCTTGTTAGGGATGTTAGAGCAAAATATAGAAAAGAAACATTGGTACATTATAACCCATGTATTAACAGCAGCAAGAATATCATTAGCACAATACTGGAAACAAGGTGATACACCGACAGAAAACATAATAATTAGAAAAATCCTAGAATGCGCAGAATTGGACAAATTAACAATAGAACTAAATCAGAAAGAAAACTCAGAATTCTTTGAAATTTGGAACCCTTTTTATGATTGGCTAGAAAAGAGAAAAGGAAAAGAAGAAACATAGAAATGTTTAGACTGATAGATAATTTACAACCTACAACTTACAAACCTATAGAACAATAGATAAGTTTAATTACTATAGATATATGTATGTATTTATTAATTTATAATTGATAAGAACGAGATGAAAAATGTTATATATATAGATAGATACAGTTGTGTAGAAATATATAAATAAAAGGATAAGGTGAAGACGTTTACCGTAAAAGTTTATATGTATATATGTACACGTAAGTACATATAATGTCGTGTTTAATGTATGTTTGTCTTTTTTAATTTTTATATCTCAAATAAAAATTATTTTTATAAAAAAAAACTAAGTATCTTCAGCAGTGGTGGGTTGCTATTGGTTCGCCCCGGATTGGGTGAACCGGTAGTGGCGGCGGCAGGAGGCTCTGCCCACCCACCCGGATGTCTTCAAAAATGCGCAGAAGCGGTGCGTGCATGCAAAGCGCATGCATGCACTCCCATTCCCGAACCGGTAGCAAAGGTAAGTGAAACCTACTACTGATCTCCAGGAATGCGGCACTGGAGACCGTGTAGGAGATGGGAGGGGGTGGTGGGAGGTAGGGTAAAGGTCTTGTGCCCCTCAAACCTTTCCGAAGACAGCGGCGGCACGGCTCCTTCGGCGACGATTCCAGGTTTGAAGCCCTTAAAAGAGCTCTTTGTTAGAGAGGTTTTCTTCTTTTCTTCTTCCCCTTTTCTTCTTTTTCTTTTCTTTTTTTAAACTATAGGCCTACAGAGATATTTTAATAATGCGGCTGTAATTCTAAGAAAGAAGCACCCTGTTACAAAATGAGGAAGATAGAAGAAGTGAAAAGATCTACGAGAAAGTAAAATTTCAGGACAGGAGTTTTGCCACGACCATCCTCTGAGTGGACTGAGTCAGATCTGGGGAACGTGGTGGATCCTATGGAGTATTTAAATTACTGGCTCGGTCCTAAGCTGATTGGTCGAGGTCTACCCACTTCCTGAAGGCTGGTTCCACCCCAGGATGGAGAACAGAGCATACCCTAGACAGTTACTCAGCACGATTAGAAGCCGAAATCAGTACATCGTCAAAGTAAGAGATTGTGCCAGGAATCCCATGTAACATCTGCTCCATCAAGCTCTGGAAAATTCCAGGAGCAATACTAATGCTGAATTGGAGGAGGCGGCATCGGAACGCCCCGCGGTGAGTAATTATCGTCTGGGCTTCAGCAGCTGCTTCATCCACAGGCAACTGCTGATAAGCCTGGGAGAAATCTAGCTTAGCGAGGGGGTTACCCTTTCCCATGGAGTGGAGCAAATGTTGAACTACCAGCACCGGATACGCATGGGATGATAAAGCACGGTTCACGGTGTGCTTATAGTCTGTGCACAAATGAATGCTATCATCAGGCTTAATTGGGGTCACGATGGGGGTCTCCCATCGTGACTGGTCCACTGGCTCGAGGATGCCCTGTAATATCAGGCGGTCAAGTTCAGCATCCACTTTAGGTCTTAAAGCCAAGGGCACATGCCGGGGCTTCAAATGAATGGGTGCTACTAAGGGGTCTAAATTAAATGATACCGGTGTTCTTGTATAGGTGCCAGAGACCCATTGAAAACAGAAATTCCTTGGCCAACACATTAATATCCTCCTCCCCCTTGATAGTGTTAATGCCCCCTATTGTTAATCCAAAAGCATCAAACCAGTCAAGTCCCAAAAGACTGGTCAAAGGCTTCTCGACAATCAGGAGAGGCAGTCGTCCCTTCAAGTTCTTTTTTTTTTCATTTTTTTTATTTTTCTCCTCCACCACTTTTACATTTCAATGAACATATACCTTCAATTATTACAATAAAATGCACAATTTTACATTTATATTCCATCATTCAAAAATCAACATCTTATACCTACGCTTATATCATCAATCATCAGTCTATTCTACTTTTCTTTCCATTGCACTCCCCCTCTCTACCTCCATCATCTCCTCCTACTTTCTTACTCCTTCACTCCTCCTCTACTCTCTCTACTCCTTCTCTTCCTCCCCATCTACTTCCTCTTAGACCCTCCTAACCTTGAGTACTCTTTTATCTTCTTATGTTTAACAGACTGATGATACAATCTCAAATTTGAACTCTTCATTCCCTTCTAAGAAAATTTTTGTTTTTGTTATTATATTTGTATAGTACTTTGTTTCTAGGTATATGTTTCTAGCTTCATCTTACCTGCACAAAAAAAGAAAAAAAAGAAAAAAAAAGAAAATCTAGTTTTGTCATCTGGGCTTTCACCCAATTATTATTCCAATTCTACTCCTGAATTACTCCGCTGTTCATTAATTCCCACATTAGTTGTTATTCTCCTGCTTCTTAATTTTAGGCCCAATTTGCTTCCTCCACTTTTTTGTCTCATTATTCATTGTTTATGTTTTTCCCCCTGTCTATTTTATCACAAACTAAATGCCTAATTTATACATTCCAATTTCTTATATTAATCAAAGAGTTTCTTCTTTAGTTATTTACCCTCAAGTTAAACATTTAACAC
The DNA here is from genome assembly GCA_023053685.1 of Diadophis punctatus similis. Lineage (NCBI taxonomy): Eukaryota > Metazoa > Chordata > Lepidosauria > Squamata > Dipsadidae > Diadophis > Diadophis punctatus. The sequence goes on along the minus strand of JALIGW010000008.1, from coordinate 103,298 downwards.
TTGGAATATATGATTTTTAAATTTTCCCTTTAAACATATCTTATTTTTTAAGAAGAAAAGAAAGATAATACACTGACATAATATGCTTTTTCAATTACTAATCATCAAAAATCTTTCTAAATTATTGAATTAAGTATTCAACTCTTAACATAGTACATTTTTCCCTTTTAAAGTTTTTCATTTAAACAAGTTCATATGTAACAAAAAAACAAAACAAGAGTACACAATCAAAATATATCTTACAAGTTCTAGTATTCATATTTGTCATTCATACTTCCCATATTGGTTTACATTATTTTATCTAAAATATCAAGTCTTCTAATTCATTGAATAATATTGATCTATATTTAAAAAGACAGAAAAAAGGATTCAACTCTTAATAAAATGATAGTTCTAAATAAGAAGAGAAAAGAAAACATTTCCACAATATTTCAATATCTTCATCCATTCCCTTTTAGTTTCTCAACTAATTCGTTTTTATATCTATATTTCCTCCACCCCATCTAATTAAATTCTCTTCCCTCTGTCTTTTGATTTTATACCAATAAGTTCTCTTTCCCCATGCTCTTTTCCTCCCTCTTAAGTTTACTATCTGTATATATCTGCTTTTCTCCATTTTTTTTCTATTTTATGTATCTCAAAATCCTTATAATCACTCTGAACAGAGTTATTCTTAATATAATCATCTCTATTATCATTATAACTATTATATTTATCTCCATTTTCACTGTTGAACCCAGTGGGATATTTATCATTATCATAATCATTAATCAGTATTGCATTTTCAAAGTTATTTTCATTTTCATCATCATTTATAATATCTTCTTCTTCTCTCTTCTTTTCTTCTTCTGTTCTCTTGTCCAGTTTTTTCCCCATTTGTACTTCATTTTTCTCAGGTACTCCAAATACAGTTTTTCTAAAGTTTTCAAAAAGATCCTTCATAAACTCAACCAATTCTTCATAGTCAACTTTCTCCATCTTTATGAAACTTTAAAAAGTTCAATCTTTGATCAATTTATTTCCTTAGATTCAGTAATTTTAAGTCCACAAGTTCAGCAAAGCCCTCCAGCTGTTTCAGAGTCACAAATTGTTAATGTACCAGTCCATCCAGCTACTAAAAGAAATGTAATCCACAGCCCTTTTCAATTTGTAAATACCCATTTTGTAGTTAGAAAGCCAAATCTTTCTGCTCCTTTGTTGTCAGTCTATGTTCAAATTCAATCTTATCCATATAATCCAAACAGTCTTTCCGTTCCTTGTTTATTACTAAAAATTTCAGTCTTGTTTTTGTTCTCCATCTCAATCCAGATATTATGTTTTACACAATAACAACTACTCTTGCCAAAGTCCACAGCTGTTCTTTGTTCAAGGCCACTGCTATCCAAACATCATGAGAATATTTCCACGACAGTAATTCTTCCAACCACCAGATGGCACTCTCCAATCAAATTTCTTTACTCTGTCCTATTAAAATTTTCCGTTTTCAATCAATTCCAATTTTCCAATTAATCCTTCCAAGTTTAATTCCCAGTTTTCTTTCATCATTATCCAGTCTTTAAAACACAGTTCTAAATCTTTAATAGTTGGGCTTTAGTTACAAGTCTCTTTAATTTTGTTCCACCATTGTATCCACATAATTAACAGCCGCTTCCTGATTTCCGGTCTCTCTTTCCCCCCCTTTAAATTAGAACGTTCCTTTTAAAATTTTCTTTGGGCAGTGTGACTCACCAGCCTCCGTCTTCTTCAACTTCTCCAGCACATATTTCAAAAAACTTTTCTTCCCAGATGACTCCAATCGCCATTTCAAATCCTTGCAGATGTGAACCACTAAAGGACAGCATTTTGCATAGCCGTCTTCGTACACCGCCGGTTGAGGAGACAAAGCCGGCTTCCTGGGGGGGTAAAAGAAGGCGTGGCCAGTGCCATGGCGGTACGGAGCTTTCCCCGCTCCTGTGGAAAAGCCCCGAATCTGCGCCACCTGGGGACCCAGTCCGGTCAGGACCCGGTCAGAACCACCCAGAAGGGGTGGGGAAGAAGAGGAGCGCCTGTCGGCAGATTGGGGGGCAGGTCTGCAAACCTTGAAGTTTTTATATTGGATGGAGAAAATTCCCTTGCCTAATAGGGGAATGCGGGCGCCCTGGTAGTCATGCAGGAACATGGGGCAAGTTTGCAGGCAGCTTTTTGAAATTCGAGGAGCAAGGCGCTTAATGGTGCTCCAGGATACGATTGAGATGGTGGAACCGGTATCCAACTCCATCGAACAAGGCTTACCGGCCACCGTAACTGTCATTTTAATCTTGTCCTCCGGCCTCAGGGAAATTGCCATGATGGTATATAGCGCAGCACTCATCTCTCTGACCATACGAACCGGATGGCGGCCATTTAGTTAAATAAGTGGCAGATTTATGTGGTTGCCAAGGAGGGGGTTTGCCTGCACAACAAACCCTTGCTATATGGCCTTTCCAGCTGCAGCGGCGGCATGTAGCGTCCTTAAAATTACAATTGGCATGCAAATGAGGACCACCACAACCCATGCAGGGAGTGAGTGCCAGTGGTCATCCCTTAGGGCCAGCACTTCTCTTGTTTTCATTCAGGCAGCAAACTTCGTCTTCTATGCCCTCATTATCCATAAGGTCTAAACAATGGTCTACTGCATTGGTGCAACTGGCATGCGATGTCTCATCCATCTCTGCGAGGGACTGTGAGGACATTTCTGCTGCCCTGGCTTCATCCAGCGCCACTTGAAAGGTGAGACCATGCATGGCGAGGAGACGGCGCTTAAGGTGGCTGTCCCTCACCCCAAATACCAAGCGGTCTAACAGATAGTCCTCAAGATTATGAAATTCGCAATATAGGGCAGCTCTGCGCAGCACGGCAACAAACTGGTTGATTGTTTCGCCCTCCCCTTGATTATGGTGATAGAAAGCATATCTCCTTGCGCATCGGGGTTGAGGGGGGGAGCATAATGATCTTTAAGTTTGGCTAATAGGTCTTCCCAAGACATAGTGTGTATTGATTGAGGGGCGAATAGGGCCCTTGCTGTTTCAAACATTTCTGTTCCACAAAAGCCTAAGAAATAAGCCCTTTCCCGATCCCCAGAGAGTTCAGTGTAAGCGTTGGCTATGAGGAAACACTCAAACCTTGCCACGTATGACTCCCATGTTTCTCCAGGAGGGTTGAACGGCGTGAACGTATGCTGCATTGCCATCTCGTCCCCTCAGTCTGCCAGGATTAGGTAGCAGATTACTCAGTCATGTTCTCAGTATTTTCAACTTTTACATGCGGCATCCTGTGCACTAAAACCTGCTTTTTAAAAATGAAACAGGTGCATTGCCAATAAATCTTAAGACTAGTCCTCATACAGAGGATTTTCAGAGCAGAGAGTTGCAAATAACTAAGTATCTCCAGCAGTGGTGGGTTACTATTGGTTCACCCTGGATTGGGTGAACTGGTAGCGGCAGTGGCAGGAGGCTCCGCCCACCCACCCGGATGTCATCAAAAATGCTTTGCGCATGCGCAGAAGGTTCTGCGCATGTGCAGAAGCGGTGCGTGCATGCAAAGCGCATGCGCGTGCTCCCGTTCCCGAATCAGTAGCAAAGATAAGTGAAACCCACTACTGATCTCCAGGTAAGAGTTACTGTTTTTCCAGAGGGGTCCCTTCCATTCCTTTCACGGTTTGATGATAACAGATCTCCCCAGGTATAGAGACAGCACAGGAGCGACAGGGCACCCCTAGGAAGACCACCCTTATATAGGAAGCCGACAGCGCCTAAGCTAATATCAAGGGAGGGCCTGGATGATATCTTCCCACCTATGAGAATGAATGTATCAGGTAGGAACAACTTCTCATTCTCCATAGTGGGGGAAGATATCATCCAGTGTGGGACCTGCCAAAGTAACTTGTCCCGCGGGAGGGAGATTAGGTCCCTGTCCCTGACTGAGGGAGAACTCGCTGGAGGACCCTGCGGCCAAAGGCCATGTCAGAAGAGGCGAAGGCATCAATCTTATAGTGCCTAATAAAGGTGGAGGGAGTAGCCCAGGTGGCAGCCCGGCAGACCTCCTACAGAGAGGCCTGCATGGATCCGGCCACAGATACCGCAGTGCTCCTTGTAGAATGGGCAGTGATGCCCGTAGGACGGGGAACCGCCGCCAGATCGTATGCCTTGGCAATAACAGCCCGAATCCACTTCCCAACAGTTGCCGAGGACACCTTCTTCCCCATGGAGGCTGGAAAGTATGAGACAAAAAGGGCCTCAGACTTACGCCAACCCTCCGAGCGCTTCAGGTAGATGCGCAGAGCTCGTCTAACATCTAGGGAGTGCCACTTGCGCTCTAGGGGATGGGAGGGGCGAGGGCAGAAGCTAGGCAAGGAGAGCTCCTGGGCCCTGTGGTACCAGGTGTTGATCTTGGGAAGGAAGGAAGGTCAAGGTGAAGCACTACCCGATCCGGGAAGAAAAGGCACAAGTCCTTATGGGCTGAGAGGGCCGCTAGCTCTGAGATCCTGTGGGCCGATGTAATGGCCACGAGGAATGCGACTTTTTGCGTGAGATGGTGGAGGGAGCATTCTCGGAGCGGCTCGTAGGGAGCCCCCGTCAAGGAGTCCAGAACCCTGGTCAAGTCCCAAGTGGGGAAGCGATGGACCACCAGACGATGTCTCAGGGTGGCTCCTCGTAGCAGGCATTTAACTAGGGGATGCTGAGAGAGAGAGAGGGAAGGTCGCTACAGGCCAGGACGGAGGACAGGGCCGCCACTTGCCGTTTGAGGGTGTTAGATGACAAGCCCTTATCAAATCCCTCCCTGAGGAACCCCAGCAGCTGTCCCACTGGAAGGTCAGTGGGGAAACAGTGGGCTCCCTTGCACCAGTTGCAGAATGTCCACCAGGTGGCAGCATAGATCCGTTCAGTTGATGGGCGTCTACTGGACAGGATGAGATCGATGGTCCCTGGGGGAATCTGGCGGTTGATCAGGGTGCAGCGCTCAACCACCAGGCGGTCAGCTGTAGCCAGAGAGGGTCGGGATGGAAGATCGCCCCCTGACTGAGCGACGAGGCGGAGAGTGGGATGCGCCAAGGCGGGCAAACTGAGAGAGTCATAAGGTCCGCGAACCATGCTCTGCTGGGCCAGTACGGGGCCAGTAACACAATCTCCGCCCTCTCGTGTAGCATTTTGCGGCTCACCCTGAGAATCAGGGCCAGCGTGGGGAAGGCGTAGAGGAGCCCGGCTGGCCAGGGACATCTCAGCGCATCTGTCCCCTCCGCTCCCAGGCAACGGAACCGGGAGAAGAACCGGGGCAGCTGAGTGTTGACCCTGGTTGCGAAGAGGTCCATCAGGGGCCTGCCGAACCTGCTGCAGATCTGTTGGAAGAGGTCCGGATTGAGCCACCACTCTGTCTGGTTGTTGGAGGAGTGACTTAGCCAGTCCGCCTTGACATTGTCCTCTCCCAAAATGTACTCTGCTGATATTGAGAGCAGATGGAGTTCCGCCCATCCAACCAGAGCCTTGGCCTCCTCCATGAGGGCCGGGGATCTGGTGCCCCCCTGCCTGTTGATGTGGGCCTTGGCGGTGTTGTTGTCCATGAGGACCAGGATGTGTTTCTCCACGGTTAGCCGACTCAACTCCTGGAGGGCATGGAGGACGGCCCGAAGTTCCAGCTGGTTGATGGGCAGGTAGGCCTTCTGTGCAGACCACAGGCCCTGGGCCATCGCAGACTTGGCGTGGGCCCCCCAACTGGACAGGCTGGCATCTGTCGTCAGCATTAGTCTGGGTGGCTGGAGAAACAAGCAACTTTGGCTTAGAGCCGGAGATTTCCACCAGAGCAGGGACTGGCGGACTGCCGGGGGAACCAGGACCTTTGATGGGAAGGAACCTTGATGAGCCTTCTGGAAAGGTAAGAGGAACCATTGCAAGTCCCTGGAGTGTAGTCGGGCCCATGGCGTGATGTTAATGGCAGAAATCAATTTTCCCAGGAGCGTGGAAAGTAGGCGCAGAGGGACTCTGCGACTCTGCAGGACAGATGAGACCAGATCAAGAATGCTGTCCTGTCGCTCCTGAGAGAGAAACACCCTACACTCCAGGGAGTTGACGACAGCCCCCAAGTGGGTAATACAAGTGAAGGGGAAGAGGTGGCTTTTCTCCTCATTGACAGAGAACCTGTGGCGTCGCAAGGTATTAAGGGTTACCTGGATGTCATGGACGGCTTGCTCCTGCGAGGAGGCCAGGAGAAGGATATTGTCCAGGTAACAGTGGACGCACACAGGGAGTGTCCTCAGGTGGGCCGCCAAGGACACCAGCACCTTAGTGAACACTCTGGGGGCTGAGGAGAGTCCAAAGGGCAAAGCCCGGTATTGGTAATGGATGCCCCCATAGCAGAACCGGAGGTACTGCTGGTGGGAAGGGAGGATGGGAATGTGGAGGTAGGCCTCCGTCAGGTCGATTGAAGCCAGGAGGTCTCCCCTCCGAACGCACGCCAAGATGGACTGAAGTGAGTGCATCTTGAACCGTCTGTACCTAATATGACGGTTCAGCCTTTTGAGATCAAGAATGGCTCTCCACCCTCCCGAGGATTTGGGGACCACAAAAAGAATAGAATAGAACCCCTGCCCAGCCTGGTCCTCAGGCACCTGCTCGATAGCTCGAATTTCCAACAGGTGACTGATGGCATCCCTCATGAGGACCCGTCTAGTTGGATTTTTGGACATCGGGCAATGAATAAAGAAACTGGGAGGGGGGTGGAGAGAAATTCTAGGGAGAGGCCAAATTTTACCGTCTCCCTGACCCACGTGTCAGACGTAGTCTCCTCCCAACGGTCAGCGAAGAGTGACAACCGGCCGCCGATGGGAGGGTCGCCTGCAGACTCACTTTATGCGTCGGAAGGGACGACCTTCTCCTCCTCGAAAGGGCTGTTTGCCCTGCCTGCCCCTTAAGGAACAGTCTTTGTCTCCCCCCATACTGACCTTGGCCTTGACTTTGTCCCCTGGGAAGAAGGATCCTTGGTCGGGGGGGCGGTAGGGCCTTCTGGGGAAGGGGTTGGGCCGGGAGGCCCCCTGGCAGGACACTGATGGGAGAACCTTCCGCTTGTCTTTGATTTCAATCAAGACAGGCTCCAGCGAGGCGCCGAAAAGATGTTGGCCATCAAACGGTCCGGACGCCAGCTTCCACTTGGACTGGACATCTGCCTGCCATGATCGAAGCCAATGGAGATGGCGGGCAACAATCGATGACCCCATGGCCCTGGAAGCGAATCTTGTGGTTTGTAGAGTGGCATCCGCGGTGTAGCGGGCGGCCGCAAGCATTTTACTCACATCTTGTTGGAGCCATGTGTCTGCAGGAAGGAGCCGTTCTTGTAAGTCCTGAAGCCAGAGAAGGGTTACTCTGTTAAAGAATGAGGCCGATGTGGAGGCCTTGACCGTCCAGGCCGCCGACTAGTGGTTCTTGAGCAGCACCTGTTCCATCTTTTTCTCCTCCGGCCGAAGGAGCTCCGATGGGTCACCTGGAAGGTTGGTAGAGGAGAGGAGGGCCGCGATGGGGGCATCTACTGCGGGCGGCAGCAGGGAGGGGGCTAATTCAGGGCCAATGTTGAAGAAGCACCTATCATTAGAGGAAGGCAAGGGACCTGAACCCAGGACCTGCCACTGATCCTGCACTGCCTTTACAAAGAGCTGAGGGCAGGGCACCACCTGTGCCTCCGGGGTGGCTTTGGTAAAGAGAGAGTCAGAAGCTGAGGTAGCTGGGCCAGCAGGTGTGGGAGTACTGAGGTTGGCCGCATTGTGGGCCTTGTATAAAAGGGAATGGAAGAGGCTGGGATGGAAAAGCCCCGAAATAGCAGGGGGCTCTGGAGCCATTCTCTCATCCTCAGAGAGTTCAAGGTCAGGGCCCCCTTCCTCCTTTGGCATAAGGCCTCTGGGGTCCCCAGCACCTGCCCGGGCTAGGGAATCCCATGTTTGACTCTGGGAGACACCCCCCATGAAGAGGTCAGATTGGAGGTCTCTCCCCCTGGGAGCTGCAGGAACCTTCATGATTTGAAGACATTCAGCCACACTCTGTTTAACCGCTGCTGTGAACATGGCCTGAAAGTTTGCAGGATCTGGAAAGGTTGGCAGGGAGGCAGCGGGCTGAAAGGCAGCAGACGTGCCAGGTTGGGGTCCCAGACTGGGAGCATTGTAGATGGCATTAAGAGGGGCCTGAGAAATGGGAGCCTGAGAGGTGGAGGCTTGGGGAGCCCCCCATATCTCTGCGTCTGCCATTTGAAGGTTGCAAGCCCCCATAAGGGTTTCATCTGCCTGAGATGAAGGGCTTGGAAGAGGCTGCGTAGGAGGGGAAACTTCCTGGTCTCTAGACGCCTTTGCGCAAATTTTATTTAGTGCCCTGTCACGCCTGCTCTTATCCCTGGAGAAGGCTTTGGAGCCTCTAGCTCTCTGCAAGCGTGACTTGAGGGCCTTTTTCCTGGAGCTTGCAAATGAAAACTTTGAAGAGCTAGTGCCAGGCAGAGAAGGAGACCCTAATTGGCCCTCAGGGGTCTAATTGGCTTTATCGAGTGCTTGGTCGGAAGTGCGAGGAGTCGCCATAACTACAGATCGATGGACCCAAGATGGCGGCTGGCCCTGGTGATTAAGTAAAATGGCCGCCTGACTCCTCCAGCTAAGTCACAGCCTAAAGCTCTTTTTCTCTTCTCCCCTTCTTTCTTTCTTTCTTTTTCTGTGCCTTTGGATGCAGATTTAGCACTCCGTTCTCTTTAAAAGGTGCCTTCCTAGGCCGACTGGAGAGAATTTACAGGGGGCGTGGGGAAGGTGAGCAATGCTCACTGGCTGTTATGTCAAAGTCAAGAAGTGTATTAATTTAGAGCTGAGGGCAGCGCGGCGAGTCCTCTCGCCAGAAATCAATCAGGAGCCGAGCTTGCATTACAGTGAGGGCTGCATGCTCCAGGCGCTTTTGAACAGCCGGCTTTGATAAAAAACTGATCGGGTTGCGTTAAGGCCGAGGGCTAGGGCTTCGGGCACTTTAAGCTGCAGGATCCCTTTTGGCTGGAAAGGCTCAACCGCCGGGAGCGAGTCCTCTCGCAACTGTCAGGCCAAAACGGGACGCTACGCTGTCCCTCCCAGAAGCTGCCCTTGTCTCCGATGCCGTGGGGTGATTAAATAATTAAGCGGCTGATCGGCACGGCCAGGTGGCCGGAGCAAGCTCCGCCACGCCACTGGACCTTCCCCTTGTCAAAGGCAGCCCTCGGAACGAATGAGAATAGTCCTTTTTTTCCCCCTAAGGGATGACATGAGGTAGACCGGGGCAGACTCACAGATAAGGCGAGGAAAGGAAGAGGTGAGGAGAAGATATTATTCAGGAGAGTTGACCACACACGTCCTAACTGTAGCGAGGACTGAGCCAAAAGTGGAGTTAGTGACAGAGGCAGAAAACGTCACTCAAAACAGGCTCAGTCCTCATTGGCTGATGGACAAGGTCAACCCACACTGGATGATATCTTCCCCCACTGTGGAGAATGTGAGGGATAAATGTAAAGATTTTTCACAGCGAGGAAAAAGAATCAACCACTGGCTAGAGAACAATGTCTTTTTCTCTGTTTCTCAGTAAGAAACTCTTCCTTTTCTCCATCTTCTGTGTGTAAAAAGATCTGCGGTCTCCAACATGGTTTGATAAACCTCACATTAAGGAGGTCTTATGGACCAAATCAAGCCTACCAGCCCGGTGTTGCCTATCGGACTTGCAGGTGGAATGAATCCAATTCTATACACCCATTTAGTTATCTCTATTTGACCCCCTCACCAATAATTTTACCTAAACCAGTACCACCCTTTCTTGTGACGTTGCTATGTCACTGTTACATCTGCTGTGGCTCTTTGAGGTTGAATATATTATATTAAATCCTGCTGCAGTAATGTGATCTCCCTGAGTTAGTGTTTAAGGAAATATTAGCTCTTCACGAAAGCAATATTTTGAAAGTTGGAAAAGTTTATTTTTTCATTACTGGGCTTTGGGATATAGTGGGTTAATAAATTAATATAAGGATCTCTAGTAAAATACTTTAGCTTACCTTAATTACAAGCAGCAGGATGATAATGACCAATATCAATAATATCAGACCAAAAGGTGTAATCTTTCCATGCCCATATTTTTGAATTGTCTGCCTTGCTATGTGCAAGGTTAAAGAGAAGAAAAATGACAGATAGGTTTTCATGTATTGCAACATTTTCTTTATTCTGACTAATGATATAGAGGACGCTCTGGGTCATCTTGCGCCGGTCCAAGAATTTCACCTCTAGCAGCACAATACGTGCCGCTAGAGGTGAAATTCTTGAACCGGCGCAAGACGAATGCCCCCGGCCGTCCCTCTTAATCCTGGCCCCGGTTCTGAAAACCAACAAAATAGAACCTGAGTCCTATTCCATTATTCCTAGCTGGAGACCGGCCTGCTTTGAACACTCTAATTTTTTCAAAGTAAACGCTTCGGACCCCTGGGACACTCAGTTAAGAGCATCGGGGTAGCGCGGAGAGGCAGGGGCTGGGACAGGCGGTAGCTCACCTCACACAGACCACCAGCTCGATCCCAAGATCCAACTACGAGTCTAGTATTTTTTTCTTTGAGAACCCTTTTTACTGAAGGTGGGAAGCACCTTCTTGCGATCCTTGGGCTCGATAAGGATCGGGTCCATGCGCCTTTCTTCCTGCTTCACAACCTCCTCAGGCTCCCCTGGAACTGTAGTGGAGGAATATAGAGTTGATATAGAATATTGGAATCTCCAACTCAGGAGTTTTCTCTTTGTTTCCTGGTATTATTTCTTTGAGAACCCTTTTTACTGAAGGTGGGAAGCACCTTCTTGTGATCCTTGGGCTCGATAAGGATCGGGTCCATGCACCTTCCTGCTTCAGGACCTCCTCGGGCTCTCCTGGAACTGTAGTGGAGGAATATAGAGTTGATATAGAATATAGGAATCTCCAACTCAGGAGTTTTCTCTTTGTTTCCTGGTATTATTTCTTTGAGAACCCTTTTTACTGAAGGTGGGAAGCACCTTCTTGTGATCCTTGGACTCGATAAGGATCGGGTCCATGCACCTTCCTGCTTCAGGACCTCCTCGGGCTCCCCTGGAACTGTAGTGGAGGAATATAGAGTTGATATAGAATATTGGAATCTCCAACTCAGGAGTTTTCTCTTTGTTTCCTGGTATTATTTCTTTGAGAACCCTTTTTACTGAAGGTGGGAAGCACCTTCTTGCGATCCTTGGGCTCAATAAGGATCGGGTCCATGCGCCTTTCTTCCTGCTTCACAACCTCCTCAGGCTCCCCTGGAACTGTAGTGGAGGAATATAGAGTTGATATAGAATATTGGAATCTCCAACTCAGGAGTTTTCTCTTTGTTTCCTGGTATTATTTCTTTGAGAACCCTTTTTACTGAAGGTGGGAAGCACCTTCTTGTGATCCTTGGACTCGATAAGGATCGGGTCCATGCACCTTCCTGCTTCAGGACCTCCTCGGGCTCCCCTGGAACTGTAGTGGAGGAATATAGAGTTGATATAGAATATTGGAATCTCCAACTCAGGAGTTTTCTCTTTGTTTCCTGGTATTATTTCTTTGAGAACCCTTTTTACTGAAGGTGGGAAGCACCTTCTTGCGATCCTTGGGCTCGATAAGGATCGGGTCCATGCGCCTTTCTTCCTGCTTCACAACCTCCTCAGGCTCCCCTGGAACTGTAGTGGAGGAATATAGAGTTGATATAGAATATTGGAATCTCCAACTCAGGAGTTTTCTCTTTGTTTCCTGGTATTATTTCTTTGAGAACCCTTTTTACTGAAGGTGGGAAGCACCTTCTTGTGATCCTTGGGCTCGATAAGGATCGGGTCCATGCACCTTCCTGCTTCAGGACCTCCTCGGGCTCTCCTGGAACTGTAGTGGAGGAATATAGAGTTGATATAGAATATAGGAATCTCCAACTCAGGAGTTTTCTCTTTGTTTCCTGGTATTATTTCTTTGAGAACCCTTTTTACTGAAGGTGGGAAGCACCTTCTTGTGATCCTTGGACTCGATAAGGATCGGGTCCATGCACCTTCCTGCTTCAGGACCTCCTCGGGCTCCCCTGGAACTGTAGTGGAGGAATATAGAGTTGATATAGAATATTGGAATCTCCAACTCAGGAGTTTTCTCTTTGTTTCCTGGTATTATTTCTTTGAGAACCCTTTTTACTGAAGGTGGGAAGCACCTTCTTGCGATCCTTGGGCTCAATAAGGATCGGGTCCATGCGCCTTTCTTCCTGCTTCACAACCTCCTCAGGCTCCCCTGGAACTGTAGTGGAGGAATATAGAGTTGATATAGAATATTGGAATCTCCAACTCAGGAGTTTTCTCTTTGTTTCCTGGTATTATTTCTTTGAGAACCCTTTTTACTGAAGGTGGGAAGCACCTTCTTGTGATCCTTGGGCTCGATAAGGATCGGGTCCATGCACCTTCCTGCTTCAGGACCTCCTCGGGCTCTCCTGGAACTGTAGTGGAGGAATATAGAGTTGATATAGAATATAGGAATCTCCAACTCAGGAGTTTTCTCTTTGTTTCCTGGTATTATTTCTTTGAGAACCCTTTTTACTGAAGGTGGGAAGCACCTTCTTGTGATCCTTGGACTCGATAAGGATCGGGTCCATGCACCTTCCTGCTTCAGGACCTCCTCGGGCTCCCCTGGAACTGTAGTGGAGGAATATAGAGTTGATATAGAATATTGGAATCTCCAACTCAGGAGTTTTCTCTTTGTTTCCTGGTATTATTTCTTTGAGAACCCTTTTTACTGAAGGTGGGAAGCACCTTCTTGCGATCCTTGGGCTCAATAAGGATCGGGTCCATGCGCCTTTCTTCCTGCTTCACAACCTCCTCAGGCTCCCCTGGAACTGTAGTGGAGGAATATAGAGTTGATATAGAATATTGGAATCTCCAACTCAGGAGTTTTCTCTTTGTTTCCTGGTATTATTTCTTTGAGAACCCTTTTTACTGAAGGTGGGAAGCACCTTCTTGTGATCCTTGGGCTCGATAAGGATCGGGTCCATGCACCTTCCTGCTTCAGGACCTCCTCGGGCTCTCCTGGAACTGTAGTGGAGGAATATAGAGTTGATATAGAATATAGGAATCTCCAACTCAGGAGTTTTCTCTTTGTTTCCTGGTATTATTTCTTTGAGAACCCTTTTTACTGAAGGTGGGAAGCACCTTCTTGTGATCCTTGGACTCGATAAGGATCGGGTCCATGCACCTTCCTGCTTCAGGACCTCCTCGGGCTCCCCTGGAACTGTAGTGGAGGAATATAGAGTTGATATAGAATATTGGAATCTCCAACTCAGGAGTTTTCTCTTTGTTTCCTGGTATTATTTCTTTGAGAACCCTTTTTACTGAAGGTGGGAAGCACCTTCTTGCGATCCTTGGGCTCAATAAGGATCGGGTCCATGCGCCTTTCTTCCTGCTTCACAACCTCCTCAGGCTCCCCTGGAACTGTAGTGGAGGAATATAGAGTTGATATAGAATATTGGAATCTCCAACTCAGGAGTTTTCTCTTTGTTTCCTGGTATTATTTCTTTGAGAACCCTTTTTACTGAAGGTGGGAAGCACCTTCTTGTGATCCTTGGGCTCGATAAGGATCGGGTCCATGCACCTTCCTGCTTCAGGACCTCCTCGGGCTCTCCTGGAACTGTAGTGGAGGAATATAGAGTTGATATAGAATATAGGAATCTCCAACTCAGGAGTTTTCTCTTTGTTTCCTGGTATTATTTCTTTGAGAACCCTTTTTACTGAAGGTGGGAAGCACCTTCTTGTGATCCTTGGACTCGATAAGGATCGGGTCCATGCACCTTCCTGCTTCAGGACCTCCTCGGGCTCCCCTGGAACTGTAGTGGAGGAATATAGAGTTGATATAGAATATTGGAATCTCCAACTCAGGAGTTTTCTCTTTGTTTCCTGGTATTATTTCTTTGAGAACCCTTTTTACTGAAGGTGGGAAGCACCTTCTTGTGATCCTTGGGCTCGATAAGGATCGGGTCCATGCACCTTCCTGCTTCAGGACCTCCTCGGGCTCTCCTGGAACTGTAGTGGAGGAATATAGAGTTGATATAGAATATAGGAATCTCCAACTCAGGAGTTTTCTCTTTGTTTCCTGGTATTATTTCTTTGAGAACCCTTTTTACTGAAGGTGGGAAGCAAATTCTTGCGATCCTTGGACTCGATAAGGATCGGGTCCATGCGCCTTTCTTCCTGTTTCAGGACCTCCTCGGGCTCCCCTGGAACTGTAGTGGGGAATATAGAGTTGATATACAATATAGGAATCTCCAACTCAGGAGTATTCTCTTTGTTTTGTAGTATTATTTCTTTGAGAACCCTTTTTACTGAAGGTGGGAAGCACCTTCTTGTGATCCTTGGGCTCGATAAGGATCGGGTCCATGCACCTTCCTGCTTCAGGACCTCCTCAGGCTCCCCTGGAACTGTAGTGGAGGAATATAGAGTTGATATAGAATATTGGAATCTCCAACTCAGGAGTTTTCTCTTTGTTTTGTAGTATTTTTTCTTTGAGAACCCTTTTTACTGAAGGTGGGAAGCACCGTCTTGCGATCCTTGGACTTGATAAGGATCGGGTCCATGCACCTTTCTTCCTGGTGCAGTCTTCGCCGGTCTGCCATCTTTTTTTGTTAATTTTTCCGCTTTTTTGCTTCCTGCGCATGCTGATCCAGCGTCCTATGGTAGCAGACGACGTCTTGTCTCCCAGAGATCTGGTGTGGAACCCCACAAAGAGTGTCTCCATCTTCCTGATATGTTTAGTGCGGTTCAGGTGTATTTTGAGAGCCCTGCGCACGTCTAATGAATGCCATCATTTTTCCGATGGGTGCGCTGGCACTGTGCAGAAGGAGGGGAGTATCAGCTCCTGAGATCTGTGAAACACAGAAATGATTTTGGGAATGAATGACGGGTCGATTCTGAGAGTTAGCCTGCTTGGTTGAAAGATACATAGATCCTTCCGGACTGACAAGGCTGACAGTTCAGAGATGCGGCGGGCAGATGTGATGGCTGTCAGAAAGGCTACCTTCATGGTGAGATGGCGTCATGAAGCTTCCCTAAGCGGCTCGTAAGGAGGCCCCGTGAGGGATGACAGGACCCGTTGCAGGTTCCAGGTTGGGTATCGATGTACCGTAGGTGGGTGTAAGTTAGTTGCTCCCCTCAGGAAATGATGGATTGCTGGACATTGGGATAGAGAGTCATATTTATCCCATGCTAATACCGAAGAAAGAGCAGCCACCTCTCTGCGAAGAGTGTTAGGTGCTAGTCCCCTAATGAGACCGTGTTTTAGGAATCTCAAAACCTTAGGAAGGGGGATGCATAATGGTGAGAGCCCTTCCTCACTGCACAAAGTGCAGAAGCCCCTCCATGTAGCCGCATAAATGGGATTTGTGGAGGGGTGGCGGGCCGCCTGCATAATGAGGACAATGTCCTGGTTGTAATCCTGACTTAGAAGGTCGTTCCGCTCAATCTCCATGCAGTCAGTTGTAACCAGGCCGGGTCTGGGTGATGGATGCTCCCCTGTGACAGCAAGTCCTCTGACACTGGCAAGCACAATGGTTTGGCTACCGAGAGAGCCTGGAGGTCTGCAAACCAAGTTCTTCATGGCCAGAACGGGGCTATGAGGATTATCTCAGCCCGCTCCACTAGAATCTTGTGAATGAGTTCCGGGATCACTGGTAATGGTGGGAATGCATATAGGAGCCCTTGAGGCCACTGGCACCTGAGGGCGTTCGTCTGCTCCGCCCCCGGAGACTGGAATAGTGTGAAGAACCTTGGTAGGTGGGAATTGCTGGGAGTGGAGAAGAGGTCCACCAGCAGCTGACCGAGTCTCTGGGCTATCTGATGGAATGCACAGGGGTGAAGCCTCCATTCCGCTTGACCTACCTGAGTGCGGCTGAGCCAGTCCGCCTGCGAGTTGTGAACCCCTGATATATGGTCTGATGTGATCGACCGTAAGTGTCTAAGGCCGAATGGGAGGGCCCTATATTGATAATGTTGTTTGTTATAACAAAATCTTAGGAAACGCCTGTGGGGTTTGAATATTGGGACATGTAGGTACGCTTCCGTGAGATCTAGGGATGCCATGTAATCACCCTGACATATCAGGGAAAGAATGGAAGACAGGGAGTGCATTTTGAAACGTTTATACACCAAATATTTGTCACCTTCGGCCACCTCTTAAACTTCAGACCTTCTGAAATTTTACTTTCTCCTAGATCTTTTTAAGTCCAGGATGGCTCTCCAACCCCCTGATGACTTTGGAACCAGAAATAGAATAGAATAGAAACCCCGCCCCTGCTGAGAGGGTGGTACTGGTTGTATGGCCCTGATGGAAGTTAGGTGTTTAATTGCTTCTTCCATCAATTTACGTTTGGAGTAGACAAAGGAAACTGAACATTTAATGAAGGATCTGGGTGGGAATGAGAGGAAATCCAGCTTCAGTCCCCTGCATATTGAGTTCCGTACCCAGGAGTCCTGAGTTGAATGCTCTCAGGCCTGCCAAAACTTGGCAAGCCTGCCCCCTATAGGGGCATTCCTGGGGCTACCATCTGCCTCTGCGGAAGGGTCTGCCTGAAGGAGCCCCTCTCAGTTGTTTTCGGAAGTGTTTCCCCTGCCTCCCCTATCTGGCTGTCTCTGTCTGGAGCAGTATTGACCTGCGGACCGGGAGAAGGAAGATCCCTGGTCAGATGAGCGAAAGGGCCGGCGAGCGTAGGGGGTGGATTTAGTGAATCCTTTGTGCGTAATCGAGGGCAGGACCTTTCGCATTTCGCTGGTCTCGACGAGGAGTGGTTCTAGCACGGCCCCGAAAAGCGACCCCCCTCTGTTGGGAGCAGCTGCCAGCATCCACTTGTGCCGAGGATCTGCCTGCCATCTCTTGAGCCAGTTCAGTCGTCTGGCCACTATTGAGGAGTTCATTGCCGTGGCTGCGAAACGTGATGCTTGTAGAGAACTATCCGCTCAAAACTGTACTGCTGCAAAGATCTTGTTGAGATCCTAATGAGCCCTTGTGTTCGAGGGGAGGATGTGCTCCTGCAGCTGCTCCAACCATGATAGGGTCGGGCGCGCAAAAAAGGAGGAAGTTGAGCAAGCCCTCACAGACAAGACCGCTGACTGGAAATTCTTGATCAGGACCTGCTCCTTGCGCCT
Organism: Diadophis punctatus similis; assembly: GCA_023053685.1. NCBI lineage: Eukaryota > Metazoa > Chordata > Lepidosauria > Squamata > Dipsadidae > Diadophis > Diadophis punctatus. The sequence continues at coordinate 86,128 of JALIGW010000008.1, read as the reverse complement.
TTCTTCCTGCTTCAGGACCTCCTCGGGCTCTCCTGGAACTGTAGTGGAGGAATATAGAGTTGATATAGAATATAGGAATCTCCAACTCAGGAGTTTTCTCTTTGTTTCCTGGTATTATTTCTTTGAGAACCCTTTTTACTGAAGGTGGGAAGCACCTTCTTGTGACCCTTGGGCTCGATAAGGATCGGGTCCATGCACCTTCCTGCTTCAGGACGTCCTCGGGCTCCCCTGGAACTGTAGTGGAGGAATATAGAGTTGATATAGAATATTGAATCTCCAACTCAGGAGTTTTCTCTTTGTTTTCTGGTATTATTTCGTTGAGAACCCTTTTTACTGAAGGTGGGAAGCACCTTCTTGTGATCCTTGGGCTCGATAAGGATCGGGTCCATGCACCTTCCTGCTTCAGGACCTCCTCGGGCTCCCCTGGAACTGTAGTGGAGGAATATAGAGTTGATATAGAATATAGGAATCTCCAACTCAGGAGTTTTCTCTTTGTTTCCTGGTATTATTTCTTTGAGAACCCTTTTTACTGAAGGTGGGAAGCACCTTCTTGTGATCCTTGGGCTCGATAAGGATCGGGTCCATGCACCTTCCTGTTTCAGGACCTCCTCGGGCTCCCCTGGAACTGTAGTGGAGGATTATAGAGTTGATATAGAATATAGGAATCTCCAACTCAGGAGTTTTCTCTTTGTTTCCTGGTATTATTTCTTTGAGAACCCTTTTTACTGAAGGTGGGAAGCACCTTCTTGTGATCCTTGGGCTCGATAAGGATCGGGTCCATGCACCTTCCTGCTTCAGGACCTCCTCGGGCTCTCCTGGAACTGTAGTGGAGGAATATAGAGTTGATATAGAATATAGGAATCTCCAACTCAGGAGTTTTCTCTTTCTTTTGTAGTATTTTTCTTTGAGAACCCTTTTTACTGAAGGTGGGAAGCACCTTCTTGCGATCCTTGGACTCGATAAGGATCGGGTCCATGCGCCTTTCTTCCTGCTTCAGGACCTCCTCGGGCTCCCCTGGAACTGTAGTGGAGGAATATAGAGTTGATATAGAATATAGGAATCTCCAACTCAGGAGTATTCTCTTTGTTTTGTAGTATTTTTTCTTTGAGAACCCTTTTTACTGAAGGTGGGAAGTACCTTCTTGCGATTCCTTGGACTCGATAAGGATCGGGTCCATGCGCCTTTCTTCCTGTTTCAGGACCTCCTCGGGCTCCCCTGGAACTGTAGTGGAGGAATATAGAGTTGATATAGAATATAGGAATCTCCAACTCAGGAGTTTTCTCTTTGTTTCCTGGTATTATTTCTTTGAGAACCCTTTTTACTGAAGGTGGGAAGCACCTTCTTGTGATCCTTGGGCTCGATAAGGATCGGGTCCATGCACCTTCCTGCTTCAGGACGTCCTTGGGCTCCCCTGGAACTGTAGTGGAGGAATATAGAGTTGATATAGAATATTGAATCTCCAACTCAGGAGTTTTCTCTTTGTTTTCTGGTATTATTTCGTTGAGAACCCTTTTTACTGAAGGTGGGAAGCACCTTCTTGTGATCCTTGGGCTCGATAAGGATCGGGTCCATGCAGCTTCCTGCTTCAGGACCTCCTCGGGCTCCCCTGGAACTGTAGTGGAGGAATATAGAGTTGATATAGAATATAGGAATCTCCAACTCAGGAGTTTTCTCTTTGTTTCCTGGTATTATTTCTTTGAGAACCCTTTTTACTGAAGGTGGGAAGCACCTTCTTGTGATCCTTGGGCTTGATAAGGATCGGGTCCATGCACCTTCCTGTTTCAGGACCTCCTCGGGCTCCCCTGGAACTGTAGTGGAGGATTATAGAGTTGATATAGAATATAGGAATCTCCAACTCAGGAGTTTTCTCTTTGTTTCCTGGTATTATTTCTTTGAGAACCCTTTTTACTGAAGGTGGGAAGCACCTTCTTGTGATCCTTGGGCTATATAAGGATCGGGTCCATGCACCTTCCTGCTTCAGGACCTCCTCAGGCTCCCCTGGAACTATAGTGGAGGAATATAGAGTTGATATAGAATATTGAATCTCCAACTCAGGAGTTTTCTCTTTGTTTTCTGGTATTATTTCTTTGAGAACCCTTTTTACTGAAGGTGGGAAGCACCTTCTTGTGATCCTTGGACTCGATAAGGATCGGGTCCATGCACCTTCCTGCTTCAGGACCTCCTCGGGCTCCCCTGGAACTGTAGTGGAGGAATATAGAGTTGATATAGAATATAGGAATCTCCAACTCAGGAGTTTTCTCTTTGTTTCCTGGTATTATTTCTTTGAGAACCCTTTTTACTGAAGTTGGGAAGCACCTTCTTGTGATCCTTGGGATCGATAAGGATCGGGTCCATGCACCTTCCTGCTTCAGGACCTCCGCAGGCTCCCCTGGAACTATAGTGGAGGAATATAGAGTTGATATAGAATATTGAATCTCCAACTCAGGAGTTTTCTCTTTGTTTCCTGGTATTATTTCTTTGAGAACCCTTTTTACTGAAGGTGGGAAGCACCTTCTTGTGATCCTTGGGCTCGATAAGGATCGGGTCCATGCACCTTCCTGCTTCAGGACCTCCTCGGGCTCTCCTGGAACTGTAGTGGAGGAATATAGAGTTGATATAGAATATAGGAATCTCCAACTCAGGAGTTTTCTCTTTGTTTCCTGGTATTATTTCTTTGAGAACCCTTTTTACTGAAGGTGGGAAGCACCTTCTTGTGATCCTTGGGCTCGATAAGGATCGGGTCCATGCACCTTCCTGCTTCAGGACCTCCTCGGGCTCTCCTGGAACTGTAGTGGAGGAATATAGAGTTGATATAGAATATAGGAATCTCCAACTCAGGAGTTTTCTCTTTCTTTTGTAGTATTTTTTCTTTGAGAACCCTTTTTACTGAAGGTGGGAAGTACCTTCTTGCGATTCCTTGGACTCGATAAGGATCGGGTCCATGCGCCTTTCTTCCTGTTTCAGGACCTCCTCGGGCTCCCCTGGAACTGTAGTGGAGGAATATAGAGTTGATATAGAATATAGGAATCTCCAACTCAGGAGTTTTCTCTTTGTTTCCTGGTATTATTTCTTTGAGAACCCTTTTTACTGAAGGTGGGAAGCACCTTCTTGTGATCCTTGGGCTCGATAAGGATCGGGTCCATGCACCTTCCTGCTTCAGGACGTCCTCGGGCTCCCCTGGAACTGTAGTGGAGGAATATAGAGTTGATATAGAATATTGAATCTCCAACTCAGGAGTTTTCTCTTTGTTTTCTGGTATTATTTCGTTGAGAACCCTTTTTACTGAAGGTGGGAAGCACCTTCTTGTGATCCTTGTGCTCGATAAGGATCGGGTCCATGCACCTTCCTGCTTCAGGACCTCCTCGGGCTCCCCTGGAACTGTAGTGGAGGAATATAGAGTTGATATAGAATATAGGAATCTCCAACTCAGGAGTTTTCTCTTTGTTTCCTGGTATTATTTCTTTGAGAACCCTTTTTACTGAAGGTGGGAAGCACCTTCTTGTGATCCTTGGACTCGATAAGGATCGGGTCCATGCACCTTCCTGCTTCAGGACCTCCTCGGGCTCTCCTGGAACTGTAGTGGAGGAATATAGAGTTGATATAGAATATAGGAATCTCCAACTCAGGAGTTTTCTCTTTGTTTCCTGGTATTATTTCTTTGAGAACCTTTTTACTGAAGTTGGGAAGCACCTTCTTGTGATCCTTGGGATCGATAAGGATCGGGTCCATGCACCTTCCTGCTTCAGGACCTCCGCAGGCTCCCCTGGAACTATAGTGGAGGAATATAGAGTTGATATAGAATATTGAATCTCCAACTCAGGAGTTTTCTCTTTGTTTCCTGGTATTATTTCTTTGAGAACCCTTTTTACTGAAGGTGGGAAGCACCTTCTTGTGATCCTTGGGCTCGATAAGGATCGGGTCCATGCACCTTCCTGCTTCAGGACCTCCTCGGGCTCTCCTGGAACTGTAGTGGAGGAATATAGAGTTGATATAGAATATAGGAATCTCCAACTCAGGAGTTTTCTCTTTGTTTCCTGGTATTATTTCTTTGAGAACCCTTTTTACTGAAGGTGGGAAGCACCTTCTTGTGATCCTTGGGCTCGATAAGGATCGGGTCCATGCACCTTCCTGCTTCAGGACCTCCTCGGGCTCTCCTGGAACTGTAGTGGAGGAATATAGAGTTGATATAGAATATAGGAATCTCCAACTCAGGAGTTTTCTCTTTCTTTTGTAGTATTTTTTCTTTGAGAACCCTTTTTACTGAAGGTGGGAAGTACCTTCTTGCGATTCCTTGGACTCGATAAGGATCGGGTCCATGCGCCTTTCTTCCTGTTTCAGGACCTCCTCGGGCTCCCCTGGAACTGTAGTGGAGGAATATAGAGTTGATATAGAATATAGGAATCTCCAACTCAGGAGTTTTCTCTTTGTTTCCTGGTATTATTTCTTTGAGAACCCTTTTTACTGAAGGTGGGAAGCACCTTCTTGTGATCCTTGGGCTCGATAAGGATCGGGTCCATGCACCTTCCTGCTTCAGGACGTCCTCGGGCTCCCCTGGAACTGTAGTGGAGGAATATAGAGTTGATATAGAATATTGAATCTCCAACTCAGGAGTTTTCTCTTTGTTTTCTGGTATTATTTCGTTGAGAACCCTTTTTACTGAAGGTGGGAAGCACCTTCTTGTGATCCTTGTGCTCGATAAGGATCGGGTCCATGCACCTTCCTGCTTCAGGACCTCCTCGGGCTCCCCTGGAACTGTAGTGGAGGAATATAGAGTTGATATAGAATATAGGAATCTCCAACTCAGGAGTTTTCTCTTTGTTTCCTGGTATTATTTCTTTGAGAACCCTTTTTACTGAAGGTGGGAAGCACCTTCTTGTGATCCTTGGGCTCGATAAGGATCGGGTCCATGCACCTTCCTGCTTCAGGACCTCCTCGGGCTCTCCTGGAACTGTAGTGGAGGAATATAGAGTTGATATAGAATATAGGAATCTCCAACTCAGGAGTTTTCTCTTTCTTTTGTAGTATTTTTTTCTTTGAGAACCCTTTTTACTGAAGGTGGGAAGCACCTTCTTGCGATCCTTGGACTCGATAAGGATCGGGTCCATGCGCCTTTCTTCCTGCTTCAGGACCTCCTCGGGCTCCCCTGGAACTTTAGTGGAGGAATATAGAGTTGATATAGAATATAGGAATCTCCAACTCAGGAGTATTCTCTTTGTTTTGTAGTATTTTTTCTTTGAGAACCCTTTTTACTGAAGGTGGGAAGTACCTTCTTGCGATTCCTTGGACTCGATAAGGATCGGGTCCATGCGCCTTTCTTCCTGTTTCAGGACCTCCTCGGGCTCCCCTGGAACTGTAGTGGAGGAATATAGAGTTGATATAGAATATAGGAATCTCCAACTCAGGAGTTTTCTCTTTGTTTTCTGGTATTATTTCTTTGAGAACCCTTTTTACTGAAGGTGGGAAGCACCTTCTTGTGATCCTTGGGCTCGATAAGGATCGGGTCCATGCACCTTCCTGCTTCAGGACCTCCTCAGGCTCCCCTGGAACTATAATGGAGGAATATAGAGTTGATATAGAATATTGAATCTCCAACTCAGGAGTTTTCTCTTTGTTTTCTGGTATTATTTCTTTGAGAACCCTTTTTACTGAAGGTGGGAAGCACCTTCTTGTGATCCCTGGGCTCGATAAGGATTGGGTCCATGCACCTTCCTGCTTCAGGACCTCCTCGGGCTCCCCTGGAACTGTAGTGGAGGAATATAGAGTTGATATAGAATATAGGAATCTCCAACTCAGGAGTTTTCTCTTTGTTTCCTGGTATTATTTCTTTGAGAACCCTTTTTACTGAAGGTGGGAAGCACCTTCTTGTGATCCTTGGGCTCGATAAGGATCGGGTCCATGCACCTTCCTGCTTCTGGACCTCCTCAGGCTCCCCTGGAACTATAGTGGAGGAATATAGAGTTGATATAGAATATTGAATCTCCAACTCAGGAGTTTTCTCTTTGTTTTCTGGTATTATTTCTTTGAGAACCCTTTTTACTGAAGGTGGGAAGCACCTTCTTTTGATCCTTGGACTCGATAAGGATCGGGTCCATGCACCTTCCTGCTTCAGGACCTCCTCGGGCTCCCCTGGAACTGTAGTGGAGGAATATAGAGTTGATATAGAATATAGGAATCTCCAACTCAGGAGTATTCTCTTTGTTTTGTAGTATTTTTTCTTTGAGAACCCTTTTTACTGAAGGTGGGAAGTACCTTCTTGTGATTCATTGGACTCGATAAGGATCGGGTCCATGCACCTTCCTGTTTCAGGACCTCCTCAGGCTCCCCTGGAACTGTAGTCGAGGACTATAGAGTTGATATAGAATATAGGAATCTCCAACTCAGGAGTTTTCTCTTTGTTTCCTGGTATTATTTCTTTGAGAACCCTTTTTAGTGAAGATGGGAAGCACCTTCTTGTGATCCTTGGGCTCGATAAGGATCGGGTCCATGCACCTTCCTGCTTCAGGACCTCCTCGGGCTCCCCTGGAACTGTAGTGGAGGAATATAGAGTTGATATAGAATATAGGAATCTCCAACTCAGGAGTTTTCTCTTTGTTTCCTGGTATTATTTCTTTGAGAACCTTTTTTACTGAAGGTGGGAAGCACCTTCTTGTGATCCTTGGGATCGATAAGTATCGGGTCCATGCACCTTCCTGCTTCAAGACCTCCTCGGGCTCTCCTGGAACTGTAGTGGAGGAATATAGAGTTGATATAGAATATAGGAATCTCCAACTCAGGAGTTTTCTCTTTCTTTTGTAGTATTTTTTCTTTGAGAACCCTTTTTACTGAAGGTGGGAAGCACCTTCTTGCGATCCTTGGACTCGATAAGGATCGGGTCCATGCGCCTTTCTTCCTGCTTCAGGACCTCCTCGGGCTCCCCTGGAACTGTAGTGGAGGAATATAGAGTTGATATAGAATATAGGAATCTCCAACTCAGGAGTATTCTCTTTGTTTTGTAGTATTTTTTCTTTGAGAACCCTTTTTACTGAAGGTGGGAAGTACCTTCTTGCGATTCCTTGGACTCGATAAGGATCGGGTCCATGCGCCTTTCTTCCTGTTTCAGGACGTCCTCGGGCTCCCCTGGAACTGTAGTGGAGGAATATAGAGTTGATATAGAATATAGGAATCTCCAACTCAGGAGTTTTCTCTTTCTTTTGTAGTATTTTTTCTTTGAGAACCCTTTTTACTGAAGGTGGGAAGCACCTTCTTGTGATCCTTGGGCTCGATAAGGATCGGGTCCATGCACCTTCCTGCTTCAGGACGTCCTCGGGCTCCCCTGGAACTGTAGTGGAGGAATATAGAGTTGATATAGAATATAGGAAACTCCAACTCAGGAGTTTTCTCTTTCTTTTGTAGTATTTTTTCTTTGAGAACCCTTTTTACTGAAGGTGGGAAGCACCTTCTTGTGATCCTTGGGCTCGATAAGGATCGGGTCCATGCACCTTCCTGCTTCAGGACCTCCTCCGGCTCCCCTGGAACTGTAGTGGAGGAATATAGAGTTGATATAGAATATAGGAATCTCCAACTCAGGAGTTTTCTCTTTGTTTCCTGGTATTATTTCTTTGAGAACCCTTTTTACTGAAGGTGGGAAGCACCTTCTTGTGATCCTTGGGCTCGATAAGGATCGGGTCCATGCACCTTCCTGTTTCAGGACCTCCTCGGGCTCCCCTGGAACTGTAGTGGAGGATTATAGAGTTGATATAGAATATAGGAATCTCCAACTCAGGAGTTTTCTCTTTGTTTCCTGGTATTATTTCTTTGAGAACCCTTTTTACTGAAGGTGGGAAGCACCTTCTTGTGATCCTTGGGCTCGATAAGGATCGGGTCCATGCACCTTCCTGCTTCAGGACATCCTCGGGCTCTCCTGGAACTGTAGTGGAGGAATATAGACTTGATATAGAATATAGGAATCTCCAACTCAGGAGTTTTCTCTTTCTTTTGTAGTATTTTTTCTTTGAGAACCCTTTTTACTGAAGGAGGGAAGCACCTTCTTGCGATCCTTGGACTCGATAAGGATCGGGTCCATGCGCCTTTCTTCCTGCTTCAGGACCTCCTCGGGCTCCCCTGGAACTGTAGTGGAGGAATATAGAGTTGATATAGAATATAGGAATCTCCAACTCAGGAGTATTCTCTTTGTTTTGTAGTATTTTTTCTTTGAGAACCCTTTTTACTGAAGGTGGGAAGTACCTTCTTGCGATTCCTTGGACTCGATAAGGATCGGGTCCATGCGCCTTTCTTCCTGTTTCAGGACCTCCTCGGGCTCCCCTGGAACTGTAGTGGAGGAATATAGAGTTGATATAGAATATAGGAATCTCCAACTCAGGAGTTTTCTCTTTGTTTTCTGGTATTATTTCTTTGAGAACCCTTTTTACTGAAGGTGGGAAGCACCTTCTTGTGATCCTTGGGCTCGATAAGGATCGGGTCCATGCACCTTCCTGCTTCAGGACCTCCTCAGGCTCCCCTGGAACTATAGTGGAGGAATATAGAGTTGATATAGAATATTGAATCTCCAACTCAGGAGTTTTCTCTTTGTTTTCTGGTATTATTTCTTTGAGAACCCTTTTTACTGAAGGTGGGAAGCACCTTCTTGTGATCCCTGGGCTCGATAAGGATCGGGTCCATGCACCTTCCTGCTTCAGGACCTCCTCGGGCTCCCCTGGAACTGTAGTGGAGGAATATAGAGTTGATATAGAATATAGGAATCTCCAACTCAGGAGTTTTCTCTTTGTTTCCTGGTATTATTTCTTTGAGAACCCTTTTTACTGAAGGTGGGAAGCACCTTCTTGTGATCCTTGGGCTCGATAAGGATCGGGTCCATGCACCTTCCTGCTTCAGGACGTCCTCGGGCTCCCCTAGAACTGTAGTGGAGGAATATAGAGTTGATATAGAATATTGAATCTCCAACTCAGGAGTTTTCTCTTTGTTTTCTGGTATTATTTCGTTGAGAACCCTTTTTACTGAAGGTGGGAAGCACCTTCTTGTGATCCTTGGACTCGATAAGGATCGGGTCCATGCACCTTCCTGCTTCAGGACCTCCTTGGGCTCCCCTGGAACTGTAGTGGAGGAATATAGAGTTGATATAGAATATAGGAATCTCCAACTCAGGAGTATTCTCTTTGTTTTGTAGTATTTTTTCTTTGAGAACCCTTTTTCCTGAAGGTGGGAAGCACCTTCTTGTGATCCTTGGACTCGATAAGGATCGGGTCCATGCACCTTCCTGCTTCAGGACCTCCTCGGGCTCCCCTGGAACTGTAGTGGAGGAATATAGAGTTGATATAGAATATAGGAATCTCCAACTCAGGAGTATTCTCTTTGTTTTGTAGTATTTTTTCTTTGAGAACCCTTTTTACTGAAGGTGGGAAGTACCTTCTTGTGATTCATTGGACTCGATAAGGATCAGGTCCATGCACCTTCCTGTTTCAGGACCTCCTCAGGCTCCCCTGGAACTGTAGTGGAGGACTATAGAGTTGATATAGAATATTGAATCTCCAACTCAGGAGTTTTCTCTTTGTTTTCTGGTATTATTTCTTTGAGAACCCTTTTTACTGAAGGTGGGAAGCACCTTCTTGTGATCCCTGGGCTCGATAAGGATCGGGTCCATGCACCTTCCTGCTTCAGGACCTCCTCGGGCTCCCCTGGAACTGTAGTGGAGGAATATAGAGTTGATATAGAATATAGGAATCTCCAACTCAGGAGTTTTCTCTTTGTTTCCTGGTATTATTTCTTTGAGAACCCTTTTTACTGAAGGTGGGAAGCACCTTCTTGTGATCCTTGGGCTCGATAAGGATCGGGTCCATGCACCTTCCTGCTTCAGGACGTCCTCGGGCTCCCCTAGAACTGTAGTGGAGGAATATAGAGTTGATATAGAATATTGAATCTCCAACTCAGGAGTTTTCTCTTTGTTTTCTGGTATTATTTCGTTGAGAACCCTTTTTACTGAAGGTGGGAAGCACCTTCTTGTGATCCTTGGACTCGATAAGGATCGGGTCCATGCACCTTCCTGCTTCAGGACCTCCTTGGGCTCCCCTGGAACTGTAGTGGAGGAATATAGAGTTGATATAGAATATAGGAATCTCCAACTCAGGAGTATTCTCTTTGTTTTGTAGTATTTTTTCTTTGAGAACCCTTTTTCCTGAAGGTGGGAAGCACCTTCTTGTGATCCTTGGACTCGATAAGGATCGGGTCCATGCACCTTCCTGCTTCAGGACCTCCTCGGGCTCCCCTGGAACTGTAGTGGAGGAATATAGAGTTGATATAGAATATAGGAATCTCCAACTCAGGAGTATTCTCTTTGTTTTGTAGTATTTTTTCTTTGAGAACCCTTTTTACTGAAGGTGGGAAGTACCTTCTTGTGATTCATTGGACTCGATAAGGATCAGGTCCATGCACCTTCCTGTTTCAGGACCTCCTCAGGCTCCCCTGGAACTGTAGTGGAGGACTATAGAGTTGATATAGAATATAGGAATCTCCAACTCAGGAGTTTTCTCTTTGTTTCCTGGTATTATTTCTTTGAGAACCCTTTTTAGTGAAGGTGGGAAGCACCTTCTTGTGATCCTTGGGCTCGATAAGGATCGGGTCCATGCACCTTCCTGCTTCAGGACCTCCTCGGGCTCCCCTGGAACTGTAGTGGAGGAATATAGAGTTGATATAGAATATAGGAATCTCCAACTCAGGAGTTTTCTCTTTGTTTCCTGGTATTATTTCTTTGAGAACCCTTTTTACTGAAGGTGGGAAGCACCTTCTTGTGATCCTTGGGCTCGATAAGGATCGGGTCCATGCACCTTCCTGCTTCAGGACCTCCTCGGGCTCTCCTGGAACTGTAGTGGAGGAATATAGAGTTGATATAGAATATAGGAATCTCCAACTCAGGAGTTTTCTCTTTCTTTTGTAGTATTTTTTCTTTGAGAACCCTTTTTACTGAAGGTGGGAAGCAGCTTCTTGCGATCCTTGGACTCGATAAGGATCGGGTCCATGCGCCTTTCTTCCTGCTTCAGGACCTCCTCGGGCTCCCCTGGAACTGTAGTGGAGGAATATAGAGTTGATATAGAATATAGGAATCTCCAACTCAGGAGTATTCTCTTTGTTTTGTAGTATTTTTTCTTTGAGAACCCTTTTTACTGAAGGTGGGAAGTACCTTCTTGCGATTCCTTGGACTCGATAAGGATCGGGTCCATGCGCCTTTCTTCCTGTTTCAGGACCTCCTCGGATTCCCCTGGAACTGTAGTGGAGGAATATAGAGTTGATATAGAATATAGGAATCTCCAACTCAGGAGTTTTCTCTTTGTTTCCTGGTATTATTTCTTTGAGAACCATTTTTACTGAAGGTGGGAAGCACCTTCTTGTGATCCTTGGGCTCGATAAGGATCGGGTCCATGCACCTTCCTGCTTCAGGACGTCCTCGGGCTCCCCTGGAACTGTAGTGGAGGAATATAGAGTTGATATAGAATATAGGAATCTCCAACTCAGGAGTTTTCTCTTTGTTTTCTGGTATTATTTCTTTGAGAACCCTTTTTACTGAAGGTGGGAAGCACCTTCTTGTGATCCCTGGGCTCGATAAGGATCGGGTCCATGCACCTTCCTGCTTCAGGACCTCCTCGGGCTCCCCTGGAACTGTAGTGGAGGAATATAGAGTTGATATAGAATATAGGAATCTCCAACTCAGGAGTTTTCTCTTTGTTTTCTGGTATTATTTCTTTGAGAACCCTTTTTACTGAAGGTGGGAAGCACCTTCTTGTGATCCCTGGGCTCGATAAGGATCGGGTCCATGCACCTTCCTGTTTCAGGACCTCCTCAGGCTCCCCTGGAACTGTAGTGGAGGACTATAGAGTTGATATAGAATATAGGAATCTCCAACTCAGGAGTTTTCTCTTTGTTTCCTGGTATTATTTCTTTGAGAACCCTTTTTAGTGAAGGTGGGAAGCACCTTCTTGTGATCCTTGGGCTCGATAAGGATCGGGTCCATGCACCTTCCTGCTTCAGGACCTCCTCGGGCTCCCCTGGAACTGTAGTGGAGGAATATAGAGTTGATATAGAATATAGGAATCTCCAACTCAGGAGTTTTCTCTTTGTTTCCTGGTATTATTTCTTTGAGAACCCTTTTTACTGAAGGTGGGAAGCACCTTCTTGTGATCCTTGGGCTCGATAAGGATCGGGTCCATGCACCTTCCTGCTTCAGGACCTCCTCGGGCTCTCCTGGAACTGTAGTGGAGGAATATAGAGTTGATATAGAATATAGGAATCTCCAACTCAGGAGTTTTCTCTTTCTTTTGTAGTATTTTTTCTTTGAGAACCCTTTTTACTGAAGGTGGGAAGCAGCTTCTTGCGATCCTTGGACTCGATAAGGATCGGGTCCATGCGCCTTTCTTCCTGCTTCAGGACCTCCTCGGGCTCCCCTGGAACTGTAGTGGAGGAATATAGAGTTGATATAGAATATAGGAATCTCCAACTCAGGAGTATTCTCTTTGTTTTGTAGTATTTTTTCTTTGAGAACCCTTTTTACTGAAGGTGGGAAGTACCTTCTTGCGATTCCTTGGACTCGATAAGGATCGGGTCCATGCGCCTTTCTTCCTGTTTCAGGACCTCCTCGGATTCCCCTGGAACTGTAGTGGAGGAATATAGAGTTGATATAGAATATAGGAATCTCCAACTCAGGAGTTTTCTCTTTGTTTCCTGGTATTATTTCTTTGAGAACCATTTTTACTGAAGGTGGGAAGCACCTTCTTGTGATCCTTGGGCTCGATAAGGATCGGGTCCATGCACCTTCCTGCTTCAGGACGTCCTCGGGCTCCCCTGGAACTGTAGTGGAGGAATATAGAGTTGATATAGAATATAGGAATCTCCAACTCAGGAGTTTTCTCTTTGTTTTCTGGTATTATTTCTTTGAGAACCCTTTTTACTGAAGGTGGGAAGCACCTTCTTGTGATCCCTGGGCTCGATAAGGATCGGGTCCATGCACCTTCCTGCTTCAGGACCTCCTCGGGCTCCCCTGGAACTGTAGTGGAGGAATATAGAGTTGATATAGAATATAGGAATCTCCAACTCAGGAGTATTCTCTTTGTTTTGTAGTATTTTTTCTTTGAGAACCCTTTTTCCTGAAGGTGGGAAGCACCTTCTTGTGATCCTTGGACTCGATAAGGATCGGGTCCATGCACCTTCCTGCTTCAGGACCTCCTCGGGCTCCCCTGGAACTGTAGTGGAGGAATATAGAGTTGATATAGAATATAGGAATCTCCAACTCAGGAGTTTTCTCTTTGTTTCCTGGTATTATTTCTTTGAGAACCCTTTTTACTGAAGGTGGGAAGCACCTTCTTGTGATCCTTGGGCTCGATAAGGATCGGGTCCATGCACCTTCCTGCTTCAGGACGTCCTCGGGCTCCCCTGGAACTGTAGTGGAGGAATATAGAGTTGATATAGAATATTGAATCTCCAACTCAGGAGTATTCTCTTTGTTTTGTAGTATTTTTTCTTTGAGAACCCTTTTTCCTGAAGGTGGGAAGCACCTTCTTGTGATCCTTGGACTCGATAAGGATCGGGTCCATGCACCTTCCTGCTTCAGGACCTCCTCGGGCTCCCCTGGAACTGTAGTGGAGGAATATAGAGTTGATATAGAATATAGGAATCTCCAACTCAGGAGTATTCTCTTTGTTTTCTGGTATTATTTCTTTGAGAACCCTTTTTACTGAAGGTGGGAAGTACCTTCTTGTGATTCATTGGACTCGATAAGGATCGGGTCCATGCACCTTCCTGTTTCAGGACCTCCTCAGGCTCCCCTGGAACTGTAGTGGAGGACTATAGAGTTGATATAGAATATAGGAATCTCCAACTCAGGAGTTTTCTCTTTGTTTCCTGGTATTATTTCTTTGAGAACCCTTTTTACTGAAGGTGGGAAGCACCTTCTTGTGATCCTTGGGCTCGATAAGGATCGGGTCCATGCACCTTCCTGCTTCAGGACGTCCTCGGGCTCCCCTGGAACTGTAGTGGAGGAATATAGAGTTGATATAGAATATTGAATCTCCAACTCAGGAGTTTTCTCTTTGTTTTCTGGTATTATTTCGTTGAGAACCCTTTTTACTGAAGGTGGGAAGCACCTTCTTGTGATCCTTGGGCTCGATAAGGATCGGGTCCATGCACCTTCCTGCTTCAGGACCTCCTCGGGCTCCCCTGGAACTGTAGTGGAGGAATATAGAGTTGATATAGAATATAGGAATCTCCAACTCAGGAGTTTTCTCTTTGTTTCCTGGTATTATTTCTTTGAGAACCCTTTTTACTGAAGGTGGGAAGCACCTTCTTGTGATCCTTGGGCTCGATAAGGATCGGGTCCATGCACCTTCCTGTTTCAGGACCTCCTCGGGCTCCCCTGGAACTGTAGTGGAGGATTATAGAGTTGATATAGAATATAGGAATCTCCAACTCAGGAGTTTTCTCTTTGTTTCCTGGTATTATTTCTTTGAGAACCCTTTTTACTGAAGGTGGGAAGCACCTTCTTGTGATCCTTGGGCTCGATAAGGATCGGGTCCATGCACCTTCCTGCTTCAGGACCTCCTCGGGCTCTCCTGGAACTGTAGTGGAGGAATATAGAGTTGATATAGAATATAGGAATCTCCAACTCAGGAGTTTTCTCTTTGTTTCCTGGTATTATTTCTTTGAGAACCCTTTTTACTGAAGGTGGGAAGCACCTTCTTGTGATCCTTGGGCTCGATAAGGATCGGGTCCATGCACCTTCCTGCTTCAGGACCTCCTCGGGCTCTCCTGGAACTGTAGTGGAGGAATATAGAGTTGATATAGAATATAGGAATCTCCAACTCAGGAGTTTTCTCTTTCTTTTGTAGTATTTTTTCTTTGAGAACCCTTTTTACTGAAGGAGGGAAGCACCTTCTTGCGATCCTTGGACTCGATAAGGATCGGGTCCATGCGCCTTTCTTCCTGCTTCAGGACCTCCTCGGGCTCCCCTGGAACTGTAGTGGAGGAATATAGAGTTGATATAGAATATAGGAATCTCCAACTCAGGAGTATTCTCTTTGTTTTGTAGTATTTTTTCTTTGAGAACCCTTTTTACTGAAGGTGGGAAGTACCTTCTTGCGA
The DNA here is from genome assembly GCA_023053685.1 of Diadophis punctatus similis. NCBI lineage: Eukaryota > Metazoa > Chordata > Lepidosauria > Squamata > Dipsadidae > Diadophis > Diadophis punctatus. Next base: position 71,011 of record JALIGW010000008.1, on the reverse strand, counting down.
TTCCTTGGACTCGATAAGGATCGGGTCCATGCGCCTTTCTTCCTGTTTCAGGACCTCCTCGGGCTCCCCTGGAACTGTAGTGGAGGAATATAGAGTTGATATAGAATATAGGAATCTCCAACTCAGGAGTTTTCTCTTTGTTTTCTGGTATTATTTCTTTGAGAACCCTTTTTACTGAAGGTGGGAAGCACCTTCTTGTGATCCTTGGGCTCGATAAGGATCGGGTCCATGCACCTTCCTGCTTCAGGACCTCCTCAGGCTCCCCTGGAACTATAGTGGAGGAATATAGAGTTGATATAGAATATTGAATCTCCAACTCAGGAGTTTTCTCTTTGTTTTCTGGTATTATTTCTTTGAGAACCCTTTTTACTGAAGGTGGGAAGCACCTTCTTGTGATCCCTGGGCTCGATAAGGATCGGGTCCATGCACCTTCCTGCTTCAGGACCTCCTCGGGCTCCCCTGGAACTGTAGTGGAGGAATATAGAGTTGATATAGAATATAGGAATCTCCAACTCAGGAGTTTTCTCTTTGTTTCCTGGTATTATTTCTTTGAGAACCCTTTTTACTGAAGGTGGGAAGCACCTTCTTGTGATCCTTGGGCTCGATAAGGATCGGGTCCATGCACCTTCCTGCTTCAGGACGTCCTCGGGCTCCCCTAGAACTGTAGTGGAGGAATATAGAGTTGATATAGAATATTGAATCTCCAACTCAGGAGTTTTCTCTTTGTTTTCTGGTATTATTTCGTTGAGAACCCTTTTTACTGAAGGTGGGAAGCACCTTCTTGTGATCCTTGGACTCGATAAGGATCGGGTCCATGCACCTTCCTGCTTCAGGACCTCCTTGGGCTCCCCTGGAACTGTAGTGGAGGAATATAGAGTTGATATAGAATATAGGAATCTCCAACTCAGGAGTATTCTCTTTGTTTTGTAGTATTTTTTCTTTGAGAACCCTTTTTCCTGAAGGTGGGAAGCACCTTCTTGTGATCCTTGGACTCGATAAGGATCGGGTCCATGCACCTTCCTGCTTCAGGACCTCCTCGGGCTCCCCTGGAACTGTAGTGGAGGAATATAGAGTTGATATAGAATATAGGAATCTCCAACTCAGGAGTATTCTCTTTGTTTTGTAGTATTTTTTCTTTGAGAACCCTTTTTACTGAAGGTGGGAAGTACCTTCTTGTGATTCATTGGACTCGATAAGGATCAGGTCCATGCACCTTCCTGTTTCAGGACCTCCTCAGGCTCCCCTGGAACTGTAGTGGAGGACTATAGAGTTGATATAGAATATTGAATCTCCAACTCAGGAGTTTTCTCTTTGTTTTCTGGTATTATTTCTTTGAGAACCCTTTTTACTGAAGGTGGGAAGCACCTTCTTGTGATCCCTGGGCTCGATAAGGATCGGGTCCATGCACCTTCCTGCTTCAGGACCTCCTCGGGCTCCCCTGGAACTGTAGTGGAGGAATATAGAGTTGATATAGAATATAGGAATCTCCAACTCAGGAGTTTTCTCTTTGTTTCCTGGTATTATTTCTTTGAGAACCCTTTTTACTGAAGGTGGGAAGCACCTTCTTGTGATCCTTGGGCTCGATAAGGATCGGGTCCATGCACCTTCCTGCTTCAGGACGTCCTCGGGCTCCCCTAGAACTGTAGTGGAGGAATATAGAGTTGATATAGAATATTGAATCTCCAACTCAGGAGTTTTCTCTTTGTTTTCTGGTATTATTTCGTTGAGAACCCTTTTTACTGAAGGTGGGAAGCACCTTCTTGTGATCCTTGGACTCGATAAGGATCGGGTCCATGCACCTTCCTGCTTCAGGACCTCCTTGGGCTCCCCTGGAACTGTAGTGGAGGAATATAGAGTTGATATAGAATATAGGAATCTCCAACTCAGGAGTATTCTCTTTGTTTTGTAGTATTTTTTCTTTGAGAACCCTTTTTCCTGAAGGTGGGAAGCACCTTCTTGTGATCCTTGGACTCGATAAGGATCGGGTCCATGCACCTTCCTGCTTCAGGACCTCCTCGGGCTCCCCTGGAACTGTAGTGGAGGAATATAGAGTTGATATAGAATATAGGAATCTCCAACTCAGGAGTATTCTCTTTGTTTTGTAGTATTTTTTCTTTGAGAACCCTTTTTACTGAAGGTGGGAAGTACCTTCTTGTGATTCATTGGACTCGATAAGGATCAGGTCCATGCACCTTCCTGTTTCAGGACCTCCTCAGGCTCCCCTGGAACTGTAGTGGAGGACTATAGAGTTGATATAGAATATAGGAATCTCCAACTCAGGAGTTTTCTCTTTGTTTCCTGGTATTATTTCTTTGAGAACCCTTTTTAGTGAAGGTGGGAAGCACCTTCTTGTGATCCTTGGGCTCGATAAGGATCGGGTCCATGCGCCTTTCTTCCTGCTTCAGGACCTCCTCGGGCTCCCCTGGAACTGTAGTGGAGGAATATAGAGTTGATATAGAATATAGGAATCTCCAACTCAGGAGTATTCTCTTTGTTTTGTAGTATTTTTTCTTTGAGAACCCTTTTTACTGAAGGTGGGAAGTACCTTCTTGCGATTCCTTGGACTCGATAAGGATCGGGTCCATGCGCCTTTCTTCCTGTTTCAGGACCTCCTCGGATTCCCCTGGAACTGTAGTGGAGGAATATAGAGTTGATATAGAATATAGGAATCTCCAACTCAGGAGTTTTCTCTTTGTTTCCTGGTATTATTTCTTTGAGAACCATTTTTACTGAAGGTGGGAAGCACCTTCTTGTGATCCTTGGGCTCGATAAGGATCGGGTCCATGCACCTTCCTGCTTCAGGACGTCCTCGGGCTCCCCTGGAACTGTAGTGGAGGAATATAGAGTTGATATAGAATATAGGAATCTCCAACTCAGGAGTTTTCTCTTTGTTTTCTGGTATTATTTCTTTGAGAACCCTTTTTACTGAAGGTGGGAAGCACCTTCTTGTGATCCCTGGGCTCGATAAGGATCGGGTCCATGCACCTTCCTGCTTCAGGACCTCCTCGGGCTCCCCTGGAACTGTAGTGGAGGAATATAGAGTTGATATAGAATATAGGAATCTCCAACTCAGGAGTATTCTCTTTGTTTTGTAGTATTTTTTCTTTGAGAACCCTTTTTCCTGAAGGTGGGAAGCACCTTCTTGTGATCCTTGGACTCGATAAGGATCGGGTCCATGCACCTTCCTGCTTCAGGACCTCCTCGGGCTCCCCTGGAACTGTAGTGGAGGAATATAGAGTTGATATAGAATATAGGAATCTCCAACTCAGGAGTTTTCTCTTTGTTTCCTGGTATTATTTCTTTGAGAACCCTTTTTACTGAAGGTGGGAAGCACCTTCTTGTGATCCTTGGGCTCGATAAGGATCGGGTCCATGCACCTTCCTGCTTCAGGACGTCCTCGGGCTCCCCTGGAACTGTAGTGGAGGAATATAGAGTTGATATAGAATATTGAATCTCCAACTCAGGAGTATTCTCTTTGTTTTGTAGTATTTTTTCTTTGAGAACCCTTTTTCCTGAAGGTGGGAAGCACCTTCTTGTGATCCTTGGACTCGATAAGGATCGGGTCCATGCACCTTCCTGCTTCAGGACCTCCTCGGGCTCCCCTGGAACTGTAGTGGAGGAATATAGAGTTGATATAGAATATAGGAATCTCCAACTCAGGAGTATTCTCTTTGTTTTCTGGTATTATTTCTTTGAGAACCCTTTTTACTGAAGGTGGGAAGTACCTTCTTGTGATTCATTGGACTCGATAAGGATCGGGTCCATGCACCTTCCTGTTTCAGGACCTCCTCAGGCTCCCCTGGAACTGTAGTGGAGGACTATAGAGTTGATATAGAATATAGGAATCTCCAACTCAGGAGTTTTCTCTTTGTTTCCTGGTATTATTTCTTTGAGAACCCTTTTTACTGAAGGTGGGAAGCACCTTCTTGTGATCCTTGGGCTCGATAAGGATCGGGTCCATGCACCTTCCTGCTTCAGGACGTCCTCGGGCTCCCCTGGAACTGTAGTGGAGGAATATAGAGTTGATATAGAATATTGAATCTCCAACTCAGGAGTTTTCTCTTTGTTTTCTGGTATTATTTCGTTGAGAACCCTTTTTACTGAAGGTGGGAAGCACCTTCTTGTGATCCTTGGGCTCGATAAGGATCGGGTCCATGCACCTTCCTGCTTCAGGACCTCCTCGGGCTCCCCTGGAACTGTAGTGGAGGAATATAGAGTTGATATAGAATATAGGAATCTCCAACTCAGGAGTTTTCTCTTTGTTTCCTGGTATTATTTCTTTGAGAACCCTTTTTACTGAAGGTGGGAAGCACCTTCTTGTGATCCTTGGGCTCGATAAGGATCGGGTCCATGCACCTTCCTGTTTCAGGACCTCCTCGGGCTCCCCTGGAACTGTAGTGGAGGATTATAGAGTTGATATAGAATATAGGAATCTCCAACTCAGGAGTTTTCTCTTTGTTTCCTGGTATTATTTCTTTGAGAACCCTTTTTACTGAAGGTGGGAAGCACCTTCTTGTGATCCTTGGGCTCGATAAGGATCGGGTCCATGCACCTTCCTGCTTCAGGACCTCCTCGGGCTCTCCTGGAACTGTAGTGGAGGAATATAGAGTTGATATAGAATATAGGAATCTCCAACTCAGGAGTTTTCTCTTTGTTTCCTGGTATTATTTCTTTGAGAACCCTTTTTACTGAAGGTGGGAAGCACCTTCTTGTGATCCTTGGGCTCGATAAGGATCGGGTCCATGCACCTTCCTGCTTCAGGACCTCCTCGGGCTCTCCTGGAACTGTAGTGGAGGAATATAGAGTTGATATAGAATATAGGAATCTCCAACTCAGGAGTTTTCTCTTTCTTTTGTAGTATTTTTTCTTTGAGAACCCTTTTTACTGAAGGTGGGAAGCAGCTTCTTGCGATCCTTGGACTCGATAAGGATCGGGTCCATGCGCCTTTCTTCCTGCTTCAGGACCTCCTCGGGCTCCCCTGGAACTGTAGTGGAGGAATATAGAGTTGATATAGAATATAGGAATCTCCAACTCAGGAGTATTCTCTTTGTTTTGTAGTATTTTTTCTTTGAGAACCCTTTTTACTGAAGGTGGGAAGTACCTTCTTGCGATTCCTTGGACTCGATAAGGATCGGTTCCATGCGCCTTTCTTCCTGTTTCAGGACCTCCTCGGGCTCCCCTGGAACTGTAGTGGAGGAATATAGAGTTGATATAGAATATAGGAATCTCCAACTCAGGAGTTTTCTCTTTGTTTTCTGGTATTATTTCTTTGAGAACCCTTTTTACTGAAGGTGGGAAGCACCTTCTTGTGATCCCTGGGCTCGATAAGGATCGGGTCCATGCACCTTCCTGCTTCAGGACCTCCTCGGGCTCCCCTGGAACTGTAGTGGAGGAATATAGAGTTGATATAGAATATAGGAATCTCCAACTCAGGAGTATTCTCTTTGTTTTGTAGTATTTTTTCTTTGAGAACCCTTTTTCCTGAAGGTGGGAAGCACCTTCTTGTGATCCTTGGACTCGATAAGGATCGGGTCCATGCACCTTCCTGCTTCAGGACCTCCTCGGGCTCCCCTGGAACTGTAGTGGAGGAATATAGAGTTGATATAGAATATAGGAATCTCCAACTCAGGAGTTTTCTCTTTGTTTCCTGGTATTATTTCTTTGAGAACCCTTTTTACTGAAGGTGGGAAGCACCTTCTTGTGATCCTTGGGCTCGATAAGGATCGGGTCCATGCACCTTCCTGCTTCAGGACGTCCTCGGGCTCCCCTGGAACTGTAGTGGAGGAATATAGAGTTGATATAGAATATTGAATCTCCAACTCAGGAGTATTCTCTTTGTTTTGTAGTATTTTTTCTTTGAGAACCCTTTTTCCTGAAGGTGGGAAGCACCTTCTTGTGATCCTTGGACTCGATAAGGATCGGGTCCATGCACCTTCCTGCTTCAGGACCTCCTCGGGCTCCCCTGGAACTGTAGTGGAGGAATATAGAGTTGATATAGAATATAGGAATCTCCAACTCAGGAGTATTCTCTTTGTTTTCTGGTATTATTTCTTTGAGAACCCTTTTTACTGAAGGTGGGAAGTACCTTCTTGTGATTCATTGGACTCGATAAGGATCGGGTCCATGCACCTTCCTGTTTCAGGACCTCCTCAGGCTCCCCTGGAACTGTAGTGGAGGACTATAGAGTTGATATAGAATATAGGAATCTCCAACTCAGGAGTTTTCTCTTTGTTTCCTGGTATTATTTCTTTGAGAACCCTTTTTACTGAAGGTGGGAAGCACCTTCTTGTGATCCTTGGGCTCGATAAGGATCGGGTCCATGCACCTTCCTGCTTCAGGACGTCCTCGGGCTCCCCTGGAACTGTAGTGGAGGAATATAGAGTTGATATAGAATATTGAATCTCCAACTCAGGAGTTTTCTCTTTGTTTTCTGGTATTATTTCGTTGAGAACCCTTTTTACTGAAGGTGGGAAGCACCTTCTTGTGATCCTTGGGCTCGATAAGGATCGGGTCCATGCACCTTCCTGCTTCAGGACCTCCTCGGGCTCCCCTGGAACTGTAGTGGAGGAATATAGAGTTGATATAGAATATAGGAATCTCCAACTCAGGAGTTTTCTCTTTGTTTCCTGGTATTATTTCTTTGAGAACCCTTTTTACTGAAGGTGGGAAGCACCTTCTTGTGATCCTTGGGCTCGATAAGGATCGGGTCCATGCACCTTCCTGTTTCAGGACCTCCTCGGGCTCCCCTGGAACTGTAGTGGAGGATATAGAGTTGATATAGAATATAGGAATCTCCAACTCAGGAGTTTTCTCTTTGTTTCCTGGTATTATTTCTTTGAGAACCCTTTTTACTGAAGGTGGGAAGCACCTTCTTGTGATCCTTGGGCTCGATAAGGATCGGGTCCATGCACCTTCCTGCTTCAGGACCTCCTCGGGCTCTCCTGGAACTGTAGTGGAGGAATATAGAGTTGATATAGAATATAGGAATCTCCAACTCAGGAGTTTTCTCTTTCTTTTGTAGTATTTTTTCTTTGAGAACCCTTTTTACTGAAGGTGGGAAGCAGCTTCTTGCGATCCTTGGACTCGATAAGGATCGGGTCCATGCGCCTTTCTTCCTGCTTCAGGACCTCCTCGGGCTCCCCTGGAACTGTAGTGGAGGAATATAGAGTTGATATAGAATATAGGAATCTCCAACTCAGGAGTATTCTCTTTGTTTTGTAGTATTTTTTCTTTGAGAACCCTTTTTACTGAAGGTGGGAAGTACCTTCTTGCGATTCCTTGGACTCGATAAGGATCGGTTCCATGCGCCTTTCTTCCTGTTTCAGGACCTCCTCGGGCTCCCCTGGAACTGTAGTGGAGGAATATAGAGTTGATATAGAATATAGGAATCTCCAACTCAGGAGTTTTCTCTTTGTTTTCTGGTATTATTTCTTTGAGAACCCTTTTTACTGAAGGTGGGAAGCACCTTCTTGTGATCCCTGGGCTCGATAAGGATCGGGTCCATGCACCTTCCTGCTTCAGGACCTCCTCGGGCTCCCCTGGAACTGTAGTGGAGGAATATAGAGTTGATATAGAATATAGGAATCTCCAACTCAGGAGTATTCTCTTTGTTTTGTAGTATTTTTTCTTTGAGAACCCTTTTTCCTGAAGGTGGGAAGCACCTTCTTGTGATCCTTGGACTCGATAAGGATCGGGTCCATGCACCTTCCTGCTTCAGGACCTCCTCGGGCTCCCCTGGAACTGTAGTGGAGGAATATAGAGTTGATATAGAATATAGGAATCTCCAACTCAGGAGTTTTCTCTTTGTTTCCTGGTATTATTTCTTTGAGAACCCTTTTTACTGAAGGTGGGAAGCACCTTCTTGTGATCCTTGGGCTCGATAAGGATCGGGTCCATGCACCTTCCTGCTTCAGGACGTCCTCGGGCTCCCCTGGAACTGTAGTGGAGGAATATAGAGTTGATATAGAATATTGAATCTCCAACTCAGGAGTATTCTCTTTGTTTTGTAGTATTTTTTCTTTGAGAACCCTTTTTCCTGAAGGTGGGAAGCACCTTCTTGTGATCCTTGGACTCGATAAGGATCGGGTCCATGCACCTTCCTGCTTCAGGACCTCCTCGGGCTCTCCTGGAACTGTAGTGGAGGAATATAGAGTTGATATAGAATATAGGAATCTCCAACTCAGGAGTATTCTCTTTGTTTTGTAGTATTTTTTCTTTGAGAACCCTTTTTACTGAAGGTGGGAAGTACCTTCTTGCGGTTCCTTGGACTCGATAAGGATCGGGTCCATGCGCCTTTCTTCCTGTTTCAGGACCTCCTCGGGCTCCCCTGGAACTGTAGTGGAGGAATATAGAGTTGATATAGAATATAGGAATCTCCAACTCAGGAGTTTTCTCTTTGTTTCCTGGTATTATTTCTTTGAGAACCCTTTTTACTGAAGGTGGGAAGCACCTTCTTGTGATCCTTGGGCTCGATAAGGATCGGGTCCATGCACCTTCCTGCTTCAGGACGTCCTCGGGCTCCCCTGGAACTGTAGTGGAGGAATATAGAGTTGATATAGAATATAGGAATCTCCAACTCAGGAGTTTTCTCTTTGTTTTCTGGTATTATTTCTTTGAGAACCCTTTTTACTGAAGGTGGGAAGCACCTTCTTGTGATCCCTGGGCTCGATAAGGATCGGGTCCATGCACCTTCCTGCTTCAGGACCTCCTCGGGCTCCCCTGGAACTGTAGTGGAGGAATATAGAGTTGATATAGAATATAGGAATCTCCAACTCAGGAGTATTCTCTTTGTTTTGTAGTATTTTTTCTTTGAGAACCCTTTTTCCTGAAGGTGGGAAGCACCTTCTTGTGATCCTTGGACTCGATAAGGATCGGGTCCATGCACCTTCCTGCTTCAGGACCTCCTCGGGCTCCCCTGGAACTTTAGTGGAGGAATATAGAGTTGATATAGAATATAGGAATCTCCAACTCAGGAGTATTCTCTTTGTTTTGTAGTATTTTTTCTTTGAGAACCCTTTTTACTGAAGGTGGGAAGTATCTTCTTGTGATTCATTGGACTCGATAAGGATCGGGTCCATGCACCTTCCTGTTTCAGGACCTCCTCAGGCTCCCCTGGAACTGTAGTGGAGGACTATAGAGTTGATATAGAATATAGGAATCTCCAACTCAGGAGTATTCTCTTTGTTTTGTAGTATTATTTCTTTGAGAACCCTTTTTCCTGAAGGTGGGAAGCACCTTCTTGTGATCCTTGGACTCGATAAGGATCGGGTCCATGCACCTTCCTGCTTCAGGACGTCCTTGGGCTCCCCTGGAACTGTAGTGGAGGAATATAGAGTTGATATAGAATATTGAATCTCCAACTCAGGAGTTTTCTCTTTGTTTTCTGGTATTATTTCGTTGAGAACCCTTTTTACTGAAGGTGGGAAGCACCTTCTTGTGATCCTTGGGCTCGATAAGGATCGGGTCCATGCACCTTCCTGCTTCAGGACCTCCTCGGGCTCCCCTGGAACTGTAGTTGAGGAATATAGAGTTGATATAGAATATAGGAATCTCCAACTCAGGAGTTTTCTCTTTGTTTCCTGGTATTATTTCTTTGAGAACCCTTTTTACTAAAGGTGGGAAGCACCTTCTTGTGATCCTTGGGCTCGATAAGGATCGGGTCCATGCGCCTTTCTTCCTGCTTCAGGACCTCCTCGGGCTCCCCTGGAACTGTAGTGGAGGAATATAGAGTTGATATAGAATATAGGAATCTCCAACTCAGGAGTATTCTCTTTGTTTTGTAGTATTTTTTCTTTGAGAACCCTTTTTACTGAAGGTGGGAAGTACCTTCTTGCGATTCCTTGGACTCGATAAGGATCGGGTCCATGCGCCTTTCTTCCTGTTTCAGGACCTCCTTGGGCTCTCCTGGAACTGTAGTGGAGGAATATAGAGTTGATATAGAATATAGGAATCTCCAACTCTGGAGTTTTCTCTTTGTTTCCTGGTATTATTTCTTTGAGAACCCTTTTTACTGAAGGTGGGAAGCACCTTCTTGTGATCCTTGGGCTCGATAAGGATTGGGTCCATGCACCTTCCTGTTTCAGGACCTCCTCGGGCTCCCCTGGAACTGTAGTGGAGGATTATAGAGTTGATATAGAATATAGGAATCTCCAACTCAGGAGTTTTCTCTTTGTTTCCTGGTATTATTTCTTTGAGAACCCTTTTTACTGAAGGTGGGAAGCACCTTCTTGTGATCCTTGGGCTATATAAGGATCGGGTCCATGCACCTTCCTGCTTCAGGACCTCCTCAGGCTCCCCTGGAACTATAGTGGAGGAATATAGAGTTGATATAGAATATTGAATCTCCAACTCAGGAGTTTTCTCTTTGTTTTCTGGTATTATTTCTTTGAGAACCCTTTTTACTGAAGGTGGGAAGCACCTTCTTGTGATCCTTGGACTCGCTAAGGATCGGGTCCATGCACCTTCCTGCTTCAGGACCTCCTCGGGCTCCCCTGGAACTGTAGTGGAGGAATATAGAGTTGATATAGAATATAGGAATCTCCAACTCAGGAGTTTTCTCTTTGTTTCCTGGTATTATTTCTTTGAGAACCCTTTTTACTGAAGGTGGGAAGCACCTTCTTGTGATCCTTGGGCTCGATAAGGATCGGGTCCATGCACCTTCCTGCTTCAGGACCTCTTCAGGCTCCCCTGGAACTATAGTGGAGGAATATAGAGTTGATATAGAATATTGAATCTCCAACTCAGGAGTTTTCTCTTTGTTTCCTGGTATTATTTCTTTGAGAACCCTTTTTACTGAAGGTGGGAAGCACCTTCTTGTGATCCTTGGGCTCGATAAGGATCGGGTCCATGCACCTTCCTGCTTCAGGACCTCCTCGGGCTCTCCTGGAACTGTAGTGGAGGAATATAGAGTTGATATAGAATATAGGAATCTCCAACTCTGGAGTTTTCTCTTTGTTTCCTGGTATTATTTCTTTGAGAACCCTTTTTACTGAAGGTGGGAAGCACCTTCTTGTGATCCTTGGGCTCGATAAGGATCGGGTCCATGCACCTTCCTGCTTCAGGACCTCCTCGGGCTCTCCTGGAACTGCAGTGGAGGAATATAGAGTTGATATAGAATATTGAATCTCCAACTCAGGAGTTTTCTCTTTGTTTTCTGGTATTATTTCTTTGAGAACCCTTTTTACTGAAGGTGGGAAGCACCTTCTTGTGATCCTTGGACTCGCTAAGGATCGGGTCCATGCACCTTCCTGCTTCAGGACCTCCTCGGGCTCCCCTGGAACTGTAGTGGAGGAATATAGAGTTGATATAGAATATAGGAATCTCCAACTCAGGAGTTTTCTCTTTGTTTCCTGGTATTATTTCTTTGAGAACCCTTTTTACTGAAGGTGGGAAGCACCTTCTTGTGATCCTTGGGCTCGATAAGGATCGGGTCCATGCACCTTCCTGCTTCAGGACCTCTTCAGGCTCCCCTGGAACTATAGTGGAGGAATATAGAGTTGATATAGAATATTGAATCTCCAACTCAGGAGTTTTCTCTTTGTTTCCTGGTATTATTTCTTTGAGAACCCTTTTTACTGAAGGTGGGAAGCACCTTCTTGTGATCCTTGGGCTCGATAAGGATCGGGTCCATGCACCTTCCTGCTTCAGGACCTCCTCGGGCTCTCCTGGAACTGTAGTGGAGGAATATAGAGTTGATATAGAATATAGGAATCTCCAACTCTGGAGTTTTCTCTTTGTTTCCTGGTATTATTTCTTTGAGAACCCTTTTTACTGAAGGTGGGAAGCACCTTCTTGTGATCCTTGGGCTCGATAAGGATCGGGTCCATGCACCTTCCTGCTTCAGGACCTCCTCGGGCTCTCCTGGAACTGTAGTGGAGGAATATAGAGTTGATATAGAATATAGGAATCTCCAACTCAGGAGTTTTCTCTTTCTTTTGTAGTATTTTTTCTTTGAGAACCCTTTTTACTGAAGGTGGGAAGCACCTTCTTGCGATCCTTGGACTCGATAAGGATCGGGTCCATGCGCCTTTCTTCCTGCTTCAGGACCTCCTCGGGCTCCCCTGGAACTGTAGTGGAGGAATATAGAGTTGATATAGAATATAGGAATCTCCAACTCAGGAGTATTCTCTTTGTTTTGTAGTATTTTTTCTTTGAGAACCCTTTTTACTGAAGGTGGGAAGTACCTTCTTGCGATTCCTTGGACTCGATAAGGATCGGGTCCATGCGCCTTTCTTCCTGTTTCAGGACCTCCTCGGGCTCCCCTGGAACTGTAGTGGAGGAATATAGAGTTGATATAGAATATAGGAATCTCCAACTCAGGAGTTTTCTCTTTGTTTCCTGGTATTATGTCTTTGAGAACCCTTTTTACTGAAGGTGGGAAGCACCTTCTTGTGATCCTTGGGCTCGATAAGGATCGGGTCCATGCACCTTCCTGCTTCAGGACGTCCTCGGGCTCCCCTGGAACTGTAGTGGAGGAATATAGAGTTGATATAGAATATTGAATCTCCAACTCAGGAGTTTTCTCTTTGTTTTCTGGTATTATTTCGTTGAGAACCCTTTTTACTGAAGGTGGGAAGCACCTTCTTGTGATCCTTGGGCTCGATAAGGATCGGGTCCATGCACCTTCCTGCTTCAGGACCTCCTCGGGCTCCCCTGGAACTGTAGTGGAGGAATATAGAGTTGATATAGAATATAGGAATCTCCAACTCAGGAGTTTTCTCTTTGTTTCCTGGTATTATTTCTTTGAGAACCCTTTTTACTAAAGGTGGGAAGCACCTTCTTGTGATCCTTGGGCTCGATAAGGATCGGGTCCATGCGCCTTTCTTCCTGCTTCAGGACCTCCTCGGGCTCCCCTGGAACTGTAGTGGAGGAATATAGAGTTGATATAGAATATAGGAATCTCCAACTCAGGAGTATTCTCTTTGTTTTGTAGTATTTTTTCTTTGAGAACCCTTTTTACTGAAGGTGGGAAGTACCTTCTTGCGATTCCTTGGACTCGATAAGGATCGGGTCCATGCGCCTTTCTTCCTGTTTCAGGACCTCCTTGGGCTCTCCTGGAACTGTAGTGGAGGAATATAGAGTTGATATAGAATATAGGAATCTCCAACTCAGGAGTTTTCTCTTTGTTTTCTGGTATTATTTCTTTGAGAACCCTTTTTACTGAAGGTGGGAAGCACCTTCTTGTGATCCTTGGGCTCGATAAGGATCGGGTCCATGCACCTTCCTGCTTCAGGACCTCCTCAGGCTCCCCTGGAACTATAGTGGAGGAATATAGAGTTGATATAGAATATTGAATCTCCAACTCAGGAGTTTTCTCTTTGTTTTCTGGTATTATTTCTTTGAGAACCCTTTTTACTGAAGGTGGGAAGCACCTTCTTGTGATCCCTGGGCTCGATAAGGATCGGGTCCATGCACCTTCCTGCTTCAGGACCTCCTCGGGCTCCCCTGGAACTGTAGTGGAGGAATATAGAGTTGATATAGAATATAGGAATCTCCAACTCAGGAGTTTTCTCTTTGTTTCCTGGTATTATTTCTTTGAGAACCCTTTTTACTGAAGGTGGGAAGCACCTTCTTCTGATCCTTGGGCTATATAAGGATCGGGTCCATGCACCTTCCTGCTTCAGGACCTCCTCAGGCTCCCCTGGAACTATAGTGGAGGAATATAGAGTTGATATAGAATATTGAATCTCCAACTCAGGAGTTTTCTCTTTGTTTTCTGGTATTATTTCTTTGAGAACCCTTTTTACTGAAGGTGGGAAGCACCTTCTTGTGATCCTTGGACTCGATAAGGATCGGGTCCATGCACCTTCCTGCTTCAGGACCTCCTCGGGCTCCCCTGGAACTGTAGTGGAGGAATATAGAGTTGATATAGAATATAGGAATCTCCAACTCAGGAGTTTTCTCTTTGTTTCCTGGTATTATTTCTTTGAGAACCCTTTTTACTGAAGGTGGGAAGCACCTTCTTGTGATCCTTGGGCTCGATAAGGATCGGGTCCATGCACCTTCCTGCTTCAGGACCTCCTCAGGCTCCCCTGGAACTATAGTGGAGGAATATAGAGTTGATATAGAATATTGAATCTCCAACTCAGGAGTTTTCTCTTTGTTTCCTGGTATTATTTCTTTGAGAACCCTTTTTAGTGAAGGTGGGAAGCACCTTCTTGTGATCCTTGGGCTCGATAAGGATCGGGTCCATGCACCTTCCTGCTTCAGGACCTCCTCGGGCTCCCCTGGAACTGTAGTGGAGGAATATAGAGTTGATATAGAAAATAGGAATCTCCAACTCAGGAGTTTTCTCTTTGTTTCCTGGTATTATTTCTTTGAGAACCCTTTTTACTGAAGGTGGGAAGCACCTTCTTGTGATCCTTGGGCTCGATTAGGATCGGGTCCATGCACCTTCCTGCTTCAGGACCTCCTCGGGCTCTCCTGGAACTGTAGTGGAGGAATATAGAGTTGATATAGAATATAGGAATCTCCAACTCAGGAGTTTTCTCTTTCTTTTGTAGTATTTTTTCTTTGAGAACCCTTTTTACTGAAGGTGGGAAGCACCTTCTTGCGATCCTTGGGCTCGATAAGGATCGGGTCCATGCACCTTCCTGCTTCAGGACCTCCTCGGGCTCCCCTGGAACTGTAGTGGAGGAATATAGAGTTGATATAGAATATAGGAATCTCCAACTCAGGAGTTTTCTCTTTCTTTTGTAGTATTTTTTCTTTGAGAACCCTTTTTACTGAAGGTGGGAAGCACCTTCTTGCGATCCTTGGACTCGATAAGGATCGGGTCCATGCGCCTTTCTTCCTGCTTCAGGACCTCCTCGGGCTCCCCTGGAACTGTAGTGGAGGAATATAGAGTTGATATAGAATATAGGAATCTCCAACTCAGGAGTATTCTCTTTGTTTTGTAGTATTTTTTCTTTGAGAACCCTTTTTACTGAAGGTGGGAAGTACCTTCTTGCGATTCCTTGGACTCGATAAGGATCGGGTCCATGCGCCTTTCTTCCTGTTTCAGGACCTCCTCGGGCTCCCCTGGAACTGTAGTGGAGGAATATAGAGTTGATATAGAATATAGGAATCTCCAACTCAGGAGTTTTCTCTTTGTTTCCTGGTATTATTTCTTTGAGAACCCTTTTTACTGAAGGTGGGAAGCACCTTCTTGTGATCCTTGGGCTCGATAAGGATCGGGTCCATGCACCTTCCTGCTTCAGGACGTCCTCGGGCTCCCCTGGAACTGTAGTGGAGGAATATAGAGTTGATATAGAATATTGAATCTCCAACTCAGGAGTTTTCTCTTTGTTTTCTGGTATTATTTCGTTGAGAACCCTTTTTACTGAAGGTGGGAAGCACCTTCTTGTGATCCTTGGGCTCGATAAGGATCGGGTCCATGCACCTTCCTGCTTCAGGACCTCCTCGGGCTCCCCTGGAACTGTAGTGGAGGAATATAGAGTTGATATAGAATATAGGAATCTCCAACTCAGGAGTTTTCTCTTTGTTTCCTGGTATTATTTCTTTGAGAACCCTTCTTACTGAAGGTGGGAAGCACCTTCTTGTGATCCTTGGGCTCGATAAGGATCGGGTCCATGCACCTTCCTGTTTCAGGACCTCCTCGGGCTCCCCTGGAACTGTAGTGGAGGATTATAGAGTTGATATAGAATATAGGAATCTCCAACTCAGTAGTTTTCTCTTTGTTTCCTGGTATTATTTCTTTGAGAACCCTTTTTACTGAAGGTGGGAAGCACCTTCTTGTGATCCTTGGGCTCGATAAGGATCGGGTCCATGCACCTTCCTGCTTCAGGACCTCCTCGGGCTCTCCTGGAACTGTAGTGGAGGAATATAGAGTTGATATAGAATATAGGAATCTCCAACTCAGGAGTTTTCTCTTTCTTTTGTAGTATTTTTTCTTTGAGAACCCTTTTTACTGAAGGTGGGAAGCACCTTCTTGCGATCCTTGGACTCGATAAGGATCGGGTCCATGCGCCTTTCTTCCTGCTTCAGGACCTCCTCGGGCTCCCCTGGAACTGTAGTGGAGGAATATAGAGTTGATATAGAATATAGGAATCTCCAACTCAGGAGTATTCCCTTTGTTTTGTAGTATTTTTTCTTTGAGAACCCTTTTTACTGAAGGTGGGAAGTACCTTCTTGCGATTCCTTGGACTCGATCAGGATCGGGTCCATGCGCCTTTCTTCCTGTTTCAGGACCTCCTCGGGCTCCCCTGGAACTGTAGTGGAGGAATATAGAGTTGATATAGAATATAGGAATCTCCAACTCAGGAGTTTTCTCTTTGTTTTCTGGTATTATTTCTTTGAGAACCCTTTTTACTGAAGGTGGGAAGCACCTTCTTGTGATCCTTGGGCTCGATAAGGATCGGGTCCATGCACCTTCCTGCTTCAGGACCTCCTCAGGCTCCCCTGGAACTATAGTGGAGGAATATAGAGTTGATATAGAATATTGAATCTCCAACTCAGGAGTTTTCTCTTTGTTTTCTGGTATTATTTCTTTGAGAACCCTTTTTACTGAAGGTGGGAAGCACCTTCTTGTGATCCCTGGGCTCGATAAGGATCGGGTCCATGCACCTTCCTGCTTCAGGACCTCCTCGGGCTCCCCTGGAACTGTAGTGGAGGAATATAGAGTTGATACAGAATATAGGAATCTCCAACTCAGGAGTTTTCTCTTTGTTTCCTGGTATTATTTCTTTGAGAACCCTTTTTACTGAAGGTGGGAAGCACCTTCTTGTGATCCTTGGGCTCGATAAGGATCGGGTCCATGCACCTTCCTGCTTCAGGACGTCCTCGGGCTCCCCTGGAACTGTAGTGGAGGAATATAGAGTTGATATAGAATATTGAATCTCCAACTCAGGAGTTTTCTCTTTGTTTTCTGGTATTATTTCGTTGAGAACCCTTTTTACTGAAGGTGGGAAGCACCTTCTTGTGATCCTTGGGCTCGATAAGGATCGGGTCCATGCACCTTCCTGCTTCAGGACCTCCTCGGGCTCTCCTGGAACTGTAGTGGAGGAATATAGAGTTGATATAGAATATTGGAATCTCCAACTCAGGAGTTTTCTCTTTCTTTTGTAGTATTTTTTCTTTGAGAACCCTTTTTACTGAAGGTGGGAAGCACCTTCTTGCGATCCTTGGACTCGATAAGGATCGGGTCCATGCGCCTTTCTTCCTGCTTCAGGACCTCCTCGGGCTCCCCTGGAACTGTAGTGGAGGAATATAGAGTTGATATAGAATATAGGAATCTCCAACTCAGGAGTATTCTCTTTGTTTTGTAGTATTTTTTCTTTGAGAACCCTTTTTACTGAAGGTGGGAAGTACCTTCTTGCGATTCCTTGGACTCGATAAGGATCGGGTCCATGCGCCTTTCTTCCTGTTTCAGGACCTCCTCGGGCTCCCCTGGAACTGTAGTGGAGGAATATAGAGTTGATATAGAATATAGGAATCTCCAACTCAGGAGTTTTCTCTTTGTTTCCTGGTATTATTTCTTTGAGAACCCTTTTTACTGAAGGTGGGAAGCACCTTCTTGTGATCCTTGGACTCGATAAGGATCGGGTCCATGCACCTTCCTGTTTCAGGACCTCCTCGGGCTCCCCTGGAACTGTAGTGGAGGATTATAGAGTTGATATAGAATATAGGAATCTCCAACTCAGGAGTTTTCTCTTTGTTTCCTGGTATTATTTCTTTGAGAACCCTTTTTACTGAAGGTGGGAAGCACCTTCTTGTGATCCTTGGGCTCGATAAGGATCGGGTCCATGCACCTTCCTGCTTCAGGACCTCCTCGGGCTCTCCTGGAACTGTAGTGGAGGAATATAGAGTTGATATAGAATATAGGAATCTCCAACTCAGGAGTTTTCTCTTTCTTTTGTAGTATTTTTTCTTTGAGAACCCTTTTTACTGAAGGTGGGAAGCACCTTCTTGCGATCCTTGGACTCGATAAGGATCGGGTCCATGCGCCTTTCTTCCTGCTTCAGGACCTCCTCGGGCTCCCCTGGAACTGTAGTGGAGGAATATAGAATTGATATAGAATATAGGAATCTCCAACTCAGGAGTATTCTCTTTGTTTTGTAGTATTTTTTCTTTGAGAACCCTTTTTACTGAAGGTGGGAAGTACCTTCTTGCGATTCCTTGGACTCGATAAGGATCGGGTCCATGCGCCTTTCTTCCTGTTTCAGGACCTCCTCGGGCTCCCCTGGAACTGTAGTGGAGGAATATAGAGTTGATATAGAATATAGGAATCTCCAACTCAGGAGTTTTCTCTTTGTTTTCTGGTATTATTTCTTTGAGAACCCTTTTTACTGAAGGTGGGAAGCACCTTCTTGTGATCCTTGGGCTCGATAAGGATCGGGTCCATGCACCTTCCTGCTTCAGGACCTCCTCAGGCTCCCCTGGAACTATAGTGGAGGAATATAGAGTTGATATAGAATATTGAATCTCCAACTCAGGAGTTTTCTCTTTGTTTTCTGGTATTATTTCTTTGAGAACCCTTTTTACTGAAGGTGGGAAGCACCTTCTTGTGATCCCTGGGCTCGATAAGGATCGGGTCCATGCACCTTCCTGCTTCAGGACCTCCTCGGGCTCCCCTGGAACTGTAGTGGAGGAATATAGAGTTGATATAGAATATAGGAATCTCCAACTCAGGAGTTTTCTCTTTGTTTCCTGGTATTATTTCTTTGAGAACCCTTTTTACTGAAGGTGGGAAGCACCTTCTTGTGATCCTTGGGCTATATAAGGATCGGGTCCATGCACCTTCCTGCTTCAGGACCTCCTCAGGCTCCCCTGGAACTATAGTGGAGGAATATAGAGTTGATATAGAATATTGAATCTCCAACTCAGGAGTTTTCTCTTTGTTTTCTGGTATTATTTCTTTGAGAACCCTTTTTACTGAAGGTGGGAAGCACCTTCTTGTGATCCTTGGACTCGCTAAGGATCGGGTCCATGCGCCTTTCTTCCTGCTTCAGGACCTCCTCGGGCTCCCCTGGAACTGTAGTGGAGGAATATAGAGTTGATATAGAATATAGGAATCTCCAACTCAGGAGTATTCTCTTTGTTTTGTAGTATTTTTTCTTTGAGAACCCTTTTTACTGAAGGTGGGAAGTACCTTCTTGCGATTCCTTGGACTCGATAAGGATCGGGTCCATGCACCTTCCTGCTTCAGGACCTCCTCGGGCTCCCCTGGAACTGTAGTGGAGGAATATAGAGTTGATATAGAATATAGGAATCTCCAACTCAGGAGTTTTCTCTTTGTTTCCTGGTATTATTTCTTTGAGAACCCTTTTTACTAAAGGTGGGAAGCACCTTCTTGTGATCCTTGGGCTCGATAAGGATCGGGTCCATGTGCCTTTCTTCCTGCTTCAGGACCTCCTCGGGCTCCCCTGGAACTGTAGTGGAGGAATATAGAGTTGATATAGAATATAGGAATCTCCAACTCAGGAGTATTCTCTTTGTTTTGTAGTATTTTTTCTTTGAGAACCCTTTTTACTGAAGGTGGGAAGTACCTTCTTGCGATTCCTTGGACTCGATAAGGATCGGGTCCATGCGCCTTTCTTCCTGTTTCAGGACCTCCTTGGGCTCTCCTGGAACTGTAGTGGAGGAATATAGAGTTGATATAGAATATAGGAATCTCCAACTCAGGAGTTTTCTCTTTGTTTTCTGGTATTATTTCTTTGAGAACCCTTTTTACTGAAGGTGGGAAGCACCTTCTTGTGATCCTTGGGCTCGATAAGGATCGGGTCCATGCACCTTCCTGCTTCAGGACCTCCTCAGGCTCCCCTGGAACTATAGTGGAGGAATATAGAGTTGATATAGAATATTGAATCTCCAACTCAGGAGTTTTCTCTTTGTTTTCTGGTATTATTTCTTTGAGAACCCTTTTTACTGAAGGTGGGAAGCACCTTCTTGTGATCCCTGGGCTCGATAAGGATCGGGTCCATGCACCTTCCTGCTTCAGGACCTCCTCGGGCTCCCCTGGAACTGTAGTGGAGGAATATAGAGTTGATATAGAATATAGGAATCTCCAACTCAGGAGTTTTCTCTTTGTTTCCTGGTATTATTTCTTTGAGAACCCTTTTTACTGAAGGTGGGAAGCACCTTCTTGTGATCCTTGGGCTCGATAAGGATCGGGTCCATGCACCTTCCTGTTTCAGGACCTCCTCGGGCTCCCCTGGAACTGTAGTGGAGGATTATAGAGTTGATATAGAATATAGGAATCTCCAACTCAGGAGTTTTCTCTTTGTTTCCTGGTATTATTTCTTTGAGAACCCTTTTTACTGAAGGTGGGAAGCACCTTCTTGTGATCCTTGGGCTATATAAGGATCGGGTCCATGCACCTTTCTGCTTCAGGACCTCCTCAGGCTCCCCTGGAACTATAGTGGAGGAATATAGAGTTGATATAGAATATTGAATCTCCAACTCAGGAGTTTTCTCTTTGTTTTCTGGTATTATTTCTTTGAGAACCCTTTTTACTGAAGGTGGGAAGCACCTTCTTGTGATCCTTGGACTCGCTAAGGATCGGGTCCATGCACCTTCCTGCTTCAGGACCTCCTCGGGCTCCCCTGGAACTGTAGTGGAGGAATATAGAGTTGATATAGAATATAGGAATCTCCAACTCAGGAGTTTTCTCTTTGTTTCCTGGTATTATTTCTTTGAGAACCCTTTTTACTGAAGGTGGGAAGCACCTTCTTGTGATCCTTGGGCTCGATAAGGATCGGGTCCATGCACCTTCCTGCTTCAGGACCTCCTCAGGCTCCCCTGGAACTATAGTGGAGGAATATAGAGTTGATATAGAATATTGAATCTCCAACTCAGGAGTTTTCTCTTTGTTTCCTGGTATTATTTCTTTGAGAACCCTTTTTACTGAAGGTGGGAAGCACCTTGTTGTGATCCTTGGGCTCGATAAGGATCGGGTCCATGCACCTTCCTGCTTCAGGACCTCCTCGGGCTCTCCTGGAACTGTAGTGGAGGAATATAGAGTTGATATAGAATGTAGGAATCTCCAACTCAGGAGTTTTCTCTTTCTTTTGTAGTATTTTTTCTTTGAGAACCCTTTTTACTGAAGGTGGGAAGCACCTTCTTGCGATCCTTGGACTCGATAAGGATCGGGTCCATGCGCCTTTCTTCCTGCTTCAGGACCTCCTCGGGCTCCCCTGGAACTGTAGTGGAGGAATATAGAGTTGATATAGAATATAGGAATCTCCAACTCAGGAGTATTCTCTTTGTTTTGTAGTATTTTTTCTTTGAGAACCCTTTTTACTGAAGGTGGGAAGTACCTTCTTGCGATTCCTTGGACTCGATAAGGATCGGGTCCATGCGCCTTTCTTCCTGTTTCAGGACCTCCTCGGGCTCCCCTGGAACTGTAGTGGAGGAATATAGAGTTGATATAGAATATAGGAATCTCCAACTCAGGAGTTTTCTCTTTGTTTCCTGGTATTATGTCTTTGAGAACCCTTTTTACTGAAGGTGGGAAGCACCTTCTTGTGATCCTTGGGCTCGATAAGGATCGGGTCCATGCACCTTCCTGCTTCAGGACGTCCTCGGGCTCCCCTGGAACTGTAGTGGAGGAATATAGAGTTGATATAGAATATTGAATCTCCAACTCAGGAGTTTTCTCTTTGTTTTCTGGTATTATTTCGTTGAGAACCCTTTTTACTGAAGGTGGGAAGCACCTTCTTGTGATCCTTGGGCTCGATAAGGATCGGGTCCATGCACCTTCCTGCTTCAGGACCTCCTCGGGCTCCCCTGGAACTGTAGTGGAGGAATATAGAGTTGATATAGAATATAGGAATCTCCAACTCAGGAGTTTTCTCTTTGTTTCCTGGTATTATTTCTTTGAGAACCCTTTTTACTGAAGGTGGGAAGCACCTTCTTGTGATCCTTGGGCTATATAAGGATCGGGTCCATGCACCTTCCTGCTTCAGGACCTCCTCAGGCTCCCCTGGAACTATAGTGGAGGAATATAGAGTTGATATAGAATATTGAATCTCCAACTCAGGAGTTTTCTCTTTGTTTTCTGGTATTATTTCTTTGAGAACCCTTTTTACTGAAGGTGGGAAGCACCTTCTTGTGATCCTTGGACTCGATAAGGATCGGGTCCATGCACCTTCCTGCTTCAGGACCTCCTCGGGCTCCCCTGGAACTGTAGTGGAGGAATATAGAGTTGATATAGAATATAGGAATCTCCAACTCAGGAGTTTTCTCTTTGTTTCCTGGTATTATTTCTTTGAGAACCCTTTTTACTGAAGGTGGGAAGCACCTTCTTGTGATCCTTGGGCTCGATAAGGATCGGGCCCATGCACCTTCCTGCTTCAGGACCTCCTCAGGCTCCCCTGGAACTATAGTGGAGGAATATAGAGTTGATATAGAATATTGAATCTCCAACTCAGGAGTTTTCTCTTTGTTTTCTGGTATTATTTCTTTGAGAACCCTTTTTACTGAAGGTGGGAAGCACCTTCTTTTGATCCTTGGACTCGATAAGGATCGGGTCCATGCACCTTCCTGCTTCAGGACCTCCTCGGGCTCCCCTGGAACTGTAGTGGAGGAATATAGAGTTGATATAGAATATAGGAATCTCCAACTCAGGAGTATTCTCTTTGTTTTGTAGTATTTTTTCTTTGAGAACCCTTTTTACTGAAGGTGGGAAGTACCTTCTTGTGATTCACTGGACTCGATAAGGATCGGGTCCATGCACCTTCCTGTTTCAGGACCTCCTCAGGCTCCCCTGGAACTGTAGTGGAGGACTATAGAGTTGATATAGAATATAGGAATCTCCAACTCAGGAGTTTTCTCTTTGTTTCCTGGTATTATTTCTTTGAGAACCCTTTTTAGTGAAGGTGGGAAGCACCTTCTTGTGATCCTTGGGCTCGATAAGGATCGGGTCCATGCACCTTCCTGCTTCAGGACCTCCTCGGGCTCCCCTGGAACTGTAGTGGAGGAATATAGAGTTGATATAGAAAATAGGAATCTCCAACTCAGGAGTTTTCTCTTTGTTTCCTGGTATTATTTCTTTGAGAACCCTTTTTACTGAAGGTGGGAAGCACCTTCTTGTGATCCTTGGGCTCGATAAGGATCGGGTCCATGCACCTTCCTGCTTCAGGACCTCCTCGGGCTCTCCTGGAACTGTAGTGGAGGAATATAGAGTTGATATAGAATATAGGAATCTCCAACTCAGGAGTTTTCTCTTTCTTTTGTAGTATTTTTTCTTTGAGAACCCTTTTTACTGAAGGTGGGAAGCACCTTCTTGCGATCCTTGGACTCGATAAGGATCGGGTCCATGCGCCTTTCTTCCTGCTTCAGGACCTCCTCGGGCTCCCCTGGAACTGTAGTGGAGGAATATAGAGTTGATATAGAATATAGGAATCTCCAACTCAGGAGTTTTCTCTTTCTTTTGTAGTATTTTTTCTTTGAGAACCCTTTTTACTGAAGGTGGGAAGCACCTTCTTGCGATCCTTGGGCTCGATAAGGATCGGGTCCATGCACCTTCCTGCTTCAGGACCTCCTCGGGCTCCCCTGGAACTGTAGTGGAGGAATATAGAGTTGATATAGAATATAGGAATCTCCAACTCAGGAGTTTTCTCTTTGTTTCCTGGTATTTTTTCTTTGAGAACCCTTTTTACTGAAGGTGGGAAGCACCTTCTTGCGATCCTTGGACTCGATAAGGATCGGGTCCATGCGCCTTTCTTCCTGCTTCAGGACCTCCTCGGGCTCCCCTGGAACTGTAGTGGAGGAATATAGAGTTGATATAGAATATAGGAATCTCCAACTCAGGAGTATTCTCTTTGTTTTGTAGTATTTTTTCTTTGAGAACCCTTTTTACTGAAGGTGGGAAGCACCTTCTTGCGATCCTTGGACTCGATAAGGATCGGGTCCATGCGCCTTTCTTCCTGCTTCAGGACCTCCTTGGGCTCCCCTGGAACTGTAGTGGAGGAATATAGAGTTGATATAGAATATAGGAATCTCCAACTCAGGAGTTTTCTCTTTCTTTTGTAGTATTTTTTCTTTGAGAACCCTTTTTACTGAAGGTGGGAAGCACCTTCTTGTGATCCTTGGGCTCGATAAGGATCGGGTCCATGCACCTTCCTGCATCAGGACCTCCTCGGGCTCCCCTGGAACTGTAGTGGAGGAATATAGAGTTGATATAGAATATAGGAATCTCCAACTCAGGAGTTTTCTCTTTGTTTCCTGGTATTATTTCTTTGAGAACCCTTTTTACTGAAGGTGGGAAGCACCTTCTTGTGATCCTTGGACTCGATAAGGATCGGGTCCATGCACCTTCCTGCTTCAGGACCTCCTCGGGCTCTCCTGGAACTGTAGTGGAGGAATATAGAGTTGATATAGAATATAGGAATCTCCAACTCAGGAGTTTTCTCTTTGTTTTCTGGTATTATTTCTTTGAGAACCCTTTTTACTGAAGGTGGGAAGCACCTTCTTTTGATCCTTGGGCTCGATAAGGATCGGGTCCATGCACCTTCCTGCTTCAGGACGTCCTCGGGCTCCCCTGGAACTGTAGTGGAGGAATATAGAGTTGATATAGAATATAGGAATCTCCAACTCAGGAGTTTTCTCTTTCTTTTGTAGTATTTTTTCTTTGAGAACCCTTTTTACTGAAGGTGGGAAGCACCTTCTTGTGATCCTTGGGCTCGATAAGGATCGGGTCCATGCACCTTCCTGCTTCAGGACCTCCTCGGGCTCCCCTGGAACTGTAGTGGAGGAATATAGAGTTGATATAGAATATAGGAATCTCCAACTCAGGAGTTTTCTCTTTGTTTCCTGGTATTATTTCTTTGAGAACCCTTTTTACTGAAGGTGGGAAGCACCTTCTTGTGATCCTTGGGCTCGATAAGGATCGGGTCCATGCACCTTCCTGTTTCAGGACCTCCTCGGGCTCCCCTGGAACTGTAGTGGAGGATTATAGAGTTGATATAGAATATAGGAATCTCCAACTCAGGAGTTTTCTCTTTGTTTCCTGGTATTATTTCTTTGAGAACCCTTTTTACTGAAGGTGGGAAGCACCTTCTTGTGATCCTTGGACTCGATAAGGATCGGGTCCATGCACCTTCCTGCTTCAGGACCTCCTCGGGCTCTCCTGGAACTGTAGTGGAGGAATATAGAGTTGATATAGAATATAGGAATCTCCAACTCAGGAGTTTTCTCTTTCTTTTGTAGTATTTTTTCTTTGAGAACCCTTTTTACTGAAGGAGGGAAGCACCTTCTTGCGATCCTTGGACTCGATAAGGATCGGGTCCATGCACCTTCCTGCTTCAGGACCTCCTCAGGCTCCCCTGGAACTATAGTGGAGGAATATAGAGTTGATATAGAATATTGAATCTCCAACTCAGGAGTTTTCTCTTTGTTTTCTGGTATTATTTCTTTGAGAACCCTTTTTACTGAAGGTGGGAAGCACCTTCTTTTGATCCTTGGACTCGATAAGGATCGGGTCCATGCACCTTCCTGCTTCAGGACCTCCTCGGGCTCCCCTGGAACTGTAGTGGAGGAATATAGAGTTGATATAGAATATAGGAATCTCCAACTCAGGAGTATTCTCTTTGTTTTGTAGTATTTTTTCTTTGAGAACCCTTTTTACTGAAGGTGGGAAGTACCTTCTTGTGATTCATTGGACTCGATAAGGATCGGGTCCATGCACCTTCCTGTTTCAGGACCTCCTCAGGCTCCCCTGGAACTGTAGTGGAGGACTATAGAGTTGATATAGAATATAGGAATCTCCAACTCAGGAGTTTTCTCTTTGTTTCCTGGTATTATTTCTTTGAGAACCCTTTTTAGTGAAGGTGGGAAGCACCTTCTTGTGATCCTTGGGCTCGATAAGGATCGGCTCCATGCACCTTCCTGCTTCAGGACCTCCTCGGGCTCCCCTGGAACTGTAGTGGAGGAATATAGAGTTGATATAGAATATAGGAATCTCCAACTCAGGAGTTTTCTCTTTGTTTCCTGGTATTATTTCTTTGAGAACCCTTTTTACTGAAGGTGGGAAGCACCTTCTTGTGATCCTTGGGCTCGATAAGGATCGGGTCCATGCACCTTCCTGCTTCAGGACCTCCTCGGGCTCTCCTGGAACTGTAGTGGAGGAATATAGAGTTGATATAGAATATAGGAATCTCCAACTCAGGAGTTTTCTCTTTCTTTTGTAGTATTTTTTCTTTGAGAACCCTTTTTACTGAAGGTGGGAAGCACCTTCTTGCGATCCTTGGACTCGATAAGGATCGGGTCCATGCGCCTTTCTTCCTGCTTCAGGACCTCCTCGGGCTCCCCTGGAACTGTAGTGGAGGAATATAGAGTTGATATAGAATATAGGAATCTCCAACTCAGGAGTATTCTCTTTGTTTTGTAGTATTTTTTCTTTTAGAACCCTTTTTACTGAAGGTGGGAAGTACCTTCTTGCGATTCCTTGGACTCGATAAGGATCGGGTCCATGCGCCTTTCTTCCTGTTTCAGGACCTCCTCGGGCTCCCCTGGAACTGTAGTGGAGGAATATAGAGTTGATATAGAATATAGGAATCTCCAACTCAGGAGTTTTCTCTTTGTTTCCTGGTATTATTTCTTTGAGAACCCTTTTTACTGAAGGTGGGAAGCACCTTCTTGTGATCCTTGGGCTCGATAAGGATCGGGTCCATGCACCTTCCTGCTTCAGGACGTCCTCGGGCTCCCCTGGAACTGTAGTGGAGGAATATAGAGTTGATATAGAATATAGGAATCTCCAACTCAGGAGTTTTCTCTTTCTTTTGTAGTATTTTTTCTTTGAGAACCCTTTTTACTGAAGGTGGGAAGCACCTTCTTGTGATCCTTGGGCTCGATAAGGATCGGGTTCATGCACCTTCCTGCTTCAGGACCTCCTCGGGCTCCCCTGGAACTGTAGTGGAGGAATATAGAGTTGATATAGAATATAGGAATCTCCAACTCAGGAGTTTTCTCTTTGTTTCCTGGTATTATTTCTTTGAGAACCCTTTTTACTGAAGGTGGGAAGCACCTTCTTGTGATCCTTGGGCTCGATAAGGATCGGGTCCATGCACCTTCCTGTTTCAGGACCTCCTCGGGCTCCCCTGGAACTGTAGTGGAGGATTATAGAGTTGATATAGAATATAGGAATCTCCAACTCAGGAGTTTTCTCTTTGTTTCCTGGTATTATTTCTTTGAGAACCCTTTTTACTGAAGGTGGGAAGCACCTTCTTGTGATCCTTGGGCTCGATAAAGATCGGGTCCATGCACCTTCCTGCTTCAGGACCTCCTCGGGCTCTCCTGGAACTGTAGTGGAGGAATATATAGTTGATATAGAATATAGGAATCTCCAACTCAGGAGTTTTCTCTTTCTTTTGTAGTATTTTTTCTTTGAGAACCCTTTTTACTGAAGGAGGGAAGCACCTTCTTGCGATCCTTGGACTCGATAAGGATCGGGTCCATGCGCCTTTCTTCCTGCTTCAGGACCTCCTCGGGCTCCCCTGGAACTGTAGTGGAGGAATATAGAGTTGATATAGAATATAGGAATCTCCAACTCAGGAGTATTCTCTTTGTTTTGTAGTATTTTTTCTTTGAGAACCCTTTTTACTGAAGGTGGGAAGCACCTTCTTGCGATCCTTGGACTCGATAAGGATCGGGTCCATGCGCCTTTCTTCCTGCTTCAGGACCTCCTCGGGCTCCCCTGGAACTGTAGTGGAGGAATATAGAGTTGATATAGAATATAGGAATCTCCAACTCAGGAGTATTCTCTTTGTTTTGTAGTATTTTTTCTTTGAGAACCCTTTTTACTGAAGGTGGGAAGTACCTTCTTGCGATTCCTTGGACTCGATAAGGATCGGGTCCATGCGCCTTTCTTCCTGTTTCAGGACCTCCTCGGGCTCCCCTGGAACTGTAGTGGAGGAATATAGAGTTGATATAGAATATAGGAATCTCCAACTCAGGAGTTTTCTCTTTGTTTTCTGGTATTATTTCTTTGAGAACCCTTTTTACTGAAGGTGGGAAGCACCTTCTTGTGATCCTTGGGCTCGATAAGGATCGGGTCCATGCACCTTCCTGCTTCAGGACCTCCTCAGGCTCCCCTGGAACTATAGTGGAGGAATATAGAGTTGATATAGAATATTGAATCTCCAACTCAGGAGTTTTCTCTTTGTTTTCTGGTATTATTTCTTTGAGAACCCTTTTTACTGAAGGTGGGAAGCACCTTCTTGTGATCCCTGGGCTCGATAAGGATCGGGTCCATGCACCTTCCTGCTTCAGGACCTCCTCGGGCTCCCCTGGAACTGTAGTGGAGGAATATAGAGTTGATATAGAATATAGGAATCTCCAACTCAGGAGTTTTCTCTTTGTTTCCTGGTATTATTTCTTTGAGAACCCTTTTTACTGAAGGTGGGAAGCACCTTCTTGTGATCCCTGGGCTCGATAAGGATCGGGTCCATGCACCTTCCTGCTTCAGGACCTCCTCGGGCTCCCCTGGAACTGTAGTGGAGGAATATAGAGTTGATATAGAATATAGGAATCTCCAACTCAGGAGTTTTCTCTTTGTTTCCTGGTATTATTTCTTTGAGAACCCTTTTTACTGAAGGTGGGAAGCACCTTCTTGTGATCCTTGGGCTCGATAAGGATCGGGTCCATGCACCTTCCTGCTTCAGGACGTCCTCGGGCTCCCCTGGAACTGTAGTGGAGGAATATAGAGTTGATATAGAATATTGTATCTCCAACTCAGGAGTTTTCTCTTTGTTTTCTGGTATTATTTCGTTGAGAACCCTTTTTACTGAAGGTGGGAAGCACCTTCTTGTGATCCTTGGACTCGATAAGGATCGGGTCCATGCACCTTCCTGCTTCAGGACGTCCTCGGGCTCCCCTGGAACTGTAGTGGAGGAATATAGAGTTGATATAGAATATAGGAATCTCCAACTCAGGAGTATTCTCTTTGTTTTGTAGTATTTTTTCTTTGAGAACCCTTTTTCCTGAAGGTGGGAAGCACCTTCTTGTGATCCTTGGACTCGATAAGGATCGGGTCCATGCACCTTCCTGCTTCAGGACCTCCTCGGGCTCCCCTGGAACTGTAGTGGAGGAATATAGAGTTGATATAGAATATAGGAATCTCCAACTCAGGAGTATTCTCTTTGTTTTGTAGTATTTTTTCTTTGAGAACCCTTTTTACTGAAGGTGGGAAGTACCTTCTTGTGATTCATTGGACTCGATAAGGATCGGGTCCATGCGCCTTTCTTCCTGCTTTAGGACCTCCTCGGGCTCCCCTGGAACTGTAGTGGAGGAATATAGAGTTGATATAGAATATTGGAATCTCCAACTCAGGAGTTTTCTCTTTGTTTTCTGGTATTATTTCTTTGGGAACCCTTTTTACTGAAGGTGGGAAGCACCTTCTTGTGATCCTTGGGCTCGATAAGGATCGGGTCCATGCACCTTCCTGTTTCAGGACCTCCTTGGGCTCCCCTCGAACTGTAGTGGAGGTATATAGAGTTGATATAGAATATAGGAATCTCCAAGTCAGGAGTTTTCTCTTTTTTTTGTAGTATTCGGCCAACCACTAATAGATGTTTGCTACCCCACAGAATTCCCAGCTACACCAGTTCTTCTCCCGTTTTCCATCCAGGGGAGCACAGGCAGTCGATGCCCTGCGGATGCCTTGGCCCAGTGTTCTGTTGTATGCCTTCCTGCCCCTCCCGCTCCTCTCCCGGGTCATTCAGAAGGTGATCCGTTATTCGGCAGAGGTCATCCTGGTTGTTCCTCATTAGCCTCGGAGGGTGTGGTTTGGTGACCTTCAGGCCTTGTCCCAGGCCCCGCCATGGTGGCTTCCTCTGAGGCAGGATTTACTTTGACAGGGGGAGATTTTCCACCCAGACAGTCGCTGGTTTTCAATTGACCGCATGGAGGTTGAACAGGAATCTCTACGCTTCCAGCGCTATGCCGGGGACATAATTGAGATCATATTGGCCTCTAGGCGACCCTCCACAAATCGCAACTACCAGGCGACATGGAGGGCCTTCTGTTCTTGGTGTTCTGGGCAGGGCATATTCCCTCTGCAGGTTCCCATTCTAGACATCCTTCATTTCCTGAAGGACGGACTGTCCAAGGGCCTCACTCCAAACACCCTTAGACAACAGGTTGCAGCCTTGTCATCGGTCCTCTCCTGTGACCAGTTCCAGTCCTTTGCACACTACCCGACTGTACATCGGTTCCTGAAATGTCAGCCAATTGGCTATTTTGCTGACATTGTTGGTAATGGTTATTATTGAATTGCTGATTGTAATTAAGGTAAGCTAAAGTATTTTACTACAGATCCTTATATTAATTTATTAACCCACTATATCTCAAAGCCCAGTAATGAAAAAATAAACTTTTCCAACTAGCAAAAGACATCTGACAACTTGCTCTTTTATAGAGGGCTGTCAGATGTAACAGCCAATGCCATTTGAGTATTCTCCCGCTCAAATGCTGGACCTGGTTCAAACCATGTAGCTTAGTTAGAACATAGCACCCCTCCCCTTCTGGATGGAACAATCTGACAAACGTAGTCACGCAGGTAAGCGGGGTGTTTTGGAGCCCTCCCTGACCTGCGCAGCTCAGTTGGTGGTGAGGCAGCAACCTGTTCGGACAGGCCTACTGCTGTTCCTGGATTCGTGCATGGAAACTCCTGGAAGATGTCGGGCGTGGCCTCCTCGGCTGATGAAACCGGTACGAGTGGAGGACGCCACTGGACTTCAGCTTCTCCAGGTAGGCCTTCCAAGGCACCTGGGTTTGAGTTAGCTAGGGGAGGAACACATGGAGTTACAAATTGCGGTTCTTTTAATTCCCCCTTAACTCTGTTGCATAGCTGGTCAATGTGCCTTTTCCAAAAGCGGCCGTCTTGGAGGCGGACCTCGTAGGGCCTATTATTTTTTCTACCAGCCCAGGTAGCCATAGGGACCCCTCAGCGTAGCTGTGGGCAAACACTGTGTCCTTTATTGAGAAGGACCATATTTTTTGTGTTATTTCTGGTTTCGCCCCAGTGGTGTAGCTTGGTACAGGCGGTCCAGAACGGTTCGGAACCTGCAACCCATGAGGAGTTTGGCCGGGCTGTGGCCTGTGGAAGCACTTGGAGTTATGTGCTGTGCCATAAGAAATTTATTAATGCGGGCCTGCCATCCCCTGGGCCTAGCCTACCTAGTGCCTCCTTCACTGACCTTACGAAGCATTCGGCCAGTCTGTCGCCGGGTGGAAGGGCGAGGACAGGGCATGGTGGATTCCTAGGTCAGCGAGGTACCCCTCAAAATTAGTGGCCGTAAATTGGGGCCCATTATCTGTTATGAGGATGTCCAGAATTCCATGGGTGGTGAAAAGGTGTCTGAGTACCTTAATGACAGCCTCAGTGATGGTTGAGCCCATGGGAAATATTTTGAGCCATTTTGAATAGGTGTTGACAATAATTAAAAACATTTGGCCATGGCAGGGACCCGCGAAGTTGGCGTGAAGCCTTGACCAGGGACTTTTTGGTTGGTCCCAATCGTGGACTGGTGATTTGGGCGGAGCAGGCCGCGATTCTTGACAGGGATTGCATAACCCCACCCAATTTTGGATTTCTGCATCCATATTTGGCCACCAAACATACCCCCTAGCCAAGGCTTTCATCTGGACAATCCCCGGATGGCCTTCATGTAAGGTTCTGAGTATTCCAGCTTGCAGGCTGGTTGGTATGACCACTCGGTCTCTCCAAAGGAGGCAGCCCCCTTGTTTGGACAGTTCGTGCTGCCTTAGTTCATATGGTTTAAGGTCAAGCTTGACCCTCCACACCCAATTCAACACAGTTTTGAGTGAGGGGTCTTTGGCTGTGTGTCTAGCCATCTCGGCCGAGGTGACCAGTCCCAAATCAGCCAAGTGAATTAGTAAAACTGGAGCATCCGGGACAATGTCCGTGAGCAGATCGAGCAATGGGCACCTGCTCAAACCATCCGCGTTGCCCATGTCCCTTCCTGGTCGATATACCAGGTGGTAGGAATAAGCCAAGAGAAAGATGGCCCAATGTCCGAAACGGGGGATAAAGCAGCCGGAGTGGGGCGGTCCCCAGCCAGTAGTCCCAGCAGCGGTTTATGGTCCGTAACCAAAACAAAATCCCTCCCAAACAAATATTCATGAATTTTTTTGACTCCAGCAACTAGAGCCAAAGCCTCCCTGTCCAGCTGGCTATAGTTCCTCTCTGCACTGGACAGAGTCCTTGAGTAATAGGCCACTGGGGCCTCAGAGTCGTTAGGGAGCTTGTGGCTAAGCACAGCACTGACCCTCACAGGGGATGCGCCGCACACCAGGAACAAAGGCAGAATATTATTGTATTGGATTAAGAAACTGTCACTGGTGAGCAGGCGTTTGACAGCTGCGAAAGCTGACGCCTCTCTGGGGCCCCATGTCCAAGGAATGTTTTTGGCCAGCAGTCTGTGGAGAGGCTCAGCTATGGTGGCTTTGCTTTTCAGAAAGAGGCTGTAAAATTTTAGGAGCCCAAGGAAGGCTTGGAGCTCAGCTTGATTTTTTGGAGCAGGGGCCTCATGGATTGCCCTCAGCTTGTTTTCTGTGGGGTAGATGCCTTGGCCATTAACCCGGTACCCTAGAAATTCAACTTCCAGCACCCCTAACGAACATTTGCTGCATTTGGCTTTAAGCCCAGCAGCGCGCATTTTTGACAGGACCATTCTGACTTGACAGCGGAGCTGGTCCTGGTCACAGCCAGAGTAAGGTTGGGCCGAGCCAGGAGCCAACGCTGCAGGCGAATGTCCTGCACACCACATATAAGCTGGTCTAGTAGGATGTCATCCAGGTCGCAGACCTCGCAGTGGCCATAGGCCTTATGGAGGGCGGCAATGTACTGGTTGATGGTCTCACCCTCCTGCTGCATCTGCTGGCAAAACCTGTAATGCCGGACAACTTTGGATGGTGTGGGCGTATAGTGTGTCTTCAGAGTCATCTGGAGCACATGCCAAGGCACCGTATGCACGGATGTGGAGTCAGACAGAGATTCTGCAGTGTCGAACACCTCGGGGCCGCAGTGGCTCAGGAATAGAGCTCTTTTTTTGTTATCCGTGAGCCCCAACAAGTCATTTGCTTCAAGGAAGCATTCGAAGCGCCGCATGTATGAGTCCCATTTTTCTCAGGCAGGATCGAACGGCACGGGCAGGTAGAAGGCAGACATGCCGTGTGGTAAAAGGCCGATGTAGGTAGAGTCGCCTGGCTGGTTGCAGCGCTTGAGAGGCTAGTCACAGTTCTGCTGGTCCCAAGCCCTCGTCACCACTTTTTGATAGTGGGCAGAGATCACAGGAGACTGACTTCAGAACAGCTTTTTTATTTAGCTCAACTCAAGACAGCCAGCAAATGACAGTCTGAAAGCTTGCTCTTTTATAGAGGGCTGTCAGATGTAACAACCAATGGCATTTGAGTATTCTCCCACTCAAATGCTTGACCTGGTTGAAATCATGTAGCTTAGTTAGAACATAACAGTTTTTTTCCACTTTACAGAGCTAATCCTGTAAGGAAGGCAGGAAGGAAACATTCTGCTGTTGTTTCTAGCCTAATCTTTATTGCCCTGCTTACAGAAACTGCCTCTCTGGTTAACCCTTATTACATTGTAACAGCTAAAGCAAAGCGCCCATCAATGTGAGTGAGGTTGAGTTGGCCACCCACACAGTCACATGACTACTGAGTCATGCCTACCCAGCTGGTCATTAGGGCAGAGAACTAGTTGTTAAATTATTTGAATCCCACCACTGTGTGAAACACATAGCTGTCTTCCTTCACCCAAAGTTTATTTATTGTATTTGTGTCACATTGCAAGTAATCCAAATCCTAGGAGTTTATATGATGAGTACCATCTGTGGGACAATTTACAATAGTCATGGTAAATCTAAAAACATAAAATTAATTGATTGTGATATGTTTGGCTGACTGGCAAATTATGTAAATTTCTCAGCTGTGGGAAATGGGAAGTGGTTAGGGCCCAAAATCACACTTTTGATTAAAACTACTTCCTGAGTTTTCCCACTGCTTGAAGAATGAGCTACAGATTGAATAAGGAAAGAAAAAGTGGAGATTGTTAAAAAAAAAGAGAGAGAGAAAATGTATGTCTGTGTGTAATAATTCCAAACCTGGATGAAGGATGGAACCCTCTAATAATAGTACACAAAATTATTTAGGAAATGGAGCTCATTGGCTTCTGAAAAAGCTTCCTGAAATAATGATTGGTTTGCATGAAATGGGATTTTTGCTTGTGAAATTGGTTTACACAAGCAGTTTGATTGCAGTGCAAATGTGAGCATGTTGGGGATAAAAGCTGGTATAAATGTATTTTGATTCCC
This sequence comes from Diadophis punctatus similis, assembly GCA_023053685.1. NCBI lineage: Eukaryota > Metazoa > Chordata > Lepidosauria > Squamata > Dipsadidae > Diadophis > Diadophis punctatus. The sequence goes on along the minus strand of JALIGW010000008.1, from coordinate 36,725 downwards.
TTTCAGTATAAAGAAACAGTACGATTTACTAAAGCTAGAGAGAGGGGGAGAAATGGAGAAAAATTATTTGGTAGAGAGAAAGTTAAGTTTAGTTTAGTTTAGTTTAATTAAATTTATATACCGCCCTTCTCCAGGGGACTCAGGGCGGTGAACAGCCAAGTAAAAACACAATATAAACATTAAAATATATATACAATTAAAAGAAAATATTCGATGTGGCCGTGATTTAATACAATTAAAATTTGGTAAAATCTTAAAATTTTAAAAACCCCAAAAACTTTTTCATGCCAGCCCGGCTTGATAAAAATAATACGTCTTGAGGGCACGGCGGAAGGTGGACAGGTCGTGAATGGTTCTTAAGTCTGGGGGGAGCTGATTCCAGAGGGTGGGTGCTCCCACAGAGAAGGCCCTCCCCCTGGGCATCACCAGCCTACACTGCTTGGCTGATGGCACCCCAAGGAGGCCCTCTCTGTGGGAGTGCACTGGTCGATGGGAGGTAGTTTGTGGCAGCAGGCGGTCTCGGAGATACCTAGGTCCAATGCCATGGAGCACTTTAAAGGTGGTAACAAGCACCTTGAAGCGCACCCGGTAGACCACCAGAAGCCAGTGCAGCTCACGCAGGAGGGGTGTTATATGGGAGCGCCAATTAGCCCCCGAAACCACCCGCGCGACTGCATTCTGGATCAGTGGGAGCCTCCGGGTGCTCTTCATGGGGAGCCCCATGTAGAGAGCGTTACAGTAGTCCAGACGCGACGTGACTAGGGCATGGGTGACTGTGCACAGGGAATCCCGATCCAGAAAGGGCCGCAACTGGCATATCAGGCGGACCTGATAAAAAGCCGCCCTGGTCACAGCTGTCAGATGGTCCTCTAAGGACAGCTGTGGATCCAGGAGTACACCCAGATTGTGAGCCCTTTCGGCGGGGGCTAGAGACTCACCCCCGATAGTCAGAGATGGAATCATCTGACTATATCGAGGCGCTGGGAACCACAGCCACTCCGTCTTGGAAGGGTTGAGCCTGAGTCGGTTTCTCCCCATACAGATCCGCACAGCTTCCAGGCACCGGGACATCACTTCAAGGGCATCATTGGGGTGGCCTGGGGTGGAAATGTACAGCTGTGTATCATCAGCGTACTGATGGTACTTCACCCCAAAGCCACGGATGATCTCACCCAGCGGCTTCACATAGATGTTGAACAGAAGGGGCGAGAGAATCGACCCCTGGGGCACTCCATATGTAAGAGGCCTCGAGGACGACCTCTGCCCCCCTGCCAATACAAACTGCGACCGGTTGGAGAGAAAGGAGGAGAACCAACGAAAAACGGTGCCCCCTATCCCTAACTCTTCCAGCTGGTGCAGCATGATACCATGGTCGATGGTATCAAAAGCTGCTGAGAGGTCTAATAGGACCAGGACAGAGGAACAACCACTGTCCCGAGCCCTCCAGAGATCATCAGCCAATGCGACCAATGCCGTTTCCGTGCTGTGCCCGGCCCTGAAACCCGACTGGAATGGATCTAGGTATGATGATTCCTCCAAGTACTGGGGAAACTGTCGTGCGACCACACTCTCAACAACCTTCGCCATGAAGCGAAGGTTGGAGACAGGGCGATAGTTAGCTAAAATTGCTGGGTCCAGGGAGGGCTTCTTGAGGAGAGGCCTCACCACCGCTTCTTTCAAAGCCGTGGGGAAGTAACCCTCCCCCAAAGAAGCGTTAATAATTCCCTGGAGCCAGCCTCGTGTAACCTCCTGGGTAGCCAGCACTAACCAGGAGGGACACGGGTCCAATAAACATGTGGCTGCACTGAGCCTCCCCAGAATCCTGTCCACATCCTCAGGGGTCACTGAGTCAAACTCTTCCCAGATAACGTTCTCAAGACTATTCCCTGTCACCGCGTCCGTATCCACCCAGTTGGAGTCCAGTTCCCCCTGAATCTGAGCGATTTTGTCATGCAGATATCGTCCAAAGTCCTCAGCCCTGCCTTCCAGGGGATCCTCCCATGCTTCTTGATGGAGTAAGGAACGGGTCACCCTGAACAGGGCCGTTGGATGATTCTCTGATGACGCAATAAGAGCGGAAAAATACTTCGATTTCTCCGCTTTTATCGCTACTAGGTAGGTCTTAATATGCGACCTTACCAGTGTTCGATCAGATTCAGAGAGACTGGCCCTCCAACCGCTCTCTAGGCATCTTTTCCGGCGCTTCATCTCCCTCAGCTCCTCAGTAAACCAGGGAGCCGAGTGGGATCGGAGCTGAATCAGAGGCCGCAAAGGCACAACTCGGTCCAAGGCCCCACCAGCCGCACTATCGCAGGCAGCAACCAGGTCCTCGGCCGAGTTGAGGGCTAGATCATCAGAAAGTGGCCCAAGCTCCGTCTGGAACCTATCCGGGTCCATCAAGCGCCTGGGGCGGACCCATCTAACTGGTTCCGCCTCCCTGCGGTGTGGGGAAGCGGTATGGAGGTCTAGCTGAAGGAGTGAGTGATCTGACCATAACAAGGGTTTAATGACTACATCCCCTATATCAAGACCACTCAACCACTGGTCAGAGACAAAAATCAAGTCTAGAGTGTGTCCTCCCTCATGTGTGGGGCCATGAACTAACTGGGTTAGGTCCATGGCCATCATAGAAGCCAAGAACTCCCGAGCCAACTCAGATGTTTCACCAATGGATGGCAGGTTGAAATCTCCCATGACCAAAAGCCTGGGTGTGTCAACTGCCACTGTGGCTATCGTGTCGAGTAGCTCAGGCAGGGCAGCTGCTACGCGGCAGGGAGCCAGGTACTTAAGCAGCAAGCCCTTCTGAACCCCATGGCCCCATTTCACAAGGAGGGACTCACAACCAGCTATCTGTGGCACAGTGGTCTCCCTTGGCCCAAGACCCTCCCCTCCCCTGAGCCCTCGGCTGATGGAATGCTCTGAAACCTGGTGGGCAAATCTCCACCAGAGGGACACCTCCCTCCGGCCCCAACCAGGTCTCCGTGATACGCGCCAGGTCCATTCCCCCCTCAACAATAAGATCGTGAATGAGGGGGCCTTTATTTACCATGGACCTGGCATTGCATAGCATCAGCCAAAGACTCGGGTCCTGAGTATCTAAACCACCCAGTATCCAGGATGAGCTGTAGAGACCAGGACGCGTAATCACTTTTAAACAGCGAGTGCGCATCCCCAATACATGATATGGTCTCTTGCTCCCGATTCCATATCTGCCCCTTCCCATCACCGTGCTGATGGCACAACCCTCATTCAAATGTCCATTTTCCATAGACTGCTCCCTGATCCCTCGGGGAGGGTAGAAGTGGGTAAAAGGGGTGAGATATCTGTGTAGGTTTTTTTTAAATATTTCCCATATTTCCCATATTTCTCATATTTTTAAATATGAGCTGAGATAGCGCAGTGGTTAAAAGCAGCATTGCGACTTTCAGCTGATTGCTAGTTTAGCAGTTCAGCTGTTCAAATCTCACTAGGCTCAAGGTTGACTCAGCCTTCCATCCTTCCGAGGTGGGTCAAATGAGGACCCAGATTGTTGGAGGCAATATGCTGAACTCTGTAAACCGCTTAGAGAGTGCTGTAAAGCACTATGAAGCGGTATATAAGTAAAGTGCTATTGCTATTGCTATTCCCCTTGTCCTTGCTGGTTGTTAACTCAAGGGCTTTTTGCCTTGGAAAAGCGACAGCAGCAGATAAGAGGGGGGAGTGAGGCTTTTCTGCTCGTTTTAAATGTTTTTTTTTCTTTCTCTTAACCCCCCCCCCCTCTGCCGAGCCTATTTGAGAAAGGCGGGGCAAATGGGCAACATGTGTATACAGCCTTGCCTTTCACTGTTTTGGTCTTTTTCATCTGCATATAAAAGTTATGTAGATATATTTTCCTTTCTGCTTGGAATATAATTTTGGTTTTATTTTTCCTGGAGATTTTAGAGGTTTAAAATGTTTAATTAAACCTATATATATCTATACAAAATAATTTTAAAGGATTTTGCTTACATTTGTAAATGTTTTAACCTACTCAATGGAAAGAAAAAGGAAAAGGAAACGTGCTTAGAAAATATGTACAAGAACTGTCCAGGTGTTTTTCTCTTTTACGACAGAAAGGCATCCTCGCACAAAGACCACTCTTGGACCTTGCTGTGCACAATTATAAAGCTGGACAGTTGATACTGATAAAAGCTTGGAAGGACAAGAAATAAATTCCAAATTGGGAAGGACCTTTTATTGTCCTGCTAACCACTGAAACTGCAATTCGGACTGCTGAAAAAGGGTGGATATATTATTCGAGGGTGAAGGGGCCCATGCCAGCCCCAAAGGAGTGGAAGGTGGAGTCTCACCAAGGAGATCCACTGAAGTTGAAATTTCGCAGAACTTAATGGACTTGGAGACAATCATCCTACCAATAGGAGTGGTAATATTTGCCTTTGGACTAATCTTTGCATGTTTTTTTATTTAGGGCAGAGTGGTTGCCTATGCTTTTACCTCAACTAAAGAAGACTAGAATTGAACAAATTTTGTTGTGCAACCTCCTGGAGGTATTGAGGTTGTAATTACTTGTGGAAGTGATTATTATAATTGCTACATTTATTGTGTCTTGTGCATGTGCAGAGTGAAAATGTATTGGATCTATCCCAAGTGGAGTGTATTAGGAATCACTATTGTTGTAATTATTCTTTTAGATATAGTCCAACCACTACAGGAGTGTACACAATATAAAAGATGTAACACTAGTCAAAGGGTTGAATGTTACGACCCAAAAGCAATAGGGCCAGTGACTGCAAGAATATGGGTTTATGCTTATAAGGGAGGAGGAAGTGCATTCCAGATGTTTTCCTTAAGCCAAACAAGACAAGGCTACTTGGCTCATAACGAAACAGGAGAAGAAACGAGCGTAAAGGTATGTTTTGATGCATGTCAAGCCATTTATAAAAAAAGGGGCCCCGATGATTCGCAAGGGATTGGATGTGGAAATCTGGAATGGGAAAGAAGTTATATGAAAGAAAGGAAATACCTTTTTCAAAAAGCTTCAACTTTAAGCACAGGATTGAACCTTATGATTATTGGTACACTACTACTATCCCAAATGAGAGGAGTAGGCGGCCACAAGAAATGAACATTAATATGGGAAGCACCAGGACTGATTGTGACCAGGGAGAATGCAATCTGGTATGCTTACATACTAATTAATCATTGGAAAGAGGAATACAATATAAAGGGTTTGAAATAGGGATAGATGGGAAAGGAAAAGACCCGTGGGGGTGGTTGGTATTAAAATAGAAACAACAAAAATAAAACCTATACACAAGAGTATATTTTGATCATATTATCAGGAATTTGAAAACATGGAATTACCTGAATTCCCTAAGAAAGCAGTAAACATGTTTATGCAATTGGCTGAAGAAATGGCAAAAACTCTTACGGTGAAGAATTGTTTTGTGTGTGGAGGAACAAATATGGGTGAACAATGGCCTTGGGAAGCTAAAGAATTGAATCATGAGATGGTAGTTGAAATGTGGAAAAATAAAACTTTAAAATTTGCAAAAGGAAAAGAAGGGACATGGGCTTCGACAACGAATTTAGTGGGGAGACTGCTATAAAAGAAAGAAGGGAGGTAGGAGAAGAAAGATAACTGTAGGAACATGTTTTGCTTAACTATATGGAACAACAGCAGTTGGTGGGGAGGAAGTAGAACCTCCAAAGAGGAGGCATTAAGTGAAATAACTGAAATGGCTTATTTGAGAGACCCAGAAAGCGACACTCTGGACTGGGTAGCTCCGGAAGGTATGTATTGGATATGTGGAAAATATACCTATGGATATCTACCCAAGGGGTGGTATGGGTCTTGCATATTGGGAATAATAAAGGCAAGCTTTTTCCTTCTCCCCATGAAACAAAAACAACTGCTAGGACTGACTGTGTATGACAGTTTAGCAAATGGTGTAAGAGACAAAAGATCTGTATAACGAAGCAATATAAAAATTGGACACTGGGTCGATGAAGAATGGACCCCAGAAAAAATAATTAATTATTATGGACCTGCCACATGGGCAGAGGATGGAGCTCTCGGTGCCAGAGAGTCCATATACATATTGAATAGGGTGATTCGGTTATAAGCAGTACTTGAAGTAATCACTAATGACACAGTAAGTTCATTAAAACATTTAGCGAAAGAAAGTGTGAAATCCAAAACATACATTATGCAGAATAGATTAGCATTATATTATTTACTAGCCCACGAAGGAGGTGTGTGTGGAAAATTTAATTTGAATAACTGTTGCATTGAAATAGATGAGAGTGGTAAAGTAGTAAAACAGATTACAGACCGGATGATAAAACTAGCCCATGTTCCAGTCCAAACCTGGAGAGGATTGAACATCGAAGGAGTAAATAGTTGGTTCAGTGGATGGTTCTCAGGTTGGAAAGAATTAGTCAAATTTACCATATTAGGATTCCTGTTCATCATGCTTTTACCATGTTTGATTCCTCTCATACAAATGCTAATAAAAAGGACTATGAGTAGTATGACCTTAAATAACAACTTCAATAGAAGGAGGGAAGAAGGAAACATTGTTAATAATGAAAGTAGGGAAGTAGAGGTTCGCCAAAGAAGATTCAGAATATGAAAATATGTTGCCATAGGAATCTGAAGAGAAATTAGGGAATTATGAATTATTATGTGTATAAAAGAGTAATTCAGGTAGAAAAGAAAAAGGGAGGATTGAAGGAAAATAATGATGAGTTACTCTTTTATAAAAGAATAGTAAATGTACTAACAAGCTTTTATATATGTATTAAACATAATCTATAATGCTCTAACTAACCTAGGATGTATTTAGTAAAACACATGAGAATGACTTGAGATAATTCCTCCTGGAACACACCCAAGGCCAGGCCACATGGTCAGGCTATAATGCAGTAAGATAAGAACATTGCCCAGGAGTTGATATAGAATATTGAATCTCCAACTCAGGAGTTTTCTCTTTGTTTTCTGGTATTATTTCTTTGAGAACCCTTTTTACTGAAGGTGGGAAGCACCTTCTTGTGATCCTTGGACTCGCTAAGGATCGGGTCCATGCACCTTCCTGCTTCAGGACCTCCTCGGGCTCCCCTGGAACTGTAGTGGAGGAATATAGAGTTGATATAGAATATAGGAATCTCCAACTCAGGAGTTTTCTCTTTGTTTCCTGGTATTATTTCTTTGAGAACCCTTTTTACTGAAGGTGGGAAGCACCTTCTTGTGATCCTTGGGCTCGATAAGGATCGGGTCCATGCACCTTCCTGCTTCAGGACCTCCTCAGGCTCCCCTGGAACTATAGTGGAGGAATATAGAGTTGATATAGAATATTGAATCTCCAACTCAGGAGTTTTCTCTTTGTTTCCTGGTATTATTTCTTTGAGAACCCTTTTTACTGAAGGTGGGAAGCACCTTCTTGTGATCCTTGGGCTCGATAAGGATCGGGTCCATGCACCTTCCTGCTTCAGGACCTCCTCGGGCTCTCCTGGAACTGTAGTGGAGGAATATAGAGTTGATATAGAATATAGGAATCTCCAACTCTGGAGTTTTCTCTTTGTTTCCTGGTATTATTTCTTTGAGAACCCTTTTTACTGAAGGTGGGAAGCACCTTCTTGTGATCCTTGGGCTCGATAAGGATCGGGTCCATGCACCTTCCTGCTTCAGGACCTCCTCGGGCTCTCCTGGAACTGTAGTGGAGGAATATAGAGTTGATATAGAATATAGGAATCTCCAACTCAGGAGTTTTCTCTTTCTTTTGTAGTATTTTTTCTTTGAGAACCCTTTTTACTGAAGGTGGGAAGCACCTTCTTGCGATCCTTGGACTCGATAAGGATCGGGTCCATGCGCCTTTCTTCCTGCTTCAGGACCTCCTCGGGCTCCCCTGGAACTGTAGTGGAGGAATATAGAGTTGATATAGAATATAGGAATCTCCAACTCAGGATTATCCTCTTTGTTTTGTAGTATTTTTTCTTTGAGAACCCTTTTTACTGAAGGTGGGAAGTACCTTCTTGCGATTCCTTGGACTCGATAAGGATCGGGTCCATGCGCCTTTCTTCCTGTTTCAGGACCTCCTCGGGCTCCCCTGGAACTGTAGTGGAGGAATATAGAGTTGATATAGAATATAGGAATCTCCAACTCAGGAGTTTTCTCTTTGTTTCCTGGTATTATGTCTTTGAGAACCCTTTTTACTGAAGGTGGGAAGCACCTTCTTGTGATCCTTGGGCTCGATAAGGATCGGGTCCATGCACCTTCCTGCTTCAGGACGTCCTCGGGCTCCCCTGGAACTGTAGTGGAGGAATATAGAGTTGATATAGAATATTGAATCTCCAACTCAGGAGTTTTCTCTTTGTTTTCTGGTATTATTTCGTTGAGAACCCTTTTTACTGAAGGTGGGAAGCACCTTCTTGTGATCCTTGGGCTCGATAAGGATCGGGTCCATGCACCTTCCTGCTTCAGGACCTCCTCGGGCTCCCCTGGAACTGTAGTGGAGGAATATAGAGTTGATATAGAATATAGGAATCTCCAACTCAGGAGTTTTCTCTTTGTTTCCTGGTATTATTTCTTTGAGAACCCTTTTTACTAAAGGTGGGAAGCACCTTCTTGTGATCCTTGGGCTCGATAAGGATCGGGTCCATGCGCCTTTCTTCCTGCTTCAGGACCTCCTCGGGCTCCCCTGGAACTGTAGTGGAGGAATATAGAGTTGATATAGAATATAGGAATCTCCAACTCAGGAGTATTCTCTTTGTTTTGTAGTATTTTTTCTTTGAGAACCCTTTTTACTGAAGGTGGGAAGTACCTTCTTGCGATTCCTTGGACTCGATAAGGATCGGGTCCATGCGCCTTTCTTCCTGTTTCAGGACCTCCTTGGGCTCTCCTGGAACTGTAGTGGAGGAATATAGAGTTGATATAGAATATAGGAATCTCCAACTCAGGAGTTTTCTCTTTGTTTTTTGGTATTATTTCTTTGAGAACCCTTTTTACTGAAGGTGGGAAGCACCTTCTTGTGATCCTTGGGCTCGATAAGGATCGGGTCCATGCACCTTCCTGCTTCAGGACCTCCTCAGGCTCCCCTGGAACTATAGTGGAGGAATATAGAGTTGATATAGAATATTGAATCTCCAACTCAGGAGTTTTCTCTTTGTTTTCTGGTATTATTTCTTTGAGAACCCTTTTTACTGCAGGTGGGAAGCACCTTCTTGTGATCCCTGGGCTCGATAAGGATCGGGTCCATGCACCTTCCTGCTTCAGGACCTCCTCGGGCTCCCCTGGAACTGTAGTGGAGGAATATAGAGTTGATATAGAATATAGGAATCTCCAACTCAGGAGTTTTCTCTTTGTTTCCTGGTATTATTTCTTTGAGAACCCTTTTTACTGAAGGTGGGAAGCACCTTCTTGTGATCCTTGGGCTATATAAGGATCGGGTCCATGCACCTTCCTGCTTCAGGACCTCCTCAGGCTCCCCTGGAACTATAGTGGAGGAATATAGAGTTGATATAGAATATTGAATCTCCAACTCAGGAGTTTTCTCTTTGTTTTCTGGTATTATTTCTTTGAGAACCCTTTTTACTGAAGGTGGGAAGCACCTTCTTGTGATCCTTGGACTCGATAAGGATCGGGTCCATGCACCTTCCTGCTTCAGGACCTCCTCGGGCTCCCCTGGAACTGTAGTGGAGGAATATAGAGTTGATATAGAATATAGGAATCTCCAACTCAGGAGTTTTCTCTTTGTTTCCTGGTATTATTTCTTTGAGAACCCTTTTTACTGAAGGTGGGAAGCACCTTCTTGTGATCCTTGGGCTCGATAAGGATCGGGTCCATGCACCTTCCTGCTTCAGGACCTCCTCAGGCTCCCCTGGAACTATTGTGGAGGAATATAGAGTTGATATAGAATATTGAATCTCCAACTCAGGAGTTTTCTCTTTGTTTTCTGGTATTATTTCTTTGAGAACCCTTTTTACTGAAGGTGGGAAGCACCTTCTTTTGATCCTTGGACTCGATAAGGATCGGGTCCATGCACCTTCCTGCTTCAGGACCTCCTCGGGCTCCCCTGGAACTGTAGTGGAGGAATATAGAGTTGATATAGAATATAGGAATCTCCAACTCAGGAGTATTCTCTTTGTTTTGTAGTATTTTTTCTTTGAGAACCCTTTTTACTGAAGGTGGGAAGTACCTTCTTGTGATTCACTGGACTCGATAAGGATCGGGTCCATGCACCTTCCTGTTTCAGGACCTCCTCAGGCTCCCCTGGAACTGTAGTGGAGGACTATAGAGTTGATATAGAATATAGGAATCTCCAACTCAGGAGTTTTCTCTTTGTTTCCTGGTATTATTTCTTTGAGAACCCTTTTTAGTGAAGGTGGGAAGCACCTTCTTGTGATCCTTGGGCTCGATAAGGATCGGGTCCATGCACCTTCCTGCTTCAGGACCTCCTCGGGCTCCCCTGGAACTGTAGTGGAGGAATATAGAGTTGATATAGAAAATAGGAATCTCCAACTCAGGAGTTTTCTCTTTGTTTCCTGGTATTATTTCTTTGAGAACCCTTTTTACTGAAGGTGGGAAGCACCTTCTTGTGATCCTTGGGCTCGATAAGGATCGGGTCCATGCACCTTCCTGCTTCAGGACCTCCTCGGGCTCTCCTGGAACTGTAGTGGAGGAATATAGAGTTGATATAGAATATAGGAATCTCCAACTCAGGAGTTTTCTCTTTCTTTTGTAGTATTTTTTCTTTGAGAACCCTTTTTACTGAAGGTGGGAAGCACCTTCTTGCGATCCTTGGACTCGATAAGGATCGGGTCCATGCGCCTTTCTTCCTGCTTCAGGACCTCCTCGGGCTCCCCTGGAACTGTAGTGGAGGAATATAGAGTTGATATAGAATATAGGAATCTCCAACTCAGGAGTTTTCTCTTTCTTTTGTAGTATTTTTTCTTTGAGAACCCTTTTTACTGAAGGTGGGAAGCACCTTCTTGTGATCCTTGGGCTCGATAAGGATCGGGTCCATGCACCTTCCTGCTTCAGGACCTCCTCGGGCTCCCCTGGAACTGTAGTGGAGGAATATAGAGTTGATATAGAATATAGGAATCTCCAACTCAGGAGTTTTCTCTTTGTTTCCTGGTATTTTTTCTTTGAGAACCCTTTTTACTGAAGGTGGGAAGCACCTTCTTGCGATCCTTGGACTCGATAAGGATCGGGTCCATGCGCCTTTCTTCCTGCTTCAGGACCTCCTCGGGCTCCCCTGGAACTGTAGTGGAGGAATATAGAGTTGATATAGAATATAGGAATCTCCAACTCAGGAGTATTCTCTTTGTTTTGTAGTATTTTTTCTTTGAGAACCCTTTTTACTGAAGGTGGGAAGCACCTTCTTGCGATCCTTGGACTCGATAAGGATCGGGTCCATGCGCCTTTCTTCCTGCTTCAGGACCTCCTCGGGCTCCCCTGGAACTGTAGTGGAGGAATATAGAGTTGATATAGAATATAGGAATCTCCAACTCAGGAGTTTTCTCTTTGTTTCCTGGTATTATTTCTTTGAGAACCCTTTTTACTGAAGGTGGGAAGCACCTTCTTGTGATCCTTGGGCTCGATAAGGATCGGGTCCATGCACCTTCCTGTTTCAGGACCTCCTCGGGCTCCCCTGGAACTGTAGTGGAGGATTATAGAGTTGATATAGAATATAGGAATCTCCAACTCAGGAGTTTTCTCTTTGTTTCCTGGTATTATTTCTTTGAGAACCCTTTTTACTGAAGGTGGGAAGCACCTTCTTGTGATCCTTGGACTCGATAAGGATCGGGTCCATGCACCTTCCTGCTTCAGGACCTCCTCGGGCTCTCCTGGAACTGTAGTGGAGGAATATAGAGTTGATATAGAATATAGGAATCTCCAACTCAGGAGTTTTCTCTTTCTTTTGTAGTATTTTTTCTTTGAGAACCCTTTTTACTGAAGGAGGGAAGCACCTTCTTGCGATCCTTGGACTCGATAAGGATCGGGTCCATGCACCTTCCTGCTTCAGGACCTCCTCAGGCTCCCCTGGAACTATAGTGGAGGAATATAGAGTTGATATAGAATATTGAATCTCCAACTCAGGAGTTTTCTCTTTGTTTTCTGGTATTATTTCTTTGAGAACCCTTTTTACTGAAGGTGGGAAGCACCTTCTTTTGATCCTTGGGCTCGATAAGGATCGGGTCCATGCACCTTCCTGCTTCAGGACGTCCTCGGGCTCCCCTGGAACTGTAGTGGAGGAATATAGAGTTGATATAGAATATAGGAATCTCCAACTCAGGAGTTTTCTCTTTCTTTTGTAGTATTTTTTCTTTGAGAACCCTTTTTACTGAAGGTGGGAAGCACCTTCTTGTGATCCTTGGGCTCGATAAGGATCGGGTCCATGCACCTTCCTGCTTCAGGACCTCCTCGGGCTCCCCTGGAACTGTAGTGGAGGAATATAGAGTTGATATAGAATATAGGAATCTCCAACTCAGGAGTTTTCTCTTTGTTTCCTGGTATTATTTCTTTGAGAACCCTTTTTACTGAAGGTGGGAAGCACCTTCTTGTGATCCTTGGGCTCGATAAGGATCGGGTCCATGCACCTTCCTGTTTCAGGACCTCCTCGGGCTCCCCTGGAACTGTAGTGGAGGATTATAGAGTTGATATAGAATATAGGAATCTCCAACTCAGGAGTTTTCTCTTTGTTTCCTGGTATTATTTCTTTGAGAACCCTTTTTACTGAAGGTGGGAAGCACCTTCTTGTGATCCTTGGACTCGATAAGGATCGGGTCCATGCACCTTCCTGCTTCAGGACCTCCTCGGGCTCTCCTGGAACTGTAGTGGAGGAATATAGAGTTGATATAGAATATAGGAATCTCCAACTCAGGAGTTTTCTCTTTCTTTTGTAGTATTTTTTCTTTGAGAACCCTTTTTACTGAAGGAGGGAAGCACCTTCTTGCGATCCTTGGACTCGATAAGGATCGGGTCCATGCACCTTCCTGCTTCAGGACCTCCTCGGGCTCCCCTGGAACTGTAGTGGAAGACTATAGAGTTGATATAGAATATAGGAATCTCCAACTCAGGAGTTTTCTCTTTGTTTCCTGGTATTATTTCTTTGAGAACCCTTTTTAGTGAAGGTGGGAAGCACCTTCTTGTGATCCTTGGGCTCGATAAGGATCGGCTCCATGCACCTTCCTGCTTCAGGACCTCCTCGGGCTCCCCTGGAACTGTAGTGGAGGAATATAGAGTTGATATAGAATATAGGAATCTCCAACTCAGGAGTTTTCTCTTTGTTTCCTGGTATTATTTCTTTGAGAACCCTTTTTACTGAAGGTGGGAAGCACCTTCTTGTGATCCTTGGGCTCGATAAGGATCGGGTCCATGCACCTTCCTGCTTCAGGACCTCCTCGGGCTCTCCTGGAACTGTAGTGGAGGAATATAGAGTTGATATAGAATATAGGAATCTCCAACTCAGGAGTTTTCTCTTTCTTTTGTAGTATTTTTTCTTTGAGAACCCTTTTTACTGAAGGTGGGAAGCACCTTCTTGCGATCCTTGGACTCGATAAGGATCGGGTCCATGCGCCTTTCTTCCTGCTTCAGGACCTCCTCGGGCTCCCCTGGAACTGTAGTGGAGGAATATAGAGTTGATATAGAATATAGGAATCTCCAACTCAGGAGTATTCTCTTTGTTTTGTAGTATTTTTTCTTTGAGAACCCTTTTTACTGAAGGTGGGAAGTACCTTCTTGCGATTCCTTGGACTCGATAAGGATCGGGTCCATGCGCCTTTCTTCCTGTTTCAGGACCTCCTCGGGCTCCCCTGGAACTGTAGTGGAGGAATATAGAGTTGATATAGAATATAGGAATCTCCAACTCAGGAGTTTTCTCTTTGTTTCCTGGTATTATTTCTTTGAGAACCCTTTTTACTGAAGGTGGGAAGCACCTTCTTGTGATCCTTGGGCTCGATAAGGATCGGGTCCATGCACCTTCCTGCTTCAGGACGTCCTCGGGCTCCCCTGGAACTGTAGTGGAGGAATATAGAGTTGATATAGAATATAGGAATCTCCAACTCAGGAGTTTTCTCTTTCTTTTGTAGTATTTTTTCTTTGAGAACCCTTTTTACTGAAGGTGGGAAGCACCTTCTTGTGATCCTTGGGCTCGATAAGGATCGGGTCCATGCACCTTCCTGCTTCAGGACCTCCTCGGGCTCCCCTGGAACTGTAGTGGAGGAATATAGAGTTGATATAGAATATAGGAATCTCCAACTCAGGAGTTTTCTCTTTGTTTCCTGGTATTATTTCTTTGAGAACCCTTTTTACTGAAGGTGGGAAGCACCTTCTTGTGATCCTTGGGCTCGATAAGGATCGGGTCCATGCACCTTCCTGCTTCAGGACCTCCTCGGGCTCTCCTGGAACTGTAGTGGAGGAATATATAGTTGATATAGAATATAGGAATCTCCAACTCAGGAGTTTTCTCTTTCTTTTGTAGTATTTTTTCTTTGAGAACCCTTTTTACTGAAGGAGGGAAGCACCTTCTTGCGATCCTTGGACTCGATAAGGATCGGGTCCATGCGCCTTTCTTCCTGCTTCAGGACCTCCTCGGGCTCCCCTGGAACTGTAGTGGAGGAATATAAAGTTGATATAGAATATAGGAATCTCCAACTCAGGAGTATTCTCTTTGTTTTGTAGTATTTTTTCTTTGAGAACCCTTTTTACTGAAGGTGGGAAGCACCTTCTTGTGATCCCTGGGCTCGATAAGGATCGGGTCCATGCACCTTCCTGCTTCAGGACCTCCTCGGGCTCCCCTGGAACTGTAGTGGAGGAATATAGAGTTGATATAGAATATAGGAATCTCCAACTCAGGAGTTTTCTCTTTGTTTCCTGGTATTATTTCTTTGAGAACCCTTTTTACTGAAGGTGGGAAGCACCTTCTTGTGATCCTTGGGCTCGATAAGGATCGGGTCCATGCACCTTCCTGCTTCAGGACGTCCTCGGGCTCCCCTGGAACTGTAGTGGAGGAATATAGAGTTGATATAGAATATTGTATCTCCAACTCAGGAGTTTTCTCTTTGTTTTCTGGTATTATTTCGTTGAGAACCCTTTTTACTGAAGGTGGGAAGCACCTTCTTGTGATCCTTGGACTCGATAAGGATCGGGTCCATGCACCTTCCTGCTTCAGGACCTCCTTGGGCTCCCCTGGAACTGTAGTGGAGGAATATAGAGTTGATATAGAATATAGGAATCTCCAACTCAGGAGTATTCTCTTTGTTTTGTAGTATTTTTTCTTTGAGAACCCTTTTTCCTGAAGGTGGGAAGCACCTTCTTGTGATCCTTGGACTCGATAAGGATCGGGTCCATGCACCTTCCTGCTTCAGGACCTCCTCGGGCTCCCCTGGAACTGTAGTGGAGGAATATAGAGTTGATATAGAATATAGGAATCTCCAACTCAGGAGTATTCTCTTTGTTTTGTAGTATTTTTTCTTTGAGAACCCTTTTTACTGAAGGTGGGAAGTACCTTCTTGTGATTCATTGGACTCGATAAGGATCGGGTCCATGCGCCTTTCTTCCTGCTTTAGGACCTCCTCGGGCTCCCCTGGAACTGTAGTGGAGGAATATAGAGTTGATATAGAATATTGGAATCTCCAACTCAGGAGTTTTCTCTTTGTTTTCTGGTATTATTTCTTTGGGAACCCTTTTTACTGAAGGTGGGAAGCACCTTCTTGTGATCCTTGGGCTCGATAAGGATCGGGTCCATGCACCTTCCTGTTTCAGGACCTCCTTGGGCTCCCCTCGAACTGTAGTGGAGGTATATAGAGTTGATATAGAATATAGGAATCTCCAAGTCAGGAGTTTTCTCTTTTTTTTGTAGTATTCGGCCAACCACTAATAGATGTTTGCTACCCCACAGAATTCCCAGCTACACCAGTTCTTCTCCCGTTTTCCATCCAGGGGAGCACAGGCAGTCGATGCCCTGCGGATGCCTTGGCCCAGTGTTCTGTTGTATGCCTTCCTGCCCCTCCCGCTCCTCTCCCGGGTCATTCAGAAGGTGATCCGTTATTCGGCAGAGGTCATCCTGGTTGTTCCTCATTAGCCTCGGAGGGTGTGGTTTGGTGACCTTCAGGCCTTGTCCCAGGCCCCGCCATGGTGGCTTCCTCTGAGGCAGGATTTACTTTGACAGGGGGAGATTTTCCACCCAGACAGTCGCTGGTTTTCAATTGACCGCATGGAGGTTGAACAGGAATCTCTACTCTTCCAGCGCTATGCCGGGGACATAATTGAGATCATATTGGCCTCTAGGCGACCCTCCACAAATCGCAACTACCAGGCGACATGGAGGGCCTTCTGTTCTT
Organism: Diadophis punctatus similis; assembly: GCA_023053685.1. Classification (NCBI taxonomy): domain Eukaryota; kingdom Metazoa; phylum Chordata; class Lepidosauria; order Squamata; family Dipsadidae; genus Diadophis; species Diadophis punctatus. The sequence continues at coordinate 20,399 of JALIGW010000008.1, read as the reverse complement.
GGTGTTCTGGGCAGGGCATATTCCCTCTGCAGGTTCCCATTCTAGACATCCTTCATTTCCTGAAGGACGGACTGTCCAAGGGCCTCACTCCAAACACCCTTAGACAACAGGTTGCAGCCTTGTCATCGGTCCTCTCCTGTGACCAGTTCCAGTCCTTTGCACACTACCCGACTGTACATCGGTTCCTGAAATGTCAGCCAATTGGCTATTTTGCTGACATTGTTGGTAATGGTTATTATTGAATTGCTGATTGTAATTAAGGTAAGCTAAAGTATTTTACTACAGATCCTTATATTAATTTATTAACCCACTATATCTCAAAGCCCAGTAATGAAAAAATAAACTTTTCCAACTAGCAAAAGACATCTGACAACTTGCTCTTTTATAGAGGGCTGTCAGATGTAACAGCCAATGTCATTTGAGTATTCTCCCGCTCAAATGCTGGACCTGGTTCAAACCATGTAGCTTAGTTAGAACATAGCACCCCTCCCCTTCTGGATGGAACAATCTGACAAACGTAGTCACGCAGGTAAGCGGGGTGTTTTGGAGCCCTCCCTGACCTGCGCAGCTCAGTTGGTGGTGAGGCAGCAACCTGTTCGGACAGGCCTACTGCTGTTCCTGGATTCGTGCATGGAAACTCCTGGAAGATGTCGGGCGTGGCCTCCTCGGCTGATGAAACCGGTACGAGTGGAGGACGCCACTGGACTTCAGCTTCTCCAGGTAGGCCTTCCAAGGCACCCGGGTTTGAGTTAGCTAGGGGAGGAACACATGGAGTTACAAATTGCGGTTCTTTTAATTCCCCCTTAACTCTGTTGCATAGCTGGTCAATGTGCCTTTTCCAAAAGCGGCCGTCTTGGAGGCGGACCTCGTAGGGCCTATTATTTTTTCTACCAGCCCAGGTAGCCATAGGGACCCCTCAGCGTAGCTGTGGGCAAACACTGTGTCCTTTATTGAGAAGGACCATATTTTTTGTGTTATTTCTGGTTTCGCCCCAGTGGTGTAGCTTGGTACAGGCGGTCCAGAACGGTTCGGAACCTGCAACCCATGAGGAGTTTGGCCGGGCTGTGGCCTGTGGAAGCACTTGGAGTTATGTGCTGTGCCATAAGAAATTTATTAATGCGGGCCTGCCATCCCCTGGGCCTAGCCTACCTAGTGCCTCCTTCACTGACCTTACGAAGCATTCGGCCAGTCTGTCGCCGGGTGGAAGGGCGAGGACAGGGCATGGTGGATTCCTAGGTCAGCGAGGTACCCCTCAAAATTAGTGGCCGTAAATTGGGGCCCATTATCTGTTATGAGGATGTCCAGAATTCCATGGGTGGTGAAAAGGTGTCTGAGTACCTTAATGACAGCCTCAGTGATGGTTGAGCCCATGGGAAATATTTTGAGCCATTTTGAATAGGTGTTGACAATAATTAAAAACATTTGGCCATGGCAGGGACCCGCGAAGTTGGCGTGAAGCCTTGACCAGGGACTTTTTGGTTGGTCCCAATCGTGGACTGGTGATTTGGGCGGAGCAGGCCGCGATTCTTGACAGGGATTGCATAACCCCACCCAATTTTGGATTTCTGCATCCATATTTGGCCACCAAACATACCCCCTAGCCAAGGCTTTCATCTGGACAATCCCCGGATGGCCTTCATGTAAGGTTCTGAGTATTCCAGCTTGCAGGCTGGTTGGTATGACCACTCGGTCTCTCCAAAGGAGGCAGCCCCCTTGTTTGGACAGTTCGTGCTGCCTTAGTTCATATGGTTTAAGGTCAAGCTTGACCCTCCACACCCAATTCAACACAGTTTTGAGTGAGGGGTCTTTGGCTGTGTGTCTAGCCATCTCGGCCGAGGTGACCAGTCCCAAATCAGCCAAGTGAATTAGTAAAACTGGAGCATCCGGGACAATGTCCGTGAGCAGATCGAGCAATGGGCACCTGCTCAAACCATCCGCGTTGCCCATGTCCCTTCCTGGTCGATATACCAGGTGGTAGGAATAAGCCAAGAGAAAGATGGCCCAATGTCCGAAACGGGGGATAAAGCAGCCGGAGTGGGGCGGTCCCCAGCCAGTAGTCCCAGCAGCGGTTTATGGTCCGTAACCAAAACAAAATCCCTCCCAAACAAATATTCATGAATTTTTTTGACTCCAGCAACTAGAGCCAAAGCCTCCCTGTCCAGCTGGCTATAGTTCCTCTCTGCACTGGACAGAGTCCTTGAGTAATAGGCCACTGGGGCCTCAGAGTCGTTAGGGAGCTTGTGGCTAAGCACAGCACTGACCCTCACAGGGGATGCGCCGCACACCAGGAACAAAGGCAGAATATTATTGTATTGGATTAAGAAACTGTCACTGGTGAGCAGGCGTTTGACAGCTGCGAAAGCTGACGCCTCTCTGGGGCCCCATGTCCAAGGAATGTTTTTGGCCAGCAGTCTGTGGAGAGGCTCAGCTATGGTGGCTTTGCTTTTCAGAAAGAGGCTGTAAAATTTTAGGAGCCCAAGGAAGGCTTGGAGCTCAGCTTGATTTTTTGGAGCAGGGGCCTCATGGATTGCCCTCAGCTTGTTTTCTGTGGGGTAGATGCCTTGGCCATTAACCCGGTACCCTAGAAATTCAACTTCCAGCACCCCTAACGAACATTTGCTGCATTTGGCTTTAAGCCCAGCAGCGCGCATTTTTGACAGGACCATTCTGACTTGACAGCGGAGCTGGTCCTGGTCACAGCCAGAGTAAGGTTGGGCCGAGCCAGGAGCCAACGCTGCAGGCGAATGTCCTGCACACCACATATAAGCTGGTCTAGTAGGATGTCATCCAGGTCGCAGACCTCGCAGTGGCCATAGGCCTTATGGAGGGCGGCAATGTACTGGTTGATGGTCTCACCCTCCTGCTGCATCTGCTGGCAAAACCTGTAATGCCGGACAACTTTGGATGGTGTGGGCGTATAGTGTGTCTTCAGAGTCATCTGGAGCACATGCCAAGGCACCGTATGCACGGATGTGGAGTCAGACAGAGATTCTGCAGTGTCGAACACCTCGGGGCCGCAGTGGCTCAGGAATAGAGCTCTTTTTTTGTTATCCGTGAGCCCCAACAAGTCATTTGCTTCAAGGAAGCATTCGAAGCGCCGCATGTATGAGTCCCATTTTTCTCAGGCAGGATCGAACGGCACGGGCAGGTAGAAGGCAGACATGCCGTGTGGTAAAAGGCCGATGTAGGTAGAGTCGCCTGGCTGGTTGCAGCGCTTGAGAGGCTAGTCACAGTTCTGCTGGTCCCAAGCCCTCGTCACCACTTTTTGATAGTGGGCAGAGATCACAGGAGACTGACTTCAGAACAGCTTTTTTATTTAGCTCAACTCAAGACAGCCAGCAAATGACAGTCTGAAAGCTTGCTCTTTTATAGAGGGCTGTCAGATGTAACAACCAATGGCATTTGAGTATTCTCCCACTCAAATGCTTGACCTGGTTGAAATCATGTAGCTTAGTTAGAACATAACAGTTTTTTTCCACTTTACAGAGCTAATCCTGTAAGGAAGGCAGGAAGGAAACATTCTGCTGTTGTTTCTAGCCTAATCTTTATTGCCCTGCTTACAGAAACTGCCTCTCTGGTTAACCCTTATTACATTGTAACAGCTAAAGCAAAGCGCCCATCAATGTGAGTGAGGTTGAGTTGGCCACCCACACAGTCACATGACTACTGAGTCATGCCTACCCAGCTGGTCATTAGGGCAGAGAACTAGTTGTTAAATTATTTGAATCCCACCACTGTGTGAAACACATAGCTGTCTTCCTTCACCCAAAGTTTATTTATTGTATTTGTGTCACATTGCAAGTAATCCAAATCCTAGGAGTTTATATGATGAGTACCATCTGTGGGACAATTTACAATAGTCATGGTAAATCTAAAAACATAAAATTAATTGATTGTGATATGTTTGGCTGACTGGCAAATTATGTAAATTTCTCAGCTGTGGGAAATGGGAAGTGGTTAGGGCCCAAAATCACACTTTTGATTAAAACTACTTCCTGAGTTTTCCCACTGCTTGAAGAATGAGCTACAGATTGAATAAGGAAAGAAAAAGTGGAGATTGTTAAAAAAAAAGAGAGAGAGAAAATGTATGTCTGTGTGTAATAATTCCAAACCTGGATGAAGGATGGAACCCTCTAATAATAGTACACAAAATTATTTAGGAAATGGAGCTCATTGGCTTCTGAAAAAGCTTCCTGAAATAATGATTGGTTTGCATGAAATGGGATTTTTGCTTGTGAAATTGGTTTACACAAGCAGTTTGATTGCAGTGCAAATGTGAGCATGTTGGGGATAAAAGCTGGTATAAATGTATTTTGATTCCCTTTCAGTATAAAGAAACAGTACGATTTACTAAAGCTAGAGAGAGGGGGAGAAATGGAGAAAAATTATTTGGTAGAGAGAAAGTTAAGTTTAGTTTAGTTTAGTTTAATTAAATTTATATACCGCCCTTCTCCAGGGGACTCAGGGCGGTGAACAGCCAAGTAAAAACACAATATAAACATTAAAATATATATACAATTAAAAGAAAATATTCGATGTGGCCGTGATTTAATACAATTAAAATTTGGTAAAATCTTAAAATTTTAAAAACCCCAAAAACTTTTTCATGCCAGCCCGGCTTGATAAAAATAATACGTCTTGAGGGCACGGCGGAAGGTGGACAGGTCGTGAATGGTTCTTAAGTCTGGGGGGAGCTGATTCCAGAGGGTGGGTGCTCCCACAGAGAAGGCCCTCCCCCTGGGCATCACCAGCCTACACTGCTTGGCTGATGGCACCCCAAGGAGGCCCTCTCTGTGGGAGTGCACTGGTCGATGGGAGGTAGTTTGTGGCAGCAGGCGGTCTCGGAGATACCTAGGTCCAATGCCATGGAGCACTTTAAAGGTGGTAACAAGCACCTTGAAGCGCACCCGGTAGACCACCAGAAGCCAGTGCAGCTCACGCAGGAGGGGTGTTATATGGGAGCGCCAATTAGCCCCCGAAACCACCCGCGCGACTGCATTCTGGATCAGTGGGAGCCTCCGGGTGCTCTTCATGGGGAGCCCCATGTAGAGAGCGTTACAGTAGTCCAGACGCGACGTGACTAGGGCATGGGTGACTGTGCACAGGGAATCCCGATCCAGAAAGGGCCGCAACTGGCATATCAGGCGGACCTGATAAAAAGCCGCCCTGGTCACAGCTGTCAGATGGTCCTCTAAGGACAGCTGTGGATCCAGGAGTACACCCAGATTGTGAGCCCTTTCGGCGGGGGCTAGAGACTCACCCCCGATAGTCAGAGATGGAATCATCTGACTATATCGAGGCGCTGGGAACCACAGCCACTCCGTCTTGGAAGGGTTGAGCCTGAGTCGGTTTCTCCCCATACAGATCCGCACAGCTTCCAGGCACCGGGACATCACTTCAAGGGCATCATTGGGGTGGCCTGGGGTGGAAATGTACAGCTGTGTATCATCAGCGTACTGATGGTACTTCACCCCAAAGCCACGGATGATCTCACCCAGCGGCTTCACATAGATGTTGAACAGAAGGGGCGAGAGAATCGACCCCTGGGGCACTCCATATGTAAGAGGCCTCGAGGACGACCTCTGCCCCCCTGCCAATACAAACTGCGACCGGTTGGAGAGAAAGGAGGAGAACCAACGAAAAACGGTGCCCCCTATCCCTAACTCTTCCAGCTGGTGCAGCATGATACCATGGTCGATGGTATCAAAAGCTGCTGAGAGGTCTAATAGGACCAGGACAGAGGAACAACCACTGTCCCGAGCCCTCCAGAGATCATCAGCCAATGCGACCAATGCCGTTTCCGTGCTGTGCCCGGCCCTGAAACCCGACTGGAATGGATCTAGGTATGATGATTCCTCCAAGTACTGGGGAAACTGTCGTGCGACCACACTCTCAACAACCTTCGCCATGAAGCGAAGGTTGGAGACAGGGCGATAGTTAGCTAAAATTGCTGGGTCCAGGGAGGGCTTCTTGAGGAGAGGCCTCACCACCGCTTCTTTCAAAGCCGTGGGGAAGTAACCCTCCCCCAAAGAAGCGTTAATAATTCCCTGGAGCCAGCCTCGTGTAACCTCCTGGGTAGCCAGCACTAACCAGGAGGGACACGGGTCCAATAAACATGTGGCTGCACTGAGCCTCCCCAGAATCCTGTCCACATCCTCAGGGGTCACTGAGTCAAACTCTTCCCAGATAACGTTCTCAAGACTATTCCCTGTCACCGCGTCCGTATCCACCCAGTTGGAGTCCAGTTCCCCCTGAATCTGAGCGATTTTGTCATGCAGATATCGTCCAAAGTCCTCAGCCCTGCCTTCCAGGGGATCCTCCCATGCTTCTTGATGGAGTAAGGAACGGGTCACCCTGAACAGGGCCGTTGGATGATTCTCTGATGACGCAATAAGAGCGGAAAAATACTTCGATTTCTCCGCTTTTATCGCTACTAGGTAGGTCTTAATATGCGACCTTACCAGTGTTCGATCAGATTCAGAGAGACTGGCCCTCCAACCGCTCTCTAGGCATCTTTTCCGGCGCTTCATCTCCCTCAGCTCCTCAGTAAACCAGGGAGCCGAGTGGGATCGGAGCTGAATCAGAGGCCGCAAAGGCACAACTCGGTCCAAGGCCCCACCAGCCGCACTATCGCAGGCAGCAACCAGGTCCTCGGCCGAGTTGAGGGCTAGATCATCAGAAAGTGGCCCAAGCTCCGTCTGGAACCTATCCGGGTCCATCAAGCGCCTGGGGCGGACCCATCTAACTGGTTCCGCCTCCCTGCGGTGTGGGGAAGCGGTATGGAGGTCTAGCTGAAGGAGTGAGTGATCTGACCATAACAAGGGTTTAATGACTACATCCCCTATATCAAGACCACTCAACCACTGGTCAGAGACAAAAATCAAGTCTAGAGTGTGTCCTCCCTCATGTGTGGGGCCATGAACTAACTGGGTTAGGTCCATGGCCATCATAGAAGCCAAGAACTCCCGAGCCAACTCAGATGTTTCACCAATGGATGGCAGGTTGAAATCTCCCATGACCAAAAGCCTGGGTGTGTCAACTGCCACTGTGGCTATCGTGTCGAGTAGCTCAGGCAGGGCAGCTGCTACGCGGCAGGGAGCCAGGTACTTAAGCAGCAAGCCCTTCTGAACCCCATGGCCCCATTTCACAAGGAGGGACTCACAACCAGCTATCTGTGGCACAGTGGTCTCCCTTGGCCCAAGACCCTCCCCTCCCCTGAGCCCTCGGCTGATGGAATGCTCTGAAACCTGGTGGGCAAATCTCCACCAGAGGGACACCTCCCTCCGGCCCCAACCAGGTCTCCGTGATACCCGCCAGGTCCATTCCCCCCTCAACAATAAGATCGTGAATGAGGGGGCCTTTATTTACCATGGACCTGGCATTGCATAGCATCAGCCAAAGACTCGGGTCCTGAGTATCTAAACCACCCAGTATCCAGGATGAGCTGTAGAGACCAGGACGCGTAATCACTTTTAAACAGCGAGTGCGCATCCCCAATACATGATATGGTCTCTTGCTCCCGATTCCATATCTGCCCCTTCCCATCACCGTGCTGATGGCACAACCCTCATTCAAATGTCCATTTTCCATAGACTGCTCCCTGATCCCTCGGGGAGGGTAGAAGTGGGTAAAAGGGGTGAGATATCTGTGTAGGTTTTTTTTAAATATTTCCCATATTTCCCATATTTCTCATATTTTTAAATATGAGCTGAGATAGCGCAGTGGTTAAAAGCAGCATTGCGACTTTCAGCTGATTGCTAGTTTAGCAGTTCAGCTGTTCAAATCTCACTAGGCTCAAGGTTGACTCAGCCTTCCATCCTTCCGAGGTGGGTCAAATGAGGACCCAGATTGTTGGAGGCAATATGCTGAACTCTGTAAACCGCTTAGAGAGTGCTGTAAAGCACTATGAAGCGGTATATAAGTAAAGTGCTATTGCTATTGCTATTCCCCTTGTCCTTGCTGGTTGTTAACTCAAGGGCTTTTTGCCTTGGAAAAGCGACAGCAGCAGATAAGAGGGGGGAGTGAGGCTTTTCTGCTCGTTTTAAATGTTTTTTTTTCTTTCTCTTAACCCCCCCCCCTCTGCCGAGCCTATTTGAGAAAGGCGGGGCAAATGGGCAACATGTGTATACAGCCTTGCCTTTCACTGTTTTGGTCTTTTTCATCTGCATATAAAAGTTATGTAGATATATTTTCCTTTCTGCTTGGAATATAATTTTGGTTTTATTTTTCCTGGAGATTTTAGAGGTTTAAAATGTTTAATTAAACCTATATATATCTATACAAAATAATTTTAAAGAATTTTGCTTACATTTGTAAATGTTTTAACCTACTCAATGGAAAGAAAAAGGAAAAGGAAACGTGCTTAGAAAATATGTACAAGAACTGTCCAGGTGTTTTTCTCTTTTACGACAGAAAGGCATCCTCGCACAAAGACCACTCTTGGACCTTGCTGTGCACAATTATAAAGCTGGACAGTTGATACTGATAAAAGCTTGGAAGGACAAGAAATAAATTCCAAATTGGGAAGGACCTTTTATTGTCCTGCTAACCACTGAAACTGCAATTCGGACTGCTGAAAAAGGGTGGATATATTATTCGAGGGTGAAGGGGCCCATGCCAGCCCCAAAGGAGTGGAAGGTGGAGTCTCACCAAGGAGATCCACTGAAGTTGAAATTTCGCAGAACTTAATGGACTTGGAGACAATCATCCTACCAATAGGAGTGGTAATATTTGCCTTTGGACTAATCTTTGCATGTTTTTTTATTTAGGGCAGAGTGGTTGCCTATGCTTTTACCTCAACTAAAGAAGACTAGAATTGAACAAATTTTGTTGTGCAACCTCCTGGAGGTATTGAGGTTGTAATTACTTGTGGAAGTGATTATTATAATTGCTACATTTATTGTGTCTTGTGCATGTGCAGAGTGAAAATGTATTGGATCTATCCCAAGTGGAGTGTATTAGGAATCACTATTGTTGTAATTATTCTTTTAGATATAGTCCAACCACTACAGGAGTGTACACAATATAAAAGATGTAACACTAGTCAAAGGGTTGAATGTTACGACCCAAAAGCAATAGGGCCAGTGACTGCAAGAATATGGGTTTATGCTTATAAGGGAGGAGGAAGTGCATTCCAGATGTTTTCCTTAAGCCAAACAAGACAAGGCTACTTGGCTCATAACGAAACAGGAGAAGAAACGAGCGTAAAGGTATGTTTTGATGCATGTCAAGCCATTTATAAAAAAAGGGGCCCCGATGATTCGCAAGGGATTGGATGTGGAAATCTGGAATGGGAAAGAAGTTATATGAAAGAAAGGAAATACCTTTTTCAAAAAGCTTCAACTTTAAGCACAGGATTGAACCTTATGATTATTGGTACACTACTACTATCCCAAATGAGAGGAGTAGGCGGCCACAAGAAATGAACATTAATATGGGAAGCACCAGGACTGATTGTGACCAGGGAGAATGCAATCTGGTATGCTTACATACTAATTAATCATTGGAAAGAGGAATACAATATAAAGGGTTTGAAATAGGGATAGATGGGAAAGGAAAAGACCCGTGGGGGTGGTTGGTATTAAAATAGAAACAACAAAAATAAAACCTATACACAAGAGTATATTTTGATCATATTATCAGGAATTTGAAAACATGGAATTACCTGAATTCCCTAAGAAAGCAGTAAACATGTTTATGCAATTGGCTGAAGAAATGGCAAAAACTCTTACGGTGAAGAATTGTTTTGTGTGTGGAGGAACAAATATGGGTGAACAATGGCCTTGGGAAGCTAAAGAATTGAATCATGAGATGGTAGTTGAAATGTGGAAAAATAAAACTTTAAAATTTGCAAAAGGAAAAGAAGGGACATGGGCTTCGACAACGAATTTAGTGGGGAGACTGCTATAAAAGAAAGAAGGGAGGTAGGAGAAGAAAGATAACTGTAGGAACATGTTTTGCTTAACTATATGGAACAACAGCAGTTGGTGGGGAGGAAGTAGAACCTCCAAAGAGGAGGCATTAAGTGAAATAACTGAAATGGCTTATTTGAGAGACCCAGAAAGCGACACTCTGGACTGGGTAGCTCCGGAAGGTATGTATTGGATATGTGGAAAATATACCTATGGATATCTACCCAAGGGGTGGTATGGGTCTTGCATATTGGGAATAATAAAGGCAAGCTTTTTCCTTCTCCCCATGAAACAAAAACAACTGCTAGGACTGACTGTGTATGACAGTTTAGCAAATGGTGTAAGAGACAAAAGATCTGTATAACGAAGCAATATAAAAATTGGACACTGGGTCGATGAAGAATGGACCCCAGAAAAAATAATTAATTATTATGGACCTGCCACATGGGCAGAGGATGGAGCTCTCGGTGCCAGAGAGTCCATATACATATTGAATAGGGTGATTCGGTTATAAGCAGTACTTGAAGTAATCACTAATGACACAGTAAGTTCATTAAAACATTTAGCGAAAGAAAGTGTGAAATCCAAAACATACATTATGCAGAATAGATTAGCATTATATTATTTACTAGCCCACGAAGGAGGTGTGTGTGGAAAATTTAATTTGAATAACTGTTGCATTGAAATAGATGAGAGTGGTAAAGTAGTAAAACAGATTACAGACCGGATGATAAAACTAGCCCATGTTCCAGTCCAAACCTGGAGAGGATTGAACATCGAAGGAGTAAATAGTTGGTTCAGTGGATGGTTCTCAGGTTGGAAAGAATTAGTCAAATTTACCATATTAGGATTCCTGTTCATCATGCTTTTACCATGTTTGATTCCTCTCATACAAATGCTAATAAAAAGGACTATGAGTAGTATGACCTTAAATAACAACTTCAATAGAAGGAGGGAAGAAGGAAACATTGTTAATAATGAAAGTAGGGAAGTAGAGGTTCGCCAAAGAAGATTCAGAATATGAAAATATGTTGCCATAGGAATCTGAAGAGAAATTAGGGAATTATGAATTATTATGTGTATAAAAGAGTAATTCAGGTAGAAAAGAAAAAGGGAGGATTGAAGGAAAATAATGATGAGTTACTCTTTTATAAAAGAATAGTAACTGTACTAACAAGCTTTTATATATGTATTAAACATAATCTATAATGCTCTAACTAACCTAGGATGTATTTAGTAAAACACATGAGAATGACTTGAGATAATTCCTCCTGGAACACACCCAAGGCCAGGCCACATGGTCAGGCTATAATGCAGTAAGATAAGAACATTGCCCAGGGGCGAAATTACAGGAGGACAAGATAAGATAGCTATGACTATGGAGAGAATTGTCATGTTGACCTTTTAGAGTATAGAATAACATAGAAAATGACTTAGCAGAATAAAGGGGTGTGGGGAGGGATTATTAGGCGTGGCGTGTGATGTGTAGAAGGTATAAAAGTATGGATTGTAAAATGTGTCTTTGCTCTCCTTGTACTCAAACCAACATTGGAAGAGACTTGGAGGCCGCCTTTGCAAACACTTTCTCTCTCTCTAAATAAACCTTTGAATTGTGAACCAGATCTGTCTCTGTATTGTGAGTATTAAAATAATTGGCTATCTTATCTCACAGACATCAGACTGATTTCCAAAGGAAGACTTTAAAAAAAAAACCAATTCCTTCTGATTTCACATTTATCACACTTGGGGATGATAAACACTAGGGATATTTGTTGGGGGGAGGGAACATGATGATAATATCTGCATTTAAGTGCCATGGCAAACAGAAACACCATTTTATCAAATGTCCTAACTAGTAAATCATCACATGCTCATCAGTTCGCTATATGCTGTTGATACACATACCCTTCCCAGAATCTACCTTTGGAGAAAAGGAAGAACTAGCCAAAAAATAAATAATTAAGGACTCAACTTAATGACGAATTTAAATTACTTACTTGCATAATAGATTGCCTCCATTTAAACATTGACTGATCTCTATCTACAGTATATCCCCTGACAATTCTTATATAGAGAAACTCCTCTCACACACAAACACAAGCATACAGATCCTAGCACCCCCATACAATTCTTTCTTAATCCTGACAAGAAAAAGAGAACAATAGAGGACAAAAGGGGAGCTGGACTGGAGAGAAAGGTGAGGGAAAAGATGGGGAAAGGAAAGCACTTTTGGAAGAGTGCTATCTTCTATTGGTAGCTTGCATTTGGTAGCTTCACCACCCAAATGCTCTAAAATCAAGGAGAACCAATTTCCAGACTGGATAATGTGCTTAGGAGAGAAGAGGATACTTTTCTAGATCAGCAAGAAGGAAACAGAATCTTTGTCAAAATCTGCTATTCTCCTTCCATATTAAAATTGCACAAGATCTTATTTATTTATTTATTAGTGAGACTTATATACCGCCTCATAGTGCAAGCACTCTCTAAGCGGTTTACACCATTAAGCAATGTATATTTATATTGCCCCCAACAATCTGGGTCCTCATTTTACCTACCTCGGAAAGATGGAAGGCTGAGTCAACCCTGAGCCGGTGAGATTTGAACAGCTGAACTGATCACAGTCAGCTAAAGTAGCCTGCAGTACTGCACTCTAACTGCTGCGCCACCTCGGCTCAATCTTCTTTTCTCCTAGAGCAGGGGTAGGCAAAGTTGGCTCTTCTATGACTCGTGGACTTCAACTCCCAGAATTTCTGAGCCAATCATGCTAGCTTAGGAATTCTGGGAGTTGAAGTTCACGAGTCATAGAAGAACCAACTTTGCCTACTCCTGTCCTAGAGGGTCTAGCTGTGAAAATTCAGTTGCCTAGGAAGAGAGAGAAGAAACATCTTGATAATTTATTTTACAAAGGCTGAATTCTTCAATTCTCACAGATTTTTAATACAGTACATTTTGAAACATTCCAATCTCTTGGTGCTTTCTGCAGAGTTTAACAGAAGACGCAAATCGCAGAATGGGCTCCTTCCATTCTTTTTCCATCAACTTTCTCTGTAAATTTTCACATGGATTTCTTGGATTGACATAGGGTGTTATCTATTGTTGAAATAAAAATACATCTGTTCAGTTCCAAGCTGAGAGAGGGGCATTGGAAATAAAATAGAGGCTAGTTACTTAGGAAAGAAGGTCCATCTATTGTTGACCAGAACCACCACCAGCATGCGGTTCTGGGGCAGTTGACCCACTGGTTGAATGAGTGGATGGATCTTTATCAATTTCTGTGATGCTGCTGGGGTTGTGCAATATCTGAAATGCCCCTATGAGTTGTGCAATGTAGTGAGCTCTGTGTCTTTTGCTATTCTAATGGTGGTGGCTTAATCCTATTATGTCCTAAAGGTCATGTCCTGTTCTTAAAATTTGGGTGGAGAAGGATGTACAATTTAATCCCATCACTGGAAGTGAAGGTGTTTTGTTTGTGAATACACAAACATGTTCATCCATCGTGTTTGAAGAGGGCCTTGACATCTAACAGGTTGTGGGCTGTCCACGATGTGTACGCAGGTGGCTGGTAAGGCCTATATGGCCACAAAATGTTCTGCCACGTGTTGGGCAGACATGTGTGGGCACCATTGTCGCAGCATTTGCAGCTCTGGCTTTGCTGAGTGCTCGCTTCTCTTCTGCTATGGTTCTTCTGTCCTCAGATATCTGGCAGCCTTGGTGGATCAGCATGCACCATGTTGATCAATCATGTGCCATGCGCCATGTTGATCATGTGCCATGTTGATCGAGCATGCGCCATGTTGACACGATATGCCCCTACACCAGAGGCGCTACCCCTCCCTGAACACCCCATACACCCCTGTTTGTGAATAGGCACATTAAGAAAGACTGGCTATAAAACATGTTTCTCCATTTCTCCTTTGGGGAAGTATAATATTCTGCCTCTTAATATTCCCCAAAATATTTCATTCTTGGGGGGGGGGGATTCCTATACTATGAAACACAAATTTTCTATCTTTCAGATAAAGTCTGGTTAAGATATCATACAAAGCATCTGTAATTATTTTAGTATGCTAATCAAGCCTTCATAGTTTATAAATTGTAGCAGATGCAATTGCATTAAAAAGAGGCTTCTGTTCACCTGAATGAGACCTCATTCAGGATTTTTGAACTAAAATTAACAGTACTAATTGTTTCTAAAGTGCAAGAGTGTTTATAATCAATGACTATAATCTGTTTATAATCTGGTTGAAAGTAATTAATTTAGGTGTGATATGAGAGAATCCTGAGTTATGGCTAAAGTTGGTTCTCAGCAACTATCAACAATAATGTGCCCCAGAAATGGGACATTCAGTGAAAGGAAAAGTCAACTAGAAAATATTGGTGTGAGCATGAATGTCAGCAATGTAAATATGCCAACAAAATGAGCCAGGAATTCCAGTGATGCAGAAAAGATGAGAGAAAGTGAGGATCCGGGGGAATAAGTCATCTTGTGATTTATGATGTGGATAAAAAAAAAGTTCTTACGAAGGCAAATAGATAACAAAGCCCAGAGAAAGGGTACATGGAAGCATGAAACTAAATGCATTGGGAAGAAAAAGTCAAAGTATAGAGCAGATAAATATGTTCACAATAAAGAAAAGAATATATTAATTCAGGTCATTCAACTTCTACTCTCCAACTCATCAATAGCTGCTAACTGGAATAACGGAAGCTCTGGTACAACTCATCGGGAGGTTGAAAGTGCTACTTTAGATGACATGAACAATATCTGAGGCAGATGAAAAAGTTTTAGAGAAAGTGTGAATAAAATAAATTTAAAATCCTGCTTCAATGCAATTTTGCATGGTGAATAAGAATACAATGAGTCTTGGCTTTGCACATTCTTTCTTCTCTTTCTTATTACAGCAAGACTTTCAGAAACACTTCATGGGAAAACACTTCTGTTTTTATTTATTTGCAATTTCCTGTTGTTCAAAGTGACAAGAGGATCACAAATTATACTAAGTCATGATTCATATAACCATTATCTATTGAACAAACCAAAATGAGTTTCTGCAGTATGTTAAGCTGCAGACAAACAACATAAAAACTTAGAGCAGTGTTTTCAAACTCAATTTCATTGAGGGCCGCATCAGGGTTGTGGTTGACCTCAGCGGGGGGCAGGGGGGCGTGACTGACTGGGTGGGTGTGGCCAACTGGGTGGGAATGGCCATCTTAACACCACTCACTGGATGTGGCCAACCACATAGGCGGGCCAACTGGGTGGGCATGGCCAGCTTGATGCCACTTCCCAAACTGCTGGCATGTTTCCTCTTTGCACTGGGTAGACTGGGCCAAACCCATGCTGGCCTAATGTTTCCTCTTCGCATTCGGTAGATGGGGCCAAAGCAACGCGGGCTGGCCCCTTACATTTCCCAGGATGGCCCTGTGGGCTGGATCTGACCACATCATGGGCTGGATCCGGCCCACAGGCCTTGTGTTTGATACCTCTGGCTTAGAGCAAAGTATACATTATGGAAATGTGATTAAGATTACAAACTAAACAACATTGCGGGGAAAAATTGAAGGTCTGACTTAAAGCCAACAAATAGCTTGATATGTATATTTAATTATAGAAATATTCAATTATTTCCCTGATTGAAGATGGAGGAAAGTATGGAAAAAGGAATTAAAAGGAAGGTTGATGGATTTGTCTAGGATTATGAAGAGTACTTTCTGAAATGCATCTCAGAGTTCCTGTTGCGCTGCAAACTTTTGAGTGTTGCGGGTGGCCGTGAGAAACTCTGAATGACAGAAATCCAAAATAATACATTGATTCAAGATTTCTTAGTAGCTCAGGCATTGCTGAATATATTTGAACCAATAGCCTGTTCAAATTTAATTCAGATATAACATATGACTTTATTTGACATGGAAATAAATAAAGTTAATAAAATTGGTCTAGTTCTATTTCATTTACACTCCTTATTTTATTTAGGAATACCAGTTTAACAGCCTTTTACCAGTGTAGTAGATTTAAGCTGGAGCCAAAAGGCCTCGAACACTATGTGGCCATGAAACTCAATGACTGAGTTTGCACATATTGCTAAACTAAGTCTTATTATTATAGTTTGTTGCATAGTACAATGTGTGATTTTAATCAAGATAACTGCAGTTCTCTGTGTAGAGTTGAAGATTGCTTGCTTGCTTGGTATGTGCCGACCATGTGTATGTATGTATATAGAAGTCTTGTATATAAACCATTGTTTGTAAGACAAACCTCTGTTTACTGTATTTTCCTCCTGGATTGTCTCAAAATAGTAGTCATGCTGTAAACACTCTGACAGGTTATGGGCCCAGTCCAGAGAGAAGGCCAGAGCGACTAGAGAGACTAGAGAGAAGAGAAACCCAGTGAGAGCTTGCACCAGAGCCAGAGGGGTTGTGCAATGTGGTTTGATAGTGGTTAGTGCAGGGGTCGGCAACTTTAAACACTCAAAGAGCCACTTGGGCCCGTTTCCCAGAGAAAACAAAATACCCGGAGCCACAAAACCTGGGTGGGTGTGGCAAACTTGATGTCACTCACTCCCACCCAGTCACATGACCCCCCCAGCCATGCCTACCCAGGTTTGTGGCTCCGTGTTTTCTATGGAAAATAGGTAACTTCCTCTGTCTCCCTCCCTCTCTCCCTCCCATCTCTCTCTCCCTCTCTCTGTATCTTTCTCTCTCTCATCTCTCTTTCTTTTTCTCTAGTTCCCTCTCTATCTCCCTCTCTATCTCCCTCTCATTTCTCTGTCTGTCTGTCTCTTTCTCTCCTCTCTCTTTCTCCCCCCTCTCTTTCTGTCTGTCTGTCTGTCTGTCTGTCTGTCTGTCTGTCTGTCTGTCTGTCTGTCTGTCTGTCTGTCTGTCTCTCTCTCTCTGTGTGTGTGTGTGTGTGTGTGTGTGTGTGTGTGTGTGTGTGCGCGCGTGTGTGTGTTTGGGTGTGTGTCGCGCTTCCTGCCTCTTCTCATTGTCGGAAAGCCCTGCCGCCCTGCCTGCTCCCTTTCGGGCTTTCACCAGCTGTTTTTTTTCCCTTCCTTTTGGAAAACTGGGCTGGCGGAGCAATGAGCACAACCTGTGGTGGAGGCATCCCTCCCCCTCCCCTGCCCCCTTGACCAGCTGTGGTGGGGCCAGGAGGGTGCACATGAGAGGAGGGGGGGAGGCAGTTGCGCTCATGGCTCCATCAGCCCGGCTTTCCAAAGGAAGAAAAAAAACAGCTGGTGAAAAGCCCCGAAAGAGAGTAGACAGGGTGGCAGGGCTTTCTGACAATGAGAAGAGGCACAGAGGCAGGGAGCAAGACACATACACACACACACACACACACACACACACACACACACACACACACACACACAGAGAGAGAGAGAGAGAGAGAGAGAGAGAGAGAGAGAGAGAGAGAGAGAGAGAGAGAGAGAGAGAGAGAGAGAGAGAGAGAGAGACAGATAGACAGACACACAGTGTATCTATCTGTATCTGTATCTCTCTCTCCCATCTCCTCCTCTCTGTGTATCACTGTGTGTGTCTCTTCTGTCTCCCCCCCCCTCTGGGTATCACTCTGTATGTGTTTCTCTATGTCTCTCTCTCTCCCCCCCCCTCTGCCGTGGCTGGGCCAAGCCACAAGCTCTTTTGGGGCACTTTGCTACATCTTTTATTTCTTCTTTTTGGAAATCCAGATGGCAGAGGAACGATCGCCAGCAGCAGCTTCCCTTCGGCTGACCATTCTCCTCCCCCCCTCCTTCTCCTCTTGTAACCTAGAACGTCGCAACACTTTTGCACCTAGAGAGGCAGGAAAGGGGGACTGGAATCCAGCTTCCCTCCCACTCCTCTTCCTGCCTCTCCCGATGTCTGTTAAGCCAGGGCTGAGGAAATCCCCTTGCGGGGAAAAGCGCACAACAGGACACAGCTTCTCTCCTGCACGAATGCTCCAGCTATCACCTTGCCATGTCATCCCCCACCCCCAGCAGCTCTTCGGCCGAGCACAGAGGGCACGAACTCCAGCTCGAAGCAGCATGAAGTGAAGGCTGCCTTACGTGCAGCGAAGGCAGGTACAGGGGCACTTCGCTCCTGCACTCTCCAGTGACCTTCCTCCTCCCCCTATTGTGATGCCCTGGCCAGCTGTGGCTGAGCCGGGAGCGTGCACACATATGAGGAGACCCTCCCTAAGCATGCAGTCACCTGCCCTGTGCGCACCTTTCCTGCGCTTTGGCGCCTGCTTGAGGAGGGTCTCCCCACACTTGCACACACTCCCGGTTCAGCCACAGCTGGCCAGAGGGTCACAAGGGAAGGAGGGGGAAGGAGGAGGATCGCCCAAAGGGAAGCATCTGCCATGGCTGGGGATTGTTCCTCAGCCCGGATTTCCAAAAATATCCAAAAAAGAACTAAAAGCAGCGTGGGGCGGGACCAACCAGTGACGGGACAGGGAGCCACAGCAGAGGGCCCAAAGAGCCCATGCGGCTCCGGAGCCGCAGGTTGCTGACCCCTGGGTTAGTGGCTTGTGAAAGAAAGCAGGCAGCATGGCCTCCATTGGAATAATGGGAGGAGGTATCTTGGTGTCTCTGCTGAATTAGGCAGACTACCTCTCCTGGAATGTGAAGATGTAGATGTACCTGCGGAGGGAGGAGTTGTGGACGATTGTTACTAATCCACTAGCAGTCCTGGATGATGGGAACCAGAGAAGAAATGAAAAGGCATTAGCCCAGCATAATTCTGGCTTTAGAGGACAGTCAGCTGATACACGTGAGGGGTCTCCAGTCTGCAAAAGAGTGCTGGGAGGCATTGCACAGTGTTTATGTGAGAGAGACTATGTCCAGTAAAGTGTTGCTGACAAGGAGACTGTATAAAGCACAACTGAAGCCGGGGGAGAGCATGTCCATACATCTGCAGGACAGGGGTGGGTTCTAACTTACCCCGCTGCCGGTTCGCTTCCTCCCATGCTGTATGGCTGCGCCTCATGGCTGTTCCTTGTGGCCGTGCCTCAGGGCCCGCGTGTGTGTGCATGCGCAGTGCCAAAAATTCTCAAAAATCCCCCCCCAAAAGCCAGAAATGATGGTGGTACATGCACAATGCCGGAAACTCAGCTTCTGTGCATGCGCAGAAGAAAAAAATGAATTTTTTTTAAAATCCAAAAAAAAAGATGGCAGTGTCCACAGACCAGTACCGACAGAACCGGTTCCGTGACATCACCAGCGGTTTGCTACCGGTTCAGGCAAACCAGTCTGAACCGGGAGGAACCCACCTCTGCTGCAGGATATGAGAAGGACATTCCTTGAGTTAGAGGAAAGAGGAATGATGTTTACTGAAGCACACAAGGTGTACAGTATGTGGTACTCAGTACATTGGACAGTTCATGGGGCATTCTTGTGACTAGTCTAGAATCCATGCAAGAGCAGGATTTAATCATGCCATATTTGACTGGTCGATTGTTGGAGGAGGAGCAGAAAGGCAAGCGCTTGAACACTTGATGGAGTGGTGTCTTTCCTTGCAAATGACTGTGCCGTCCCTGTATTGCTTCTTTTGTAAAGAGCCCTGCACACACACACACACACACACACATCTCCCCAACATTGTTTCTTTAACTTCCTGAAGGACACCTTCACATAATGCTTTCCCAGCCCATAACTTTGTAGAGTGAGATTGGAAGCATATAAATTTAAATAAATAAATCTATTTGTGTGATGTTTGGAGCTGCTACAGCCACTCTGATGCAGCAGAGGGAGGATCTGCCCAGGACCTATTGACTGCTTTTGGCTAGCAGCAGACAGGCTTCAAATGTGGGAAAGTAGGACACTTTGAACACAGGATTTTCAGATCTCCTGCTTCATTAAGACAGTACCGTTCATCTTCTAACATGCCAAAACAATTTCTCTTCCCTCTCCCCAGTTCACCCCCCTCCCCCCAAAAATTTGGCACCAAGGTATTCTGTTTGATGGTGGCACTGGTTCCAACAAGGAACCCCATAGATCCCTTTCATGGTGTATCAATATAGGTGTTGGCAGCTGGATAGATTGAGTTAGCAAATGGACTGGTGATATGGAAGTCTTCTGGTTCAGCCAGCACTGTCACCATAATGATCTACCAACACATGAATTTCTCCTACACGACATATTCTTTGCCTTTTGGTTTGTGGGAGCAGGGTGAATGTCTGTTTCTCTCCCCCCTCTCTGCTGAACAAAGCAGCGAGCGAAATGGGGGATGCTACCTGCTGGGGAAGTAGAGGCCATTGGTTCAGCCCATAGCTTGATCCCTGCATAAGTGGAGCAGGGTAGCTGGGGAAACAGACAAATGTGTCGCTCAGTGAAATCTACCATCCTCCTCACTTGCCCTCCTTGTGCTGCTGGGGTTTGTTATGGTAGCAGCTGCAGAAGTTGGTTCAAAGAAAGGATCTATGGGTGCACCCCATCTGGAAGGACTGAGCTAGGGACAAGCCCTAATTCCCACGGGCTGCATGACTGCTTCTGGTGCTGCAACAGAAGATTT